>BSBN01001359.1:0-600000 GCA_027924645.1 Cunninghamia lanceolata
CCGACAGTCAGGTCCGGATCTCTCAGAGGAAGTATCTTTTGAAAGTGCGGACTTGCGGAAGTCAAGAGGAGTACCTTGACTGATAGATTCTAGGAATTGAGCCTCCAGTGATGCAAGAATAAAGAGATATAAGCATTCAAGTATTGGCGTCTGGTTTGGTAGAACAGACAAAGGAAGAACTGACAGGCAGAGCATCAAAAGTTATTCTGGATGAGATGTTGATTGTGATAAAGATTTTTAAGGTATCATTCATGATTGGCTGACTTGTTAGATGACTTCTATAAGTTTCTTTTAGATCCGCATCACTTGGTAAGCAAGGATTCAGCCGATAGACTAGAGTTTGGGAAATATTGACTATTCTGGATGCCGACTAGAAAGAGGATGAAATCCCTTGTGCAGATATATATATACCAAATGGATTTCGATGAAAAGGTGTGTGTGTGTGGTGTTAAGTGCGAAGAAAAGTAGAAGAGCAGAAAGAAAGTAGTAAGGAAGATCTGGTATGTGAAAGGACAACAGAACAAAAGAAGAGGAAGGATGAAGTGCAGCAGATCAGTTTACTGAGCCTAACCGGAACTAAACTCTAGCATGTGTGGATGCTTCTCATCAGTTCAAGTATCCTATTATTCTTCTTACAACTTGTAGACAGTGAGTCTCTTGTGAGCAGTGTGCTCGGGCAGTGAGCCCTAATTGGCAAGTGCCATTTTGTATTTCTATTCTTCTAACAGAGAATACAATCTTGGGTTAATCACCCTGTGGTTTTCTCCCTTAACAGGGTTTCCACGTCAAAAATATTGTGTCATGTGTATTTCCATTTCATGGTTATGTTTGCTTATTTGAATTGATGCTGCATTAATTATTAAGAAAGTTCAGAAAGCTGAAATAATTAAGATAACTGATTCACCCCCCCTCTCAGTTATCAACAATTGGTATTAGAGCCAAGTTCCTCCAAATAGAGCCTAACAGCTTGAGGAAGATCTAGGAATTAAGATGGATGTGTATGGTATGAGGGAGCAACTTCAGTCTGCCCTAGATGATCTTGAGCAATCTAATTCTGAAGTCAATGAATTGAAGGAAAGACTCAAACAGGCTGATGATTTCATAAATGAACTAAAAGGGAAACTAAGTCTCTCTATGAAAAAGAGAAAGGAACTACTTCAGCACTTGGCAAGTCAAGGTGAAGCAAATGATACAAATGGAGATCTTAAGGAGAAAACCAAGTTATGTGAAAAATTATCAAAAGAGATCATCATGGTAAGACATGAAATGGAATCAGGAGTCATGAAATTTACCCAAGAAATTGAAGAGAAAAGAAAAATTGAAGATGATCTAAAACAATCTCTCAAGGAGAAATCAGAAGACTACCACAAGATGGATAGGATAATCAGACATCTTGAATCTGATCTTGAAGATACTAAAGATAATGAAGAAAAACTAGAAGATCAAATTATCTCTCTTAAAAGGGATCTTCAGACAGCAAATGAATACAAAGAGAAATTCAAGATAAGTTCTGCTCAACTTGAAGTTCTTCTTGAAAGCCAAAAGAGGATAGATGACAAGCATCGCTTGGGATATGAGAAAGGTGAGAGCTCTAGATCCGGTCAGAAGAAGTTTGAATCAGAAAATCCAAGAAACAGGCCTAGAAGACCTCCGGTGAGGCAACCTAATGCTCAAAGATATCCATCCTTCAATGGATACTGTCACAACTGCAATAACTTTGGTCACAAAGCTAATCAGTGCAGAAGAAGAATGAATCAGACTAACACATCCTTGTCCGGATAGTGTTTTAACTGCAAAAGGTATGGTCACAAATCTCATGAATGCAGAAATATGCAAATGAACAATTCATTCAATGGTAGATGCTTTGCATGCAATAGAATGGGTCATATGGCTAATCAATGTAGATCAAGAGGACATCAATCAAATATGCAAAGAAATGTTGTTTTCCACAATTGCAATAGATCCGGTCATATTGCAAAATTCTGTAGAAGCAAGAATCAAGACAAAAGAGGTCTGGTACATCATAATCAGAATCAAGACAAGGGAAAAGGAAAAGTGAATGCGGATGAAGTTAAAAGTGAGATGAACAAGATTTGGGTGAATAGAAGTATAGAAAATGTAGGGGATGGATCCGCACCAGAATTTGGTGCTGATATTCCTTCCATAAATTAAAAGGTGAGCTCTGGCTCAGCGGGAGACATAAAGAAAAATATTTTCCCCCAGCCAGTTAATTGGTGCCGGAACTGGCACAAGGAGAGTTGCGGATTAAAGGGTTCACAAAGGGACATCTAAATAAGCTTTGGTTAAAAGATGAAAGATCCGCAAGAAGTTTTGAACAAGTAGAAGACTAATTCGGTTCATCATTCATCCGGTGAGAAGTAGGTTTTTCACAGTTAAATCCGACATGATTCAAACTATGGAATCTTGATCTACAGATAGATCAAATGATTAAGGAAAGGAAGATAGATTATCACTATTCTCTAAGAATGACTCTAAGTGTATCTCAGTAATCCGGAAAAGATCTGTCTCAGAATAAGATGAATAAGGCAACCAGAATGAATTAGGTCGTGCATTTGTTGCAGTATGAAATTAGGGCTTTCCCAGAAATAAAAGAGTTCATTCATTCATCATTTGCACATTTGCACTCAAGAAGAAAAGAAAAGGAGCTCTGCAACAAATTGTCTCAAATTCTCAAAGATCAACCATTGAAGTCGATTCATCCAGCAAATTAATCCAGTTCATTCAGTGAACCCTAGAAGTGTAAAAGGTATTTTCTGTTGCTAAATATCTCTCTGTAAATCTTTTGAAAATGGCTACTCCGAATGTGGTGAAGATTTCTGATAGGCCACGCCCTAAATTTAAGAAGCATCCATATAAATCTCTAGAAGTTGATCCCCTAGGCACCTTTTCAAGCATTTCACATGGAATTCTGCATGTAGACGATGTTAGGGTTTATATTCATGTGAATATTGAAGAATTTGGGGAATCTAAGCTGGTTGATATCTATCACAATCAGTTAATAGATGATTCTTTTGAGCTCAAACCTCAGTCAAGGCCATCTGAGATAAGTATTTTGCATAGTGCATTCATTTCCCCTGTTTTGAAGAAGATGAATGGGTCCAGTATGTGTTGAGCAGAGTGCATGATAACTTCCTATGGTTGAATAAACCATTTAAGATCACCAAGGATGCAATTAGGGCGGTAACTAGTTTGCACTCATCCGGTGGGATACCTGTTCTTAAATCTATCAAGAATCAGACAGTGAGTGAAGCAACTGAATTAAAATTTGACAAGAGAGCTATGACAATTGAAGATATCACTGATCCAGATATCAAATTTGCATCCATGATAATTGGTTACAAGATTTATCACTCCAGTAGGGAAAATTCAGTACCGGGAACTACAGTTTATACAGCTTATCAGATGCTAAGAGAAAATGCTGACTATGATCTTTGTGAACTTCTTCTAAGCCAACTGTTGGAGAACCTACAAAAGATCAAAAAGGACAAGAAAAACTCATTCAAGTATGGTGGGCTGATATTATGTTTATTCTTCTACTTCATGAATGAGCTTCCCGGATCCAGTGGTTGGGTTTGGCAGAATGACAGACCTGTTGCTATCCAAATCAGAGATTATCTGCATGGTCTTGGGGATGCTAAGGCAAGAAATATAGCTTTGTGGGGATATTTCAAGAACTTTTAAAGTATGATGCAAGCTAGAGAAAGAATCCCCCAATCTCTGGTTGAGAAGTACAAAGATATAATGTGCTTTATGGTAGAAACTGATCAGTGCCTAATGGAGGCTGTGGAACCAAGAATAGTGTGGATCATGCCAATGGGGTATGAAGTTGATGAGAAAATTGTAGAGCTGCATGTTCAACACATGCTAAGTCAACCCAAGGATCCTAAGGTAGAAAGGTTTAGATCCTTTGAAGAATTAAGTATAAAAATCCATGTGGAGCTCAGACAATTAGAGATGAAGAGAAAAGTGAGAAAAGAGGTAGAAGAATTTGCCAAGAGGCATGGAATCTCAAAAGAGGCACTTGATGCACATAGAGAAAAGAGGGAAAGGGCAGAGAAAGAGAAGGAAGAAGCAGAAAAGGAAAGTGATCCGGTAGAAGCCCCCTCTCTGACCAGATCCTCTAAGAGGTCTGCACCTACAACTGCTAAGACCTCAATGGCATCAAAACTGGAAGCAAAATCATTCGGTAAAGAAGAAAAAAGAACTAAGACAAAGGCCACAAGGTCTTATATCAGTCAGAAGGATGAAGAAGAGACAAAATCAGATGAGGAGGTAAGGAAAATGGGGAAAAAGAAGAAAGTATCTGGTGAACCCTCTACCGATGAAGACAAGGAAAAGATGGTAGAAGAGTTTGTTGAAAGGCCCACTCTGTCCATTGATAATGTAGTCAAATTAGTCACTGTGGATGGGAATTTGAAACCAATGACTGAATTTTATGACTACTACAGTGAGGCTGATCAGAAGATCCTGCAAGAAGCCACAGCCAGGTACCTTAACATTTATAATAAAGCATCATTGAGATTATATCTTTAATTCCAAAGAGCCTAGAGAAAGAACTAGAAATCAGAAAAAACAATGCCAAGGCCAAGGACCTTGAGATCAGGGAACAAATAACTATTTAGCTCTATCCGTCAATCATGCAGAAACAAATGAATATGATTTTCAAAGATTGCAAGGATGAGTTTCGGAGCAAAGCTAGAATGAATCAGCTTATGCTTGGAGAAACTGACAAAATAGCTAAAGAAATTGAAGAAATCCTCTGGAATGCCTACAAAAGGTTCAACATTCCTATCATAGAGGACATAAGTGATGAGCCCTCTGCCATGGACGACAAGGAAGAACCTACTGAGACAGGTGAAGAAAAAGGCAAGGACTTAGATTCCTCTGCTCTGGAAGAGGAAGTCCAAGGAGAAGTAAATCTGGACTCTCCGACAGTCTCCAGATCTAAAGGAGAAGAAAGTATAAAAGAAAAATCTAGTCAAGAAGAACAAGGAAAGGAAAGAAAATAAGAGTCAAGGATAGAAAAAGCTATAGATGACAGTGGTAAGGCTGCAGAAGGGGAGAAAATTCTGTCTCTGGCAAGAGACACAGCAGAAGCAATTAAGGATTTCTTGACCAAAGAGATGATGGAATTTGATGAACCAGAGTTACTTCAAGGTCCATTCAATTTTGATTCCCTCTCTCCGGTGCAAACCATGAAGCTAGCTTCCTTCACTCAAGCAAAGGTAAAAGAAAAAATGCTGAAGTCTCACATGGAAGACTGTGAACTCATAGAAACTGCATCTGGTGTACTGGAAAAAATCATGCCATCCTTCCAAAAGGATCCTACAGCATCCACATCTGGTAATCTAAAGTCTCTTGTAAATTCTGTTAGTACACATTTTGATTCTTTAGAGAAAGTAGTAGAAGAGAAAGTCCGGAAAGATTTTTTGGATAAAAGATTCTCGGAGTTACAAGGACTTATAACCAATGATAGGAGAAATATGGATATTGGGATAAAGAGCTTAGAAAATGCTCTTAAAGATGGCGGAGATATCTATAAATTTTATGTATCCTAGTCCAAAGTGACCAAGGATATTGAGAAGAAAGTAAAGGAACAAGAGGATAAACTGTCAAGCCTCTCTCAAAATTTTGATCCTCTCACTGTATCCATAGTAAGCCAGGAATGTCAAACTATTGTAGTCATGAATGAGATCAAGAAACTTGAAAAGGAGAGAAAGAACATAATAAGTCAGATGGGTGAGCTTAGAGGGATGATTATCCCCAAATTAGAGGCCATGCATGAGGTCCTAATAGATGCCCAGACCACAGTGCGGACCAGTGATCCGACAGATCTCAAGAGGGCAGAAGCCTTTGCATTCTTGTTGAGTGGTCACATCTCAATTTTGGACAGGATAAAGCAGAGTTGGGCGACATAAGTTGTACAGTTGAAGACAACTTTTGTAGACATATTACAATATATGTAAGTAAAACCTGTTTATATACTTACGCGGCTAAGTATAGTTGAATTTTTGGGCAATTTTGGTGTGCGGACCCTACCCTTTGCCATTGATGTCAAAGGGGGAGTGAGGAATAGTGAAAAATGTGGAATCCAACTAAGGGGGAGCTCCGGTAAAGTGTACATTAGAAGAGAGCATCAACCAAGGGGGAGTATAGTATAACACTTAGTCATTTTTCACTAAGTGTTTCCATCAATGCCAAAGGGGGAGATTGTTGGCAAGAGACACATTGGAGCTTCATGATTGTTGTCATTGATGGCAACAAAGTTCATCCCACACATCCACAGGACATGGTGTGCCTATACCAGAAGTCAGATTGAAGAGTGTTGTGGTCCGGTAAGCAAGAACAGAGTATGTGGCAAGGTTTGACAGTCAGGTCCGAATCTCTCAGAGGAAGTATCTTTTGAAAGTAAGGACTTGGGAAAGTCAAGAGGAGTACCTTGACTGATAGATTCCAAAAATTGAGCCTCCGGTGATGCAAGAGTAAAGAGATATAAGCATTCAAGTATTGGGGTCCGGTTTGGTAGAACAGACAAAGGAAGAACTGACAGGCAGAGCATCAAAAGTTATTCCAGATGAGATGTTGATGGTGATAAAGATTCTTAAGGTATCATTCATGATTGGCTGATTTGTTAGATGACTTCTATAAGTTTCTTTTAGATCCGCATCACTTGGTAAGCAAGGATTCAACCGACAGACTAGAGTTTGGGAAATATTGACTATTTCGGATGCCGACTAGAAAGAGGATGAAATCCCTTGTGCGGATATATATATACCAGATGGATTTCAATGAAAAGGTGTGTGTGTGTGTGTGGTGTTAAGTGTGAAGAAAAGCAGAAGAGCAAAAAGAAAGCAGTAAGGAAGATCCGGTATGTGAAAGGACATCAAAACAAAAGAAGAGGAAGGATGAAGTGCAGCAGATCAGTTTATTGAGCCTAATCGGAACTGAACTCCAGCATGTGTGGATGCTTCTCATCAGTTCAAGTATCTTATTATTCTTCTTACAACTTGTAGATAGTGAGTCTCTTGTGAGCAGTGTGCTCGGGCAGTGAGCCCTAATTGGCAAGTGCCATTTTGTATTTCTATTCTTCTAACAGAGAATACAATCTTAGGTTAATCACCACGTGGTTTTCTCCCTTAATAGGGTTTCCACGTCAAAAATATTGTGTCATGTGTATTTCCATTTCATGGTTATGTTTGCTTATTTGAATTGATGTTGCATTAATTATGAAGAAAGTTCAGAAAGATGAAATAATTAAGATAACTGATTTGCCCCCCCTCTCAGTTATCAACAGTTCTACACTTTTTCAGACATTGAAAGAGACTTTTCAATATTTTGAGGTTCTCCCATCATTGGTTAACAAAATTGATGCAATTTTTGTTCTTGTTTTGATGCATAAGATTCTAATTACATGTTTTAAATTCAAATTTGATATTGTAAAGCATTGTTTTCATGTTTTGAGGGATTGCAACACTAGATTGAATAAAATAACTAGTTTTTTATTTTACATTGACAAAAAACAATGTAATTAAGCATGTTTTGTATTATAACTTGATAAATTATCAGATATTTTTTGTGTTCTTTTGACCATTGTTTTAGAGTGATATAGAATTCAATACAATTCTAAGGAAATGAGCAAAAACTCTAACACTGGAGGAGCATGAAGCTGAGAATGCAAAGAAAAGAGAAATGAGACAACTTCATGACAATAAGAAATTAAACTTCACAAATGAAGGTGAACCATATTTGCCGATTGAATTGGATGATGAAGCATTGAAGAGAGAGAAGGAATTGGAGAAACAAAGGGAAAAAATGATAAAACTTCATGTAAGAAATCGAATGTGGGAGAACTTGAAGGTATGTCATCTTTGCCATCTCAATTCGATAATGTAGAAAATGTTCAATCTCTAATTGAAAATTATGATGCATTTGTAAATGTTGTAGTAGATGATACACTAATCGATCAAGTGTTTAGTGATCAAAATTTATCTTGTGAATCAAGTTTGCCATTGAGAACACCTCCTAGAATTTTTGTAAAAAGCCTAAGTTTTTGATTGAAATTGATGAGAATATTCTAAAACCAATGGTTGATAAGATTCATGAACGTACTTGTAGAAGAAATGTGAATAAGATATGGAACATATTTTTTCAAAACATAAGTGAAACCAGAAGATGCCAATTATTTGTTGAGATGATGAAAAATCTAAAGTTTAGGCCAATCATGAAGGTTATTGGCCTAACAACATCAAGTGCTAATAGTGAAAAATCTATTGTAAGAAATCTAATCAATGCATATCAAAGCATTGGTTCCACCTCACTCACCAAAGATAGTAATGCTACACGACGTGTCATTAAATAAACTATTGTGAGAAATCAAACAAAGAAATCTCGCTTGATAAGAAAAACAAGTCAAGCACTAAAGATAAATAGAAAAACTTTGATGAAATTCGTTGGGAGGCATGAAAGAATTGAGGACTTGAATAGCAATGAACTATGGGCATTTTCTGGTAGATTCCCATGGAAAGATAAAGCCATAGTTGAAGCCTTAAAATCCCTAAATGAGGAGTTTTGGTCCAATAACACAAGAGTATCTCCCAATCAAAGGGATGTTGTAAGAAGGAGAATTGGTTGTCAAAACCGTGAGCCATATCCAAAACATTTTTTAGCTATGACTCAAACACAATTTTTCTTCAAATTTGTAGCTACTTATCCTCAAATTCAATTAGTCAAAGGTATTTTGAAATGACAAAACCTATTTATGTCAAGATAAATCACACATGTACAACTTGTTGTTGTAGAGTTCACATGGAATTTTCTATGTGTTAGTTTATAGATTTGTCACTTAACTCTATATTCTCACGCCCACACAATGACAACTATACTAACAGTTGAGTTTGATTGCAATTATATTTGCAAAGACTCTTTGCATTGTTTTACAAGGTGCAACTACCTTCAAAAGATCTTAAATGAATGAAAACTATGTGTGCTTTTAACCAGAAAGTAGGAAAGGTGGTGCTTTTAACCAGAAAGCAATAAAGGTAATGAATCTCAAAGAATAGCTAAAGAATAAATAAGCACAAATACTTCATGTAGCAAATACCATAAACTAATATCCTTCATAACATAATCACCACTACAATCATTCATCGAAAGAAAAATAATCCATAATAATGAGATTTAATAAAGACTTCCAATTATTCCAATATAAAACTGCAATTCAAAAAGCTAGTAAATATTCAACATAAGAAGAATACACATTCATCCACCATAACACAAAGTTTACGATATCTGAATTCAACTCCTTAAACTTCCTTTGTATATTGAAAACTAACTAAAAGAGAGCATAACACAGAAAATGACCTATCAACAACACAAAGTTTTCCAAAAGATCCCTATAGCATCGACTGACTTTGTATATATATTCTTGTCCTAAAATAATTGTCTTTAAACAAGTAATGACTTCTTGAAGATGACCGATTTAAAACATAAATAATAATAAGTCTTTTCAAATAATAGTTTTCAGAGCACTTTCAAAGAAATAGCATAAAAAAATAAATGCCATCATGTGGCAATATTTTGATCCTCCTCTCGAATTGCTTCACCTCCTTTGTCTTGTTCTCCAACACTTGTTGAGTCCACCTATGATCTAAGCCTCACCTTGTACCTCCTGTACCTAGAAATGATGGGAGTTAAAATTTTACCACTTGGACTAAGAATAGCTAAAGAATAAATAAGCACAAAGAATTCATGTAGCAAATACCATAAACTAATATCCTTCATAACATAATCACCACTGCAATCATTCTTCAAAAGAAAAATAATCCATAATAATGAGATTTAATAGAGACTTCTAATTATTCCAATATAAAACTGCAATTCAAAAAGCTACTAAATATTCAACATAAGAAGAATACACATTCATCCAGCATAACACAAAGTTTACGATATCTGAATTCAACTCCTTAAACTTCCTTTGTATATTTAAAACTAACTGAAAGAGAGCATAACATAGAAAATGACCTATCAACAACACAAAGTTTTCCAAAAGATCCCTATAGCATCGACTGACTTTGTATATATATTCTTGTCCTAAAATAACTATCTTTAAACAAGTAACGACTTCTTGAAGATGACCGATTTAAAAGATAAATAATAATAAGTCTTTTCAAATAACAATTTTCAGAGCACTTTCAAAGAAATAGCATAAAAAAAGAAATGCCATCATGTGGCAATATTTTGATCCTCCTCTTGAATTGCTTCAACTCCTTTGTCTTGTTCTCCACACTTGTTGAGTCCACCTATGATCTAAGCCTCGCCTTGTACCTCCTATACCTGGAAATGATGGGAGTTAAAATTTTACCACTTGGACTAAGAGTGATGTGCACTCAAAGTCTCCATTTACTCATCGTTCTCTCCACATCTTCCAGTATTTTATTGATATCATCAACCTCAGTTCTGAGATAAATTGCTGTATTGCCAAGCTTTCCCAATGAATCACCATTCATAGTATTAGCACCAACAATCTCCTCATTGAGCATCTTCTTGAAGGATTGTTTCACTTCCTTCGCATCTAGCAAGTTCTCTCTACTTTCATCCAGAATATCCACCTCTATGATTGTATAATTTTTCCTGATATCTACAAGGTTAGCGAGGTACTGATTCAAAATCTATCTTATCTCACTATTAAATTGCCCCAACACAGACAACTTCCTTTCAATTGCATCTAACCAAGAAACATAATCATTCTCTTTAGGGTCATTCAGAACC
Source organism: Cunninghamia lanceolata (assembly GCA_027924645.1). NCBI lineage: Eukaryota > Viridiplantae > Streptophyta > Pinopsida > Cupressales > Cupressaceae > Cunninghamia > Cunninghamia lanceolata. Next base: position 10,789 of record BSBN01001359.1, read on the forward strand.
TTCTCATCCACTAGGATGTTTGTATGTAAAGTACTCAAATCAGCACAAAAGTAAATAATTCATTTAAATTACAACATCACAAATAAAGAAAGTAAAATGATGTAATTAATCCACTTAATTACAACTTCACAAGTAAAAGATAAATCTCATATATATGAATCAATAAAAGTCATGTTAAATCTAACAAAAATCTCATGCTCAATCCAGGTGATAGCACTATAAAATAATATACAAAGTCCATTGGCTTTCATGCCATAATACATCCAATTACAAGTTTCAATAGTCATGTACAACAAGTATAAGTAAATCAAAACACTCTCTAGTCGCCACGAACCCAAATGGTTCTCTTGCAAGCCAAGAGACGAGAACATGGCTCAGACACTTTTCCACCCAACCATGAAGCAATTACACTTCCCCATATCCCTTCATGACATGAAGGAAACCCAACCCTACATGAAATGTCTAACTCCCTGGAAACAACTAGTAGGAGGGAACACCTGATGCAACTTGATGTCTAATGTGCAATTCTAAGTAATGAAATGCAGATTGTCTCACAACAGGATGTGGCAGAGATATATATCAATCCATCAATAAAGTTTGCTACACATAATATTCATCTTTTTTAATGACAGCTCGTTTAGATCTAAACCTTTAAAATATAGTAACGGTCAATTCCTGAAAAGAGGAAAAGCCATCTCTGATAATCCAAATTCGACATCCTAGCCCAAAAGTAACCCAAACACATTCCCAGATAAAAATCTACTTTCCTTCCCCAATAAATAAATAAGTCAATAAACAAACAAATAAATAAATAAATCAAAATCACCTATAACCACCTCTAATCCTTTTCCCAAGCATCAATAAAGAAAACACACTTTTCGAACAAGCAGTAATGAAGAACATTGTAAATCATTTAAAAGCAATATAGATTTTGAAATCTGATTATATTCTCAATTCGTATTTCCATGGTTTTAATAGATTATAGAAAACTAATGATTTTACTTCATATCCAATACCATTTCGTGATTCAAGCAATAAAATCAATAATGATGTATGCCAACTCCACTTCAACAATGAGTGTCCATGCATACTTATTTCAAATATTATTACCATCTTTACTCAAGAACAAGTAAATAAATAATAAAATAAAACAATCAATGTTTCTCCTATAATTCATCATTTGATCATACAATTGCATCTATAAGGCTATTAAATTGGTTTTATTTCCTAGTTCATATTTCATTTAATTTCCTAGTTCATATTTCATTTAATTTCCATAATATATTAAGTTTTCTAAATCATTCAAATATTCGTATACCAATTCTCTTCAAGAAGTTTTAATAAGACAATGATATTTATATCTCAAAATTTACTCCATCACACTAACATATAAAGAAAGATAATTTTAACATATAATCTATTCATTCAAATATTCGTAAATTAATAGGTTTTCTAAATAATTTGACAGTCTTACTATCGCAGCTGTGATAGTAAGCTGAGGAAAATCATAAATAGGCTTACTATCGTATGGGTGACAGGAACTGTAGAAAAGTCTGAATTCACAAGGGAGTTACTGTCTAACTAGAAACAATAATAAGAAGGTATGAGATGACATTAAAAATCATTAAACATAGCTACAATAGAAACTGTAGCAGAGTAAAGAAAAAGAAACAAAAATAACATAATACATAACAGACTTACTGTCACTCATGACAATGATTTGGATCTTATAACAACAAATAAATAGATGAATATGTCTACAGGAATCTAATTCTATCCTCTAAGTTTTAAGAGATTATTTGCACATTGTTTGATCAGTAAGTGTATACGCCTAAAAATGACACGATTCATTCTAAATAAATATTCTTAATATTTATTCCCTTTTGAATTTCTCCTATCATTCTAAATAAATATTTTTAATATTTATTCCCTTCTGAATTTCTCCTATCATTCTAAATAAATATTCTAAATATTTATTCACTTCTATCAATTAAATAATTATTCTAAATTTATTTAATCAATTCACTATTCCCTAATTAAAGAAAACCAATTTATTTAATTAAAATTCCCTAAATTCTTCTAATGTCTCACATAATTAAATAATCCTACATTATTTAATTATTCATAAATCCCTCTATCCTAAGTCCTAATTTCAAAAAATCCAGCTCATCTTCCCACCTCACCTCTTCCACCTCACCATGTTGCACATGTAATTAATTATTTTAAATATTTAATTACCTAATATTCCCTCACCCACATGTCCTATTTCTTCTCTCAATCAAAACTGTTAACTATCCAATCAATTCTGTCAGCTCCTCAATCTATTCGGGTAACTGATCAATCAATTCAGTCAATCCCTCAATCCATTCTTCTAACTGATCAATCAAGTTTGTTAACTGATCAGTCAATGGAGTTAACTCTCCAATCAATTTTGTCAAATCCCCTCTTTCATGATGGAGGTTGGACACTTGTCCTATTCCTACTGGTTGGACATTCCTCAACCATTCTCAGCCATTGATCATCATACTTCTTCTTAACCGTTGATCCTCATTCTTCTGAGTCTCTTCTTAACCGTTGATCCTCATTCTTCTGAGTCTATAAAAGAAACCTCATCCTCCCATTCTATTCATCCAGGCTATTCGTATTGTTACTCTGCAGAAATTCACTAGTGCGCCTTTGGCACCCCAATACAATTTTCTTGAGATCACCCAAAGCTTTGAAGTTCTTCTTCATTGCACACTTATCACCACAGCCATTCACTATCAACATTCTTGAAAACAACAAAGGAGTGCACTCTCTGAGGGCCTACTTCATACAAACAAGGACGATCTTGATAGGCAACAATAGAAGCTTCGATTCAAGGAAGGTTTGCATTGTGTTATTCATTGCTTCATTTCATTCAATCTTTCTTAGTTTCATTAGTCTATTGAGTTATGGGTATTTGATGTTGATTATTGCATATTCATTGCTGATCCTATTTTACCCTAACAGTAAGAATAGGTCAATTTCTAAGCAAGTGGCTAATTTCTAATAGCAAACAAGAAAGATACATTTATCAGATTTAAGTCTGTAAGAGAGTAACTTTATCAAAGTCTGAGGATTTGTTACTATTTTAGTTCAAAGGTTTAAGACAATGGGAAGTAAAATGGCCGATCCACTTATTAGGGAACAAGAGAGCAAGAACAAGAAAGAAGGTCGATCATGAGGCAAAACAGAGGGTCGATTTCCAATGCCCAGATGGGTAGACACAAACCAAAACAAGAATATTTCATTGGTCATAACAACTACGTTTTTAACAACAAAAAACAATCATTATTTTTGCAAAACATACAAGGGGTATGTGCAGGATCATCGTGGGCCAAACAGTGGCAATAGGAAAAAAATCGCGTTTTTACTTAGCCAAATTCACGACTTGGCAAAGTTTGACTTTGAAACGGATATCTGTTTTGGTTTGGATACCAAATCAAAACGGATATCTGTTCTGAGAACGGATAGAACGAATATCCGTTCTGAGAATGGATCTCTAGAAAAATTTGGGAAAAAGGCTTTTTAGTCTTTTTGAAAATATACCTCTTAAATCTTGGATCTCCCATCAATATATGAACCTCCTTAAAGACCGTTTCTAGTGAAGGAGGAGGGCAAATTAACATTGGTAGCTTCTTTACACATTAATCCATAAGGATTTGTTAAACACTAAGAATCATCACTAATGAATTACTCAAATAATCAATAATAAAATATTCAGTTTTGTTCATCATGTGAAATAATCACTTTTAGACTATGTTCCAATATTTCGGGGATAGGAATGGTGGGGCAGCAGGGGATGTGTTTCGGGGCATTTTGGATTTCATGCCCTAAATTGCTTTACCCAATCCTTCATATGATTTGATTCATGATACATGGTTTGAGAAGGATACACATGATATACCCTTACCCTCTAGTGATAAAATTATGAATGATACTTTATGTGGTGAAGCTACACCTTCGTTAATCCTTCATGACATTGTTATTCCTTATGATGATGATGTCCTTCATGTGACATGTTAGGACATAATGCAAAGTTAACATGGCATGAACTCTCTTGGAAGGGTAAGCATGGACTATAAGAACATTGAACTAGTTGGATCTGTTAAGCTCGCCATTTATGAAAGAACCTTAAAGGTTAACCTTAATTAGGTAAGGTTATGTTTCAGTGTGGTTGTTTGTGCAACAATGTGTAAATTAATGTTACCGAAGGATAAATCTAACTATACTAACATTTTAATAACCATGAGAGCTGGGACTAACAATTAGACTAAAAACTTGACAAACAATACAACTTGGACACATGTAGGACTTGGAAAATGGAAAAGAATATAATTAAATGTGGAAAACAATGAAAAAGTGGTATTAGTTGCACCTATATAGAGAAGTGGTTTAGAGGTTGGTTAGGGGAATTATTTAGGGTTTAGAGGTTTAGGGTTGCTCGAGTTTAGGGGTTTAGGGTTTACAGTTTAAAGAGAGATAGAGAGAGGGGACTAAAAGAGTTTGGGAGAGATAGAGGAGACAGAGGGGAGAGATAGGGAGATAGAGAGTGAGAGACATGTCCAAAGACATAGAGAGAGAGATTGAGAGGTAGAGGGATGATAGAGATAGGGAGATAGAGGTTTAGGGTTGCTTGGGTTTAGGGGCATTATTTAGGGTTTAGGGTCTTGGGGTTAGGGGTTAAGGTTTAGAGGTCTAGGGTTTAGGGTTTAGAGAGAGATAAAGGACCAATAGGGAGATATAGAGGAGTCCGAGGGGAGAGATAGGGAGATAAAGAGTGAGGGACATGGCAAGAGACATAGCAAGAGAGATTGAGAGGTAGAGGGACAAAGGTGATAGGGAGATAGGGGAGAGATAGGGAGATAGTGGTTTATGGTTACTTGGGTTTAGGGTTTAGGGGTTTGGGGTTTAGGGTTTCTCAGGTTTAGGGGTTAGGGGTTAGGGTTTAGGGGCATTATAATTTAGGGTTTAGGATTTATTGTTTAGGGGTTAGGGGTTAGGTTTAGAGGTTTAGGGTTTTGGATTTAGGGTTTATAGAGAGAGAGGAATGATAGGGAGATATAGAGGAGTCTGAGGGGAGAGATAGGGAGAAAAAGAGTGAGGGACATGGCCAGAGACATAGGGAGAGAGATTGAGAGGTAAAGGGACAAAGGTGGTAGGGAAATAGGGGAGAGATAGGGAGATAGTGGTTTAGGGTTACTTGGGTTTAGGGTTTAGGGGTTTAGGGTTTCTCAGGTTTAGGGGTTAGGGGTTAGGGTTTAGGGGCATTATTTAGGGTTTAGGATTTAAATTGTTTAGGGGTTAGGGCTTAGGTTTAGAGGTTTAGGGCTTTGGATTTAGGGTTTATAGAGAGAGAGGAATGATAGGGAGATAGAGAGAGGAGATCGAGGAGAGAGATAAGGAGATAGAGAGTGAGGCACATGGCCAGGGACATAGGGAGAGAGATCAAGAGAGGTAGAGGGATGACAGAGATAGGGAGATAGGGGAGAGATAGGGAGATATAGGTTTAGAGTTGATTGGATTTAGGGTGTACCTGGGTTTAGGGTTTCTCAGTTTTGTAGATAGCTAGATAGAAAGAGAGAGGAGATAGATAGGGAGAGATGGAGGTGACAAAGGGGAGAGATAAGGAGATAGAGAGTGAGCGAGATGTCCAGAGAAATAGGGAGAAGGATTTAGAGGTAGAGCTCGATGATAGAGATAGGGAGATAAGGGAGAGATAGGAGATAGGGTTTAGGGTTGCTCGCGTTTAGGGTTTAGGGGTTCGGGGTTAAGGTTTAGGGGCATTATTTAGGGTTTAGGGTTTATGGTTTAGGGGTTAAGGTTTAGAGGTTTAGGGTTTAGTGTTTAGAGAGAGAGGATAATTAGGGAGATATAGAGTGAGGGACATGGCCAAAGCATAGGGAGAGAGATTGAGAGGTAGAGGAATGATAGTGATGGGGAGATGGTGAGATAGGAGATAAAGAGATAGAGGTTTAGGGTTTCTTGGGTTTAGTGTTTAGGATTTAGGGGTTTATGGTTTCTCAAGTTTAGGGTTTAGGGGTTAGGAAATAGGGGTTAGGGGTTAGGGTTTAGGGGTTAGGTTTAATCATGTGTTAATACAGGTTGTGGAGTGAGAAATGGGTGGTATGGGAGATCAGAAGACTAGTTTAAAGTTGGGCCGATGGATATATGTCACAGCGAAAGGTTCAAAGGCTCGTCAAAAGTGGAGTGCTCGGAGCATCGGTATAAGAATTTTTGAGTTGGTCGATAGTGTTTATCTTGCCGATAGGAAGAATGTATATGATTTGATGTTATTTGGGACTTTGAGAAGGTTTCTTAAAGATGATTAAGCTTTAATCTATTTGAACTATGGGTTTTGATGGTTATTTCACCATGTTTTGAGAGCTTCCACTGTGTGCTCTGCATCAGACCAATAGGGAGATATAGAGGAGTCCGAGGGGAGAGATAGGGAGATAAAGAGTGAGGGACATGGCAAGAGACATAGCGAGAGAGATTGAGAGGTAGAGGGACAAAGGTGATAGGGAGATAGGGAAGAGATAGGGAGATAGAGGTTTATGGTTACTTGGGTTTAGGGTTTAGGGGTTTGGGGTTTCTCAGGTTTAGGGGTTAGGGTTTAGGGGCATTATAATTTAGGGTTTAGGATTTATTGTTTAGGGGTTAAGGGTTAGGTTTAGAGGTTTAGGGTTTTGGATTTAGGGTTTATAGAGAGAGAGGAATGATAGGGAGATATAGAGGAGTCTGAGGGGAGAGATAGGGAGATAAAGAGTGAGGGACATGGCCAGAGACATAGGGAGAGAGATTGAGAGGTAGAGGGACAAAGGTGGTAGGGAAATAGGGGAGAGATAGGGAGATAGTGGTTTAGGGTTACTTGGGTTTAGGGTTTAGGGGTTTAGGGTTTCTCAGGTTTAGGGGTTAGGGGCATTATTTAGGGTTTAGGATTTAAATTGTTTAGGGGTTAGGGGTTAGGTTTAGAGGTTTAGGGCTTTGGATTTAGGGTTTATAGAGAGAGAGGAATGATAGGGAGATAGAGAGAGGAGATCGAGGAGAGAGATAAGGAGATAGAGAGTGAGGCACATGGCCAGGGACATAGGGAGAGAGATCAAGAGAGGTAGAGGGATGACAAAGATAGGGAGATAGGGGAGAGATAGGGAGATATAGGTTTAGAGTTGATTGGATTTAGGGTGTACTTGGGTTTAGGGTTTCTCAGTTTTGGAGATAGCTAGATAGAAAGAGAGAGGAGACAGATAGGGAGAGATAGAGGTGACAAAGGGGAGAGATAAGGAGATAGAGAGTGAGCGAGATGTCCAAAGAAATAGGGAGACAAATTGAGAGGTAGAGCCCGATGATAGAGATAGGGAGATAAGGGAGAGATAGGAGATAGGGTTTAGGGTTGCTCTTGTTTAGGGTTTAGGGTTTAGGGGTTAGGGGTTAAGGTTTAGGGGCATTATTTAGGGTTAAGGGTTTATGGTTTAGGGGTTAAGGTTTAGAGGTTTAGGGTTTAGTGTTTAGAGAGAGAGGACCAATAGGGAGATATAGAGTAAGGGACATGGCCAAAGCATAGGGAGAGAGATTGAGAGGTAGAGGAATGATAGTGATGGGGAGATAGTGAGATAGGGAGATAGAGAGATAGAGGTTTAGGGTTTCTTGGGTTTAGTGTTTAGGATTTAGGGGTTTATGGTTTCTCAAGTTTAGGGTTTAGGGGTTAGGAAATAGGGGTTAGGGTTTAGGGGTTAGGTTTAATCATGTGTTAATACAGGTTGTGGAGTGAGAAATGGGTGGTATGGGAGATCGGAAGACTAGTTTAAAGTTGGGCCGATGGATATATGTCACAGTGAAAGGTTCAAAGGCTCGTCAAAAGTGGAGTGATCGGAGCATCGGTTTAAGAATTTTTGAGCTGGCCGATAGTGTTTATCTTGCCGATAGGAAGAATGTATATGATTTGATGTTATTTGGGACTTTGAGAAGGTTTCTTAAAGATGATTAAGCTTTAATCTATTTGAACTATGGGTTTTGATGGGTATTTCACCATGTTTTGAGAGCTTCCACTGTGTGCTCTGCATCAGACCAATAGGGAGATATAGAGGAGTCTGAGGGGAGAGATAGGGAGATAAAGAGTGAGGGACATGGCAAGAGACATAGCGAGAGAGATTGAGAGGTAGAGGGACAAAGGTGATAGGGAGATAGGGGAGAGATAGGGAGATAGTGGTTTATGGTTACTTGGGTTTAGGGTTTAGGGGTTTGGGGTTTAGGGTTTCTTAGGTTTCCCTCAAATCATGTATAAATATGCATAAACCTTCGTGGAAAAGGGATTGGAGATGTATTGAAAACATTTTGAAGATGAATTGAAGACAAGTTTGAATGAAATTAATGTCAAGAAACTCTGTTTTTGCAGATTTTACTATTTTCCTACTATTTCTTTGTTTAGTATAGCCCTGTATGGATGTGTTAGGGCCTAAGAGAAATTGTAATTGAAAGCTAGTGGAATCTACTTTCTTGTGTTTTAGGTGCCAATAAGGCCAATAAGGACACTGGGGGCACATTATAAACATAAAAAACTTACATCTTGGGGGGAGGTGCCAATAAGGCCAATAAGGATACTATTTCAGTTGGGTGTGTGTGTATGCAAATCCCATTTATGGCCGAGAAGGTCTCTATTTACTATTATTCAACTCTTGTTGATAGGAGGTTCGCTCTACAACTATTGCAATTTGTGTATGAAACCTAGATGCCTACGAGATCATATGTATATGTATGTATGTATGTATGTATGTAAATCCTATTTATGGTCAAGTAGCTCTCTATTTACTATCATTGATCTCTCATTGATAGGAGGTTGGCTCTCTGACTATTGCAATTCAATCCATTTGTAATGATGCCTCTATCATGTTGAGTTGGATCCTATCTCTGCATCAAGTTAAAATCATGAATATGACAACACCATACAATCCTCATTGGGCTGTTAAAATGCACAAAACAATCATACAAGATAGTCATTCATGAAATTACTATACAAAGAGGGTTTATAAGTTGCATTAGGGTTCGTATAAATGATCTAATGGATTTATAAGGTTGTCAAACACCAAAATGGATGATTTATATGAGTTTTGGGACTGTCATAGTCCATGTACAACTTGCCCTTTATGATTGTTAAAAAGATACATATGGCTATCCAAAAACTGCCCTTTATGACTATCCTAAAACAACATCATGTATATGCTCATAAAAGCCATCAAACTCTGCGAATAAACTTGTCATTGGATAAGGAGTGGAAGGATAAAGTCACATTCCCAAAACCTCTTAAAATCGCATGTCTCCCCTTACGAAAACTAGGGTCTTTGCCGATACATTGTTCTATAAGAGCAAAAACCTTGCTAGGTGCCATATTTTTTTGTTTTTCTCATCGTGGGGTCGAATGGACTATGCCAACGCGTCGGGGTGGGCGGGTAAATGCCAATGGAGGTCTCATTTCATGCGCCAAGCGTCCCAGTCGTTCTGGGCAAGAGGCTATCGACAAAGTCCCTTAAGATCCCTGAGACCAAAAATGTGCCAAACTTTGACGGAACAATTCCCAGAATTTGTGATAGCTGGGAATGTTGTGTTTGGACCTACAAGTGCATGTGGGGTTTGTCGACAATAACCTCTCTCATTTTTGGTCAACTCCATTCCGTTTGACTGTGCCGAAATCAAACGCATTGTTGCTAATGCTTCAATTTGATGTAGTGGAAAGGTGCTAGGTGTGACATTTTTCATTCCATAGCTCGTGGGGTCGAACGGACTGCACCAACACATTGGGGTGGGTGGGTAAATGCTATTGGAGGCCTCATTTCGTGCGCCAAGCGTCCCAGTCCTTTTGGGCAAGAGGCTATTGGCAAAGTCCCTTAAGATCCCTGAGACCAAAAATGCGCCAAATTTTGACGGAATAGTTCTCAGAATTCGTGATAGTTGGGAATGTTGTGTTTGGACCTATAGGTGCACGTGGGGTCTGTTGATAATAACCTCTCTCATTTTTGGTCAACTCTATTCCGTTTGACTGTGTCGAAATCAAATGCATTGTTGCAAAATGCTTGAATTTGATGCAGTGGAAAGGTGCTAGGTGTGACATTTTTCATTCCATAGCTTGTGGGGTCGAATGGACTGCACCAACGCATCGGGGTGGGTGGGTAAATGCCAATGGAGGTCTCGTTTTGTGCACCAAGAGTCCCAGTCGTTCCGGGCAAGAGGCTACCGGCAAAGTCCCTTAAGATCCTTGAGACCAAAAATACGCCAAACTTTGACGGAGCAGTTCTCAGAATTCCTGACAGCTGGGAATGTTGTGTTTGGACCTACAAGTGCACGTGGGGTCTGTCGACAATAACCTCTCTCGTTTTTGGTCAACTCCATTCCATTTGACCATGCCGAAATCAAACGCATTGTTGCAAAATGCTTCAATTTGATGCAGTGGAAAGGTGCTAGGTGTGAAATTTTTTATTCCATAGCTCGTGGGGTCAAACGGACTACGCCAACGCGTCGGAGTGGGCAGGTAAATGCCAATGGAGGTCTCGTTTCGTGCGCCAACCGTCCCAGTTGTTCTGGGTAAGAGGCTACCAGTAAAGTCCCTTAAGATCCCTAAGACCAAAAATGCGCCAAACTTTGATGAAGCAGTTCTCAGAATTCGTGATAGCTGGGAATGTTGTGTTTGGACCTACAGGTGCACGTGGGGTCTGTCGACAATAACCTCTCTCATTTTTGGTCAACTCCATTCCGTTTGACCGTGCCGAAATCAAATGCATTGTTGCAAAATGCTTCAATTTGATGGAGTGGAAAGGTGCTAGGTGTGACATTTTTTATTCCATAGCTCATGGGGTCGAACGGACTACACCAACGTGTCGGGGTGGGCGGGTAAATGCTATTGGAGGTCTCATTCCATGCGCCAAGCGTCCCAGTCCTTCCGGGCAAGAGGCTACCGACAAAGTCCTTTAAGATCCCTGAGACCAAAAATGTGCCAAACTTTGACGGAACAGTTCTTAGAATTCGTGATAGCTGAGAATGTTGTGTTTGGACCTACAGGTGTATGTGGGGTCTGTCGACAATAACCTCTCTCATTTTTGGTCAACTCCATTCCATTTGACCATGCCGAAATCAAACGCATTGTTGCAAAATGCTTCAATTTGATGCAGTGGAAAGGTGCTAGGTGTGACATTTTTCATTCCATAGCTCATGGGGTCGAACGGACTACACCAATGTGTCGGGGTGGGCAGGTAAATGCTATTGGAGGTCTCATTCCATGTGCCAAGCGTCCCAGTCGTTCCGGGCAAGAGGCTACCGGCAAAGTCCCTTAAGATCCCTGAGACCAAAAATGCGCCAAACTTTGAAGGAACAGTTCTCAGAATTAGTGATAGCTGGGAATGTTGTGTTTGGACCTACAGGTGCATGTGGGGTCCGTCGATAATAACCTCTCTCATTTTTGGTCAACTCCATTCCGTTTGACCGTGCCGAAATCAAACGCATTGTTGCAAAATGCTTCAATTTGATGCAGTGGAAAGGTGCTAAGTGTGATATTTTTTATTCCATAGCTCGTGGGATCGAACAAACTGCGTCGACGCGTCGGGGTGGGCAGGTAAATGCCAGTGGAGGTCTTGTTTCATGCACCAAGCATCCCAGTCCTTCCGGGCAAGAGGCTACCGGCAAAGTCCCTTAAGATCTCTGAGACCAAAAATGCGCCAAACTTTGACGGAGCAGTTCTTAGAATTCGTGATAGCTGGGAATGTTATGTTTGGACCTACAGGTGCACGTGGGGTCCGTCGACAATAACCTCTCTCATTTTTGGTCAACTCCATTCTGTTTGACCGTGCCGAAATCAAACGCATTGTTGCAAAATGCTTCAATTTGATGCAGTGGAAAGGTGCTAAGTGTGATATTTTTTATTCCATAGCTCGTGGGATCGAACGAACTGTGTCGACGCGTCGGGGTGGGCAGGTAAATGCCAGTGGAGGTCTTGTTTCATGCGCCAAGCATCCCAGTCCTTCCGGGCAAGAGGCTACCGGCAAAGTCCCTTAAGATCCCTGAGACCAAAAATGCGCCAAACTTTGACGGAGCAGTTCTTAGAATTCGTGATAGCTGGGAATGTTATGTTTGGACCTACAGGTGCATGTGGGGTCCGTCGACAATAACCTCTCTCATTTTTGGTCAACTCCATTTCGTTTGACCGTGCTGAAATCAAACGCATTGTTGCAAAATGCTTCAATTTGATGCAGTGGATAGGTGCTAGGTGTGACATTTTTCATTCCATAGCTCATGGGGTCGAACAGACTGCGCCAATGCGTCGGGGCGAGTGGGTAAATGCTAGTGGAGGTCTCGTTTCGTGCGCCAAGCTTCCAAGTCATTTCGAGCAAGAGGCTACTGATAAAGTCAAAAGTTGCTAGGATTGAAATTTTGCATTCCACAGGTCCTGGGGTCGAATGGATTACGCCAACACGTCGGGGTGGGTGGGTAAATGCTAGGGGAGGTCTCATTTTATGTGCAAAGCATCGCAGTCATTCCAAGCTATAAGCTACCGGTAAAGTCACTTTATTGGTAGCTTATAGCTCAGAAGGATTGGGAGCCTTGGCACATAAAATGAGACCTCCCCTAGCATTTACTCGCCCACCCCGACGTGTTGGCGCAATCTGTTTAGCCCCAGGTCTTGTAGAATGCAAAATTTCAATCCTAGCAACTTTTGACTTTGTCGGTAGCTTACAGCTCAGAACGACTGGGACGCTTGGCGCACAAAACGAGACCTCCACTAGCATTTACCTGCCCACACCGACTTGTTGGCGCAGTTCGTTCGACCCACGAGCTATGGAATGAAAAATGTCACACCTAGCACCTTTCCACTGCATCAAATTGAAGCATTTTGCAACAATGCGTTTGATTTCGGCATGGTCAAACGGAATGGAGTTGACCAAAAATGTGAGAGGTTATTGTCGACGGACCTCACGTGCACCTGTAGGTCCAAACACAACATTCCCAGCTATCACGAATTTTGAGAACTGCTCCGTCAAAGTTTGGCGCATTTTTGGTCTCAGGGATCTTAAGGGACTTTGCTGGTAGCCTCTTGCCCGGAAGGATTGGGATGCTTGGTGCATGAAACGAGACCTCCACTGGCATTTACCTGCCCACCCTGACGCGTTGGCATAGTCCGTTTGACTCCACGAGCTATGGAATGAAAAATGTCACACCTAGCACCTCTCCACTGCATCAAATTGAAGCATTTTGCAACAATGCGTTTGATTTCGGCACGGTCAAATAGAATGGAGTTGACCAAAAACAAGAGAGGTTATTATCGATGGACCCCATGTGCACCTGTACGTCCAAACACAACATTCCTAGCTGTCATGAATTCTGAGAACTGCTTCGTCAAAGTTTGGTGCATTTTTGGTCTAAGGGATCTTAAGGGACTTTGCCAGTAGCCTCTTGCCCAGAATGACTAGGACGCTTGGCGCATGAAACGAGACCTCCATTGGCATTTACCCACCCACCCCGACGCATTGGCGCAGTCCGTTTGACCCCATGAGCTATGGAATGAACAATGTCACACCTAGCACCTTTCCACTGCATCAAATTGAAGCATTTTGCAACAATGCGTTTGATTTCGGCACGGTCAAACGGAATGGAGTTGACAAAAAATGAGAGAGGTTATTCTCGATGGACCCCATGTGCCCCTGTAGGTCCAAACACAACATTCCCAGCTATAACAAAATTTTGAGAACTCCTCCGTCAAAGTTTGGCGCATTTTTGGTCTAAGGGATCTTAAGGGACTTTGTCGGTAGCCTCTTTCCCGGAACGATTGGGATGCTTGGCGGATGAAACGAGACCTCCACTGGCATTTACCCGCCCACCCCGATGCGTTGGCATAGTCCGTTTGACCCCACGAGCTATGGAATGAAAAATGTCACACCTAGCACCTTTCCACTGCATCAAATTGAAGCATTTTGCAACAATGCGTTTGATTTCGGCACGGTCAAACAGAATGGAGTTGACCAAAAATGAGAGAGGTTATTGTCGATGGACCCCACGTACACCTGTAGGTCCAAACACAACATTCCCAGTTGTCACGAACTTTGAGAACTACTTCGTCAAAGTTTGGCGCATTTTTGGTCTCAGGGATCTTAAGGGACTTTGCGGGTAGCCTCTTGCTCGGAATGATTGGGATGCTTGGCGCACAAAACGAGACTTTTGCTGGCATTTACCTGCCCACCCCGACGCGTTGGCGCAGTCCGTTTGACCCCATGATGAGAAAAACAAAAAATATTGTTCTAGTTGACACATTCTCAATCATTGACATGGATGTTATCTTAGTACCATTCCTTTAGGCACAATATGAGCTTCCAAGGGAAGGCGCAATTGTGAGGTTGGAGATAATGAAAAGTGCACCTCATTCACAATCATGTTTTACTTGTCTTCAATGATGATTCCTTGATTCAACTTAATCCTTTGATAATACATTTTAACCTCCTTGTCAAAGCGCACTTTCAAGGTTGCTTGAGCAAGAGCTAGCGCCTCAACATCTAGGCGCACTTTTGGTGTTCTAGAAGCATGAACTAGCAACTCAAATAGTAAGGCACTCATTCTAGGTTGTTTGTTCAATAATTGGCGCCTTGCATTCTTTGGACATTCTTTCAACTTGTGGAGACAACCTCAACTTGCAAGATCAATTCATTATCAAGGCGCATATCCAAAGTCATAGAGATATGAAGTGGTGCCTCACTAATCTAGGTGCACATTTTGATAGGGAGGACTCTAGGCTGCCTGCTCTGCATCCTGTAGGTGTACAAGACCATTTGACAACACTAGCCTTCCTACCAATTCAAGGTGCTAAAGACATACTCTTTGCAGAGATGGAAAACTCTACTGCTCTACTTGGTGTGGGACACATACATTGTCTTCACTGCTTTCCAGATACTGCCTCAATGGCACATAACTTTCTGAGCCCGTTGCCCACCCTTCTCACTCTGTTCCAGGGTCTGGACTGCTTGGTGCTCACTTTCTTTCTCTCCATTTTTCCACCCCTGCAAATCTATTTTCCTACTTGTTTAACTAGCCGGACTCCTCACTAAGCTCGCCTAGAACAAGCATGCATTGCCTCTAGCCGGCAATCCGACCACCCCACAAAAGAAAAATAAACAAAAATCATGGCTCTGCTTGATGACCTCCATACTGTACAGTGGAACTTGAGGAGTCATCAAAACAGAGTCATGGTTTGCAAAAGAAAACAAAATTGCAGAAACAGAAAGACTAATCTACTTCAGAATGGTAAACTGAAAACAAAAAAGAAAATACATAGATGATTGAACTGCTGTACTTTATTTCTATTCAAAAATTCTGATTACATCAAAATGCTTCACACACCAAAATTCACTTCTTCGATTCTTCTTCTGCTGAACTCCTCTACAGAAAGAATGCTACATTTTATATCTCTGCTCATGTCCGTTACAGGATGCTTCAACTACCAGACGGTTCATATTCTAACTGCCGGTTCAGCTTTGTGTTATCGACAAGATAACACAGATGTCTCATCGAAACATACTTACGCTTTCCCATCGGCAAGACAGATTCTTTGTCGCACCGATCATATTCTTCCCCTGTCGATATGCATTCTATTGACTTTCGCATTCATGAGAACTTTTAGTCCCACATGCACCCGTTCAAATCGGCCACTGCGGTTTATATATCCGTCGGCTTAGTAAACTCTTGTCGGCACTTTTGCCGCCGACGACCCCTGTCTACCCCCATCGGCACAACTCAAACTGTCGGCACAACCACAACCATGCACTCCGATAGTCCCTTGTCTCACCGATACCAAGTCTTCACCCTTCGTCGGCATGATCACTAAGCATCGGCCTAAAGCCTTAAAGCTACGCTGATAGAAATCCTTGCACTGACGTCCAACTCCATCGGAGTAACACATAGCTGTCGGAGTGACCTTCCCAGCCATCGCCGATAGCAAGCCTCATACCGATGACAAGCCTCAGCAACACTTCATCGAACAGACAATTAATATCAGAGTGACACCCACATCCTTCACCGATAGTGATTCTCATGCCGATGGCCTTCACCAACCTTTACCACTCCATCGGGGTAACACCAAGCGATCGGAGACACAACCACAGGCTCCGCCGATGACCACCCTCATGCCAATGGACATCACACATCGGTAAGACTTGCCTCCATCGGTGGAATGTTCTCCTTGCTTGCCGATATCCATTATCTTCTTGATGGTTAGTGCCATCGGCCAGACCTATGTCTTCGGCCTAACCTTCCGATCTCCTCCCGATAGGCATCTCACTCCGATAAACCCACTACTCCATTCGCTGGACCATTGAACCTCAATAGCGGTTCAAACACAAGGTTCAATAGTGAGGTTCATCCTCCACAAACATGACCGGCTGAAACATTGAACCTCAACAGCGGTTCAAAACGCAAGGTTCAACAATGAGGTTCAACCTCAAACAAAAAGATCGACGATTTCAACTCCACTACACAAAAAGAATGAACCCGTTGAACCATTGAACTTCAACAGTGAGGTTCAATCACAAGGTTCAATGAAATGGTTCAACTGTTGAACAAAATGCCGAACACCTTCAAAATGCTCGAAAAACTCCAAAAACAAAAACACAAGCTGCAAACTAAAAATTGACAAACCAAAAACTATGTACGGCTGCATTGAGCCTTGGTGCTCCTGCACCACATTTGATGGTGTAGAGAGTTAGATGTGCACCCAAGTCATCATTTGATGCCTTCAATAACTATAAACTCCTTTGATGATGCATTTTATCCTTCCAATTCAATATCTAGCCTTAGGCGCACATTTTAGGTTGATCAATCATAATCTAGCGCCCTAAGTACCAAGGCGCACTTTTAGGTTAGTTTGATCAAGGATTAGCGCCTTCACTTTTAGGCGCAAGTTTGGAGTTGAAATACATCAAAATAACAAGTTTCTTCATCACTTCATATTGTCACATGTTGTAAGCCATGTATGTGAAGATGTAAACATAGTATTGGTGACATGAGCAACACTACTACATATTCTTAAGTGTTGTAAATATGCATCTTCTTATTTAATCATGTGTTGTAAATGAAGGAATGCAATGATTGCAATATGTGCACAAAATGGAATTTTTGATAAGGATTGAAAGGAAATGTTAAGAAAATGCAATTGGTGGGTGTAAATCCAAAGTGTGGAAGCATAGACAAGGCATGTGAACAGTTTGGCATGACACCTCAAAGAGATGCTATCTCATGGAATGCAATGATTGCAAGATATGCACAAAATGGATTTTTTGAAAAGGCTTTAGAAAATTTGAAGCAAATACAATTGGAACATTTAAAACCAGATTCCATAACCTTTGCAAGCATTCTCCCTACTTGTGCCAAATTAGGATCTTATATATACATATATGCATAATGTCATGAAAATAATTTGTATAGTGTATATATCAAGCCATATAGGCATGTACAAATAAAACCATATGGGTATATACAACGATATACATCGATAACATACAAAAGCATGTTTACAAAGCCAAATAGGCATATGTAACAAAATGTCCCAAAATCAAATCTCCTATGGATTGCTATCAAATAATCTATGGCTCTTGCTAGGCCATGAAGATGGTGAACCAGTCAATGACTCATCCTCTATCGCTCATCGACTAGACCTCCTCGATAGAGATTTTTGAATTTCCACCTATTAATACAATCAAACAACGTGCACATTAATATAGAGTTTAATATTCAAAATATATAACATGACATAAGTAATCAATCACTTACCGCTAATTGGTGATCCCTCTTGATCATTTGTTGTCTCTCTTCTTTTGTAGAGCTGGATGGGTAGGGGAGGTGACGTCCTGTGAGAAGCATGAACAAGCAAATTTAAGTAAATCCCAATTCTTTGCCAACGGACACTCTGCAACGTCCATATTGCTACTACAAAACAAATATCCGTTTTATTATGTACATTTAGAATCTAGACTAGGGATTCATTTTATTATTCTATAAACTTGTGAATTACCATCTAATTTGAATGTTTACACACTAATCCACCTAGGTATCAACTTAATAAAGCTCTGGATATAAGCCATTATTTGATTTGAGTAATCTTACTTTGGACACATTTGTGAAGACTCCTAAAGAGCCTGGACATACAATTGTAAAGATGATATAGCCTCCATATAAGCATAAAGATGATATATAATTTTAGTTTGTTGAAGGCCATGTAAATTAGTCATTGATGAGGACTCTGCTACACCTAAAGTTGAGTCCTTTGTTTGGAACTTTGAAGCATGCAAAGAGGTAAGTGACTTGTAATGCTTAAGTAAACACGAGTCTCAATGATGTAGTTCAACTTGATGACATGTCTAAATATGACACATTTTAGTTTGTATTGCATGAGGACTTCCTTATTCATGCATATCAAATTTATAATTAGGTATATTTTTCTGAATTGTATGAGTTTGAGGCTTTCAATTTTTATATTGACTCACTTGAAGATGCTAGTAGCCATGTGAACATGATTAATATGGGATCCAAGAGTTGTCCTTTTCCCATGCATTTGGAGTGGATTGTTGGCCCTTATGATTGTTTAAATCATGTTGGCCTAGCATTTGAATAGTTGCTTCATGACATGGATGGGAATAGATAATGTATAGACTTTATTACACTTTAGGGTTTTCCCATTATGCTAAAATGTTATGACTATCCACTTATTCTATTTTAGGCTATCATCAAATGAGGAGCTTCTAAAGGCAAAAATGTTGTCCCAAAAGAAGGCTCAATGTTATTCGTAAAGACATTAGATTGTTAAAATACAAATTCAAGGGTAGATATTCCTTGGGCTATTTTAGTATAGAGAAGCAAAATTGCAATATATGACTATCCTAGGAATTAGAATGGTTGATCATAGGATATTCATGGCATTTTGATATTAATGGATGGATTGATGGATGTTTAGGGAGTTTAAGTTTAAATGTAATGTATGAGAATTCTTATTTATGAAGGATCTAAAAGGTCTTATGTCTTATTTGTAGGCCATTCAAGAAAGAAATGAAAAGATACCAAGGACTATCATAACACCTATTACAATTAGGTGCATCAAAGGATTGTCATCCAGGACCTTACCACTATGGGAAGTTATCAAAACCATGTCATGTTTAAACTTAAAGGCTTTATCACCTCTTTGTCCCTATAGGCCTATTAGAACAATAGGTCACATTTTATTCATATACCGAGGTTGAGAATAAACACTAAGCATTTGTAGTTATGGCAAGTGTAAATGGAAATAGATTACAACTTTAGACAATCGATCCTCTCCTAGATTGCACTGACTGAGTGGAAATTAAAAATTCCCTATCAATGTCCTTTATATACTGAAGGTATGGGTGAGAAAGGTAAACTTTGTATGTTGTAGACAAGGCCTCAAATATAAAATATATTATGACAATAACGATAAGGACTGTTAGGCATGAATGCTATCACTATTATAGATTGTCAAACCAACCATAGGCTGCCATAATAGTACACTGCTGACTATCATACCTTTAGGCATGGTGCCATGAACCTTATGAGTAGAATGCATTGGTATTTGTGAGAAATGTATTGCTTATGTTAAGAATAAGTATTTATATTGTTTGAACATCATCAAAAGGTGGACTACAAATACGACTTTGTCAAAGGAAAACTTTAGTGGCAAAAATCTAACTATGAACTATTGTGCTATCCAAGCACAATCATGACCAACATCAAGGGATAGTCAAGGCATGGGTGTCTTAAGAAACACAATTGAAATTGTCCATGGATATTTGAAGTAATTCGCAATATTCATGATCAAGAATCAACTCTGACTGTCTCAACAGTGGTAAATTTGGCTTCAAGACAATAAAAAATGAGCTTAGGGATTCATTATCACCAAGTAATAAAGAAGAGTAACCGTAAGTGTCGACCTTCAATTTCATTATACAAGAGGATGAAGAAGGGGCCATACTATTTTCATACCATAATACAACATACAAAAGGAAAATCATGAAGTCAAAACATGTGCAATGGGTATCTATGTTAAAGAGGAGAGTTGTGAATGGACGATGACTATCACTGTCAAAATAAGATATAGTCTCACTAAGGACAGTTAGGTGATTTGTGGATTGTCATGACTACAAGGCACGAGAATCTTGTGTATGAAGAGGAAAGAAATATAAATAAAAGAAGATTGAAGGATTGTTGCACCTGGGTACAATGATCCTAAAGGATTGTCATGCTAAAAGGATAGTCAACAGTACAAAGATTCATATTTCAAGGCTATCCTTAATCTCATTCACATGGTCCTAATGTTGGTTTGATTTGCATGGAGTGAGATGACACTATCAGGATTAATTGAAAATGTGAAAGGATTTGGTACCAAATTTGGTCACAAGTGTAAAAATTGCAATAAGCTTGAGAATATTGTTCACTAAACCTAGAACTATCACCAAGCAACATCCGTTTCATAAGATGTGATCAACAAACATGTAAGAAAAATGGATATCAACCTTCTTGGTTATGTGTACTTGATAAGAGCCCATACTTTTCACAAGGAGCGACCAATTTTTAACTAAATATTCCATTAGAAAAGGATAAAAAAATGTTTCCCCAAATGAGGAAACTAGATTGTTAATTAGAATTCTATGTGTAATGTGATATGAAACAATAGATACACCTATAAATGACCAACTAACTTTAACTTCTTGTATTATTGCCTCGATGTTTCAAATATGTTGCTTCTCTTCATCCAAAACCAATGGTACAAAAATTTTCATAGATCAAGGAAACGGATATCCGTTTTGAGTTGCTTTTACTAAAGTAAAATGGATATCCGTATTGCTTTGGTACAAAGCAAGATGAATATCCGTTTTGGTTGTTGACTTTTTATGGATTCTAATGTGTTTTCATGTTTCAGTCTCTTCTTCGAACTTCACCCTTCGTGCTGACGACTTTTTTTTATGCAAAATTGATAAAACAAAAAGGGTTTATAGAAAAAATTGTTAGCTTTCTAAAAATATAAGATTTGTTTGGTTATCATTTTATTAAATAATTATTAATAATTTTCTATATACCGTGTGTCTGAAATCCTGATGGACACACTGATTGAAAAACATCCATAACTTTCAAACCATTTCACCTTTTTGAGATCCGAAACCTGCGTCACACTCTATGCTTTTCTGGCTATAGGTTAAAAAAATAAATTTCAATTTCAATTTTTTTTAATCAAGTTAGGTTGGCTGGAAAATTACTTTTTATTTTTTAAAAAAAGTCACAGTAAAAAAATCATAACTAATTATTTTATTGGAAAAAAATTTAAAATAAATATGCGTCACATCCGGACATGAGTCCTCTACTTATTTTGAAAGTTTCAAAAAAAAAAATTTTTTTACTCATAGTTAGGTTGGCTGGACAGACACCCACTTTTTATTTTTTTCTGAAAAATTTAATAGCTGTTCTTTGAAATATTCAATTTTCACTAAGTAAATTTAGTTTTTTTTTTTTTTAAATAGTAGCCTATAAACTAGATTCAATTCTCTACAATTTTTGTTCTTACATCTTTTTCAAATTGTGTAGATAATCCATTCAAATTTTCACATGAACTTGATAAATTCTGATTTTATGTATTTTCATTGCCACTTAGAGGTATAGTTTGGCCCATCATGATCCTGCACATACCCCAAGGGAAATACCTGGATAATCTTCCTGCAAAAAGGTTGGATACTTGTCGCTGCTCTTTTCCTTATCCTGTCTCTCCCAGAAAATAAAAACACGTCCCCTTCTTTTGCTAAAATGGTTACTAAATAATGTGAATCTCTTCAAAGTATTTCTGGGTTTTGTTCTTCTCTTCTCCAACATTCCAGAACAGTTTACGGTTTTAAATTTTGTTGAGAAATGACAAAGTTATCATTGTTTTACTATGACTTTTTTTTTCTAGTTTTCAAAAATGCCTTTTTTTTTGCTCTTAAAAAAAAGAAACCATGGATCCTTTTTGCTTAAAAATAAATTATTAAAAATATACTCTCTTAATTTTGGCGTCCATAATTTAGGTTTTCTTTTTAATAACTCCAGTTTTCATCCGTTTGCATGAGTTTTGATTTTTCAAAGCTCTTTTTTTTTGAAAAATAGAATTAAAATAATCTTTATTTATTTTTCTTAATTCTTTTAATTAAACTCTAAATATAATAACAATATTATTAATATAATCTATTTATTTTAAATAATACATAATTGCTAAAATCAACAAGAAGTATTTGCAATAATATTAATATATATCTATTTTTAATAAAATACAAATATTAAAACAACTCAAGAAGTAATTACAATAGTAATAATACTATATATTTATCTATTTAATTAGAATAAAATAACTTAATAACTTTTTGTTGCATGCAAGACAGTAAATATTCTTTTAAATTCTTTTATTTAGGATTCTAAATATAATAAATGTTATTTAATATAATTTATTTATTTTCAAATTACATAGTCATTTAAATCAAACAAGAAGTATTTAAATAATAATATATATACCTATTGTAATTTAAATATAATGGTTTTAATCTAATTTAGATATTGTCTTCCAAACATTCATATTTATATAAAAAAGGAAATATTTATTAATTATTTAAATAATATAACAATACATCAATTTAATAAAATACATTATTTCGAACATAATTATACCACTTAAAATATGAAACGAAAAGACATTAATATTCATGACTAAATCAAGCATTCAAAAGGAACTTACTGTTGCAATTAAACACAATATTTTTTCTAAGCATCTAAACATCAATCTCATTTATTATCCACATAATAATGCATATTAAACCATTCATAATAATGCAATATGATACTACGTGAGTGTGTGAGTGCACCATCCAAACAGTTCTTGCCAAGTGGCTAGAACACCTCTACCTCAACCATGTTCTCGTCTTCGATGAGTACCTGTACTCAACTCGACATCAATAGGTTAGTTCCCCAAAACATAGCTGAAGCAAAGCATTATAATCATATCGAGAATATTTAATATTAAATCAACTTTCTAATTTACGCAAATATAACATCATGATAATTACCTTCACATATGTGGAATTTTCTCAAAGTAAAACAATCATAGTAAATGTTCGCTAATCTAGAATAATTATATAGTCCATAAAATGAGATGTGACATTGTATCAATCTTTATAATTTCTTGCACTTCCTTGGATACCATGAGCAAACCACTCTCATCCTTTTTGACACTCTATAGCTCTGCAACTAACCTTTTTCTTTTATCCAAAATGAGAGCATACAATTTCATAGCCTTTTCAATGTACAATAGACTATCTATGGTAACTTTTTCTATCCATTGCTCAATGGCTCTGGCCAAGGTTTGATATCTCTTAATCTGCTGTAACATACTCGGGTCTACTCCATCCACAGTAAAACTTGAAGCTGCATCAGAGGGCTGAGAAGTAGCATTTAGAATAGATTGAATAAAAGATGTTAAAGCATTTACCTAAGTTTGCAACTTTACATTTTCCTGCTGCTCTGCTTTGACTCTTTTTGCCAACATCCCTACAAAAAGCTTAGCATGATAAATGTCACCTTCTACAGTGGGAGGGCCCATATCAATTTTTCTCATATTGAAGTCTGCTTCTATGACCTCATGTTCATTCTTGTCTCCAATAAGATATGCAATTTCTAGAATCCGATGTCTTGAAGAAGAATTAGTACCATCCTTGACATCCTCTTAGGCTTTTTAGGCTTAAAGGTGTAGTTTGTAGCAACTTGGCCACAATATCAACATTCATGTCTGCCATAGGGGTGTAACTTCTTTTCTTCTCAACTACCTTCTTCAACCAAGAAGGGCATGACAACACTACACCACTATCACTAGGATTTAAAACAATATTATCTGGCTAATTTTGAGTACTATGGGTAGGAATTTCATTTAACACAGGGGAGGCTGGAATTTTAAATAAAGAACAAAAACACTATCTTTACCAATTTTTTGGAAGACAGAAGAGTCATTGCCGGGCATGGGAGACATAGGAGGAGTCATGTGGTCATCCTGAAGCTATTGCAAAGCATCAAGTTTCTTCTCCACTGTTGATCTTCCAGCTGTAGGTTCACCATCTTGCTCACATGTACCTTTCAATCTCCTGCTATCTTTAGGTTCTTCTCCATCTCTGCTTGATTGTGAACCAACTCTGGGTCAAGTTGTCTCTCCACACTTGTTGAAGCTCCTTGGTTTCCAGAGGCATGAGAAGTCCTCTGCTCCTTGATTGCACGTTCCTTCTATGCTAAAGAGGATACAGTGCACTCACAAAATTTTCCCCTGAGCCACCTCTCAGTCTTGTCCAAAACAAAGGAAGACTGAGCCTTGATATTAGTAATCTCTTTCTTTAACCATTGAATATGAGGCAAGGGTTTAGAGGTAACAACATGAAACTCCTCATCAACCATGTCTGAATTATCATCAATGCCACTAGGAATTTGTAGAGGCAAATTGAAAGCACGGATTTGATCTAGAGTTAACCTCATCCAATCCCTTCTTTGAACTTCTCTCTCATCTGCACAATCCTCCCTGTAGTCTTCCAAATGGGGCTGATGTTCAGAGGTTTCCTCCATGCTGTCATGCCCACATTGTCCTTGTGGTCACAACACACATCACACATGTCATAGCCACATCTGTCATGTGGTTATGACACGAGATATGAAAAACTTTTCTCACACTGCCCTAAAAGCCCCCTCGCATGCGTAAGCATGCTCGGCGGTGTTCTCTCAAGGCGAAAACACTACAGTTGTCGGCGGGGTACAAGTACAATTGCGTGCAACTAGACGCAAGCAGACCAACAAGGGGGTCTCTACGACACCGTTAACGTCACTGCTACATTTAAAATATCAGGGTTCCTAAATCTAAATCTCGACAAAATTCTGACAGCATAACGCCTTACGGCGTAAGTGGGAATTAACACTATTTTACGCACGTGGTTCACTGATAGATTAACAACTTCCCACGATGCCTTGTTCCAGCTAAACCGACTCGTGATCTCCCTATTTAGTCATTTTTCAGCAAGGCACGGTTGTCTGTCTCCTCTCTTGCTTCCTGAAACATACTCCTCCTACGACTTGACATTCTCAACAAGGCGGTTTGTTTGCTCTCTCTTCCCTTTTCTCTGGGTCTTAATTTTGATTGTATTTTTATCGCACTTACCTTAACTATTTCTCTGATAATTTAGTTTGTTTATATTTCGGTCTCTCTCTCTTTCATTTTCCTTTCTTCATATTGGGCATCAATCAGGGTTATCACTATTTCTATTGTTAATATTAAACCTAACTTCTGGATGATCCAGGTCACATAGGCTGGTTTACTACTTCGCTGGACTCGGTCTTTTAGTCTTCTCCGATCTAGGTTTCTTCTCTTGTATGTATTAATTAAACTTGTTCCTAAGCAAATTTTTTTGGCTGGAGGGTCCATCGACTTAGTTCTCTTATCCCATGTGGGAATTGTCGCACATTTTCTCCTCTGTATTTTTCCAATGTTACTTTTTCTTCTTCTGACTCTCTTACAGGTTTACTTATATGGACGTTTACTACAGTTGAGATTAAAATGGCCTCACATGGAATGTCTGTGATGACTCCTTAAGTTTATTTCCAGTGACCTTTTAAGCAAGGTGACGTGTAATTTTCCTCTTCATTTTCCCGGTTATTGAACCGCGTTGATAGTGAAACTTCTGAGAAACTCTTCCCGGAGTAACACAGTATATTCCTTTATGCTCTCGTTAAATTATAATTTTTATTTTCTCTTATCTATAATTACTGTTGTTATTATTACTAATCAGTATTATTAATACTCTTATTGTAAATCATTTACCGTTGTTAATATATGTAGGAGGCTCTCCACTTTATAAAACCCTGATCAAGGATGCATAAATTCTTTGGTTTTTTTTTGTTCAACACTTAATAAAACCTAACTGTGAATATATATTTTTTTGTTTTATTTTAATTTGCAAATCTCCTTGTTATGAATTATAGAGAGGGCCTCATAAAATGGTCCATGAAACCTCTTCTATGTATATATATCCCATATATATAAATATATATATGTAATATATATACATATAGAACTATATATATAATTATATCTATATTGATTTACAATTCCCTTTCAAAACATAAGCTATAAATAGAGATAATTATATCTATATATATATATAAGACATATATTATGCCAACCAAGTGGAATATCCACAAACAAAACATATATATTTTTTTGTGTTATTTAAATGAACCAATGCATATATGTTAGGGCTAAATAGCCCTAACTTTTTTTTTTATGCTTAACATTTTATGTTTTTGCTGTGACAGGGGACTGGCGGTAGGGGTCGGGCCGCACAGAGGGACGGAGGCCGCAAGAAACAGCGGCGGCAAAGCGCTGCTGTGGAGCGGAGTTAAGAGCTCCGCGGGGTCGAAGGGGTGGAGGGATGTGGGGAGGGGCAGAGCCCCACCCACATCCCACGATGTGGGGTGTGGGTGGGGCTCCGCCCCTCCCCACACCTCTAATAAAACAAATGGAGACTGCGGTGGGGATTACTCCCCACCGCCCACCGTTCAAGCTTTGACTGTGTTTTACACAGCGATTTCTAATTTTGCTTTTATTTCGGCGGCCATAAAATTTAATACGAGTTTATTACTATTCAAAGATAATTACATATCAATTAATATATATATATATATTTCAGTTTTCAGAATATCTCATAATTTTCTCAATCAAACAATTTATTCAGTATCTCTAATTCTGTCAAAATGATAATTAAATAACAACTGTTATATATATATATATATATATATATATATCTATATTTCATAATTTTCTCAAATTAAACACTTTATTCAGTTTCTTTTAGTCAATTAAAATGATCAAGTAATAAAGATTATATATATATATATACTTAAGAAAATGAAGTTTTTTTTTTTTTTTTTATCAGTTTATTTCGGCAATTAATACATGTCCATTTCAACTTTTGGGACAAACAGAAGTAATTATATAATAGATTTTCTTTAAAACTTACAAAATAACTGAATCCATTACTTATGAAGAAGAAAACTTAATCATTTATAAACTATCTTTTCCATTAGAACAATGAACCATAAAACTGACCTTTTAATTAGTTTAGCAGTTCTATTCTTCTAATTACATAAACAAACTCAGATTAGATTGCAAATAAGAAATGAACTCTTCCTTTCAAAAGGTTTACAAAGCAACATAACTTGAAAATTTAAGGTATTTGTTTACCACATTCATATTACAGAAAAGTTAACTCTTCCACTACAAATAGCAAGAGAATTTGAAACCATGGATACATACAACTAACTTCCCAGATATGAACTTCCTTCTCCCAACAATATATAACTGATAGCTTGTGACAACCAAGTAAAAGTCCATCAATAACAAGATCAGGGAGGTGATTTCCTTCACTCCCAGGGTAACAATAAATTACAACAATAACAAGAGAGGTGCTCTCTCTTCAAATCTAATGAAATGAACCTGGCCTAATTCTCATGACAAAGAAGAATAAGCTGTTTCTTCATAAATATCCAACCAGAAGCTCCAAGAGAAAACCTGCGTATCAAAGACAAACAAAGAAGAAAACACCACTCATCTAGCTCTCCTCCCTTCCGTAGACCCGCAAGAGGGTCACCCCCGAGCTAGGGAGACCATACTCACACCTGGGTAACTCAAGCACTCCACTTCACAACAGTAACAACAACAATCCCAAAGCACACAAACACCCGTGGGTAATTTACACAACACGGAAACTCAACTACAGTGAGTTTCATAAGGGGCAGCAGAGTGGACACACTCGACTCCAGAGTGTCACCCTTACTAGAAAAGTTAACCAATACAATTTCTCTTGGTCTCAAACCAAGTTTGATCACAAATTTTTAAGAAAATCTGTATTTGACTCTCAAGTCAAAGATACAGTCACAGATACATGCCCTCAAGGCTTTCAACATCCCAAAAGATGGAAACAGGTATGCACCCGAGGAGGATCTCTCCTCCCCTACCCCAATCTTGATGAGCATTTCTCCCAAGTGGGAGAAGCTCTATCAAACAACCCGACAACAAACCCCACAGAAAACACATCTAAAACACAACAAATAATCATCTTTCACACACTTTACATACACATTCAGATATACGAAAGAAAGGTAAAGACCAAACCAACCTTACAAAGCCCTCCTGGAATAAAACTGATGCAGAGCTCCACTGGGTTCTCTTCCAACCTTAACCAACAACTCCTCTCTCTCTTTTCTCTCCTCTAAGCTAACTTTCCTATTCTCTGACAATAATCATAAAACTCTCCCCAAAATTCAACTAACTCCCTCTCCTTCCAAAATTGGAAACAAATAACCCAATTTCTTTTCAGTTTTGAGGAATGGGGAGGTGACACTTGTCACCTCCTCACTCTCCCCCAAAACCACTATTCTGTCCTGGTGGCTTATGTCACTCACCCTTCCCAAGAGTACTCCTTATTCCTCTCCTCATGTCATTCCTCTTATGCATGGGAGAAATAAAAGGAGTTAATGGGGAAAAAGACAGGTGACCCATGCCCCTTCTTCCCTCCTTCACATGGGTGTCCCCACAGCACATGGGGGAATCTCACTAATGGAGGGGGTGACTTCAAGTCAATCCTTCAATAATGGATGGGCTTGTAGTCATCTCTTACCTTGGGGAATGAAGAGGGATGGGTTGGGTGTTGGTACAACCCATCTTGTCCCCTCCATACCTCCAATTTTCGCCACTTAACTTCAGGGGGAAGTTAAGATGACTAGATGGAGGTTACTCAAGGGTTACCCATGCCAAATGGGCCCCTGGACCCATGGGGTATAACCCAGGGTCAACTTTAACCCATCCAGGACACCCACGGTCAAGGTAAAGCACATGAAAAAGGCCTCAAAGATTTAAATAAAATAAGGAAATTCAAATTCAATCTTTTTTTACAACACAACTTATAAAATAATGTTACATGAGGGTAACCTAACCCACCCGACCATACAAAAGACCACATTACATCATCACATCAAACACAAAGAGATCTTGGTTCCTCGTGGAACCAGATCGGCTTAACAGGGAATAATAAATAACGAGGTGCGGAATGATCTCTGAAATCTGTGGTTCTATTAGTAATTCCTGCACACTAAATTACAAGATCAGTAACCACATAAAATCATCATAGTCGAAGCAACTTAAAAACATGCATTATCATGACATAGTTCTAATTAACATAAATGAAATCATATTACAATTTTCCATCATCACCTATTTAACTTTTCTGAAATGTAAACTTATCCAAACATCACCCAATTAGTTTTTCCGAAATCATAATAAAGTTTAATAGTTTGACAATTCCGGGAACTGCTATCCCACAAACATAAAAAAATAACAATAACAGTAATGTAAATAGTCATAACAACATAAGTAAAAAGGGTGGTCCTCACACATGCATATTGTTCTTGACAAAGTTCTTACTATCAAAGAAAGACCTCACAGATAGGGGTGAAAATTATATTCAGCCAAAATTCTCTCTACATTTTTAGAATTATCATTGGTTTTATAAGTAAAAAATGATAATGACACGAGGAAAGTGTACCCCTTCTTCTTCACACCATGATATTCACTATTCACATCTGTCATCTAGCATCAGACTTCCAAAAGAATGAAATAATCACATGTATAACTTAGTAACTTTAATGGGGCATTTTCAAATCCACAAATCCTAAGGTAAGTGAATCTGTCAAACTGGATGGAGAAGCTCCCATATCTCATAACCAATGTTGCATCTTCTGGAGAAATTCTCAGTTCCGGGTTGCCTTCAATTTTTCTTGCATTAAACATTAGAAAAATGTCATTTACATAATGGTAATCATTAACACCAACATCTCTTTACAATTGAGGGAAATATTCATACACAGGTGTGTCTGGAGTTAAAGAACCTTGAGTCCTTAACCCTACCTAGACAACCTCTTTACTGGCCAGTTTGTAGAACAAATATGAGCACATATAGAAAGAAACCTTCTGATAGAAATTAGCTAGTTGTTCATTTAGTTGGTCACTAATCAGTTTAGCCCAATCAACATACTGTGACTCAATGCATATCACCAGAATAAACTGACACATCCACTTCTCAAAAGAATTTGATTCCTCATTTCCAACAACATGGTACAGCAATGTATTATATTTGATATTTCTTCTTTAAAGTGTCCTCTTTTCAGATTGGAGGGTACTTGAGATTTTCCCTTTTTCTCCACTTTCAACCAAGTCTTTGCAATAGAAGTCAGACATCAATGTTTCATGTTTATAAAATAATTCCAGCCCACAATGACAGACATTTCCATAAATTGTTCCCTTTCAGGTAATCTCAGGGCACGGGAGATAGTTTCTACATTGATTTTCGTTATCACAGAGCCATCATAGGCTCTTATTTCCTGCAACTTTAAATGATAATTCTTTGCACATTTGAGAACTAAGTCTAGACACAATACAACTAGTAGAAAACCCCCAGCATGAGCTAACCCGCTTGATAAGATTCTCTTAGCCAATGGTGACCTGGGGTTTTGCTCCATTTGACTCAAAAAATCCTTCAAATCTCTATGCCCTAGCTCAGTGTCCTTAACTTTGGCTAGGCCGTTCTTAGTAATAGAAGCAATTGGAAAACCCTGGTATTTATACTTCATTCTTACTAGCTTGAGAAACCAATGAATGAATGCTTCTATTACTGCTAAGGGTACCAAGCAAGTTCCTAGAACATTTGGAGAAGGCAAACAATCTAAACTCATGAAAAATAAATGCCTTTCCCACTAAAAAGACTAAGGAAATTCAAATTGGTCGTAGGAAAGAGTGAGTGAAAAAGAAAGCCAAATTAGCTGACTTGGTTTGAGAGCCCGTACATAATACTTGCAAAAGATGCCGCACCAGAACTCTCCAAAGCATACCAACAACAATGCAAAATGAACCTTCTGCAAGGGTTACAACTCTTATAAAAATAAACTCCAATAAATCTCATTGATTGTGATGATGTGTATGACAATACAATCCATTAATGAGTTGTTTTAATTTCCACTAGTACAAAAAGATCAATATATTACTAAAAAAACTACTAAAAACTACTTATAAATGACCAAACATGGTCACGTGACCTTTAGTAGTTTATTGCCAGTCATTTATAATGCGACCAAATTGATGACTAAACCATTTTTAGTCATTTATTGGTTGTTTTGATTGATCGATTTGGTAGTATATTTAGTCATTGATTGTTGTAATCTGGTCACTTATTTAGTCATTTTTTTTCATTGATATATTTAGTCATTGATTGTTGTTAATTGGTCACTTATTTAGTCATTTTTATTCACTAATTTCTGTCCATTGGTAGTGTATTTAGTCATTAATTTTAATCATCATTTTGATCAATTTGGTAGTATATTTAGTCATTTTTATTCTCTAATTTAACACTGGTCATATATTTAGTCATATTTATTCACTGTTCACTGATTTCTATCAATTGGTAGTGTATTTAGTCAATTTAATTATTAATTCACGTCAATTAGTAGTATATTTAGTCATTTTGAAGCTTGCAATCTATGTAGATTTCCATCTGGCATTAATTGTTTGCTTCACAAATGTCTCTTTGATTATATTCATTGAATTCTCTATAAGAGGAGTGTTGCGAGCTGAGCAATATAATCCACATTTGGATCTCATCTGCCTTGGTTTTATTTCCCCGCTGACTTGAATGACTTCAATTCATTATGTTGGCTCGTGTGATCCTCTTTTTATGCAAGAGACCATGGTATCTATGTCATTATTTCATTCTTGCCTCTTCATTTAGCTCTTGCTGTGTATCTGCAATCTCTATGTATCCTCGCAATTGTCGACTTCATTGGCCTGTTCAACCATGGGAACAACCAATGCACAGAAGCATCAACTCAGATTTCATGGCTAGGGCCTTCAAACTGCTCGATGAAGAGCCGATGGAGGATGCTTTGATAGATGTATGTGATAGAGATTTTCTACTACAATCTAGGGTATGTTATGCTTTGCATCTGGTATCTCATTTTCTCTCAAATGCGATGGACTTATTTCATTAGGTTGATAAGGTTAAAATGATAGCATCAATATTTGTTCATGACTATCTAGTCCCAGATGTCAAGCTATTTGAAGCTTTTGCTACTTATAATATCCATGATGGATTAGCCTTGGTAGGGGGACTCTTCTTCCGTGAAGACATCATTAATAAACCTAGTTTTAACCGTGTTTATCAAGCGATGATTTCAAGTTTGCAATCAGGTAATAAAGAGCTCTTTGATAATTCACCGCGGGTTCACAATTCTGCATTTGGAAGGTCCAAGTGGGAAAGGATAGAGGAAGTATTCAATACGTGGAGCTTCTTGTCAAATTTCCAACCACTGGTAGTTCCCTTCACAAATGATGATACAGTCCTTTCTCTAGAGAATCCAACTGGGGGTTCATGGCTTTAGGGTTGCAGATATAAATATGGACAACATGTGAACCACTCTTTTTGTTTTAAGTTTTTGGCTTCACTGTAACTTTGGTTTCCTTTTTGGCCAGAAAGGGCCTTTTAGATCTGTAGCTCTGTTCATGGCTCTTAGTTAAAATGCTCTGTTATGTTATCTTTTTGGCCAGGAAGGGCCTTTTTTGTAATATGTAAAAACATTTTTATTAATACTAATATATTATGATGCTCTAAGCATCCTTACCAATTAAAAAAAAAAGTCAACCCTGGTTCATGTGTTGTCTCAGTAAAGACCTGCACCATGAAAGGATCCATTAATTATACATAAATTCCAAATTAAGTTGATGAGAAAAGATCTTTGATATCCAACTGGGAAGCCTTAACATCCAAAAATTAGTAACCTGATGTTTCACAACAAGTTTCCCAATTGTGACATCATCTTTACTTAAGAAACCAGATATTGATCCATTGCCATATTGGATCTCACAAGATTCTCCTTCACAAAAAACAAATTATATATATTAATTATTTAGCAACTTCCTTAATATCCCCATGTAAGCATACTAAACTAGTGAGATTGAGGGTTTGAAGTAGAGTACCATCTTCTTGGTATGTACTTGACTTTGATGACTTGTATCTTGAATAAAAATAGCAAGCTAGCTGCACTGTAAAATCATTGTTACAAAAATAACCACAAAATCCTCTTTAATTAAAATAATCCTTCTGGATATTTCAAGACAAGATATTTCAGTTAATTTCTAAGAAAGCTAATAATTTCACTATCCAAATAGCCATCAATCTATTTACTGTATATAATTTCCCAGAATTTAGAATTTGAATGTAGGCTGAGTATTCTAGCAACACTACTTTTTTAGTTGGATCCTAAAAATGGTGCAACTTATTTTCTTCTCTAAAACATCTGTACAGAAGCAGGCAGGTGTGGTGAGGTTCAAATAGTAAGGAGATTGATGAAAGATAGAGGAATTAAAATGATACCTGCATGTAGTTGGATTGAAGGGCATAAAATCGTACATGCTTTTTTGTGTAGGAGACAGATCACATCCACAAAAATGGGAGAGCTATGCAAAATTGGAGAAATTGGCTTGGCAAATGAAGGCAGTAGGGTATTTCCAGATTCAAGACTTTTACTTAATGTTGTGGAATAGAAGAAAAAAGAATCATTTATCTGCCACCATAGTGAAAAGTTAGCAATTGCATTTGGTTTGTTAAACATGGCCCCTGGTACAACCATTAGAGTTGTTAAGAACCTTCGAGTATGTTTTGATTTTCACACTGCATCTAAATTCATCTCCAAGATTGTTGCAAGAGAAATTGTTCTGAGAGATGTGAACCATTTCCATCATTTTAAACAGGGACAATGTTCTTGTGGAGAATATTGGTGATGCTAAATGAAACAATCTGAAAAATAGGCTTGCACTATAATAATGTGCACTACATTAGATATCCATTAATAATGAAGGGACATCCATCAAAGCATAACAATAGGGATTTTTTATCATATGTTGTAGTTACAAGTGCCCTGCTAGACATACATGAAAATGTGGAAGCATAGACAAGGCAAGCGAACTGTTTCAAAAAATGCCTCAAAGAAATGTGATAACATGGAATGCTGTGATTAAAGGATATGTTTAAAATGGGTTTTTATGAAAAGTCCTGAGAAAATTTTAAGAAAATGCAACCAGTGGGTGTAAAGCCCAACTCCTCAACCTTTGAAAGCATCCTTCCTACTTGTGTGTGAATTGGAGCTTTGGATGAGGATATAAACATCCATCAAAATCATATTTGGAAGTAGATTTTTATCAGATATTGTAGTTGCAAGTTCCACTTTGGATCACCAAAGCCTTCACAAAAATTTTTGCACAAAATTCAATAATGAAGAATTTATGCACAAATTCTCTTTTGATTGATGGACAAAGCCTCCACCGCAACACCGCACAGTTTGTTGATGGGCTTTGCAGTGATGTGGGAATCACCCGCATCACACAAGGCCCAGCAACATTGCGGTGTTGCGGTGGAGGCTTTGTGCATCATTCAAAAGAGAATTTGTGCATAAATTCTTCATTATTAAATTTTGTGCAGATGTTTTTGTGAAGGCTTTGGTGATCCGAAGTGGAACTTGCAACATTTCTACTTGAATAAAGAGGTGGATAAGGTACACCCTCCATTCCACTAGCTCTGCAACCTCCAAATGGACCTATGACAAGTGATTGAAGGAATAAATTACAAAAAATATCATCCTATCTATTTATGATGTTTTTCTAAGCATCAAAAAATTAAACAAACAAACTACAAAGCACACAAGTACATCTCTTAGTTGTATAGACCAGGACAGTTCAACCACTATTATACCACTCAATGAATACTAACTGACTCCTAAGTCATGATCCAAATGACTCCTTTGGCGCCTTGTAGGTGGTCCTGCATTTGAAAGCTCTGGGTCCTAACAAAAAACCACAAAATCAAGGAGTTCAAACCAAGAATAAATAATATAGGGAAAATAACCTATAATAAAGATACCTTCATACATTTAATAAAAGAACATTTGATAAATCCATAAATCCATGCAAATTTCCTTCCATAAATCCATCTTAGGGATCCATATTTCTTTTAAAATTATTCTAGGAATCATTCATAAGCACCCCATACCAAGTCCATGTGAAAGATATTTGTATTTTTGACCATTGATGTATTTTTGCCTCTCACCGCAGTCCCACAGGTCACTCAAAAGGTCTTGGCAGGTGTGTGGGAACTAGGGATAACAAGGGAGCAGTTATCGCTATCCTGCAGCATGAAGAGATTGCACTTGCGACATTGTGGTATGTAGAGATTGATTACCACAGCCTTCAATGGTCTCAAAATGAAGTGGTGGGTTGGCAGTATAAATTTAAGTGGCATATGATACTTCACTGCGGTCCTGTAGTAGTCAAGAGAATAATCAGCGGTAATGTGGTAAGGAGCAGAGGAAAACAATACACCGCGCCCCTACGGCAGCCTCAAGTGAGGCTTGCGGTATGGTGGTAAGGAGTAGAGGAAAATAGTACACCACACCCCTGCGATAACCTCAAGTGAGGCTTGCGATATGGCAGTAAGAAGGAGCAAAGGAAAACAGTACACCACGCCCGCACGGCGGCCTTAAGTGAGGCTTGCGGTATGGCGATATAAGGAGTTTAAGTTATGTAAGTGTTGAATACTGCGGCCTCGTGATAGTTTCAATAAAGGAGTATGGTAGTGCGGTGAAAGGATTTAAGTGATGTTTAGTATACCGCAGTCCCACGATGGTCAAAGAAATAGTTTGCAGTACTGCAACAGGGAACAAGTCATGGTGATATACTTGAATTTTTGAGATAATATTTCTGAAATGGAGATAGAACAAACTATGAACTTTCTTAGACACAACCAAGCCATGACTTACACCCACTACATGTTCCATAGAGTTGTCTTTATGGTAGAGATAAATCAAGGGATAGTAGTTTGCAGTCATTACATTTCATGAAGGAGTGGGATTCTAAATAATTTTTGGTGTTGAGATACCCCTGCTACCAAGATAAGAATCATGTGAGGATCTACCTTAAGGCAATAAAGAGATAAAGAGCTATGCCATGACTTACACCCCCTTGATAGCTGAACAAATATAATTAGAAGCAACAAAATAAAAGATCATTAACCATGCTTAGACATTCACTTTAATTTTGCATCTATGGCCCATTGGCTCCAATAGTTGCCATCCTATCTTGTTTCTATTATTGATTCTGTATGTTCCTCAGAGTCATAAAAGCAGACACAACAGACAACTCCATCACAAGCAATCAATAAAATCATGAGCCCCTAAAGCCAAAGCATTGGAAGGCTTGATTTGGTTCAAAATTGATGGTCATGACTTAGAAAATGATAGTGAATAGAATGGTAATAAAATCCTTGGTTGACACTTCACATTGGAAACTCATTTGTTAAAATAAGTCAAAACAATAGATAATCACTGCTAATCTCATTTTTTCAATGCCTATTGGTATCCTAGATGATATCACCATTAATAGCATTTTGTGGATTGTGTCTAGATGTATGATATGTTTTAGCTTTTGGTATTATCCCATCTCTGGGGTCATATGCCTGTCTTAGTAAGATATATCATTTCTCTTTGTCAAGCTCTCTTAGTGAAGCCTCAAATCAGTTTTTATTTTTGCCCATAATGCTCTTCATTTGTGTAATAATGTTGGCCAAGGTATTGGTAACGAAGTTGCCAAAGACAAGGTGATATAGTTGAATTTTTGAAACAATATTTCTCATTGGCACTGTTGGTCTCCTACAATGATTTAACAATTAAGCTCTTAAAGATGTAACTCAGAGATTGGACATCTAACCAGAATAGATGTCTTAATCACTATGGAGATGTATTTCACTTGTCAACCCAGGGACGTGAACTTGAAATGGGTCAGCACGGTATGTGCACTAAGAACTTCCAAAGTAGCCACATTCATTCTATAGCTAAGAAAGATATAATGTTGAAGATAAACTGCTAGGAAAGAAATAACAAGAATGATGAACATCAACCAACAACTATTCTAAGCTCAAGTACATAACAAAAAATAAAAGTCTGGGCAAACAAACAGGAAACTACTTTGTCTGCAGGAACAGACACAGAATAGAATTCTAGTGGCTGTAGGAACAATCAATGCCAGATTTGACTAAATGCTTAATAGAAAATACAACTAAACTAGAGGATGGAATTCTCACCAAGTGGGCCCCCTTGGATGAGTATTCCCTAAGACAAATGTAAACTCAGAAATGTGAACTTATAACTTCATTTTATTCATTGGAAAAGATGAGTACAACTGAACATCATAACTGTATTACCAAAAATTGAATAATGCAAATACAATCTCTGATTAATCAACAACCCCTCAGAAGGAGCATCAGAGTCTTATTTATAGAAGGAAAACTACAAAACTAACTACCTAGAAAGGCGGTCAACTCCAACAGAATAGGAGGACGCCACTTTAGGGAAAGCATACAAAGAAGAAAGGAGGTTATGCATGCATGGAATCTGGTCAAGCAAGTTGCTTCAATGTAGATCTAGCACAATAGTAACTCCTAAATTTTCTCAACAAGTATTTAAGATTAGTTACAAGGTGGTTGTCTTCCCTCCAATTGATATTTGAATGATCACCATGTTTGACTTTTTATGGTAACCAACCAGCAAAATCTTCCTCGACTTTATGGATGCTGATTATATCTGCATAACAATATTAGTACACACAATAATTGCACATCCGTAACTACCTTAGAGTAACATTCATTAACCATATGTAAAATTAACAAAGAAAATTCATATAGCATGTCTTTGTCATAAAAGATTATAAGAAATAACCTATGCTCAACATCTTATAGTTTTGAGGAAATGACATAAAAAGATCAGGATCAAAGTACCAAAGTCCAAGATAACTACAGCAAGTGGATAATAAAGTTTAACAAAATTGAGTCATAAACTAGACTCATCAGGCACGCTCAAATCAAAGAACACTTTTTTTGCCTTTTCTCCACTATTCTTTTATGAGCTGAGTAATTTCAAATTTGATTGCTGTCATTTGCAATGCATTTCTATTACATTTCAATTGAAATGTTTGATCCATTGTTGGATTGTTGTCACCTTTACAGACATAAAAATGCACCTGTTCTAATATTTTGAACTTATGACAAGTCAAAGTGGGTTGTGCTCATTTAGCAGCTGGTTGAAATTTAATTTGAATGTACTGTTTCTTGATGTTCCCCTTGACTCATTATCATTTTTGTTTATCATCTTGCTTTTTGGCTAGCAACAAACATGTGATGCATCTGTTGTGATGTCCTATGGATGGTGGCTTTTTCCAAATTATTTTCAAACTATTTTAAGTTCTAGGTGTACACCTTGTGGAGACTTATGGCATATTTCTATGCTTAATTTTTTCCAAGGTTACAGTGAGCTAATAAATGCAATTATTCCAAAGGTAGTGGAAATAATTTTGGAACAATTATCTAAGTTCTCTCTTAATGTTTAGATTTGTGTAATTTTTGATTTTGCAGATTTTTAATAGCTTTGTTTGATGAGTCTTGGAAATTGGTTTCAATTTATAGGGTAAATCTTCCATCTAGAGCTAAGAAGATTGTGCCAAGTAGTTGAAAAGCCATGATTGGTTAGGTTACTGGTGGTGGAAGGACAGAAAAGCCAATGCTCAAAGCTAGCAATGCATATCACAAATATAGGGTCAAAAGAAATTGTTGGCCCAAGGTTCATGATATGGCAATGAATCCTATTGAGAAACCTCATGGTGGTGGTAATCATCAACACATTAGGCATGCCAGTACTATGCATCGTACAGAGAAGGCTTAGCATGTACACGTACTTAATCATAATTAAACAATTATAGAGCTCTGTTTATTTAAAAATTTTGTCTTCTAGTTTCTTTTTTCTTTAGGTTTCTTTGTTTCAACAATTTATGGGGACCAGGTTGTAAACCATGTTTCCTATTATTGTTTCTTATCATTAGTGGTTTAGTCTTGGTTCAAATTTTTGGGAAAGACTTCAAACTAGGTTGTAATCCTTGTTTCCTTGTATTGTTAGACAAGGCAAATAATAAATTCAAAACTCAATAGAATTTATTGTTTTAACAATACCTTGGAAGACTCTAACAATGACTCTAACAAGCATAGAAAATGTATGGAACTATTTGAAAAAATGCCTCAAAGAAATGTGGTCTCATGGTGATGGAATTCTATGACAAGCACATTGAGACCACATTTCTTTGAGGCATTTTTTTGAATAGTTCACTGCCTTGTCTCATGGTGATGGAATGCCATCACAATCCATAGAAATTTGCTTGTCATGGCATTTGCTTGTAAGATGTATCCCCTCCCTATTATATATGAACATATATGCATACTAAACCGAGCTTTATTGATCCACCTACACCCAATGTAGCTTAAGTGTTGACTTAGTGGCAAAATTGCAATGTTCAAGATGTCAACTAACAAAATGACCATAGACATGCATTTTATCAAAACACGTAAAGCTCGTGTGAATTATGATATATAAAATATCAAAAAACCATAGCAAAACTCTTTTTTCCTAATTGTTTTGGAGGTTCCATTTCTTTCAACATCATGCATAAGAGACTTTTTAAGATAACTTTTAAAATAATATTTTAAAACCTTAACTAATACCATGATATGTGAATTTATCATTTTTGATCCCCCAAATAAATATTCTCATAAAATTAAGCTTATCACATGAACATCATGAAACAATAGAAAAATGAAAAATGAACATGACAAGCAGAGAGTGTTCAGGAGTTGAGTTACTTTACATCAGGAAGATCAAACTTGGCACCAAGGTTACTAAGTTTTGCATAAGCCTCTGCATAGTCCTTGAAAAATGCATCCTGATCAACTGCATATTTCTCAGCATATACCTGTAAAAAAATTTAAAATCCAATTAGCACTTTTCTTATTATTGAAAGGAAATCAACTATAGACATCCTCTAAAACTTTATTTTAGATGCATATATCCTTCACTGAGTTGAATTATCTAGTAAAATATTTCTCAATTTTTTCAAAAAGGAGAAAAAGATTTCCTACAAGACTTAAGATATTAGCTTAGCATTATTAGTATGTTATGTCAATGGAAAGATTGATTCTTTTGATATATTCCATCAATATTCTTCATCTTCTTTGAACTTGCATAAGTTGACATCAAGCTTGTTGGAGTTCAAGATGGATTTTAAAATGCCCAGTTTTGCAAAAATAAGGGCAGGTTAAAATAGAGTATTCTTTTTGAGCTTGAAGAACCAGAAAGAAAGAATGAAATATATTAACCACCACAAATGACCAGAGTAGGTCCATGGGGACTCTAAAGTACAACCAATTAAAGAATCACCTTGAATCCAGGATCTTCAAAAAGAACAATGCCAATCGACAATACTAGAAGATCTAGGTCCCTCCTCACTTTTATGTCCTTCACAAAATCAAGAAAAAAAACTTTTGCTCATTCATGATCAAGGTAAATTCTAGTACATGAGGTTCAATTCAGCTCTACTCTATACCTTGATATAAGAATTATCAAATTTAAGCCACACTACTGTCCATGATTGACCTCCTGGTGCCCCAGGACCATCTCTTTGGACCAAAAATAATCACATGGTTATTTAAATTTACACTTTTCTAGACTACAACACTTCAAGAAGTTCCCACATTCCTTAATTGTCTTATTATGGAACCCTATAATTAAAAGTCAGGTGCCAATGTGTTAACATTCGCCATATATGTTGAAACTGTTGGCAAGAGACACATTGGAGCTTCATGATTGTTGTCATTGATGGCAACAAAGTTCATCCCACACATCCGCATGACATGGTGTGTCTATATCGGAAGTTAGATTGAAGAATGTTGTGGTCTGGTAAGCAAGAACAAAGTATGTGGCGAGGTCTGACAGTCAGGTCCGGATCTCTCAGAGGAAGTATCTTGGTGAAGTATGGATTTGGGGAAGTCAAGAGAACTACCTTGACTGATAGATTCAAAGGATTTAGCCTCCGGTGATAGATGAAGAAAAAGATATGAATACTTGAGTGTTGGGTTCCTGATTGGCAGTGTGAACAGAGGAAGAACTAATTGGCAGAACATCAAACATTACCTTGGATGTGTTACTGATGACGGTAAAGATTGTTAAGGCATAAGTTATGATTGGCCGACATGATTGATGACTTCTACAAGTATATCTTTGATCCGCATTACTTGTGTTGGTTTTTTCCCTGACAGGATGCTCATTCCCAGATTTCCCTACATGGTAGCCATCAATGATCAACAGGATCTCTGGGCCAGGGGCCAATAGTGTAGGAGATAGACTCTATTTTTATCTCCTCTTCTTCTTCAGGCTCTGCAAAACCTAGGGGGGTATTCCCTATTCAACACCCATGAGAATATGCTTGTGAGTTGGCTTGGGATGTTGATACAAAGCAGATAAATCCTCCTGTAAGTGGACCAAAACTGTAGGATAAGTGCAAAGGGGGCTAGCTTTGGGCCTTTGTTCAGTTGTGAATCAGAGGATCTTGGTCCTAAACTACTTCTAATGTCCTAATGGTTGTTTTGGAAGTATGAGTTTGATTTGTATGTGGATGTAAAACTAGGACCTGGTATGTAATCTCAATGTAGAGCTAGATTGGTGCCTATCCAGGGCTTGGAGTCAGTAGACATACACCTGTGAATGATCAGCATGAACACACTAAAACTAGATTTCAAGGGGATGTTATGGTATCTGCCTTACAGATACCTCCCAATATAGAGTGTTAAGTTATCTCTACTTATGGCATCCCTATTGCAGTATATCATTCCCAACACTTAATGTGAAAACAGTTTAATCTACCCTTTGAGAAGAAGTTGAAAGATCAAGCATTCAATACAGGAACTCTATATCCTAGAATACCAGACACCCCTTAGATATCTAGATTCAGAAGGACACATGCAATACTGGAGACAAAATTAACAAAACACATGCAAATACAACATTACTCATATAAAACTAATCATGAAATTAGTAGATTCATGCATGAGGTATACAACATGAGATACATAAACTCACAAGATCACCTGCACAGAGCAACCACAACCAGTTGTATCTTATTACAGAGCCAGATATGTCCAATTTTTCAACAACCTTGAATTGAGTAGCATCATCTGCTTATAAAGCAGGATGATGTACTCCCTCATTAATCACATGGCAGTCCCCAAGACATCACTTGGTGCAGTGCATCGCCAGGGGGCGCTGGAAACATTTAATGCAACCGCACCATCAGGAGGGAAGGGGTAGGTGAGATCTTGACCTGCAATGCCTTGTCATGATTTTCTATCTGAATTGAGTAGCTGGCGTGTCCTTCCGACCCATACCTCTGTGTAATCTCGCCATTAATGGCATACCAACTCATAGCCTTGGGATACATCAATTGCGTGCCCTGAAAACCTTCTCTCGCCTTGGGATGCACTGTGGAAGCGTGGAAAACTCTCCATCTAAATATTTAAATGATAACCGTCGATCTCGTCCCTTTCCCACTAAGATCTGCAACGTGGATCACGCTGACATGTCGGACACCAATGGCAACGTGCCACGTAAGCA
Organism: Cunninghamia lanceolata; assembly: GCA_027924645.1. Lineage (NCBI taxonomy): Eukaryota > Viridiplantae > Streptophyta > Pinopsida > Cupressales > Cupressaceae > Cunninghamia > Cunninghamia lanceolata. The sequence continues at coordinate 53,521 of BSBN01001359.1, forward strand.
TCCCGTTGACTTTCTCTGTCTTTCAAGTATCTCCACACGGAGTGTCCCGCGACATTCTTTCCTTTCAAATATATGTGAGACATTATCCCACATTCGCCCTGCAGCAACCCTTTTAACACTTTATATGCTAGGCCGGTTACATATATATTGTCAGTGATTTTGCTCCCGATAGCACCATCATAAACCAATATCCTCCTCGTGCTGCAACATGATATCCGGGTGCCCAAGATATGACCCTGACATCATCATCCTCCATATGATAATCACCATGATAATTCACATTACCCTGATGTTTGAATATCAACCTGATGACCAACCTTACCTTCGCATGAGATATCAACCTGATATTCACCTTCATCGGCACAACCTGATGCATCAAAGGAAGATCCTCCTGCTTAGCCGATACCAAATGTCTGGCCAATGAACATTCTGATGACGTCACCATCATATCCTGCTGACATCATCAGCATATCTGCCTATCACATACTTCCTCATATCCGGATGACATCATCGTCATATCCGCAAATGTCCTGATGACATCATCATCATATTACAATGTCGGGTCAGATTGAAAACTTGTAGTAGGACCCCGTCGAATCTGGATGACGTCAGCAGCATCTCACCTAATGGATATCACCCTGATAATTGAACATCCTGATGATGTCATCGTCACATTTAGAACAAGGGTGATATTCAGAAGATGACCCGATATTAGAATATCACCTGATATTGAAAATATCATCCTGCAGAGAAAAAGATGAAGGCAAAGGTCGAGCGGATATCACCCCCGCAGAAACATGACCTCAGTAGCATCTTGATGTTGAACAAACATAAGGTGATGAAATAACATCGGGGTGATCTTAACAAAGATCACCCGATATTCAAATATGATGACCTTGATGAAAAATCGGGTCATACTTAGAAATTTCATAGCGCCAACATTAAGATGATCTTGACTAAGATCACCTGATGTTAAAATATCACCCCGCGGCAAAGATCGGGTCGGCAAATGCATGATGACCCCCACAGGATATTCGGACATGACGATAAACGACCCATGCAACAAACATCAAGGCGATGTCTGGGAACATGGGGATGATGATGATGACCCCTACTTTCAAAATATCCTGATGATGCTGCAAAACACTGATAGGGTCCAAGACTTAGAAACTTCATGAAATCCTGGGAAGGTGCCTGCAAGCCAATAACCTAGAACCTGACTGATGATGCAGGCACCAACAGTGGCTCCGATTGGGGACGTGTAGGCACATGGCTGCAGCGAGAACCAGACCTCCGGGTAGACCAGACAAAACACAAAAAAACACCAACTGTACAAGATATTTACAATATACACATATTTTTACAAATGTGCATAGAGGCAGATGACTTATGCAAAATAAAACTTGAGGAATTGACTGTGCACAGGCAATTCTAGCATCTCACCATCTAGGGCCTGGAGGATATAAGAATCCTCCCCATGAGTATTGCAAACCTATTATGGGCCCATCCATAAGGGTTCAAACTTACCATGTTTGCCCTTGTCCTGACTTCTTGCATTCCAGATGAGCACCCAGTCATTTATCTGGAACTTCCTTTCTGTAGCTCTCTATCAAACAGATACTTCACATTTTGTTGTTTCTTGAGATTGATTTGGTGGGCCTCCCTTCTACTTTCATCCAGTGCAACCAGCTGGTTTATTCTTTTTGTCATGGAGTCTTCAATCTCCTCATCATTCTCTTGGATGAATTTGTAAACTGGCAGGAGATTATTTATAGGCAGCCTGGCTAATGCACCATATACCAGCTCAAAAGGTGATCTTCCAATAGCCTTTTTTACTGTCACCTTGTCAACCCACAATGCCAACTTTAACTTTGAATCTCAAGCTCTCTTGTTCTTATCCACTATCCTCTTGATGATTTTCATGAGGCTCCTGTTGCTTGACTCTGCCTGACCATTTCCTTGTGGGTGGTATGGTGATGCATGTGATAAATGTATCCCATATTTGTTGCAAAAATCAACAAAATCTCCAGATTTGAAGCACATAGCATTATCTGCGACCAACTTGACTGGTACTCCAAACCTGATGATGATATTCACTAGTATGAAATCCATCACCACCTTACTTGTAGCTCTCTTAGTTGGAATAGCCTCAATCCATTTGGTAAAGTAGTCAGTTGCTATCAAAATCCAACTATGTCCCCCACTTGATTTCTCTGCAATTTCCCCTATGAAGTCAATTCCCCATTGCTGAAATGGAGCATCCACAGTTATAGTTCTAAGGGGCAGTGCACCTTCATATCTTAACTTTCCTAAGAAACTTTGGCAAGGATCACATTTCCTTACCAGCCTTTGTGCATCTGAAAAGAGAGTGGGCCACCAATATCCTGCCCTAAGGATCTTATGAGCTGTTGTTTGGGCAGTATAATGTCCACCACACACCCCTTTATGCATTTCATTCAAAATAATGTTAGCTTCATCTTCATCCACACATCTTAGCAGCACACCATCAGGGTTCTTCCAGTACAGCTCACTTTGAACAATAACATACCTGATTGCATGTAGTTTCAAAGTCCTCTTTTGAATGCCACCGAAATGGGAAGGACAATTCAGATTTTGTAAATAGTATATGATGTCCTTATACCATTTAGATTTTGATACATTTACATTCTCATTCTGGACTGCATTGACTTGGCATGCTTCCAAGTTTGACTGTGCCATCATCTTGGCTAACCCTTGTCCCCTTACCAACTTGGTAATTTGTATCTCTATGTTGAACTCTTGTAGTTTATTTATCCATCTGTAGCTTCTTCCAGTCACCTCTTGCTGAGTGAAAATGTCCTTGACTGCTGCATGAGGCACATATGCAACTATCTGAGATCCTACCAGATATGGCCTGAAACTCTTGACTGCTCTGACTAGTGCATATGCCTGTTTCTCCATGATGTCATACTTTAACTCAGAAGCTTGCAAGGACATACTGAAAAAAGCTATGGGCTGCTCAAATCCATCTTCATTTTTCTATAGTAAACATGCAGCAACAGTATGGAAAGAAGCAAATGAAAACAATTGAAATGGCTTAGAAAATTCAGGAGATTTCAGCACAGGAGCCATTTTGATTGCTTCCTTGATGTCCTGGAAAGATCTACTTGCTTCACCTTCCCAGCTGACAATCTCACCCTTCAGCATTTTAGAAATGTTCCTTGTGGTTTCTGCAAAGTTGGGAACAAATCTTCTAACAAAATTTATTTGTCCAAAGAAGGACTGGATTCCTTTTACTATTTTTGGCATCTGGATCCTGTCAATTGCAGCTACTCTTTCAGGATCAATCCTAACTCCATCCTTGGAAACAATGTGCCCCAGGAGCTTTCCTTCCACTACCCCAAAAGCACACTTCTTTGGATTTAGAGAAATGCCATACTCTAGTGCTCTAATGAAAATATGCTCTAAGTGCATACAATGCTGCTTTTCCTTCTTTGAATAAGCAGTCAGATCATCCTGATAAACAGCCAAGATTGAGTCAATCAACCCTGCAAAAGCAACATCCATTGCCTTTTGAAATGTAGCACCTGCATTTGTTAGTCCAAATGGCATTCTCACATATACATAAGTTCCCCATGGAGTGGTGAAGGCGGTCTTGTATTGTTCTGATTCCTTTACCTTCACCTGATTGTAACCTGAGAATCCATCCATCATGGATAGGAGTTCACAACCAGTCACTTTCTGCAACATAGCTTCCATATTAGGAAATGGGTAATTATCCTTTAAGGAGGATATATTCAAATTTCTAAAGTCAACACAAAGCCTAATATCACAATTATTCCAGCCTCCCTGAGCTTTTTGAGTTCTTACATTTTTGGAGCTAAGGTAGGATTAATAGGCCTTTGCTTTTGTTTAAATGGCTTAGCTCCAGGCTTCAATGGGATCTCATGCTGGAATAAGTCTTCTTTATAAGCTTTGAGGTCTTCATATGACCAGGCAAAAACATGCTTATACTTTTTCAGTAATGCAATCAACATGCTCCTAATGTGTGGTTTGAGCTGTTTGCCAATGTATACCTTCTTGGGGGCCTGAGATGTCCCCAAATTTATCTCCTGTAAGTCATCTTTATTTGTGGGAGATGTCTTTGTGACCAATTGGTCTCTATTGTCAAAAGCTCTTTCCAAAGCTACTAACCCTCTAGGGATTTTGTTAGTCTTCAGCTGAATTACTTCTTTCCCCATAAGAGTTTCTTTTCCATCTACAATTTCTACAAAATTTTAAAAATCAATTTCTTGGTTCTTATATTCAACTATGCAGTGCAAAAATCTTAACAAGTCCTTGTCATCATTAAACACTTGCCAACTGCATATGTTCTTTGGTACTGCAGGTCTGATTTTAACTTCAACATTTGTAACATCTGATAGAGTGATATCATCTGGCCTTACTGCTACATTGGCTAAGAAATCAGCCATGACATTTTTTGATCTCTCTATCCAGCCTATTGAAAATGCATCAAATAATTCAATTGTATCCCAGACAACATGCTTGTATTGTTTTAATCTTTTGTTCTTTGAGGCATACCTATCTCTAACTTGGGACACAATTAAATCAGAATCCCCAAATACCCTCAGCATCTTAATTCCATGTTTGAGAGCCATATTTAAGCCTAAGAGTAAGGCTTCATACTCTGCAATATTATTTGTGCAAGCAAATTTTAGCAAGAAGGAGAATTTTAGGAGCTTACCAGTTGGAGACAGGAATACAACTCCAGCTCCAGAGCCTTCCTTTGCACAAGCTCCATCAAAATACATGGTCCATAGACCCTGCTAGTCAAGCTCTTCAATACAAATATTTTTCTCTTTATCTTCTTGGTCACTTGAGACAACTTTGAAATTTACACAGTCAGTGTCAACAAAATAGATGTGCTCCTCTGATTCTTGATCCTCAACTATCTCTGATGATCTTTCCTCCCTGATTAGTTTGACATCCCTGCCATTCATTGGAATCATAGCATATGACAGGTCCAGCTGCATACTCCCACCAATGAGTGCTGCCCATCTTCTTGACAACAGCATACCATACTGTGGCTTGATGTCAACCACTGTTATATTCATCTTATATGTCCTCTCTGGATATGCTTACAGTATGAAATCCACATATTTCATGATCCCAATAACAGGTACCTCTCTGGCATCCATAGCATAACATTTTCCACATGCCTTGTCTATTTTCAATCCTGCTTGTTGCATAATGGCTAGAGGCATGATGTTTGTTGATGCTCCTGAGTCAAGCATACAATTCCTGATTATTTTCCCATTGATAACAATGGAGACATAGAATGGTTCCACTTGTGAAGGACATTTAGTCATGGTCACCCCCAGATATACTTCAGGGACTTCATCCTCTTCATTGCACAAAGCCTCCTTCTTACCTTGGGCCTCATCATTCTATTTGGCTTGACAAGGCACTCCTGAAATTAAAGATACTGTCCTATTCTTGATTTCTTCAACCTTCATAAGTTCCATTAATGGGATAGAAACCTTTACTTGAGAGAGGACTTGAGCTATATCAAAGGGAGCATAATCTTGTATGACAGTTGCAACTTGTGAAAAGGTTTTGTTTTTATCCTGAGATGATCCAGCTTTTATCTTCATAGTCCCCTGATAATCACTTCTAATTTGGGAACTCTTGTTTTGATTCTCAACTTGGGGGATCCTATTTTCTGATCCTTGAGATTCATGACCTATTTTTTGCTTAAATTTTTGCTTGTTATTACCCCACTGCCTTTTTTGTGGTTCAATCCCTTTATGACTATGCACTGGCTGACCTGCAGAAATGCTTTCTAGCTGATGTGGGCTGCTTATATGAGCTTTACCTTTGAGGTTATAGTTGCTCTTGACTTGGGCCACTACTGCAGTTGTGAGAGCTCTAATCTCCTCATCAGAAGGTCTTTGCAGGTTATTTAGGAAGTTGTGTGAGCCCTGAGCATACACATAATTATCTTCATTATCTTCATCATAGAAAACCTGCTGATAGGCCTGAATCTCATTATCTGTACTCTCATCTGCATCATGTGAAGGATGCTCCCTACTTATGGACAACATATTAACATCATCATCCTGTACATAATGTGGCTCATTGCATTCATTACAGGACATAGCATCATCATGCAAAGACTGAGCAATCATGCATTGTGACTGCAAATGTGGCATCTGACAGATTATGCACCATGTAGTATCATCAGCAATATTTACAGCTTTCTTCAAAGGATCAGGAGTTTCCTTGGTATGTTGAGCTCTCTAATTTGTGTTGTTATGTGGAAATACAGGTTTACCATTATGCCAATTGGTATTATATGGCATATCATGCAATGATGGCCTTTTTTCCTGCCTTTGGTAAACTTGCCTATCAGGACCTATCCCTTTTTCACTTCTATCTAGTCTATAGCTTAGGTCCTTAACAACATTTGCCAGTTTATCAATTTTATCTTCAGGGGTAGATGTATTACCTTGAATATTCTGAGGTTTGTTTGGATTCTACAGAATTCTCACATCATCCCTCCTGTTTGTCTTGCCTGATGCTTTCCTGTTATTCTCAATATTTATTGCTATCTTGAAAGCATCCCTGAGAGTAGCAGGACCTTTATCTCTTAACCCATATGCTGTTTTGGCATCAAAAGCATTTATATATAATATTATGCACATAGGTTCATTGGGCCTCATGTGATGTGGTAGTTTGTTCAACACTTTAGTAAATCTAGCATTAAAGTCTGCAACCTGCTCATTGGACCCTTTAGTGATACTAGTGAACTCATTTACAAAAAAGCTAGGGTCAGTTTTGTCACCATATTGCTCCTTAAACATCCTTTTGAAATCATCCCATGATGAAATACTCCGGTCAGGCAGATTCTTGTACCATTCTCTAGCTTCATCAACAAGGGATTGCATGAATGACTTCATAAAGACATCCTCATGCTCAACCTTGAAGTTGTCCATGACATTTTGAAAATCTTTTAAATGATCCTCCCTAGACACAGTATTATTTCCTGAAAACTTTGGCACTTGAAGCCTCACATGCTTGTCAATGGGGTTAGGATAACCAGGAATACCATCAAAAACTAGCTGCCTAAAGCTATCCAACTGCATGGGTTGTCTATCAAACTAATTAGCATTAATATTTTTGTTTACATTCTAATTTCTTACATTATTTAATGGTATCCTAGCATTGTTTGCATTCTGTCTTTGATCATTTTGCCGATGTTGTACCTCACCTCTGCACTGGTTTCTCTACATATTTGCATTTTCAAGGGTAGGGACTGAATCATTCTAAGCAATCCTTAAAGCTTGCACTTTCTATCTCATGTCATCTCTAACTTTCATTGCTTGTAAATATTCTATTTCTGCTCTTAGGCTTTTGATCTCTTCAGCTAACTGTTCTTCTTTAGGCATGGAAGTAGATGGTCTCATACCATTCTGGTCATCATCTTCATCATCCCTTGGAGATTCTGCCTCTTCAAATCTTTCACTAGGGTCTAAGAAAGGGCATTCTTGGAACACCTCTGACCTCATTCTTAGGCTACCACCCTGTTGCCTCTCATATGCACCTTGGATATTAGCTTCTGCATTTGAAAAATAAGGCACATGCTGTCCTGATGGCCTAGGGTTGTCCTGAGTATCATCATTATTCCTGGGGGAACCCTCATGACTAACTGAGATGGTTCCTTTTCTTCTATACATCATCCTTCTTTCTATTGGTAACTCTACAAATAAAGGATTACGTAGGGATCTTCTCCCTTGCATAAAAACTTTCACTTTATTGGTTGGGAGATTGTTCGAAGTCGCCACCTATAAGTAGGAATTATTTTTCTTTTAAAAACCAAGGTTCTTACACAAATAGTTCCACAATGGAGTCACCAAATCTGTTGGTTTTTTCCCTGACAGGATACTCATTCCCAAATTTCCCTACAAGGTAGCCATCAGTGATCAATAGGATCTCTAGGCCAGGGGCCAACAGTGTAGGAGATAGACTCTATTTTTATCTTCTCTTCTTCTTCAGGCTCTGCAAAACCTAGGGGGGTATTCCCTATTCAACACCCATGAGAATATGCTTGTGAGTTGGCTTGGGATGTTGATACAAAGCAGATAAATCCTCCTGTAAGTGGACCAAAACTATAGGATAAGTGCAAAGGGGCTAGCTGTGGGCCTATGTTCAATTGTGAATCAGAGGATCTTGGTCCTAAACTACTTCTAATGTCCTAATGGTTGTTTTGGAAGTATGAGTTTGATTTGTATGTGGATGTAAAACTAGGACCTGGTATGTAATCTCAATGCAGAGCTAGATTGGTGCCTATCCAGGGCTTGGAGTCAGTAGACATACACCTGTGAATGATCAGCATGAACACACTAAAATTAGATTTCAAGTGGATGTTATGGTATCTGCCTTACAGATACCTCCCAATACAGAGTGTTAAGTTATCTCTACTTATGGCATCCCTATTGCAGTATATCATTCCCAACACTTAATCTGAAAATAGTTTAATCTACCCTTTGAGCAGAAGTTGAAAGATCAAGCATTCAATACAGGAACTCTATATCCTAGAATACCAGACACCCCTTAGATATCTAGATTCAGAAGGACACATGCAATACTGGAGACAGAATTAACAAAACACATGCAAATACATCATTACTCATATAAAACCAATCATGAAATTAGTAGATTCATGCATGAGGCATACAACAGGAGATACATAAACTCACAAGATCACCTGCACAGAGCAACCACAACCAGTTGTATCTTATTACAGAGCCAGATATGTCCAATTTTTCAACAACCTTGAATTGAGTAGCATCATTTGCATAAAGCAGGATGATGTACTCCCTCATTAATCACACGGTAGTCCCCAAGACATCACTCGGTGCAGTGCATCGCCAGGGGGCGCCGGAAACATTTAATGCAGCCGCACCGTCAGGAGGGAAGGGGTAGGTGAGATCTTGACCTGCAACGCCCTGTCATGATTTTCTGTCTGAATCGAGTAGCTGGCGTGTCCTTCCGACCCATACCTCTGTGCAATCTCACCATTAATGGCATACCAACCCATAGCCTTGGGATACAGCAGTTGCGTGCCCTGCAAACCTTCTCCTACCTTGGGATGCACTGTGGAAGCGTGGAAAACTCTGCATCTGAATATTTAAATGATAACCATCGATCTCATCCCTTTCTCGCGGAGATCTGCGACATGGATCACACTGACATGTCGGACACCAATGGCAACGTGCCACGTAAGTATCCCGTTGACCTTCTCCGTCTTTCAAGTATCTCCACGTGGAGCATCCCGCGGCATTCTTTCCTTTCAAATATATGTGAGACATTATCCCACATTCGCCTTGCAGCAACCCTTTTAACACTTTATATGCTAGGCCGGTTACATATATATTTTTCAACAACCTTGAATTGAGTAGCATCATTTGCATAAAGCAGGATGATGTACTCCCTCATTAATCACACGGTAGTCCCCAAGACATCACTCGGTGCAGTGCATCGCCAGGGGGTGCCGGAAACATTTAATGCAGCCGCACCGTCAGGAGGGAAGGGGTAGGTGAGATCTTGACCTACAACGCCCTGTCATGATTTTCTGTCTGAATCGAGTAGCTGGCGTGTCCTTCTGACCCATACCTCTGTGCAATCTCGCCATTAATGGCATACCAACCCATAGCCTTGGGATACAGCAGTTGCGTGCCCTGCAAACCTTCTCCTACCTTGGGATGCACTGTGGAAGCGTGGAAAACTCTGCATCTGAATATTTAAATGATAACCATCGATCTCATCCCTTTCTCGTGGAGATCTGCGACATGGATCACACTGACATGTCGGACACCAATGGCAACGTGCCACGTAAGTATCCCGTTGACCTTCTCCGTCTTTCAAGTATCTCCACGTGGAGCATCCCGCGGCATTCTTTCCTTTCAAATATATGTGAGACATTATCCCACATTCGCCCTGCAGCAACCCTTTTAACACTTTATATGCTAGGCCGGTTACATATATATTGTCAGTGATTTTGCTCCCGACGGCACCATCATAAACCAATATCCTCCTCCTGCTGCAACATGATATCTGGGTGCCCAAGATATGACCCTGACGTCATCATCCTCCGTATGATAATCATCATGATAATTCACATTACCCTGATGTTTGAATATCAGCCTGATGACCAACCTTACCTTCACGTGAGATATCAACCTGATATTCACCTTCATCGGCACAACCTAATGCATTGGAGGAAGATCCTCCTGCTTAGCCGATACCAAATGTCTGGCCGATGAACATCCTGATGACATCATCATCATATCCTACTAATGTCATCAGCATATCTGCCTATCATGTACCTCCTCATATCTGGATGACATCATCGTCATATCCGCAAATGTCCTGATGACATCATCATCACATTACAATGTCGGGTCAGATTGAAAACTTGTAGTATGACCCCATCGAATCTGAATGACGTCAGTAGCATATCACCTAAAGGATATCACCTTGATAATTGAACATCCTGATGACATCATCGTCACATTTAGAACAAGGGTGATATTCAGAAGATGACCCGATATTGGAATATCACCCGATATTGAAAATATCATCCTGTAGAGAAAAAGATGAAGGCAAAGGTCGAGCGGATATCACCCCCACAGAAACATGACCTCAGCAGCATCTTGATGTTGAACAAACATAAGGTGATGAAATAACATCGGGGTGATCTTAACAAAGATCACCTGATATTCAAATATGATGACCCTGATGAAAAATTGGGTCATACTTAGAAATTTCATAGCGCCAACATTAGGATGATCTTGACTAAGATCACCCGATGTTAAAATATCACCCTGCGGCAAAGGTTGGGTTGGCAAATGCATGATGACCCCCACAGGATATCCAGACATGACGATAAATGACCCATGCAAGAAACATCAGGGGGATGTCTGGGAACATGATGATGATGATGATGATGATGACCCCTACTTTCAAAATATCCTGATGATGCTGCAAAACACTGATAGGGTCCAAGACTTAGAAACTTCATGAAATCCTGGGAAGGTGCCTGCAAGCCAATAACCTAGAACCCGACTGATGATGCAGGCACCAATAACTTGGTAAGCAAGGATTCAACCGACAGACTAAAGTTTGAGATAATATTGACTATTCAGGATGCTGACTAGAAAAGTGTTGAAATCACTTGTGCGGATATATATACAAGATGGATTTAGATGTGAAGGGGGGTGTTGTGTGTAAGTGGTGTAGTGCGAAGAAAAGCAGAAGAGCAGAGTAAAAGCAGTAAGGAAGGTTCGGTATGTAAAAGGACAGCAACACATAGGAAGAGGAAGGATGAAGTGCAGCAGATCAGTGTATTGAGCCTAAACTGGAACTGAACTCAGCATATGTGGATGCTTCTCATCAGTTCAAGTATCTTGTTATTCTTCTTACATCTTGTAGACAGTGAGTCTCTTGTAGGTAGTGAGCCTCTTGTGAGTAGTGTGCTCAGGCAGTGAGCCCTAATTGGCAAGTGCCATTTTGTATTTCTATTCTTCTAACAGAGAATACATTCTTGGGTTAATCACCCCGTGGTTTTCTCCCTTAACAAGGTTTCCACGTCAAAAATATTGTGTCATGTGTATTTCCATTTTATGGTTATGTTTGCTTATTTGAATTGATGCTGCATTAATTATTAAGAAAGTTCAAAAAGCTGAAATTATTAGGATAACTGATTTAGCCCCCCCTCTCAGTTATCAACAATTGGTATCAGAGCCAAGTTCCTCCTAATAGAGCCTAACAGCTTGAGGAAGATCTGGGAATTCAAATGGATGTATATGGTATAAGGCAGCAACTCAAGACTGCCCTTGATGATCTTGAGCAGTCAAATTCTGAAGTCAATGAATTGAAGGAAAGACTCAAACAGGCTGATGATTTCATAAATGAACTAAAAGGGAAACTGAGTCTCTCTATGAAAAAGAGAAAAGAGCGCTTTCAGCAACTGGCAAGTCAAGTTGAAACCAATGATACAAATGGAGATCTGAAGGAGAAAACCAAGTTGTGTGAAAAGTTATCAAAAGAGATCATTATGATAAGATATGAGATGGAATCAGGAGTTATGAAGTTTTCCCAAGAAATTGAAGAGAAAAGAAAAATTGAAGATGATCTAAGACAATCTCTCAAGGAGAAATTAGAAGATTGCCACAAGATGGATAGAATAATTAGACACCTTGAATTTGATCTTGAAGATGCTAAAGATAATGAAGAAAAACTTGAGGATCAAATTGTCTGTCTTAAAAGGGATCTTCAAACAGCAAATGAATATAAAGAAAAATTCAAGATAAGTTTTGCTCAACTTGAAGTTTTTCTTGAAAGTCAAAAGAGGGTAGATGACAAGTGTGGTTTGGGATATGAGAAAGGAGAAAGCTCTGGATCCGGTTAGAAGAATTTTGGATCAGAAAATCCAAGGAACAGGCCTAGAAGACCTCCAGTAAGGCAGCCTAATGCTCAAAGATATCCATCCTTCAATGGATACTGCCACAACTGCAATAACTTTGGTCATAAAGATAATCAGTGCAGAAAGAGAATGAATCAGACTAATACATCCTTCTCCGGACAGTGTTTCAACTGCAAAAGGTATGGTCACAAATCTCATGAATGCAAAAATATGCAAATGAACAAATCATTCAATGGTAGTTGCTTTGCATGCAATAGAATAGGTCATATAGCTAATCAATGCAGATCAAGAGGATATCAATCAAATATGCAAAGAAATGTTGTTTGCCAAATTTGCAATAGATCCGGTCATATTGCAAAATTCTGTAGAAGCAAGAATCAGGACAAAAGAGGTCCGGTACATCATATTCAGAATCAAGATAAGGGAAAACAAAAAGTGAATGTGGATGAAGTTCAAAGTGAGATGAACAAGATTTGGGTGAAGAAAAGTACAGAGAATGTAGGGGATGGATCCGCACCAGACTTTGGTGCTGATATTCCTTCCAGAAATTAAAAAGTGAGCTCTGGCTCAGGGGGAGACACAAAGAAAACCTTGTTCCCCCAACCAGTCAATTGGTGCCGGAACTTGCACAAGAAGAGTTGCAGATTAAAGGGTTCATAAGAGAAACATCCAAATAAACTATGGTTAAGATTTGGAAGATCCGCAAGATGTTTAAGATCAAGATTGATCCAGTTCTTCAAGTTATCCGAATAAGGCAAACCGGAATGACTTAGGTCGAGCAATTATTGCAACTTGACATTAGGGCTTGCGGAGCAATATAAGGGTTTTCTCATTAAGCATTTGTTCATTCTGCATTCAAGAAGAAACGAAAAAAGGAGCTCTGCAACAAATTACTTCAAACTTCTCAAAGACCAACCGTTGGAGTTGATTCAATCAGCAAATCATTCAAGTTCATTCCACGAACCCTACAAGCGCAAAAGGTATTCTCCGTTATCAAATATCTCTCTATAAATCCTTGAATGATGGGTACTCCAAATATTGTGAAGATCTCTGATAGGCCTCGCCCCAAATTCAAGAAACATCCATACAAATCCTTGGAAGTAGATCCCCTAGGCGCTTTTTCAAGCATTCCACATGGGGTTTTGCATGTAGAAGATGTTAGGGTTTACATTCATGCAAGCATTGAAGAATTTGGGGAATCAAAGTTAATGGATATCTATCACAAGCAGTTAATAGATGATTCTTTTGAGATCAAACCTCAGTATAAAGCCATCCGGGATAAGCATTTTGCATAGTGCATTCATTTCCCCTGTTTTGAAGAGGATGAATGGGTTTGGTATGTGTTGAGCAGAGTGCATGACAATTTCTTATGGTTGAATAGACCATTTAAGATCACCAAAGATGCAATTAGGGCAGTAACCGGTCTGCACTCATCCGGTGGGATACCTGTTCTCAAATTTGTCAAGAATCAGACAATAAGTGATGCAACCGGATCAAAATTTGACAAGAGAGCTATGACAATTGAAGATATCACTGATCTGGATGTCAAATTTGCATCCATGATAATTGGTTACAAGATTTATCACTCCAATAGGGAAAATTTAGTACCGGGAACTACAGTTTATACAGCCTATCAAATGCTAAAAGAAAATGCTGACTATGATCTGTGTGAACTGCTTCTAAGCCAACTTTTAGAAAATTTGCAAAAGATAAAGAAGGACAAGAAGAACTCCTTCAAGTATGGTGGCTTGATACTCTACCTATTCTTTTATTACATGAATGAGCTTCCCAGATCCAGTGGCTGGGTATGGCAAAATGATAGACCAGTAGCTATTCAAATCAGAGATTATATACATGGGCTTGGTGATGCCAAGGCACAGAATACAACTCTCTGGGGCTATTTCAAGAATTTTCAGAGCATGATGCAAGCAAGAGAGAGGATCCCCAAATCTTTAGTTGAAAAATATAAAGATACAATATGCTTTATGGTAGAAACTGAACAGTACCTAATGGAGGCAGTGGAGCCAAGAACAATGTGGATCATACCAATGGGGTATGAAGTGGATGAGAAAATTGTTGAGCTACATATTCAACATATGCTTAGTCAACCCAAGGATCCCAAGGCAGAAAGGTTTGGAACCTTTGAAGAATTGAGTGTAAAAAATTCATGTGGAACTTAGACAATCGGAGACAAAAAGGAAAGTGAGAAGGGAAGTTGAAGAAGTTGCTAAGAGATTTGGAATATCCAAGGAGGCACTTGATGCAAATAGAGAAAAGATGGAAAGGGCAGAGAAAGAGAAGAAAGAAGCAGAAAAGGAAAGTGATCTGGTAAAAGCTCCCTCCCTAACCAGATCCTCTAAAAGGGCTGCATCTACCTCTGATAAAAGCTCAAAGGCATCAAAACTGGAAGTCCAGACATCCGGAAAAGGAGAAAAGAGAACAAAGAAAAAGGCAACAAGGTCCTATGTTAGCCAGAAGGATGATGAAGAAACTGAATCAGATGAGGAGGTAAAGAAACTGAAGAAGAAAAGGAAATCTTCCAGTGAACCCTCTACCGGTGAAGACAAGGAAGAGATGGTAGAAGAATTCGTTGAAAGGCCCACTTTGTCCTTAGATGATGTAGTTAAAGCAGTCACTATGTATGGGAACCTGCAACCAATAACAAAATTCTATGATGCATACAATGACACAGATAAAATGATTCTGGAGGAAGCCACAGTTAATTATTTGAATGTATATAATAAGGCTTTCATTGAAATCATATCTCTCATTCCCAAAAGCCTAGAGAAGGAATTAGAGATAAGAAAGAATAATGCTAGGGCAAAGGATCTTGAGATCTGGGAATAGATAGCCATACAACTCTTTCCTTCAATCACTCCAAGGCAAATGAATATGATCTTCAAGGATTGCAAGGATGAGTTCTGGAGCAAAGCTAGAATGAATCAGCTTATGGTCGGTGAAATTGACAAAATAGCCAAAGAGACAGAAGAGATCCTCCGGGATGCATACAAAAGATTCAACATTCCAATTGTAGAGGACATAAGTGATGAGCCCGCTGCCATGGGGGACAAGGAAGAAACTACTGAGACAGTAGTAGAAGAGGAAAAGGAGACAGGTGAAGAGAAAGGTAAGGACTTAGAATCCTCTGCTCCGGAAGAGGTGGCCTGTGAACAAACAAACATCACTCCTTTGGTTTCCCCTGCTGACTCTGGATCCAAAGGAGAAGAAAGAATAGAGGATAAAGAAAAAGGAGTGAAGGAAAAAGAAGATGACAGTACCAAGGTTGTAGAAGGAGAGAAAGCTCCAAGAGACAACTCTAAGAATGCATAAGAGAAGAAATCTCTGTCTCCGGCAAGAGACACTGCAGAAACTGTCAAGGACTTCTTGACAAAAGAAATGTTGGAGATTGATGAACCGGAGTTACTTCAAGGTCCATTTAACTTTGACTCTCTCTCCCTGGTTCAAACAATGAAGATAACTTCATTTGCCAATGCAAAGGCAAAAGAAAAACTCTTGAAGTCTCACATGGAAGACTGTGAGCTAATAGAAGCTGCATCCAGCATTTTAGAAAAGATCATGCCATCTTTTTAGAAGGATTCCTCAGCCTCCTCATCAGGTAATCTTAAATCTCTTGTTAGTTCAGTCAGCACTCATTTTGAGTCCTTAGAGAAATCAGCTGAGGAAAAGGTCCGGAAAGAGTTTTTGGATAAAAGATTCTCTGAAGTACTAAGTCTAATATCAAATGACTTAGAAAATGCTCTTAAAGATGGTGGGGAAATATATAAATTTTGTCTATCATGGTCCAAAGAAACAATGGAGATTGAGAAGAAAATGAAAGAACAGGAGATCCAACTAACAAAACTTTCTCAACATTTTGATCCATTTACCTCATCCATAGTAAATCAAGAATGTCAGACCATTGCAGTCTTGGATGAAATTAAGAAGCTAGAGAAAGAAAAGAAAAATAGAATCGGTAGGTTAAATGAGCTTAGAAGAATAATCATTCCTAAGTTGGAGGCCATGCATGAGGCCCTAAGTGATGCTCAAACCACCGCCAAGACAAATGATCTGACAGATATGAAGAAGACTGAAGTTTTTGCATTCCTGTTGAGTGGTCACATATCAATTTTGGACAGGATGAAGCTGAGTTGGGCAACCAAAGTTGTACAATTGAAAAACACTTTTGTAGATATACTAAAGTATATGTAGAGTGCAATCGAATGATATACTTATGCCACTAAGTTAACTTTTTGCAAATTTTGGTGTGCGAACCCCACCCTTTGCCATTGATGTCAAAGGGGGAGTGATGAATAGTAAAAAATGTTGAATCCAGCTAAGGGGGAGCTCCGGAAAATATACATAGAGACAGAGCATCAGCTAAGGGGGAGTATAGTGTGACAGTCATTTTTCACTAAGTGTTGCCATCAATGCCAAAGGGGGAGATTGTTGGCAAGAGACACATTGGAGCTTCATGATTGTTGTCATTGATGGCAACAAAGTTCATCCCACACATCCGCATGACATGGTGTGTCTATACCGGAAGTCAGATTGAAGAATGTTGTGGTCCGGTAAGCAAGAACAGAGTATGTGGCAAGCTCCGACAGTCAGGTCCGGATCTCTTAGAGGAAGTATCTTGGTGAAGTGCAGATTTGGGGAAGTCAAGAGAACTACCTTGACTGATAGATTCCAAGGATTTAGCCTCCGATGATAGATGAAGAAAAAGATATGAATACTTGAGTGTCAGGTTCCTGATTGGCAGTGTGAACAGAGGAAGAACTGACTGGCAGAACATCGGACATTATTCCGGATGTGTTACTGATGATGGTAAAGATTATTAAGGCATAAGTTATGATTGGCCGACATGATTGATGACTTCTACAAGTATATCTTTGATCCGCATTACTTGGTAAGCAAGGATTCAGCCGACAGACTAAAGTTTGAGATAATATTGACTATTCAGGATGCCGACTAGAAAAGTGTTGAAATCACTTATGCGGATATATATACAAGATGGATTTAGATGTGAAGGGGGGTGTTGTGTGTAAGTGGCGTAGTGCGAAGAAAAGCAGAAGAGCAGAGTAAAAGTAGTAAGGAAGGTTCGGTATGTAAAAGGACAACAACACATAGGAAGAGGAAGGATGAAGTGCAGCAGATCAGTGTATTGAGCCTAAACCGGAACTGAACCTCAACATATGTGGATGCTTCTCATCAGTTCAAGGATCTTGTTATTCTTCTTACATCTTGTAGACAGTGAGTCTCTTGTAGGCAGTGAGCCTCTTGTGAGCAGTGTGCTCAGGTAGTGAGCCCTAATTGGCAAGTGCCATTTTGTATTTCTATTCTTCTAACAGAGAATACATTCTTGGGTTAATCACCCCGTGGTTTTCTCCCTTAACAGGGTTTCCACGTCAAAAATATTGTGTCATGTGTATTTCCATTTTATGGTTATGTTTGCTTATTTGAATTGATGCTGCATTAATTATTAAGAAAGTTCAGAAAGCTGAAATTATTAGGATAACTGATTCACCCCCCCTCTCAGTTATCAATAGAAACTTTATACCCAAATGTCAACCATTTTTACAAGTGCAGAAGTAAGCAAACTACCCCAATCAACCTACACCCAAAGTACTATATTCATTTATATTTACCTACTAAGGGTTATATCAAAATGCCCTAGGAGCATACCAAGTGGTATCAGTCTATCAGAGCATCTACTAATTTCTTGGCATGTATTTGCCTTCCAAGGCAACAATGTGTGGCCATAATTATTTGATTTCTTAGACCTGTGGCTATCCTATTATTGAATTGTATTAGTGAGAGCCATTTCTCTATTTGTCTAAGTTTGTAATTATATATGGCCACTAGTTTTATCAGTAACACACGACAATTTAGTTATTTATCCAAATATTATAGCCATTCATATGGAAATATGGCATATGGAGACATGGGTGTCATTTTAAAATAGGATACAAGAATATATGAATAATGGTACAGGTTATATCCCATTTAAATATAAGATTCCAGAGCTGTAGGTAGAGGTACATGGGCAAAACTGAAGTTTCCTGGTGACTATGCTTTAGAAGATTTGTTGAAATAGATAATAACTGCCCTAAAATATTTATCCAAGAACTTCATCATCAATTTCCAACACCAGGATTGACTCTGAAAGAAAAAATGCTCTAGATTTATTAGGTTACCATGATAAAGATTAAAGCAAAGACTGAGATCTATTTCAAAGCCACTGTCATGAAGATATTAAAGATGTCACATGCAAAACCCTAACAACTGGAGTAATGAATACAGTGCCAAAGAGGATAGTGAGCTGAGGTAGATTTAGGAGATCTCCACATTATCTAATCACATGCAAATACATCATTTATTTATTTTTTTAAATTAAAAGAAATCATTCTAAACCCTATATAGGATACATTGATACTTCAAAAGCATCTGAAGGAATTTGAAATTATGTAAATATATGTCAATTAAATACCTGGATTACAAACAGTAGCATGAACAATGTAACCCTTGTTGAGCAGAGCATGAATGAGATAAGCAGCAATGAATCCTATGCCTCCTGTCACGCACATCTCCTTACCATTCTCTATCATTCTTTATTGAAACACTTCTCCATTTTGGTGGGCTACGCCTAAAAATAAGGTTTCGACTAAGGTTTTAGAGTATGCTTATTAAAATGAAAACTCCATTTTGGCGGGCTACACTTGAAAATAAGATTTGGATGAAAGTTTTAGAGTATGTTTATTAAAGTTTTAGAGTATTTTGGCAGGCTATTGATTCTTAATTCCTTAAATGATTTATTCAAATGGATTGTGACTAAATAAATGACTAACTATTTCGTTATTTTTATGTGTGACTAAATAATTTTTTAGTCAATGACCAAATTAGTCATTTATTTACTCATTTATAGCTGAGTTGCAAAAAATTAGTAGAATTTAGTCATTTTTAGTTGTTGTGACTAAAAGTTTTAGTCACGTAGTCATTTATTTTCCACAATTCTACTAGTGTTCCCAATGAAAAGTGTGTGAGTGTGCTTTTCAAGACATTCCATATTTATCACGAAAGGACAAGTGTCACTTTCTCTGTAGGAAGTAATAAATGGAAAGTTGGCTTTAAATAGTAGGCTAGGCACTAGAGTGGGAAGTTGAAGATTTTTGAAACTTACGAACCACTAGTTGGAAGTTAGGAAGTTCAAAGAACTCCCGACTTGCCGAATGCAAAGGACTTAACATTTAGAAGCAAACATAAGACTAATGGATAAGACTTGACTCACAACTTGGGGAACTATTGGGTAATCGACAAGTTTCAAAAACTTAGAACCTGCCGATGGAGGTTTCAAAAAACTTGAAATAGCCGACTGTGAAGGAAACTTAAGTAAAGGCCACAAATTTATTTAAAGGGGTAAACAATAAAGACTAAGGAAGGAAACATTACATTGACATAGTAATGGAAAAATTTTGAAAATTTGGTAACACTATGCATTATGATGTTTATCGACAAATATGTGTATCTTTGCATACTAACAATGTTTTGCAGGAGTGTATGATAGAGAATCCACCTAAATTAGCAAAAGATTTCATTTCAAACATTTTTTGTGAAATGGTAGATGAACAAATGTTTTATAAGACATCATGTTTGGATGGAACATGTGATAGTTGTGGTGGTTTGCAACATTTGAGAACTTGTGTACACATGGAGAGTGCACATGCAATTGGAAATGAATTAGTACCTTTTGGAAAATATAAGACAGTGGCATACAATATAAAGGATGGTAAAGAAGCAAAAATGTGTGAATTGGTTAGTGAAGAGATACCAGTATCTACATTTATGCCTATTTTTTTTAAGAAAAGATAGTTTATGAGTATGCAACACATACACATAGAGCTTGATGGTTGGACTTTCAATTCAAGTTATGTAAGGACACATTTCCTCTTTGTATGATTGTGTCAATTGTTGACTTTACAGAGAATTATACACTACAACCACAAAATGAGGTTCAATAACTGTACTACAACTCCACTCAAGTTGCTATATTTGTGCATATAGCATTCATTCATGTATCGGATAGTACAAAGGAATATAGAAAGATATTGAGAGAGTATCATTTTTATATTAGTGATGATCACACACATTCTATACAGTTTGTACAAGGTTGCTTTTAGATATTCTATGGTCATTTAAGTAGAAACAAAGTCATGTTTGATCAACATATCATATGGTTAGATAAGTGTGCATCACAATTTAAGAATTCATAAATGTACTATTGGTTGAGTAGGATGCATATATTCAGTGGTGTTCAACATATATGGAATTTCTCTGAGGCTGGGCATGGAAAAGGGAGCATGAGGTGTTCAACATAACTATACTACAACTCCACTCAAGTTGCTATATTTGTGCATATAGCATTCATTCATGTACCGGATAGTACAAAGGAATATAGAAAGATATTGAGAGAGTATCATTTTTATATTAGTGATGATCACACACATTCTATACAGTTTGTGCAAGGTTGCTTTTAGATATTATATGGTCATTTGAGTAGAAACAACATCATGTTTGATCAACATATCATATGGTTAGATAAGTGTGCATCACAATTTAAGAATTCATAAATGTTCTATTGGTTGAGTAGGATGCATATATTCAGTGGTGTTCAACATATATGGAATTTCTCTGAGGCTGGGCATGGAAAAGGGGAGCATGATGGTGTTGGAGCATGTATTAAAAGAGCCTTAGCATGAGAAGAGTTGAAGTACAAGGACAATGCAAAGTTGACAGATGTAGCATCCATCATCGAATGGTGCAACTCTATAATGGGTCCAGGTAATTAAGGTAAGTCTACAGTTCGTAGATTCTTTTGGTTGATAAAAGAAGTTAACATTGAAAAATATGAAGATTATTGTACAGTGTCAGAATCGATTGAATTCCACTCTTTTAGAAGTTCAAATGTAGCTTCATTACCTATTTATTTGAGGTAGATGGTGTGTTTGTGTTCATCGTGTACATATTTTTCTTGGAATGATTATGAGTCAAATAATAGGTCGATGAATGGCATGCTAGATCTTTAAGCCCACTTTCAACACATCAACTTCTAGGAGCACTACAACTCGTGCAGATGGAATCATCGATTGACTTTGACCATATTTTATATCTAGTTGAACCAGGTAATATGTTACTATTATCACCTAAATTTGTACCCTGTTGTTGAAGCTTTTGAAAATTCCAACAAATTCAGTGTAATGTGGGAATGATCTCAAGGTGTGGGACCTTGCAAATGAAATCAGACCTCCAGAGAAGGTTGGTTCCTCTTTCTGAGCTTAAGGCTCAGAGAATGATGGCTAAATCTAATGCTATGCTCACAAGGGAAAGGGAAAGAGAGAATACTGAAATTAAAAGAGGCGATGCACTAGATTTATAATGTTTAGCTAGAACCGACATAACACAATAATGATTTCAAAAGTTGAATGAAGTAACACAGACTCATCCAATCTTTAACAGAGGCCAAAACAGAATGCTGAAACTTATAGAGGGACTATTTTATCTTTAGAATAAATAAACAACATTCAAATAGACACAATGTAGAAGATAATGAGAGAGGTAGAATCAGTTGCTTGTATTAATCATAGAGGCTAAATAGCCATTAAAAAAGAAAGACAATTTGTTATAGAAGGGTAGACACAAAATAACCATTTACATTCATTGGTGAACCATTACCGGAGACATCAAAGGCTTAGCTTTGAACACAATGTATCAGATCTGAATGGTTCTTGCAAATGTGCTACAAGGTCTGTGACAACAAATTATCTAACTAGTGTAGCAGCCCGGAAGAATAGATAACAAAATTTTACATCTTTCCCACATGTATATATAGCATTTTGAATCCATGGTGCAGCAATAGGTGCTAAAAAATTAGTCAACTACCTTGTCCAGGCGCCCACGTTGCATTCAATTTTGGCCCATGGCCCTGTCAGAAAATCTGTGGGTTTTTAGGAATGTCCATACCCTGGGTGCTAATTTGTCCTTGGAAGGACCTGCAGAAGCATGATTTGCAGAGGGTGTACTTCATTCGATTCATTAAATTCTGGTCCTTTTGCATTGAAGTCTTTCACTGTTTCATCTACCTGAATTTGATTGATCTACAACATTGTACTTCAGGTATTAAACATTCTACAATAATGGCATATGTGTGCCCTGCAAGCTTTTACAACACTTCAAAATATTTCATATTTAAAATATTTTAAAGCTTTACATTATATTACATGCTTTATTTTTACATTGATTTTCCCTTTACTTTATTTCTTGCCCTTTAGTCGGCGATTTTCTAATTTCATGAACTTGGCCTTTGTTCTCCCTTTGTCTTCTTTGGTCGATGATGTCGCTGATCGGTGAACTTTAAGTTCACAAAATTTGAAAATTGCCGACAAAGGATTCTCTTTTACTTTCTCCCTTTCTACCCTTCAGTAGGCATTTTTGTCGATCAGTGATCTGACCGATTGACAAACTTTGGAAATCTTAAACTTTGCTTTGTCTTCACCTTTGCTTCATTCTCCTTTTAGTTGGCAATTTTGCCGATTGGCGAACTGGCCGATCAATGAACCTTTTGGTTTACTAACTTAACTTTTTGCTAACTAATTCTTTCTTTTTCTTTCCCTTTGTTTCCTTAAGTCTTCCTTTGGTATTCCCTTCATTTGGCAATTTCACTGATCAATGAACCGACTGATCGGTGAACTTTTTGGTGACTAAGGCTGAAACGACTAAGGCAAAGCTTGGAAATTTTTGGAATTTTGGAAGGGATTTTCCTTAGGAATTTTGGGGACTTTTACAACTTGGAAAACACATTAAACTTGAAGAACACTAGGCACTTAACCAATTTCAACAAGATTTATAACATTTTCAAAACTGGTCTATTTGACTCTGGGAAAGGGAAAATAGGTCAACCGTTACTTAATGAAATTATTATTTATTTTAGATTATAATGCAGTATTTTTTTGATCATTTATTAAATTTTAATTTTTTTGTGCAATTTATTGTAGGGCTTGTATATGTAATTATTGTCGATGAAGATAACGATGAGGGAACATATTATTATTTATGTTGTTGTGTTGAGGCAAAAAATAAATTGATAGCCCCTATCATAGATGGAGAAAACATTGAGTATCCTACAGAATCAGTGGTTGTTATTAGAACATGGCTTAGAAGGTATCCAAGAAGAAGTCTAATGTGCGGTTGTTCAAGGACTTTGACACACATAAGAAGATTCTTCATTATTCTAACCTTGTTCTGGGATCAAACATTCATTTGATAAAATATGGGGGTAGACCGTTGAATAGAAACTTGTGGAAAGTTTGTGAGTCTGACCATTAAGCAATACTTGACACCATAAAGGGTAGAGCAGATCCAGATGGTTCATTAGATTGAATCAGTGGAATGACAGAAAGGTATGTTATTCTTCTTTGCTATCCTCATTTCACCTTCTATATTTTTGACATTTTTCTTACCTTTTGATATGTGCTCCTTGGTCCTGGTTGATTAGCTTTGTTTCATTATAGAGCTTGTGATTGAATGGCATGGTTCATGATGCATTTGGATATTCCCTAGGATCATGATTGGTGAGTTGGTTTGATCAAACTAAGTCAAGTGGTTTGATCGAACTCATATTTTAAGGTTAAGATATTTCAAACAACAGGGTGTGTGAAAAATATCACTACTTTTCAGCTTATGGATAGCAATGGAAGAAAATCAAAATTGTAAGTCTTTAATTTAATTTATTTCAACTTTAAAAGTAGACATTTGATTTGTACCTTTACCAGGAGGATTGGTATAACAAAAACTTGCATCTTTGAACAGGTGGACAACAAGAAACATAGATTTATGTTTAGAAATATAGTGTTGGGAATTAAGGTGTCTCAACCTTGGTAATTCCTTGTATTATTTCATTGTATTTATTTAATTATTGCCTATTATTGTAATTAGGATGCAAATCCTTATTGTCATCTTGTGGGAGTTGGTACGGTGATGTGTCATCCTATGTGGAAGGTGACAAGTTCTAAATTTGTCCTCACATGAGGAGATAGGCGTCCCACTTAGTGGTAGGAATATTTTTCCATGTGTTAGCATCTTGGACAATGTGTAAGGGAATATTGATTGAAATGGTCTTGACAGATTCCTATGACAAATCTATGACGGGTAAGAGTCATAAATTGAAGATTCTATGATAGGTGAAGACATGTGTCACAAGGCATCTTGGAAGAAGGCATCTTTGGGCACCCCAAGGAGGGTTATGACATGTTGTAAGAGAATATGCTATTTATAGCCTGTGTATGACAGATTATCTTACAACTGTAAGATATGACAACTATGACAGATTCTATGACAGTCGTAAGTGTCGTCAGAGTATCTGTCATTGCCCAACTTGGGAATAGGAGACCTCTTTGGGATGGGGTGATATGACAAGTGTAATAAACAAATTACAATACTAATGGTGACATTATAGTGATAACAATTCCTTCAAAGATTATTTCATCATGTTACATTATGGTTTCATTCATGGAAACCAAAGTTGCAAATTGTACATCAAACTTATCTTTGTATCATGAAATCATACAAGGATCTTATTTCAAACTAGCTTTGTCATATCCTATGAGGAGATTAAGACCAAAATATCATGATGTTACTATGAGTTTTAATGAAAATGATTCCATCTTACAAACCCTCATGTGTTTCTTCACATTTGGTGCTAAGAATTGATAGCAATGGTAAGGGAAGCCTTAAGTTATGCCCTACAACACATTGATCAAATGAGAACACATTTATAGTATTGAATTTTCATGTACTAGAAAGGTGCTAGGATTGAATTTTTGCATCCGACATCACCTGGGGCCAAACAAACATTGCCAAAATGTTTGAGTGGGTGGGTAAATACTAGGGGAGGTGTCTTTTCGGTGGTGAAGCCTCTTGGTTGTTCTGAGCTACATTAGACAGAGACAGTCTCTTAAGATCCCTAAGACAAAAAAGGTGTCAAACTTTGGACCGGATGTTCTGTCAAACAGTGACACCTAGAAATATCATCTTTGCATGTATAGGTGGATTTCAGGTCCACCTACAAATAACTACCTTGGTTTTTTTAAATCAATTTCATTTGTCTGTGGTGGCAAGGAACACATTGTTCCAAAATGCTTCAGTTTCATGCAGTGGAAAGGTGCTAGGAGTGAAATTTTGTATTCCACACCTCATGGGGCCTAATAGACTATGCCAACACATCGGGGTGGGTAGGTAAATGCTATGGGAGGTCTCTTTTTGTGCACCAAGTGCCCCAGACATTCCAGGCTGTAGGCTATTAGCAAAGTCACTTGAGATCCCTGAGAGCAAAAAACTGCCAAACTTTGATGGAGTGGTTCTCAGAATTTGTGGCACCTAGGAATGTTCTGTTTGGACCTAAAAGTACATGTGGGGTCTATCCAAAATAACCTCTCTCATTTTTTTCAACTCCAATCCATTTGATCGTGCTGAAATTAAATGCATTCTAGCAAAATGCTTCAGTGACATTCAACACAACCTTACCAGGAGCCATATTTTTTGTTCTACTTGTTGTGAGGCCCAATGGACTAAACCAAAACATCGGGGTGGGAGGGTAAATGCTAGGGGAGGTCTCATTTCATGTGCCAAGTGCCCTAGACTTTCCAAGCTCCAGGTTACCAGTAAAGTCACTTGAGATCCCTGAGAGCAAAAAACTGCCAAACTTTGATGGAATGGTTCTCAAAATTCGTGGCACCCAGGAATGTTCCATTCAAACCTACAGGTGTAGGTGGGGTCTTCCCATAATAACCTCTCTTAATTTTTTTCAACTCCAATCCATTTGATCGTTCCGAAATTAAACCCATTCTTGCAAAATGTTTCAGTGACATTCATCACAACCTTGCTAGGAGCTATATTTTTCATTCTGCTTGTCATGGGGCCTAATGGATTGTGTTGGATTTAGGACAAACAACTGAGAGGGGGGTGAATCAGTTGTCACCAAAATTTTGTTCCTTATTTACTTTAAAAGCTTCTTATATTTCAACAACATATCAATGATTCAATCATGAAGGCATAATGCAATAATTCAAGAGTAGAAACAAATTCAACACATATAACACCAAGATTTTAACATGGAAAACCTGGTTAAGGGAAAAACCACGGGATGACTAACCCAAGATTGTATTCTCTGTTAAGAGAATAAGAAGAATAAAATGGAACTTTCCAGTTAGGGCTCACTACCCGAGCACACTGCTCACAAGAGGCCCACTGCCTATAGGAGACACACTGTCTATAGAAGAATATGAGTAGTACATACTTGAACTAGAGATTAGCATCTTCACTATGCTTGTGTTAGTTCCATTTAAGCTCAACACCTCTGCTCTGCTTTTTCACTCTTCACCCCCACCTTCTCATCATGACCACAAGGATACATTTGAATGACTTCACAACTCTTATTTATACATGACATAGACTTTGGAATGATCATCAAAGTCAACACAACATACACTTATTTTATTACAGAGCAATTACAAAAATACAACTTGACTTATTAAAAAAACTTCATGCGCATCACTACACTATCGGCCACACATAGTTGGGACTTCAATCTTCTTCAAGGAACATGCCATGCTTCGTAAAACATCTTCAAGATCATCCGCAACATGCGCAAATCATCCAATCGGCCAAGACTAGGAAGAACACCATCACCCGAAGGTAAATCTTCAATCACAAGCTCAATCTTCAATGTGGACTGCTAACACAAACTAGACACAATCTAGAGACCCCCACAAGCTTGCTTGAATCACCAAGAACATCTGCACCACTTCTGCTTACTGTAATCATTCGCATCTTCATCCGGAACCTCAAGAACATAGTCGCCCATCACTATCATATTAGAAGGATTGCTTGTGAACCTCCAAACCATGAACCAATTGAGTTGTCAATTCACATTAGCCTCCCAAACATGCCACCAGATCTACAGAACATGATATTGTATTTCCAGATCTCACCGGACCTATTTGTGTCACTTTGTCACCTTTGAATAGTTGCCAGAACTAGTTTTACTCTCATGGCCATAACTCCTCCAAATTTTCATGTGGACCTCTCAAATCTTGACTAGATCATCTTCAGACGCATATCTACAAACCCTTTGATGCGCATTCTTTGATCTTCATCTAGCTGGGATCTTCACTTCATAGAGCTTCACTGTCTTTACTGTTCTTCTCTATTTTTGATATGACTAATTTTCTCAATATACTCAGCACACAACTCATTCAATCCTTGACATCAATGCAACAGGAGTATGTTGACATCAATGACAACACCGGTTAGGCCCATACTTGCAACAATCTACCCCTTTGTCATTGATGGCAACATATAATGTGAAAAACTATTTTAACCATCAAGACAAGAACTTCTCCTCACTGACTGACATAGCTCCCCTAACAACAAAAACTATTCACATGTCTTCTCTTCCTTTACTGCTCCCCCTTTGATCAGCAACCACTTTTTGTTTTTTACATGTCTTCTCTCCCCCTTTGACATCAATGGAAAAGGGCACATACTTGCAACCACTTCTCATACTTCAGAATCATACTGACTTCTCCCCCTGAGTAGCAGCCTCCTAACATCAATCCGGATCACAAGATATGATTGTGGGATCCACCAGACTGATGCACATCAGTGCACCTTAATTCAGAACCAGAGGGGTAATAGCCCCTAACTTCTCTTTGAGACACTCAAAAGAGTCCTTAGGTAGAGGTTTAGTAAAAATATCTGCAATCTGATCCTTTGAGGGCACAAACTCCAATCTGACTTCATTCTTGTTCACCTGCTCTCTTAAAAAGTGGAACTTGATGGATATATGTTTTGTCTTTGAATTCAACACAAGATTTTTTGATATGTTTGTTGCACTTGAATTATCATAGAATATTGTGATAGGTTCTTCATACTCCACTCTGATATCTCTTAGCATTTGTTTCATCCACAATACTTGAGTGAAACTACCTGTTGCTGCAATATACTTTGCTTCTGCAGTGGACAGAGATATTGCCTCTTGTTTCTTGCTTAGCCAAGAAACCAATCTTTTTCCCAAAAAGAATGCACCACCACTGGTACTCTTTTGGTCATCCACATCTGCTGCCCAATCAACATCTGTATATGCATGAAGAGAGAAATCATAATCCTTAGGATACCATAATCCATACTCAATTGTTCCCTTTAGATATCTGAGAATTCTCTTGATTACCATGACATGAGACTCTCTAGGATCAGCCTAGAATCTGGCAGCAAGACCAACAACATTCATAATATCAGGTCTAGTTTGAGTAAGGTAGAGCAGTCCTCCAATCATTGACCTATACCTTTTCTAATTAGCCTTAGGGGATTCATCATCTTTACTCAGCTTACATCCGGTTGCCATGGGAGTGTTCATTGCCTTTGACTCTTCCATCTCAAATTTCTTCAATAATTCTTTCACATATTTGGTCTATGATATGAAGATTCCTTTCTTTGTTTGAGTGATTTGCAGACCCAAGAAGAAATTCATTTCCCCAAACATAGACATCTCAAATTCACTTTGCATTTGATTTGCAAAAGTCTTGCACATACTATCTTTCCCTCCAAAAATGATATCATCAACAAATACTTCAACAATCAAGATATTTTCATGATCAATCTTAAAATATAGATTACTATCAGTAGTACCTTTGTTGAAATCAATCTTCAAAAGATGTTTGTCCAATCTTTCATACCAGGCTCTTGGGGCTTGTTTGAGTCCATACAATGCCTTCTTCAACTTCCAAACCATATCTCCATGATCAGACAATTGAAATCCATCCGGTTGCTCAATGTATACCTCTTCTTCCAAATCACCATTTAGGAAAGCAGACTTGACATCCATCTGATATACCTTGAAATCTCTGAAGGCAACAAAGGCAAGAAATAATTTGACTGCTTCAATTCTTTCCACTAGAGAAAAAGTTTCTTCAAAGTTAACTCCTTCTACTTGAGAATAACCCTTACAAACCAATCTGGCTTTGTTTCTTACTAATTCACCATCTTCATTCAATTTATTTCGGAAGACCCACTTAGTCCCAGTTACATTTTTGTCCTTAGGTCTGGGAACAAGATCCCAAGTGTGATTATTTTCAATCTGTATCAATTCTTCCTCCATTGCTTTAACCCAGCTTTCATCATTGCATGCTTCACTTACTATTTTTGGTTCAATCTTTGAAATTAAACAATACTTCACGGAATCTTGAGCAATTTTTCTTCTTGTTTGAACACTTTTACTTCTATCTCCTATGATTTGATCTTCAAAATGATTCAGTTTTACATACCTGGGAGTTTTGGGATTCTCTTGCACTTCTAATTCTTGGACAGGTTCATCCAAACTTGTCTCTTCTTCTTGTATTTCAGGATTCTCCAGATTAGTCTGAATCTAAATTAGAGTTGGGATTTGTTCTCCTTGGTCTGAGACATCATTCTGATCATCTGCTTCATACTCATAATACATTGAGGGACTTTCCATGCCTTCATCAACCTTCACATTTGTACTTTCTACAATCTTTCTCAATCTCTTGTTATAACACCGGTATGCTTTGCTTTGAGTAGAATATCCCAAGAATATTCCTTCATCACTTCTAGCATCAAACTTGCCAAGGTCTTCATCTCTTTTGATATAGCATTTACTACCAAATACTCTGAAATACTTTACTGTAGGAGTGATGCCAAACCAAAGTTCATAAGGGGTCTTACCAGTATTGCCTCTAATTTGTACCTGATTAAGAGTATAGATAGCAGTGCTTACAACTCTCCAATAGATCTGAGGAACATTTTCTTCCATCATCATGGTCCTAGATTCTTCCTAGATGGTCTGGTTCTTTCTCTCTACTACTCCATTCTGCTGTGGAGTCCTTGGAGCAGATAACTGTCTCTTTATCCCATGTTTCTCATAGAATGTTATGAACTCACCAGGTGTGAATTCTCCACCTCTATCAGACCTGAGGCATTTTATGTTTATGCTAGTTTCATTTTCTACCATAGACTTGAATATTTTGAACTTCTCAAGTGCTTCAGATTTCTCTTTCAAGAAAGTCACCCACATCATCCGGGAGTGGTAATCAATTAGCAACATGAAATACCTATCTCCTTGCAGACTCCTAGTTCTTGCCAGACCACAGAGATCAGTGTGCACCAAGTCTAACAATCCGGTTGAAGATTGTTGCTTACTTTTGAATGTGACTCTGTTTTGCTTACCCAACTGACATTCTTTGCACAAACTGTTAGCAAGTTTTACCAGTCTTGGAAGATCTCTTACAGCCTGAGTGTTGCTTATCTTGATGATATTATCAAAATTCACATGACACATTCTCCTATGCCACAACCAACTCTGATCAATTTGAACAAATAAACAACTTTTTCTAGTACCAACCAAGTGGATGATGTTACCTTTTATCTGTGTACCAGATGCAATCTCAGTTCCAGAGCTTTCAAAGATCTTGTATTTTTCAATTTTGAATCAGAGATCATAGCCTTTGTCCACCAACTGTCCAACATTGAGAAGATTATGCTTCAGACCTTCAACATACATAACATCGTTGGTTTTGTTCTTTCCATCAAAAGAAATGGTTCCTCTGCCTCTAATTCTGCCAGCAGAATTATCTCCAAACTTTACAACTCCACCTTCATATCTTTCCAAGCTTAAGAACTTACTCACCAGTCATATGGTGAGAGCATCCACTGTCAATAACCCATTCATCCTTTTCTTCAACGTAAGCAGCCAAAGCACTTTCTATCATCTTATGATTGGCAGATTCAATAGGCATTGGATCTTCCTCTTTGATGGTAATAAACACCCAGTCACTTCCGAGTTTTTTTCCTATCTCAGATTCATCATCTGTTACTCCATCATCATCTTCTTGAACATAGTAACACTTCTTCTAAAACATTGATCTATTAGGGTTTAGCCTTGAAAACCTTTCTGGACATCTTGAGGCAAAATGACCAATCTTATTGCAGGCAAAAAA
Source organism: Cunninghamia lanceolata (assembly GCA_027924645.1). Lineage (NCBI taxonomy): Eukaryota > Viridiplantae > Streptophyta > Pinopsida > Cupressales > Cupressaceae > Cunninghamia > Cunninghamia lanceolata. Next base: position 85,045 of record BSBN01001359.1, read on the forward strand.
TTTGAAAGGTAATTTTCCTTCATACTTACTGGATCCTCTTGGCAGTCTCTTTGCAATAAGGGCTTCAAGTTGTTTAGCTCCTAACTCATCTTCTTCCAGATCTTTCCTTGCTTTATCATACCATGTTGATTTCCTTGAGGAACTTTCTCCTGGATCATATCTCTATTTGCCTTTTATAGAGGCACTAGCTTTGAATGCAGATTCAGTCTTGGGAAGTGCATCACCAAACTCAGCCAACTCAAATGCAGATATCTTACCAACCAATTGATCCCTTGTAATAGTTGTTAAAGATCTGATTTCCTCAATAGCAACAACTTTGTGTTTGTAAGCAGGAGGTAAAGATCTAAGAACTTTAGCAACAATCTCATCTTCATCCAATATTCCACCAGCACATCTACAAGCTTATTTACTTTTAACATAAATAAAGTGATATTCTCATCTTCACTCATCTTCAAGTTTTCAAACTTTCCTTTCAGACTTTGTAGCTTAGCACACTTAATATATTTGTCTCCTTCATATAGAGTTTCCAACTTTGTCCAAATTTCATAAGTAATCTTCAATCCCATAACATTTGTCAGCTTTGAATCAGTCAAGGCACTCAGTAGGGCTTCTTTAGCTCGAAGATTATTGTCTGCATCTCTGACTTCATCTATAGTTGTTGGACCATTCTTTGGGGGAACGTATTTAGGTGTAGTTATGTTCCAATACTGATCTCCCATGCATTGTAAGTGACATTCCATGCAGCTCTTCCAAAGAGTGTAGTTTGTTCCATCACACCTTGGATTGTCCTTCTTGTAGGTCGACATCTTAGATCTGCTCAAGTGGTTAAGCTTCTTCTAGAGGAACTTGGCTCTGATACCAATTGTTGGATTTAGGATAGAACACTGAGAGGTGAAGTGAATCAGTTGTCACCAAAATTTTGTTCCTTATTTACTTTAAAACCTTCTTATATTTCAACATCATATCAATGATTCAATCATGAAAGCATAATGCAATAATTTAAGAGTAGAAACAAATTCAACACATATAACACCAATATTTTAATGTGGAAAACCTGGTTAAGGGAAAAACCATGGGGTGACTAACCCAAGATTGTATTCTTTGTTAAAAGAATAAGAAGAATAAAATGGCACTTGCCAGTTAGGGCTCCCTGCTTGAGCACACTGCTCACAAGAGGCCCACTGCCTACAGGATACACACTATCTATAGAAGAATATGAGTATTACATACTTGAACTGGAGGTTAGCATCTTCACTATGCTTGAGTCAGTTCCATTTAAGATCAACACCTTTGCTCTACTTTTTCGCTCCTCTTCACTGCCACCTTCTCATCATGACCACAAGGGTACATTTGAATGACTTCACAACTCTTATTTATACATGACATCGACTTTGGAATGATCATCAAATTTGGCACAACATACACTTATTTTATTACAAAGCAATTACAAAAATACAACTTGACTTATTACAAAAACTTCATGCGCATCACTACACTGTCGGCCACACATAGCTGGGACTTCAATCTTCTTCGAGGAACACACCATGCTTCGCAAAACATTTTCAAGATCATCCACAACATGCGCAAATCATCCGGTCAGCCAAGACTAGGAAGAACACCATCACCTGAAGGTAAATATTCAATCACAAGCTCAATCTTAAATGCAGACTACGAACACAAACTGGACACAATCTAGAGACCCCCAAAAGCTTGCTTGAATCACCAAGAACATCCGCACCACTTCTACTTACTGTAATCATTCGTATCTTCATCCAGAACCTCAAGAATACTGTCGCCCATCACTGTCATATTAGAAGGATTGCTTGTGGATCTCTAAACCACAAACCAATTAAGTTGTCAATTCACATTAGCCTCCCAAACATGCCACCAGATCTGTAGAACATGATATTGTATTTCTAGATCTCACCGGACCTATTTGTGTCACTCTGTCACCTCTGAATCATTACCAGAACTAGTTTTACTCTCATGGCCATAACTCATCCAAATTTTCATGCAGACCTCTCAAACCTTGACTGGATCATCTTCAAACACATATCTACAAACCCTTTGATGCATATTCTTTGATATTCATCTAGCTGGGATCTTCACTTCATAGAGCTTCACTATCTTTACTATTCTTCTGTGTTTTTGATAGGACTAATTTTCTTAATATCCTCTGCACACAACTCATCCAATCCTTGACATTAATGCAACAGGAGTATGTTGACATCAATGCCAACACTGGTTAGGTCCATACTTGCAACATATTGCACCAACATGTCGGGGTGGGTGGGTAAACACTAGGGGAAGTCTCTTTTTGTGCACCAAGTGTCTCAGACATTCCAGGCTGCAGGCTACCGACAAAGTCCATAAACGTACTTTGTTGGTAGCCTACAACCTAAAATGTCTGGGGCACTTGGCGCATGAAAAGAAACCTTCCCTAGTGTTTACCCACCCACCTCAACATTTTGGTGCAGTTCGTTGGACCGCATGATGAGCATAACAAAAAATATGGCTCCTGACAAGGTTGTGTTGAATGTCACTAAAACATTTTGCAAGAATGCGTTTAATTTCGGCACGGTCAAATAGATTGGAGTTGAAAAAAACTAAGAGAGGTTACTATGGAAAAAACCCACGTGCACTTGTAGGTCTAAAGGGAACATTCCCAGGTGCCATGAATTCCAAGAACCACTCCATCAAAGTCTAGTAGTTTTTTGCTCTCATGTATCTCAAGTGACTTTGTCAGTAGCCTGTAGTCCAGAATGTTTGGGGCACTTGGCGCATGAAAAGAGACCTCCCCTAGAATTTACCCACTCACAGTGATGTGTTGGCACAATCCATTGGGACCCACAATGAGCAAAACACAAAATATGGCTCTTGGCAAGCTTGTGCTAAATGCCACTAAAGCATTTTGCAAGAATGTGTTTAATTTTGACATGGTCAAACGGATTGGAGTTGACAAAAACCAAGAGAGGTTATTGTAGATGGACCCCAACGTGCACCTGCAAGTCCAAATAGAACATTCCTAGGTGCCACAAATTTTGAGAACCGCTTCGTCAAAGTTTGATAGTTTTTTGCTCTCAAGGATCTCAAGTGACTTTGCTGGTAGCCTGCAACCTAGAATGTTTGGGGCACTTGGTGCATGAGAGGAGACCTCCCCTAGTATTTACTTGCCCACCTCGATGTTCTGGTGCAGTCCGTTGGGCCCCATGAGGTGTGGGATGTAAAATTTCACTCCTAGCACCTTTCCACTACATGAAACTGAAGCATTTTGGAACAATGTGTTCCTTGCCACCATAGGCAAATGAAATTGATTTTAAAAAATCAAGGTAGGTATTTGTAGGTGGACCTGAAATCCACCTATGCATGTAAAGAATATGTTCCTAGGTGTCACAGTTTGACAGAACAACCAGTCCAAAGTTTGACACCTTTTTTGTCTTAGGCCTCTTAAGAGACTGTCTCCGTCCAATGTAGCCGAGAATGACCAAGAGGCTTCACCATAAAAAAGACACCTCCCTTAGCATTTACCCACCCATCTAGACATGTTTGTACCATCTGTTTGGCCCCAAGAGATGCCAAATGCAAAAATTTAGTCCTAGCACGTTTCTCAAAGGAATGGTGTCTCATGGAATGCAATGATTGCAAGATATGCACAAAATAGATTTTTGTTAAGGCTTGCAAGAAATTTTCAAGAAAATGCAATTGGTAGGTGTCAAGCCAAATTCCACCACCTTATCCAACATCCTCCTTGCCTATGCCAAAATGGGACCTTTGGAACAACGTGTGGGTCCATCCATCAAAGCATAAAGGATATAGGAATTTTGTCACATGTTGTATTTGCAGCTACCCTTGTAGACATGTATGCAAAGTGTGGAAGCATAGACAAGGCATGCGAGCAACTTGGCATGACACCTCAAAGAGATACCATCTCATGGAATGAAATGATTGCACAATATTCAGAAAATAGATTTTTGAAAAGGCTTTAGAAACTTTCAAGCAAATGCAATTGGAATGTGTAAAATCAAATTCCATAACCTTTGCAAGCATCCTCCCTGCCTGTGCCAAATTAGGATCTTTGGAATAGGGTATGGATAACCGTAAAAGAATAAAGGGTATACGAATTTTGTCAGATGTTGTATTTGTAACTACCCTTGTAGACACGTATGCAACTTATGTGGAAGCATATACAATGCACACAAACTATTTGACATGATGCCTTAAAGGAATGTTGTCTCATGGAATGAAATGATTGCAAGATATGCACAAAATGGATTTTTGATAAGGCTTGAAAGAAAATTTCAAGAAAATGCAATTGACCGGTGTCAAGCCAAATTCCACAACCTTATCCAACATCCTCCTGGCCAAAATGGGATCTTCAGAATAGGGTGTGGATAACCATCAAAGCATAAAGGGTATAGGAATTTTACCAGATGTTGTATTTATAGCTGCCCTTGTAGACATGTATGCAAAGTGTAGAAGCATAGGCAAGGCATGTGAACAATTTGTCATGACACCTCAAAGAGATGCCATCTCATGTAATGCAATGATTACATGATATGCAAAAGGCTTGAGAAAATTTCAAGCAAACGTAATTAGAACGTGTAAAACCAAATTCCATAACCTTTGCAAGCATCTTCCCTGCCTGTGCCAAATTAGGATCTTTGGAACAAGGTATGGACAACCATGAAAGAATAAAGGATATAAGAATTTTGTCAGATGTTGTATTTGCAACTACCTTTGTAGACATGTATGCAACTTGTGTGGAAGCATAGACAATGCACGTGAACTATTTGACATGATGCCTCAAAGGAATAGTGTCTCATGGAATGCAATGATTGCAAGATATGCACAAAATGGATTTTTGATAAGGCTTGAAAGAAACTTTCAAGAAAATGCAATTGGCGGGTGTCAAGCCAAAATCCACAACCTTATCCAACATCCTCCTTGCCTATGCCAAAATGGGATCTTCAGAGCAGGGTGTGGATAACCATCAAAGCACAAAGGATATAGGAATTTTGTCAAATGTTGTATTTGTAGCTACCCTTGTAGACATGTATACAAAGTATGGAAGCATAGACAAGGCATGTGAACAGTTTGGCATGACACCTCAAAGAGATGCCATCTCATGTAATGCAATGATTGCAAGATATTCACAAAATGGATTTTTTGAAAAGGCTTTAGAAACTTTCAAGCAAATGCAATTGGAATGTGTAAAACCAAATTCCATAACCTTTGCAGGCATCCTCCCTACCTATGTCAAATTAGGATCTTTGGAACAGGGTATGGACAATCATGAAAGAATAAAGATATAGGAATTTTATCAGATGTTGTATTTGCAACTTCCCTTGTAGACATGTATGCAACTTGTGTGGAAGCATAGACAATGCATGTGATCTATTACACATGATGCCTCAAAGAAATGTTGTCTCATGGAATGCAATAGTTGCAAGATATGCACAAAATGGATTTTTTGATAAGGCTTTAAAGAAAATTTCAAGCAAATTCAATTAATGGGTGTCAAGCCAAATTCCACAACCTTATCCAACATCCTCCTTACCTATGCCAAAATGGGATCTTTAGAACAAGGTGTGGAAAACCATCAAAGCATAAAGGATATAGGAATTTTGTCAGATGTATTTGTAGGTGCCCTTGTAGACATGTATGCAAAGTGTGGAAGCATAGACAAGGAGCGTGAATTGTTTGACATGATGCCTCAAAGAAATGCAGTCTCATGGAATGCAATGATTGCAAGATATGCACAAAATGTATTTTGCAAGGATGCTGTCAACATATATATAATGTCATGAAAATATACATAATCTCATATATACATACTATCATGAAAATAACATATAGTGTATATATCAAGCCATATAGGCATGTACAAATAAATCCATATGGGCATATACAATGATATACATCGATAACATACAAAGTATGTTTACAAAGCCAAATAGGCATATGCAACAAAATGTCCCAAAATCAAATCTCCTATGGACTGCTATCAAATAATCAACGGCTCTTGCTAGGCCATGAAGATGGTGAACCAACCAATGACTCATCCTCTATCGCCCATCGACTAGACCTCCTCGATAGAGATTTTTGAAGTTCTACCTGTTAATACAATCAAACAATATCCACATTAATATAGAAAATATTCAAAATATATAACATGACATAAGTAATCAATCACTTACCGCCAATTGGTGATCCCTCTTGATCATTTGTTGTCTCCCTTCTTGTGTAGCTGGACATGTAGGAGTTGTGACGTTCTATGTGAAGCATGAAGAAGAAAATTTAAGTAAACATGAATATCATTTATGTACATTAAATGATGTGAGATAAAACAAGAAATACAAAATGACATTTACATGTTACTAGCTCATACCTTGGTCAAAGGATTTGTAGACAAAACAACTACAACAATGCCCACCTCTGCTTATTGATGAAGATGAGGAGGAGTCTGCATATTTAACATCTAAAATAGAGTTCAAGGTTATTTGATAAAAATAGATACATAACATTATTTAAATACACAATGATTAGAAACAATAAAATTTACCTCAGTGAAAGTGGCTCTGCCTAGGGACCAAGGAAATCATCCTGATGGTGATGATCCAAAATCCACCTATTCATCATCAAATTGTAACTAAATAAGATTACCATTGATATATGAAAAAAACTTTACATGTACTATATTTACGATCTTGTGATAAATTACATACATGTTGATTGGACCTCCTCTCATAACCCTACACTGGACGACTTACAGATGCAGGATGTAACATGCTATCTCACATTACCCAAAACTAACCATAATTAACCATCTTAAATAAGAGTAAGAATACATTGTGGTTAACATAATCATAGTTAATCAAGAGTGAATTAATATCATCATAAATATTAAGTATGTTATTATTTTCCAGATCATAACAAAACTTAGAATTACAATATCCAAAGATATCTCATTAGTGAATGATTTTCCCTATACATGTACAAAGCTATGCTCAAGGCATCAAATATAGAAATATACATAATAATTGACTATCAAGTCAAATAAATAAAATCACTACATCTTGATCTTTGACATCTATCTTCATAAGCCTCTTCTGCTTGGGAAGGAGAGTATCATCCAAGTGCTTTTCCTCCAACCACAGACAGGTGGTCCCCCGCACAACTTCCTACATGGAAGCGACCCTACCCTTCATGGAAGGCATATATATAATGAACTATTAGGTTTGCCATATGAGTATCTGGTGTTGTGTCCTTCATAATGCTTCATGGTCACACAACTATAGATCCACTCTAACTATGTATGATGCTACTAGATACATTATGCCATCTAGAGCATTGTGGACCGACAATGCATGCAGAGACAAATGCATTACTTTGGCCAAAGATTTTCATACATAAACATTTTGCAATGAACGTTGTCATGTGTCCACCACCTTGAATTGACTTAGAAGTTGTCTCATCCTACAATATTTATAACTCAACCCCTTTAGGTCTAGAAAAGATAGGTTCAATTCATTCTCTGTCCAATCCTAGGACAATTGACTCCTATCATGGGAGTACATTCAATTATGTTATTTTTGCAACAGGGAACCTGTGACTCCACATCACTTTGTTCCCTTCTTATCAAATGATAATAGCTGAATCATGTTTTCCCACTTATGACCTTCTTGGTTCACGGCTTCATGTTTGCCTTATCACAGGGTTTACATTCAATTCATGTCATTTAAGACTTATACCCTTAGAGTCTAGTATATCGGTCTTATTAAAAGACCCTATCTCAAGTATCCACATGGGTTTTAATATCTTATACTTTAATCGTGATGTAAGCCCATTCAAAAAGAGATGGTTATCATTTACAATAAATGCAAGAGTTTCATACTATCCATAGTATTCATTCTCATATGTAAATAATACACCGACATGCACATAAGGTTGCCCACAAAATAATACCATTTACCTTTTTATCCAATTTCTCCTTCTTCCACGAGGAGTCAACATATACTTTAAAATACAAAAGAGGCATCATAGTTATCATAATAACTATCATTAACAGTTAAGTACTGTTATTAATAGTCTTCTTAGCTGATTTCTACGTGCCTAGTGCACAACCAAGGATAAAGATTAATGATAATGTAATCAAGGCTCGAATGAGGCTCTTAACTTGCTCCAAGATAGACCTCATAATACTTATATATAGCCATAATAGTTTAATATGTTCACAATAGTGAGCACAATTGGTTCATATAGTAATAAAGAAAGTTCTTAAGAATGAAAGAAATAGTTTTAAGCCCTTGCTGTATTGGCACTCGGGCTTCTTGCATGCATTGCAATGCATAAGGTCGGCCTTATGGCCTCAACCAACTTGTTTTTAAACAATGCTTACAGATTTTATAATGTAACTATATAAATGGCCTCTACGGCCTATAAAGTTAACCCCACAGTATATGTGGTATCATGGTGTTCTCCTAGCAATGGCTACAAAAGAGCCATGGTTTAAACATAATACTCTCTACGGGAGTGTATCAATTCAAACATAACATTGTTTATGAAGTTTCATAGATAAACACAATATTGTCTTGAGATATCATAGCTAAGTCACAGCATTGCTACAGTGAAGTTTACACACAACATTGCATACAGTCGGGTTTACACATAGTATTTCTTACGGCCTCGAAGGCTTGTTTTGATAACATAGTGAACAAACAACAATATCCCATGTCAATACAGTCGACCACATAAAGGTAATATCATTATCAAACTTCATACTTGATACAGTTTAGTCACTGGAAATCGGCCTGTCAAGGGTCACTTTTGATTGCCCTCTGATAGCTCTATCTCAATCTTGTGAGTACTCTCCACTCAGCTACTATTGCAGCAAGCTTCCTCTACAGAAACCTTTGACTCCTTTTTCCCTATTCTTTCTCTCCTAGAGCATACTAAAAACACATAACAAAACCAAGGCTTTTTCTGTCTACTTTTGCATGCATCGCATGCAACATAGCCCTGCCACCTTTTTTGGTCCACGTAGGGTAAAAACCCCATAACTAACTTCGCCACCTACAGCCTATTGGGGCTCCAACAGTCCACTATCCTCCATATCATGGAGTGGCAGTGTGGATAAGAAATAGGATAAGTTCCACATTGGCCTCCACTCACCCCACACCTCGTGGGTGGTGGTTGGCCTAGCAAAATAAGTTATCTATATTATTAATAATAAAGGTGCTCGATCATGAGGGATAGCATAATAATATTGTATATAGTTTCCCTTGCATCTAAATGATGTTTAAGGGTAAACAAAATAATCTAAAATGTCATTAAATGACAACATCATCAAAAGGGTGGCACTATCAAATCGTGACTTTGGGTTCGAGTACCACTCCACCTTCATCATGATGACCATAAGCAAAATTTAAAAGAAATAATAATAATAATAGTCACAAGATTCTAGTAAGGAATTGGATAAGGGAATAAGGAAATACTCGACAACTCGATGAAATCACCCATTAACTAGAATCGACATTCTAAAAACATCGTTAAGTTTAATCGATGCAAGAGATGTCGAGATATCTCACCTTTTCAAGATGACACTAAAAGAAATGGAAAATGACTAACCTAGGTAAGACAAGCTCATTCATCCTACAAAGATTCTTAAGGACTAGCTTCGATACTTAGATGGAAAATCTAACCTCTTCCAAACATCTATCTCCTCCTCCCGAATGATACTCTCCTTCCATTCTTGGAGGAAGATTCTTTCCTGAATACACTCACAATCATATATCCATGATTAGTGTATCATCATTGATTTGCAAATCAAAATAATTAAATAATCATAACAACATGTAATCTCATGTCTATCTAACATTAGTCAATAATCACATAATCAAAGATTAGATCTGATATTTTCCACAAACATCAAATCATTAAACTATGATTAATCATCCTGATTACCACATAAAAGCAAGATTAAACTAAATCATAAGTTGGGGATGTAACACAGGATGAATACTTTGACCCTAGAATTTCATAGTCCAGACAATTACATACATTAATTTTGACTTATAATATCTACTCATATAATTAATTAGATATTTCAAATTCAAATATATTAAATTGCAGAACCTTGTAAAAAATTATAAATTTCAACATTTGGATCAGGGTTTTGCAATGGTTCATTAATTGAAAAATTAAAAAGAAAAATTCAATTAAAACAATGAAAAATAACTTCATTTTGTTTTGAAATGAAGAAAATTGATAAAACCCTACCTTCTTCAGTTGCTTGACTTTGTTTCCCTCATCCCTGGTAGGATTGGTGACGTGACATTATGTTCGATGGTCTTCTCCTTTGAATCTTTCAACACGCGCTTGCGTTAAAGCCCTAGTCACGTTTTGGGAGAAATAGGAAAATGGTAATGAAAAACACAGGCCGCGAGACTGTGTTTTTTACTTTATTTAGTAGGAAATAACGCGATCATGTTCATGTTTCCTAGCAATAAAAAATTAGGGTGGCCACTTTTTGGCCCCCATCTTCATGCACACACCTGATTGAAGAAGAATCAAAATCCCCCCCATAGGGTGACTCTACTTTTAATACCTCTTAAAAAATGTGGCTTAACATCCTATACAAATTTCAAATTATTCTATTCATCATATAAACAACATCCAATCATGTTTTCAAAGTCCTTTATTTCTTTCAATGTGTGCTTTATAAGATCATATGATGACCAAAATCCATTCTTAAACCCTTGTAGAATTTCCCTTCTAAAATTGCAAGATTGAACCAAAGATTTATGTACAAATACATTTTTTCCATCTATAATACTCTCATTAATCAAAATTTGAGAATCTATCTTAGCCAATTATACAAGATGATCAAGATATGCATTGATATCATTTATTTCTTGGTCAATAACTTCTTCCATTATCTTTATTGCATCTTCCCTTATCGCATACCTCTCACATTCATCTATCATTTTCTCAACTGTTTTATTCCCTAGTGTTAGCAATTCATTGCTCTAGGTCCTAGTAGCTGTAACAATACTTTTTTAATTCATTAATTGGTGGCATTCTTTAACTTGTACTTGTTGAAGAATGGGCAGAAGGTGTAACCATGGGATCAATAGTTCCTACCAGATTCTTAATGTAAATAGTCAAATGGGAAACCTTATTTCTAAGCTCTTGCTTTGTAGCATTATCCTTCTCCTTTTTTTGTAACATCCATTCCATAGAAGATTTAGCAATTTATTTTCCCTATTCCTAAGAAGATTTTCCTAATGAAGCTGTAGTGACTAAAAAGTTAGATGGTTGTAATTGAGTCTTCACTACATCTTTCATGGGAGTAAAAGTTTGGGCTTACTAGGCTCCTTGTACATCTATGGTAATGGTAGATCTCACTTTAGATTTTTTAGGAGGGTGTGTCCTAGTAATTATGGATGATAGGTCAACAAAGTCATTTGTAGGTACTTGCAATACCATCTTCTTACTTTGAATAATCTAGTCAAACCATGGAGGAGTATTGTCTATTGGTGTTTTCTCTCTAGAGGCTGCTTCTCCCTATGCTTCTTTTTGTTCCTTTTGTCCAAATTATTCTTAGTGGACTTCTTCTCTTTCTAATCATTACTTTGCCTAAGGTTTCTATTACTGTTATTCTATTTGTGGTTGTTCATTTTCTATTTCAACCTTCCTTTCTTTTTCAACTTCCCGTTCGACTTTCTGTTTTGCTTCCTTCTCTTGCCCAATCTATTGTTCAATTTTATTTTGTTGCCCCATTGGGTGTTTTTCATCTTGTTGAAAATACTACCCTAGAGGATGATGTGGAGGAGGAGGTGAAATGGATAGAGTTATCTTTGAAGAAGAAGAAGATAACTCACTCCCATAGGCAAGAATTTCCTTAAGAGAAGTAGTAGATCTTCTTCTATGGGGTAGGGTTCTCTCTGAAGAGGAGATTATTATTGTTCCATCTTCCTATTCTTGCATATTTTGGGAAGAGATAGCTTGCAAATTCACTGGAGGAAGAGTTGGTGGAGCATCAGGTAGAGGAACTTGAAGTGCAAGGACTTGGTGTGAGGGAGATTTGGGTGTAGATGAAGATGCTATTTGTGAATCATCTTGAATGAGACTAAGCACTTTAAGTTTTACAGTAGGCAACCCATGTTTGATTGTCATTCTATTTAACTAATCCTCTATCCTCTTAAAAATTTTCTTGGTCCTTTATTCCACATTATTAATTTCCTTCTAACCCCAATTAATTCTAACCAAAGGCTTAGAAGCAATTTGCTCCATTTCATATGCTAATTCTAGGACATTCCCATCATCTTTAATTACATTTGGTACAATTGTTATTAAATAGGATTTTAATTAGAGGGTGGTGAGCCTTGTGTATTCCCTTCTCTTGACTTTATATTCATCATCATAATTTTCCTAGAAGTCTTCTAATCCACCTTTATGTTTGCAAATGTGTTTTAATCTATTATTAGTAGTCTTAGGATTAAAACAAGGCCTTGCTTCATATAATTTCATGTCCCATTGGGGCACCTCTATCTAAATAGTCTTCAAATATTGGCTTGTTAAACACTGATGTTAGTTTATTACTATGGGATACTAAGGTCCTTTCACTTTCTTTTTAGAACATAGTTTATGTGCTTCTAAAAGTTGTCTGCATAGCTCTAATAACACTAAGTTGTCACTAACATACCTAGGAAATTTATATGAAGCCTTGTCAAATACCCCAACTCTAATATAAGAAAAGGTCAGGAATAAGTGAACTAACAACCATATTTATCAATCTCATTTCTAGAGTTAGGTGATATCCTTTGTCCAAAGTCTCCTTCCAACAATTTGATTATATAAAATATGAAGGCATTATTAACCTTGGAAAAATTTTGAGCAACTTCCTTTATCTCCAATTGTGGGTAATATTCCTATACTTTCTGTTGGCCAACTTTCATAACTCCTTCCATTTTTAGCCTTGAAAACTATTGTCTCCTTGCAAGGGCATACACAAACTATGAGGTCATGAAAAACTTGTTTGATTCAACAATTTTAAATAATTGGTCACATAGGGTGTTACTTATAATAGTTGACCAATCAATGAATTCATTCCCAGCCAAAATCTTCACAATATATCTATATGTCCAGTTCTACAATTCCTTAACATTCTCCTAGAATTCCTTAGCATTCTCCTAGCTAGCGACTCTACTTAGCAAAGTTATGCAATAATTTACTACCTTTATAAAGTCACTTTTGAACAATTTCTTAGGTATCTTTGTGTAATATAAAAAATTAGGATTCTAATATAAGATAAGACAATGCTATCTAACTAGAGTCAATTTCCAACAACTACATGAGAATCTAATCAACTTCAAGGAAAAGTATTCTACTACTATCCAATCAGGAAGAATATAATAACTCTAGAAAGATTCTACCTTGCTCTACACTTAGAAATTAACCAATCTCGATAAATGAAGGCACTAAGGTACAACAATAATACTGTGAAATATAAAAATCTAAGAACTAGAATAAGAAAGGAAAGCAAAACTATAAATGAGAGATACATAGGAACCTAGCACTAAAGAAATAAAGTCTCAGCCTAGGACGCCAACACATCGGAAGGACATTTGCACGTCGTACTATCATCCATAAAACAATAGAACTTAAAAATTCCATACTACAAAACTTTTTCCAGGTCTGTTAACTCATCCAGTCTACACACAGAACTGAAATGAGCACCCATTAATATAATAAATTACTAAATTGATAGATAAACACATTGAATCAAAGAATAAATAAAGATAAATTGATGAAATGAAATAGAGAAAGGAAGGGGAGAAGAGATCATCAAACCCTCGTGTGGTTGAATCTCTTTAAATACTTGCAATGAAACAAACCAAGAAAAATGGTTGGGACTGCTTGGGAGCTTGCCTTTAGGTCAAGCCCTTATTTCGATGTTTTGACCTCCATGGGAAACCACTATAGAAAAATACAAATAAATGTGTGTGCTCCTATTTCCTAAGTGCGTCTAAGAAATAATAGCAGTGACAAAATAAATAAAAAACTAAAAGTATCAACCCTGGTCTATGGGGAAGAATACCCTAGTGTATGTAGTAAAAATAGGGTGGTGGTCTACACCACAAGTTTGACAATTAATAGGTAAAACAATATGTATTTAAAAACCAGAAACGACACGCTCAGTAGAAGATTGTAACCCTTTTTTTTTGAAAATCAATATAATCTCTCTATTACAAATAAAAAAACTAGAAACAACACCATTTCTTATAAGTGAAGCAATGTTACTGGGTTTCTCAACAATAGAGGAGGTTGTAAGCTCCTTGAGGGTCAAATCTTCCTATGAACAACTCCAAACCATTGAAAAAGAGAGCCTCCACAATGCACCACCAACAAGTAGAAAATCAAAGGCTAAAAGAGGAGGTGCTGCAACTTTGAAGAGCACCCAAAAGCTTCAACAACCTCTATTATATGAGCTTAGAACCAATATTTTCAACAACTAGCCATATATTTTTCCAAAGGCATCTGTGTGAGAGATAATAGAGTTTGTTTTTCAAATATTTCGTTTTTGCATGAAGAATGAAGAATCTCCAAGGGTCAAGTACGCTATAGGGGCCATTTCAATACCTATATGCATTACCACCAACATAATTGAGTGATAAGGTGAGAGAATCAACCATTTGAATTTATGGAATATTCAGGATGCCAATGCATTGCGGGGACGTCTATTGTCACATTTGAGTCCTAAGAATATTCTCTAGAATTCAACATGTGTTCTCAAAAAGTTTAGAGAAATAAATATGTGATATACTTTTTGGGAAACCTTGGTGAGGGGTATGATAGGCCATGTTAGGCTCGAGTGGCCCTAGAAACATGCTATGAGAGTGGACACCAAAGAAAGTCAAAACATAACGTGAAATTGTGAGGGTACACAATTTTCTACGTTTCATTTTGCCCCCACTTTAGCGGGCTGATGACATTAGGTGATAAGCTATGCTAAAGTACATAAATGAAATGTTGAAAGCAAATAAGCATGCAAAGGATAACTGAAAGGATACTGTAGAGGCTACAAAAATTTTCCAGGTGGAATAATGACGTCCCCAGATTAGGAATCTACAAAACCACAATATTAGGTACCACAAGCCTGCAAAGTGACTTTGTTAGGAATTAGATAATCTTGCAAGACCAACAATATGTTAGTTAAAAAATCAGAGCTAAAGTGGATAAATTTTAAAATGTAGAGAAAAATGTCGTGAGAAGAGAATGAGGCAAAATGAAAATAAGGGTGGATGTATGCCCCTTGTGTTTGTGCTTGTTAGAAATGAAAGCAACACTACTTCAATGGAAATCTGATTCAAATAAATTTCTGCAATCTTTTAAGTGTGTATTATTGATGGAGATTGTAACAAGAAATGAAACTGTGCTTCACAAAAATGCAAAATCAGAAAAATGAACACATAACACAATGTTTAATGTGGAGAAAACCCTTGCGGGTAAAAACTCCACACAGGAAAGAGGCCCAATGTTTGTATTAATTTGAAAATGATTTACAATACAACACCACCACCAATCTCTCCTTCAGTCTTCAATCCAACAGCATTCTGGCAACACCTGAGTACCTGTAAACCTGTTATCCATCTCATCTACTATGCCATGGCTTTATATAATTTACACAACCTCAAGATGGGTGTCCACCTTGGAATCTTCACCCATGCAACATTCAATGACTTCTTACAAGCTCATAACACTTGTCAAGAGTCAACAACACAACCTTGGGTGTCCATGGACAAAAATAGGCTCTTACGGGGTCATAAAAGATGTCATACATGCATCCTACACTTGGAAAAAGATGCCCATGCAAGCTTGAACGCCTAGGGGCCAAAAATAGCTACTTACAACATCTTATGACGCATCATATGCTGTCATAAATGCCATAGATTCTTATGACAACTTACAATTGTCATAGAATCTCTTTCACCTTCTTACAACATCTATGACGCGTGTCATAACACTAAAAATAGGTGATTCCTTTGCATGTGCACCCCACTTTGACCAACTACCATTTACCATAGTAAATTACATCCCGTAACTACCGCAGGTAACTCCAGAACTTACTGTGCAGTAACTCCGTAATTACTGTGGACAGTAAATCATTTTTACCACTGCCGGTGAAACTTGTACATATCCTTATGGGTAATTAAAAATTACAAATAATACATGGAATAATACAATATTGGGATTTACAAGGTTAATGGCACCTTATCACAACAGTGCTTGCTAGTAAAAAGGGTATAAATAGGGAGAGAAATCCACCATGTTGAAATTTTTCGTAAAGGGTGATGAATATGCCCTCCATAGGGTTATATAATGAAATAACACTAGAGAAAAGGACATATGGAAAGAAAGAGGGTGGAACCAAGATTCCAAGGCAATAAGAGACATGAAAATCAAAGTTCACATGCCCAAGTTATGACAGTTTTCGAGGAAGGGGGTGCTTTAGAAAATTTAGAAATTTACTATAATTAGTATTTTTTAAATTTTACTATTCATTTAAATTAACCTAATTTGGAATTTTCAAGCACTTGAGTGATTTAGAGAGCGAAAATGTTGTGCAGATGAGCTTTTCGACCATCATGACTAGATGCTGAGGGAGCACATCAAGTAGGGAGTCGTCATGTGCGAGGCAAGATTTTTTTAAAATTTAGAGCATTTATTTCTTGTTTCACACTGAATGGGGCCCACATAGAGTGTTGGTGTCCCATTCAGACATTGGAGTCCAATGGGTGTGCTGGCATCTATTCAGCACACTCATGTCCTTCAGACACCCTAACATCCTAAGGAGGTGCTAGGGTCCAAAATATGCGCTAGTGTCTACAAAGAGTTAGAGAAAATTTACATTTTTGAGTTAAAAAATGAATGAATTTTGATGTGGAACTGATATAAATTTGTTTTCATGAATGTAACATCATCTGATGATGTGGGAGCACATTGTTGGCATGCTCTTTACATTATTGTGAGATCGACAGAGTGTGTTGAACCTCGATGAGAGTGCACTGCTATGCACAATTGGAGTATACTAGGCGTATATGATGCTGGAGATGTAATTTCATGATCACATGCTTATCTATTTGATGGAGAGGTGGGATATAGATGCCTCTATCTTTCATCTACCGATGAGAGATATGATGATTACCTTAGAGGATGTATACTAGATTCTGCAACTATCTATTTGAGGCCGCATAGTTTCTATCATTGAGCAACTATCAGCGCGTTACATCTAGGAGGGACAGATGTATGCCATTGGTTAGATCATCCCTTTATACCCTTTGGGGAACATTCACCTGAGATGGCTGGAGCAGGGAGTAGATGTGATCCCACTAGTATGTCAAGTGCTTATCGCTACCATTGCCCTATGCATAGGACCAGATGGGTGAGGCACACAGCTACGTGGTGGCCTTATCCATACTATTAGGGTAATGGAGGAGAACTAGATAGTGTTCACATGGGGTTGAAGCATGCTCACCCACATTTACCATGATTTGGGCTGATATGTTCACTATAAGAGCTAGAGTTTGATAACGTGTGTTAAGTCTTGTTAAATTTTAAGGTTTTAGTGTTAATACTTTTGCAAAATTTACCCATGACCTAAAATCCCTTGGTCTTCATTTCAAGAGTTTCATCTAATTTATCATTGACTTGTGTGGCCTCTTGGTTCATCTTTTGGGCTCTAACCAAGCTCAACCTTGTCTTTCGTGGCCCTAATACCTATGATCAGGCCTTGATTGGCCCTTCCATTCCTTCACAGATTGCCTACCAACATTTTCAATAGTAATACCTCCTCCTTTGGTTGTGGTTTAACCTATTTGATGGTCTCTTCACACATTCATGGTCTCCGTTTGAAAGTGCCTAGGTCAAAGTTTAGATCCGATCACCATTTCCATCACAAACGTATTGTGTTATCTTGTAATCTGAAGGGTTCCTTATCATCGCCAAGAGTGGTGGTTTCTTCTTTCAACTCTAGTTTTTTGGCTCTTGTTTGTATTTGTAGGCATCGACTCTCCTCGACCTTTGAAATTTTCATGGATCTAGTTTTTATTTTGGGTAGCCACAAACAGTCCTGCAACCATTCTTGGTCTCATTAGGTCCTCCAGATCCTGCTCAATCCCTTCAATGACCCTCATCCTAGTTCATTTGGGCCCCCTTTTTTTAGGCATCCCTCCTGCCCAATCTGCATCCAGTCGACGCCTGCAAATATTTCTTTGGGCCTTTGTTATGGTGTTTCAAGGAGTTTAACAGGCCCATATGACCCTTCAATAGGCCCGATCTACTCTTCAACTAACCTATGTAGTTTCTTGATGATCCTACAGGCCGCCTCAAGCTACATTCCAACCCGACAACCCACATCAACCCTGTTCAGGTCTATTTTCTAGGACTCTATTTTTGGACGACTTCTACCCATAATTTGGCCAGGGAGATCTAGGAGTCCTCTTTTGGACTCTAAGTCCTTTCTCTTAGGCCCACCAGGCCACCCTTTGTGCCTCCTGGACTTGGACTCGGTCAAGTGGTCATGATTTCTACAAAACCACTAGGCACATCTTGCATTGCTTGCCAACATTAGCTATTAATGTGACATTCTATGTTTTATGTATGCTACCTCTTACATTTGTTGTCATATGTTATCTCTGTAGCATTTTTTGTAACACTTCATGTTAGCAATGTGCTTTACAATTTACCAACAACTGCTAACATTTAATCTTACCATTCATTGTAAATGTTACAACTTTTGCAAACTTAATAACAACTGTAACCACTAGTGGGTAAACAAAATTGCCAAATAACATTTTACGCTAAGACAGACTGTTGGGTGTTCATCACTTGCCGAAGGAGGCTATTTTTTTCCTTTTTTCCATAACTTTCTCCCACGGAGGCATTTTTTGGCAAATTTATAGCCAATGGAAAGGTATTTCTGTCCTCTTTGGCTTAGTGTTGAGATAATTTACAATTTATGTCATTTCAGCTAATTTTTATGCCTCCAAAGTCAAATTGTTCTATATTATGTGACATTTTTTCTATTGGGCACAACTTTTGCCCACGATATCAAAATTTCACGAATTGTTTTTTGAAACATATCAGAATTTTGCAAGGAATCTAAATACACATGTAATTTTAAGATTTGGATAGACCTTTTTGTAAAAATCACCATGCATTATAAACCATCAATTTAGCATCCAATCTTAAACACAAGTTGTAATTTCTCTTGCACATCTTTCTAGGAGGGCTTCTAAAAACAACATAATCATTTTTGGGGGAAAAAACTTTTATTTCTTCTTTAGATAGTGCTTAAAATTTGCCACGTCTCAAACTTTCTAAACCCTCTGAACTCATTTATATTTTGAATTATTAGATATTTAATTTGTGATTATGTTATAAATAGGTAATTATCGATGAATAAAAAGTGAAATGTTATCATTCCTTTTTCAAGTATCCAATTATAAGTTATTAAATGATGAATACATATGTTTATGGGATGCCTCAGCTATGGATTTTTTGGTTACTAACCTATTAATAAAAAATTGAGTTTAATGAGCACATGTATGTGTCGAAGGCAAGGGCTTGGTTAAGGTAGAGGTGATCTAGCCGCCCGACAAGAATTGAAAGGAGAAAACCTTGATGCATGCACACAAAAGCACGTAGCTCATATTGCATTTTACATTTTGATCGTTTTCATGGAATGATTCTCGTTGAGTTTTATTGCGTGGTGGTGTGTTTGATGAAAATAATTAATTACTTATGAACTAGAAATGTACCCTCCATAAAAATTATTCTGCTTCTTTAAGATGTATAATTAAATGATTTAATTATTATATTCAATATTAAATTGTCTTTTTATGAAATATGCTAAATTAAAAATGTATTTTATTGTTAATACATGTATATATGAAAATAAGTTTCCTTTTTGAAATTTTCTTTAGATAACATCGAAGCTTTAAATCAAAAAAGGAAAGAAAACAAATAGAAAGAAGAAAAACAAAAAAAACTACATGCAAAAATCAGAGAAAAACAAAAAAAAAGAAATGGACCAAAAATTAAAACAGAGAAAAAGTCTTTAAAAGAGGAGATGCCTTTGAAGAAAAATATAGAAGGAAGAAGAGGAAGTGATTGAGGGCAAAAAAAAAAGAGAATAGAGAAGGAGTAGTAGCAAGGAGGAGACCAGCAGCGACAGGAAGCTAAAGAGCAGCCTCTTGAGGATTGCGATGATTCTCGGGTATGCACCATGTTATGAAAATAATTTACTGTTTGTGTTAAATTTGGTTGAAATCAATTTCTCTAATATGTAAGAATTGTTTTATTCTGTGAATTCTCTTTTGCACAATCTATTTATTTTTGCCCTATTGTTAGAAAGGTTTGGATATGTAATCTATCATGAGAACTATTGCATCACCAATAACTTTATTTTTACAAATTGAGTTTTTTTGAAATTTTTATATAAGGTGTGTCACTCAGTTATTTAAACCATATACAAAAATCAGCCATACCCAGTTTGTCATTTTGTAGATATGTATTAATTAGTGATTGTCTATCTCTTATCCATTATGCCTCTGCTAAATTAATTTCTGAAATATACTAGATGGATGAACCCTAGTCTACATCTATTATTTCATTCCCTAGATTGATTAACTTTTACTCTTTTCATAATGGATTTATGTTAAAAGCTTGTGCGATATATTGTTGTCCTTACTGTTATTCCTGTTGCCGCATCTGTTATCCCAGTCCCCTGTATCTCATCACCCTATGTATTCTTAATCTTTGCTTGATAAATGATCATCAGCCTCTTTGCTTTGTGTCGGTTTGATTTAAAATGGCTTGATCATTCCTTTTATTAGCTTATGATGAACCCTTATCAGCCTGCTTTTCTTTTATCATTGATTACTACTTATTTTGGCTGGCACTTTTTTAATGACTTCATTGGCTTCAACCTTAGGATAATTCTTTTGACCTTCTTTGATTGGCCTATGTGTTGCTTTAGTAAATAAATGATCTGATTGATATAAATACTTATACCTAATGACCTGATTTGTATTACATCAACCTATGTATTTCAATTGGTCTCTTGATGTCAAAAAGGTATGTAGATACCCATTCTCTATTCTTGCAGCGTACTAGTACTGTTCAACTCTAATCTATATTTCTGTAGCTGCATTGTGTGTTTATAGTACTGATAAGTATATCATGAATTACCCTCAGATGTTGCATTTTTGACATAAGATAATCCCTGTAAACTTTTTGGTTATCCTGTAGCTTGTTGTGCTGTTTTCTGTAGCAGACTGTATTCCTGTCTCAACTTTCTTTATTTCAGTAGTTGCGTTCTTTCTTCTATTTCTGATTTTTGTAGCCTACTATATCTCCTGTAGCAGATAGTTAGGATTTGGAATAACTAATGAGTCACCTATAAGATGAATGTAACTGACTTATCTACTTGTGATAACATTAAGGAGTGTTTTCTATTAAAAAGTATGAACCTAAAATTAACTAAATATGTGAATCCCTAATTCTTCTCATTCATAAATTTGATCATTATAGCATTATAAACCAACCTTGCTTGCTGATGTAAATGTGTAGATCTAGTTATTTCTGTTATAATTTTGACTGCAATAGAATGACCTATTTATACATACAATATATATGTTTATCTACATGAAGACTTTCATGATCAATTCTAACATTAGTTCATTATTTAAATAGTGGAACTCTTGATTGATGTATAGTATACTTATGTCATCATAATTTTGGTTCTTGTAAATAAAAGTAAAAGCATACTCACACTATCTTTTGCAAGAAAGTAACTAGTAAAATGCATGTGCTATTATGAATTGATTTTGCAATAGATTTGGCTTGTTTTTCTATGTGTATGTTGAGCTTACCTTTCGGGATAGGATGCCGAATGTGGGATAACAGAGAAGGTGATCTTCTTTTTCAAGATCTACCAATTTTGTATTTATGCTTTGGCCAAAGCTATGCTTGTACCATTAAAATAGATGGATATTTAATGCCTAGTGATTAATATTGTTCTCTGCCACATCCTGTTTGCAAGAAATATGATCATTCTAGATTATAATGCATATAGGCATTAGACATGCATCAAGTGATCCCTCCTGCCAATTATTCTGAGTTGCTAGGTGCTTCGTGTAGGCTCAGGTATTCTTCGAGGTAGGAAGAATTCCAGGGAAGTGTAGTGCTTTGTGGTTGGGTGGAAAAAGCACCTTAACCATGCTCTTGTCCTTTGACTTGCAGAAGACTAGTGGGTTATGGCGACTGAAGATGGATATTTGTATAATTAATCATCATTATGTAATTCAGATAATTGATATATCATTGTATGGAATAATTGTATGGCTTGCTTAGCCAAGAGATGTAATTGTATTTTCCCTTGTGCTATTTTAGCATTTGCACTTGTAAGATTGTAAGATATCATAAAATTATGAATATCTCTATTAATAGAAAGTTTCACCTTTCCCTTTATAAGTTGAGAATTTTTTTACTTTTGTATTTTTAGTAAGTGGAATTTGAGTACCTTACAAAATTTGATCATGTATATTATTGTGGATGTCACACATAATCCATTCCATTCAAGTATTCTCAATAAATCTTGTAATAAATGGAAAAATCAAATATGGCTATTATGGGATAAAATGACATACAACAGAAGAATGTCAGCATCGTAAAATCGATGAACTAAAACAACTTATTCATGTTTATCGAATTTTTGTAGATCATTATAAATAACTTGCATAAAAATCATCTAGTCTCACTCAACCAACTTGTGAGACACCGTCTTTTGGGGATGAAAAATCTAGTCAGTTAACTTGCATTAAGATCTCATCTCCACCATCAGCGGATGCTACATTCGAATCCAAAGTTGTCTCATGTCTATGCACCAGGATATTGATATCGTCTTTCTAGATCTACCACATTGAGATGCATATCTACTTGACATTTCATGTCTTTTAGTAGAGTCCTACATTGTAGATTTGGGAGACACAATTGAGGACATTTATCTTCTATTCAATGATAGCTTCGATGAAGTTGCATCACCATTGTCTTCTTCGGATATGATTGCTCTTTCTTTGCCTACATCAACTTCTATAGTGATAGATTTTGTAGATATTTTTGAGTCCACATATTCAACTTAGTCATCATGTATTTTGATGCAGGAGCATCCGAAAGCATTCAAGAACAATGGAGACAGTTGATAGTGAAGTTGTAGATTGTAGAGAGAGCGACCTTGGAGAATTATGGCATTTGAATATTAGAGGCTACGGATTTGGAATTAACATCTAGACATAGTTAGTTATAACATATCAAGAATTTAGATTGTTTGGCTTTGATTCCAGAAATTTATCGCTATTTGAAGATTGATTGTTTTGACAGAACAGAGCTGACTGTGTTTAGTGAAGTAGAATCAGCTTGCAAATCATTCCTGTGACTTGCGGAGTGAAAAGAAGAATTGGTTGATGAAGTTTAAGGACCTGGCCAACCTTTAGTGAGATCCACACAAAGTTCTATGCAATTGTGGAGTAGTGCCTTATGTTTAGGCCTGACCTATTTTGTGTACACGTTACCCTAACTAGCCGTTACAATTAGGCTGACTTGATGATGATCTGAAGGCTTGCGGGGGATATAAATGAAGGATAATGATTTGTTACAAGGCAACAGTGAGGAAGTGATCAATAGCACAGAGTTAGGGAGCAAGATCTTAAGATGTTTGATCCGGATGAGTAGCAGAACATAGTAGAAGGTAGAGCATGAAGCAGAAGGAGTTGTAGAGTAGAAAATGGAGATATAGAAGGAAGAAATCATGAAAGAATATTGTTGTATGAATCTTTTGTAATCCCTGGGCTGCGGCCTAGCATCTGTAAGGCCCTTGAGGCATGTGTAATTCGATTTGAAGTATAATATATGAAGAATGAGCTTTGAAGGCTAGATTTTTCCCTGTTAGGGTTTTCCTAGGATAAATCTGATGTTATGTGTTCATGAATATCATTTACCTTTCTGTTGATTAGCTGTTAGCTTCCGTTGCATATCTATTATGATCATGGAGTTAATTATTTAAGGCTGCAAGGTTGGACAGTCCCTCACCGGACCCTCCTACCTTGACTACATCATGTGGTATCAGAGCAGGTTTCAAATTTGCTGGGCTAGTTGCGAATCTATTAGAAGGTGGCGAATCTATTGGAAGGAAGTGTGAAATCCTAAAGCATAGAAAAAAAATCATCACAGAAGAAAGATCAATGCAAGTAATATTTGGTAAGATTTTCAAATTAAGTTTTTTATTTAATTTGTTTTATATGGGGAAGATTGGAAAGAGGATGAAGAAAGAAAATGAAACCTTAATGTGCGAAAAGCATATTTTAGAAGAAAAATTGTGTGAAATCAAGAAGTGTAATTCAGAATTGTTGGAGAAGATGAAAGATCTAGGAGTGGACAAGTTTGATGCCCTTGAAGAAGAACTGGAAGATGTAAAGAGCAGAAATGAAGACCTAGAAGCAGAGCTGAAATTGTTTGAGGATGTTAAAAAGAAATTTACAGAACTAGAAGAAGGATTTAAGTTGTTTTATAAGGTTGAACAAAAGAACAAAGATCTAGAAGACCATTTGGAAGAATTGAAGGAGAATAGTTTGTAGAAAAGTGGAATATCAGAATTAAAAGAACAGATGGATCAGTTGGAACAGTCACTGGTAGCTTGCAGAAGAGAGAATGAAAGTTTGAGATCTAAATATGAATTTTGTGATGTTTCTTGTGATACTAATGATTTGTGGGATGATGCAGAAGTTTCTTTAGACAGTGGAATTAAAGATGACAGTGTGATAGAACCTGGAGTGGTTGGAGATGGTATTGGTTTCAAAATCATGCAAAGAATGGGATATGAAGGAAAAGGATTGGGAAAGCAGCAACAAGGAATTATAGAACCTGTTGAACCAGTAATTAGATCAAAAAGTGAAGGGATTGGTTATGACAGAGCTAAGGATGTTATGGCAAACTTTAACAAATCAAGTCAAAGTAGAAAATGTATCTATTGTTTACATTGTAACAGACATGGACATGAGAAGGTGTTGTGTTGGGATCTATACCCTTGTAAGTTTTGTGGATTGAGGAACCATTCTGAAAAGTTGTGTTGGAACAAGATGAAGAAAAGAAAGTCTATGACAGGTTGCATATAGAAGAATTATGGATGGATTGATGGACAAGAATGGAGAAATGTTACTGGTACATTCAGAGGAAGATATAGACTAAAGTATTCATGTGTTGGAAGACCTTATGCGGAGCTGAACAAGGACAATTATTCAAACTACAGAGGGAGAAGTGACAGGAGTCATAATTCTTATCACAATGAAAGATACCAAAGGAATGTAAAAGGAAGAACCTATTTTCAAGTTTGGAGGAGAAAAGAATCAAGCAAGGAAAGTCAGTAAGAACCTGTAACCAAAGAAATTGATAAATGAGAAGCAATAACTAATTCAGAGACAGTTTGTGTAGAAGAAGAACCCTTGGAATCACTAAGTTTGATAGAAGAACCAGAAGAGAATGATGCAAAGATAGTTTATGCAGAGGAAGAAGAACCTTTTGAATCATTAAGTATAATAGAGAAACCAGAAGAAGGTGAAGCATTAATCTTGAGAAGAATTTTGTTATAGAATCATCATCTAAAATAGTGCAAGAGAAAGTTTGTGTGGACAAGTGTGAGACATATTAGAAAAGAGAAGTTCATGATAATACATTGTACCAGAGGAGAAAGATTGTGTACTGAATTGAAGTGATAATGGTAAAAGAGAGAAGTGAAGTACATAAGTAGTGTAATCAGAGTGAAAGCTATAAGATTTTGATAAGTACAGAGGAAATTGTGTTAAGAACTAGAGAATAGACAATGTTGCATAAAAATTGAGAAAGTGTATTGGATGTATCAGGAATTAACATGATTGTTCTGGAGGATGTAAGTATGTAATGATTGACTCTTTAGTGATTGAAAAGACATTGATCTTGAGGCAACTTGTGGAGAAGACTTGCTCAGACCACCGATCATTGAGGCAATGCAAGGCTTGCAAGTAGACCGCAGAACCTATACGATGACAAGAGGAAGAACTTGAGGCAGCTTGTGGAGAAGACTTGCTCAGATCACTGATCATAGAGGCAGTGTGAGGTTTGCAAGTAGAACGCTGACCTTAGAAGAATTTGAGGCAGTTGTGCAAGGTGGACTTGAACAGACCACTGACCTTGAGGCAGTTGTAAGTACCTGTGAACAGATCGCCAAACCTATTCAAAATAACAACATTGAATCTGACATAATACAGATCAAATCAAAGAGGCTTACTTTTCAAATAACTCTGAGAGTCTGATGCAGGAGCATTCAGAAGCATTCAAGAACAGTGGAGATAGTTGATAGTGAAGTTGCAGATTGTAGAGAGAGCGACCATGGAGAATTCTGACATTTGAATATTAGAGGTTGCGGATCTAGAATTAACATCTAGACATAGTCAGTTATTACATATCAAGAATTTAGATTATTTGGCTTTGATTCCAGAAAGTTATCGCTGTTTAAAGATTGACTGTTTTGACAGAACAGAGCCGACTGTGTTTAGTGAAGTGGAATCGGCTTGTGGATCATTCCCATGACTTACAGAGTGAAAAGAAGAATTGGTTGATGAATTTTAAGGCCCTAGCCGACCTTCAGTGAGGTCCGCATGAAGTTCTATGCAATTGTGGAGCAGTGACTTATGTTTAGGCCTGACCTATTTTGTGTACACGTTACCCTAACTAGTCATTACAATTAGGCCAACTTGATGATGATCTAAAGGCTTGCAGAGGATATAAATGAAAGATAATGATTTGTTACAAGGCAAAAGTGAGGAAGTGATCAATAGCACAGAGTTAGGGAGCAAGATCTTAAGATGTTTGATCTGGACGAGTAGCAGAACATAGTAGAAGGTAGAGCAGGAAGCAGAAGGAGTTGTAAAGCTGAAAATGGAGATATAGAAGGAAGAAATCATGAAAGAATATTGTTGTATGAATCTTTTGTAATCCTTGGGTAGCGACCTAGCATCTGTAAAGCCCTTGAGGCATGTCTAATTCAATTTGAAGTATAATATATGAAGAATGAACTTTGAAGGTTGGGTTTTTCCCTGTTAGGGTTTTCCCAGGATAAATATGATGTTATGTGTTCATGAATATCATTTACCTTTCTGTTGATTAGCTGTTAGCTTCCGTTACATATCTATTATGATCATGGAGTTAATTGTTTAAGGCTGCAAGGTTGGATAGTCCCTCACCGGACCCTCCTGCCTTGACTGCATCATATTTTGACATCCTCTGCAGAAGTATTAGATTCTCATCGGTCTAGTTATCACCATACATCTATGGTCCTTGTGGTCCTTGTTCCTGAATCCTTTATGGTACCTGACTCGTGTTATCAAAATTTGTCACATGCCAGCATTGGCTTGGAGATACTTGAGCATTCTTTGAAGACAGATCATGGGTATCATTTGCATCTTTGGATCATATGCATAATTCAGAGACTTTCATTCCTCTTCTTGCATGCTCCTATCAGGAATGGGAAGATTATTTGCACACTTTTGTGGTTCTTTTTCTTCCTAAGGGGAGAAATGGGGTTCAACATTTTTGGATCATCTTCAACATCTAGTGTTAAAAGCTTCTACACACACTATAGGAGGTATTTTAAAGGGAGGTTGCATGGTTTCTCTTCTCATATCAGTTTTGGGAGGATCCATTTCTTCACATGGAGTTCATTACTTCACATTTTTTGGGGGGTCACATAGACCTTCTCATCTTTTCTCTCCTATGGGGGGAACATATATTGTACATTAATATTAGAAGTAGTCCTTGGGGGTCATGATGAGTCCTCCTTCTATTTTCTTCTTCTTCACTTGTACATTCTATTTGTATCATTTCTCTTTTGGAGAGGAGTTTTATTTCCCATTGGGTTTTCTCCTTTACTTCACTTATGAGAAATTCATTTGTACATGGGTACCTAACATGGCCTAGTAGTTGGGTCCCATCTTTGCATAGCTTCTCCCTAAGTTACACTTAAGGGGGTTGTTAGTGTAAATAAGGTCATTATGCATCTAGTTAGGATAACACCTATACTAGGACTAACCTATTCATACTTAGCTTAAGTTTACTTAGAATTTTTAGAGTTTGTCTCAACTCATAAGGTTGAGACGTGTGTCCTCATCTTTATGAGACACCTATTGCATGTCTACTTGCCACTTGCATGAGCACTTGTCACTCGAGCTCACAAGTGTCACATCTTAGGAAGGTTATTCAGTCGTTGTGTTCGACCATCCTACCTTCTCTCTCATGCCTATTTATATAAGGCATCTATGTACATTTAACTTATCTCTTGAATACATTAGTTGGCTTATTATGTGCAATTATCTTTTGTGGAAGTTGTTTGGTCTTTGCTTGTTGATCTTGGTTGCTCCAACAATAGCAGCATGAAGTCAACTTGAAAGCTTAGCTGCTGGGATTCCATTGCTCTCCCATGGCTCCACCATGTCAGTGGTAACATATCTACACTTGTTGACACGAAAATAGGAGTTATAGACAAAATTAGAAATATGAACACGAAGAAAGTGCTCCTTAAAATATATGAGTTCAGAGGAATTTACAAACTATATAGACTATATGGACAGTGGGAAGCAACAAAGATATGCATAAAAACTTTGCAAAGTGAAATGACAATAGTGGAAAGATGTACAAAGTAGCCACAATAAGAGAAAAGAAGCTAGCTAATAAATCAATTAATGAATGACATAGTAGTGAATATTTATGGCTTTGTATTAAAGGGAGTTCCCACCATCGTAGCAAAGGATGAAGCAATTCCTAATGCACTCAAAATTATTTTGGAGTATCTAAGAATGAACCTAAACAATTTAAGATGTAAACGTGAACCAACATTCAACCATGATGCAGTAGAAACATAAATCACAGAAGAAAAACTTCCTCAAAAGTAAATAGCATTAGATGTATGAAAGTTTTTTTGAGATTACCAAGGTAACATAGCTCAAGGGAGGTGAAGAGCACAAGGAATGGTTGCATAGATGTTGAATTTTCTCATCACCACCTCAGTTGGGCTAAATTTAATGAGTATTCAGTGTTCTCATGAATAATGTTTAATTGCATTGGATGATGGTGGCGGTTGTTGGTTGCCTCTTGCCTCAGGATAATGTCTTGTTTCTACATTTGCTTAACATCTTTTGTTCTTTGTGTGTACTATTTTTTGGTTTGTGTTAGTTTTAACTTTTTTGTTTTCCCTTTTAGTAGGCCTTTCTAATGTAGACAAATATTTGAATAGTAAAGTGCAAATTTTACACAGTGACGTGTAGTAAGTGCTTTCCTTTTAAAAAGGTGGAAAAGAGAATAATATTTAAAAAATTAAAGGATCTTATAACTTAAATAGTAAAAAATTCAAAGATAAACCACCAGTGAAACATCCCAAAGCCGACAAAATCTATAGCAACAGAGAGGCAAATCTAACAAACATCTTAAAGGAGAGGGCATTAAATTTGGACTATGTATCAATAGCCCAAATATCCAAATTAGAAGTCATAATGCCTATTCCCAAAAATCTAGTGTGGATTTATATAGGAAGGATTTGTTGTATTTTTAGGTGAGTATATCATTTGTTATTATTTGACGTTGTTCCTAATCTCTCTTTTATAGATTTATTTTTTTAGTTAATTGATAGCCTTTTTATGTTTTGGGCTAAATTCCCATCCCAAAAAATCAACAATATTCCAATTGAAAACTATTGGAAGTGTAGAATTTATCTCAATTATGTAGTCAAATCAAAATGTTCTATTTTTTCTATTTTAGAGTTTTTTCAACTTTTATTTTTGTGGGATTTTAAAATGCAAACTCAAACACCTGCTTCGCTTACAAATTATGTGGAGAATAATTGATTCTCTACCTAAGTGAATCTTATTTTCATTGATGAGCACACTTTCTACAAAAAAACATTCTTCTTTAATTGACTGTTACTACAGTTTTCTCTACAGAGATACTTCAATGAATTGTAAAGGCATGATTTTCTTATTGTTTTATTTTTTAAGAGCAGTGATATCTAGAAACTAGCTGCCGCTTCTTTCCAGTTGTAATTTCATTTGTTTTTTCTTTAAGCTTTCCCCCAGTTGAGTTGGTCTCTTCAAAGTTGAATTGACTCTATAGTGTTAAGTCTCCAAATATTTCGTGGATGAGAAAACTCTCCTAGAAAATTAACATGAGTGATTGTGTTGTCAATCTCTTATTTCTTATTATTTATAAGATGGACAAAGAAACTTTACAATTTACCTTACATGTTTTGTTCAAATTTTTATGTATTTGGGTTTCAACTTTTGATAAAAGATTGTAGAATTTAAGTTGTCAAATATATAAAAAATAAAATGTCAAATATAGATTAACTTAAGTTGTCAATTATTCTTTGCATCCTTCTTCTATGCTTAATTTTGGTTACTAACACCAACGACCATTGTGTTGCTTTTCGGCCATTGGTATCTTACTTAACATTAGATAATAAAGACCTTGTAGATTTTAGTCACTTGAATTTTGGGGATAAATTTATAAGATTCCTCCTTATCATAATCTGCATAGTTCATCACACCACCATGGACAACACATCTTAGAGGTTTAATCTTTTCACATTCAAAACAAATCTAAATGCCAAATAATATTAAACTATTTCTTTCTTCCGCTATACACAGACTATCCACAAATTCGTTGCACATACATACTTTGCAACACATAAACTTATTCCAAAGAATCATTTACCTTGGTGTACATGATTATAACCACAACATTCATGCTGCTTAGAATGCCTTTGAGTAGACACATATGGGACTTCCTTATTAGATCCCACAAGCACAATGTTCTAGCTGGTAATACACACGGTCTCTTCATTGGCTGCGAGGACAGATTTTTCCTGGCAACTGAGGCAATGTGAAATTGAATGGGTTTTAATCTCTCATTTACTGTGATAGATGGTGAACCAACCTCGAGCTTTTAAAATCTTGCAATG
The DNA here is from genome assembly GCA_027924645.1 of Cunninghamia lanceolata. Taxonomy (NCBI): domain Eukaryota; kingdom Viridiplantae; phylum Streptophyta; class Pinopsida; order Cupressales; family Cupressaceae; genus Cunninghamia; species Cunninghamia lanceolata. The sequence goes on from BSBN01001359.1 coordinate 116,147, forward strand.
ACCATTGATATGTCACGAAACTACTTGGGACCCTGTCACATGGAAATGGCTGCAATAATATAATTTTATTGAAGGTGTATATCTGCTCCCCTTGGACCCATTTTAGCCATTCGTTTGTCTGATGGATGTACCTAATTGTTGGATTCCCCAAGGGTTTCAAACCAGATAAGCTCTTGTCATTTTCCCATAAGACAACCATCTGCTGGCAATGTTACGTGATCAGGTCGGCATGTCTTTGAAATGACTATTGCAAGCAAATATACTGAATATATACGCAACCTAGTTCACTGCATATCAGGTGTCGTCAATAAAATTTCCCTATTTTGGAGAAATGGTCTCAATGCATTCGATGGGAATTGCATCGATTTTGGAGTTAATCTATAAAGGCTGACCGTCATCCTTACTCAACTTCCTTTATTCATGTGGTGTATTAGAATCTGAAAAAGAGGTAGATGGCATCCCTTCCAACTTCTCAATCATTGGGATCTGATTAGGCATCAACTTTCATTGGAAGGAGATGAGGTTGACTTACCGTTGAGCCAGTGATCCATGAGACTTAAGAGGAGATTAATGCTATATTCCTCTATGTTTGGGAGACCTCAAACTTTTGTGCTAAACTAAAGAATTAGGTTTTCAAACTTTTGTGCTCGCTTGCAGGAAAATCAATGTAGGATGGAGGAGAGCTTATGTTCTCTCGAGGTTAGTTTGGCTACTCCAAGTTCTATCGGTGAGGCCCTGAAGGACTAAAGGAAGGTCATCGCTGACACTTTCCACCATATTCAATCAATGTATCAAGTTCTTCTTAATCTATGTGGTCATTTGGGAATGACATTGTCGTCCCTTGAATCTAAGAAGTAGTCGACTTAGGGTGGTGGGCCAAGGAACTGGTTGATGGTTTCAAACTTTAATGTAAAGTGATGGACAAGTGTTAATCACCCATTGGTGAGCGTTGTCCCAATAAGTATAAGTAGAAGCCTTTTCCCTTGAGTATGAATCTCTTATCATCTATGTTTTGGTGTTGATGTGTACTCTATGGTGTCAATTGTAGTAGGTCTTAAGTTGGTAATGTAGGCAGTAAGTGTCTAGAAGCTGTGAACCTATGGAAATGAATGACAAAATGAGTAAACTAAACATGCTAATCTATTCCATTCATTAGCATAAAACCACTTCTAGATTAGACTAAGAAGACTAAACATAATGAAAACCATATACTTTAGTTCTCACCAAAACCTCCTTGATGCACTTAGGTGCATAAATATTTATATTTATTCACCTAAGGTTGGACTATAGGAGGAATGTTAATTAATTGAATAAGTAGTCTAGACTATTCAATTAAATATGATAAAGAGTAGATTTATCAATTAAATATTAGTAAATTAATAAATAGAGAGTAGTGGTCAATTAATTAAATAAATGTGTATTTAATTAATTGCAAGAGAAATGTTGGGTGGATGTCCTAATTAGGGGTGAGTGGAGAGTGAATAGATTTAGGTGTCTACATTTTGCTTCTCTTTGAGATGGTGTTGTAAAGCAACATCATTTCAAAAAATGATAAAACATAGCACTTGGTTGGATTAGAAGAAGATGATAAGATGATAATGCCCCAATAGTGATAGGATGATACCCCCTTGAGAGGGTAGGTAGACCAAAAAAAGGAAAGAAAAGAGAACGACTGAGCTCTCAAAAGATGGAATGGGAAGGGAAAGTGAAAGTGAAGTGTGGTGGAAGAAAAATGGGGAGAAATGGTTAAAAAATGAAGGAATCCAGAAGAAATAAGTGAAACGTGAGGAAAAATTAGGATAGAAGATGAAAATTAGGGTTGGGGGAGGTGATAAATAGAGGATGAGGAGGGTGAATAGTTCACTATCACCTGTGCAAATACAAGAAGTGGAGTAGAGGAGAGAAGGAGAGTGGAGTAGAATGGAGCACATACATGTACAAACTCACCAGGCCCGAAGTGAGTGAGGGAGTACCAGCGACCATTGGGACAAGGCCTATCAGTGTGTATTATGAAACCCTATTTATTAGGCATATTTATTGCATATTTGGGGTGGGAAAAGGGGCCAAAGTGCAAACGAGCATGTGCATAGCATACTCGTGCACAAGTGTAGGGAAATGGGGCATGGGCATTTTGTAAACAAGCACCTACATAGATGAGTACAACCATGTGTAGATGAGTGTACACATAGGAAGCCAGAGTGTGCTTGTGAATGAATGTGACCATAGGTTTGAAGCACGTCCGTGGAAAAATGGAGCGCGTGCATGGGGAGAAGGAGTGCATGCTTGTTTGAGTGTGGACATCAAGGACAAGTGTGGGCATTGAAAAATAAGATGACTGTGTAGGAGAAAAAAGACATGTGGGGTTTGACATAGTGTTTGGATGTGTATAGGAGAGGTTGGGGCTGATAGTTACCTAGGAGCACAAGTCAACGATGTTATATTTGATAGATGACTGGTAGGAGGAGGAGTGGGGATATTTGGAGATGGCAGAGATTTGACATGTGGCTATGATGCCGTGACTGAGGGGCCATAGGGTGATGCTAACAATGTTGGTGGAGTGATGGCACATAGACCCAAGTAGATTTCATCTTCCAATAGGGGAGATGACAGTGACCTTGGAGGACGTGTGGTGGATTTTATGATTACCTATCCGTGAATGGAGGGTGTACTATTTAGAGTGACATGATGATTATGCCCTACATAGGGTGTTTGGGAGATTGGATTCACCATGAGAGGACATGAGGATAGACTTTAATGAGTTTATGGGGATGGTATATGATATCCCATTAGTGATGGCAGCAGTTCTTGGTGGTTTATTGCTTCTTGACAAGATCAATAGGTTCTTTCTGATTGGGTTGGAGCATGCTCTAGGTGATATATTTTGTGGAGAGGAGGTATTTTCTTGGGGTCTGTGCATCTTGGTGATGCTATACAAAGATTTACATCTTATTGTGTAAGGGATGGGCAGAGTTTGGCACATGTGACACACTTACAGTTGTGGGCATGGGAGCACATTACAATGTTTAGACTAGTGGGAGGGGGTGCCAGACGGGAGGCCGAGGAGTGTTATGTATGCAGGTGGAGGGGGTGATTACGGTATTCATTTGTAGAGGATGTGAGACATTGGTGATGAGTGATGGATGAAATAGATACAGTGACTTGGAGGCTGTATGGGGAGTGTGATATGTGGCCAGAGGATGGGAGCATGTTATTGTGGTTTTAGACACCATATTATATTATTGGGTAGAGGATATACATTATTGAGAGATATCAGCCAGATTGTGTACAACGACAGTTTGGGAGGAGGGAAAGGATTCTGAGGGATAGTCTTCATGTGTTTGCATGTGTAGCACATGAGGAGTTAGCAAGATGGGGGCCATAGATAGACACTCGGTTGGCCTAGATAGATTGGGCACATGCGATGCCATGAGTGTGGGTGGTGCTAGGAGTAGATGTGGAGGATACAAGAGTGATTTGTGATTATCAGATTAGGTGGGCACAAAGGCAGTTAGTGAGGTTGACATGACCATTGGTGGAGCGGGCACAGGGAGTGATTCATAGGGCTTATAGATTAGCACAACGACAATGAGCAGTGGCCAGAGAACAGAGGGGTGGGAGGGGACAATCGAAAGGTAGAGGGAGGGTAGTGCTAGGAGGAGGGAGATGAGTATAGAGATAGGTATAGGCATGGGGGATGCAAGCACATGGGCCACATTTAGTATAGGCACAGGCACAACCATAAGCATAGGGACAACCACAAGGACAGACACCCATTCAACCATAGGTATAGGTACCTAGGGGAGATGGTAGAGATGGGATGGATGTGGATGGGGAGAAGATGGAGATAAAGGAGTGGGGTCTCCAGGAGGAGGGGGAGACATATGGGGGTCACTAATAGGAGGTGGAGGAGGTGGTTGATGGTGAGAGAGGTGGAGCTAGAGAGAGTTCAAGTGGAGAGGGATACTCTCCAGGCCAAATTAGATAGCCTGTGAACATCATATGATGGGGTGTAGACCTAGATTTAGCGCATGGAGGGGGTATGCATAGGGTCCATGCTGAGATACAGAGGTTCTGATAGGAGTGTGATCATGCTAAAGGGGTAGTGGGTGCAATAGGGATGGGTTAGATGTATGCAGATATGTGAAGGGCGATGGATTAGGCCCTAGTGGTGATGAGAGAGCATATTATTGTAGCCTATATGAGGCAGCAGTACCAATGGATCAAAGGGCATCATCCTATGTGGAGCAGACATGGAGTAGAACCACTTGGTTAAAGAGATCAAGAAAATCAGAGTCAGTGAAGATGCATCCACCACCACAGGGTGGGGAGCTGTCAGGTTCCTATGGAGACAGCGCAAGCCATGCGTAGTGTGTACAAACAATGCATTTTGATATAGCACTGATGATTATACTCTGTAGTGCATCTTGTATTTTTGACACATTTTGTATATTTTGCTCTGATTTTGATGATGATGATGATATATATATCAGATGTTATACCATGTTTTTTGTGTATGATTTATATGCATGTGATGTGATGGTTTATTATGTGATGAATATGGTACAAGATTTATGTATAATGGTTGGATTTTATTTTCTAATGCTCCTTGAAGCATTCACCCCCTATGGTGTTGGTGTTTGATACGCTCCTTGAGGCATTGGTTTTTGATATGATCTACGAGGTGTTAGTTTTGATACACTCCATGAGGCATTGGCTTTTGATACACTCCCTGAGGTGTTGGTTTTTGATACACTCCTTGAGGTGTTGGTATTTCATGATCACCTAGCATAATGCAACTTGCTAGTCTATGATCCATGTGGTCTATGAGCCACCTATCATAATGCATCTTGCTAGTCTATGTGCTTCATATGACCTACCCCTTTTACACCCATGGTCACCTAGCATAATGCAACTTGCTAGTCCATAATCCATGAGGGTATTGTGATTTGCATGACCCCTAGTGATAGAGCAAGCTAGTGTCTAAGTTATGTATTCTACTTCATTCGTATTGATTGCTTCCTTGTCTATTTGTATGTCTTCTCCCATTGAAGCAATCGATTGACTGATTATATTCTTCTATCTCTATTTAAGAATTCCTCTATTTGTGGTTTTCTTTATTTTTGTTGAATTTTGGGGACGACGCATGGTATTGAGACAATCTTTCACATTGAGGTCTCTTTCACTTTGCTAACTCATTTTTTTTTGTTTTTTATTTTCTTGTCGTGTGTTTTTCCCCTCCATGTATGTGATGCTTATGCTTATATATATGTTTTTGATGCTCTGACAATAGTGGTTTTGTAGGTATATGCTCTAACATTGTTGTCTTGTAGGTTTTTGTTGTCTAATGCACTTGTTTTGTAGGATCTTAGCCTGCGGTCTTGTTCCTCTGCTGGAAGAGCTTTGTATCCTCTACATTATCCTTTTGGGTATCCTTTTTGTGCTTATTTTTCTTTCCTATACTTTAGCATGCATATGCATGTAGTTTCATACGCTTGCTAAAGTGGGGGCTAAATGTAACGTCATAAATTATGCTCGCTCACAATTTCACATTTTATTTGGCAATCACCTTAATGTCCATGCCTTTAGCATGTTTTAAGATCATTTTCAACTTGGTCCTTATCCTTGATCCATGAGATGTACCTTTAGGCTACTTCAACCCTTTCTACCTACCATATACAAAAACCATAAAAGTGCCTAAATCTCGACTCTGTCCCAAGTTGATTAGACCTTTCAAGAACTGAAATTACATAGACTCTAGCACTTAGCATAGATGTCTATCAATCTTGTGCTCATTTTTAAAAGTTGTCTCTTGACCTGTGTGATTCATTGAGATTTTCTTGATGCTTATTCACACCCAAATGACTCCTTTCCTTGTTTTTTCACCTTTTCCATCTCTATTTAAGCAAGTAGATTTGTCATTGCAAAGGATCAATTTCTTTTCATAGTGAAGCTCTACCAAAATAAAGATCGAACTCACATACCAACGAAGCTTTGTCCAAATCATCAGTCATACTCTCATTACTGCTAACCCCATTATTTTCTTGTCTTCATTGTTTGATTGTAATCATTGCAAGTCATTTCATTGAATAAATTAAATCATATTTCCTTTATATATATTGTCAATCTTGCTTATCAATACTCAAACAATTATAGACGCACTTAGAATTAAAGCACACACTTTTTATCAATTAGTCAATCTAGTTTTTGTTGAGGTAGAAATACCAATAATGGGGTTTGACTAAGGCAAAATCCTATACATCCCAACCCTTTCTTTTGTTTGTGCATTTTTAGGTTCTGTTAGGAAGCTTGGTGGTGGGAGGAAGTATTGAAAAGACTAGCACAAGAGTTGGGATTACAAATTCATACAATACCCATGTTGTACAAACTACAACATGGCACATAGACATCCATGTGGTGTAATGTCATCCTCAACAGTGAGGTTGTCCTCCTAGTGCCAGGTTCCTTATAATTTCTTCTTCTCATTTATGTACTTCATTTCTCAAATTTCTATTTATTGCTATTCATTTTCTAGCATTGTAATTAGTTTCCTTCTTTCCTTTAAACATTTAGTTTAGTTTGATTCATTTCTTTTAAAACATAAAGTGGTTTTGTAGACATAAATTTTGTCTAAAACATTAGCTAATAGAACCCTAATGTAATGTTAGTGAAAATCTCCCTTGATTATATGTTTGGTTGAGGAGTAGTTTTTCCTACATCAAAATTGTTTTCTTGATACATCTCTTAATCTATTAATCTCTCTCCTATCTTATTAAAATAGCATGTTCTCTCCTTTTCTTACATCACTTTCTAACTTTGATCAAAGGGTTTGTGTAAGTGATGTTCCATTCAATGCATGTGATGGTGACTTAGCTCTTCCTATGTAAATCTATTCTTTTGATCCCTCTGCTAAGATTCCTCCTACTTGTGAGGATATTTTAGTGTAATAGGATGAAACCATTGATACATTTCTTAACATCACTTTACCTTCTCTTAATTTCACTACTCTCCTTTCTAGAGATAAAACTTAGTAGATGAAGAGTCTCACCTCACATTGAAACCCCCACAGATAGATGTTGAGCATACTTCTTCTATTTCTACATCATCCATTTCTCAAGTGAATAACAATATTAATATAGTCATTATTAATTGACTTATCCCATCTGTAAAGGGGGTGTTGGATAAGTGCATTAATTTTCAAAACTATTCTTCTATTCCTAAAATTATTGTGCATAGGACATCTGATTCGTCCCCAATCTATCATCCTGTGATCAATGTGTTAAGAAAAGTGTCTCAACCTTGTGACTTTAAAAGGTTACTATTCTTCCCAACTTTGGTCTTGTCGAATACCCTTTATCTTGAAGAATGATCTAGAGCTTTCAAAGTTTCCAAAAGGGCTAAAAATGGTGGGACTTACTATTTTTAGTAAGTTTACATTTGACCTCGGATTGACCTAAAATTTTCCCAAAAGGTGTGGAACAACTAAGTAAACATCTCAGGTTATTTTTGACTCAAGATCATATCTGGATTGCGAGATATTAAATTTTCTATTTTTTGAAATTGTGAAAAAAGTTTTGAACTCAATTGTCGTAATCAAAACTTACCTAAATGTCTCGCAAATTTTCATAACCAATGAAGTCAATTACAAGGTGATATATCTCTTCACGAGATTTTTGATGCATCAAATGGTTCATCAATCGGACACTCGGATCAAAAGTTATGACCTCTGGAAGTTGGACCTCCTGTTTTTGGGAAATGTAAAAACATGTTGGACACATAAAAGAGCTGTAAAAGGGAGAGTTACACATATTGGTGTGTGTTTTGGCACATCACAAGGCATCTTTGATTGGAGATAATTTGGACGCCACTTTTGGGTGGTTTTGGCTCATGGTTTTGTAATTACCGGTAATGGTTTACGATATTGTATCTCCTATATATCAGGAGCTGGAGATGGAGGTTGTGTGTAAGAATCTTATAAATGTCGAGTTACCTCCTGGATCTCTAGTTGGATATACTCCTGTAAAAGATTTCTTTGCAAGTATATTGTAATCTTCTTGAGTCCTGAATAATATATTGGGTAGCTTTGCACTGTGGGGTTTTTTACCTGAAAGGGTTTTCCCCACGTATATCTTATGTTGTGAGTTTTGTGTTTCTATTTGGAAGTTATTATATTTCTGATAATATGCATCTTAATCTGTAACTGCAAAAGTAAAAATTTACATAAATCTTTCCTCAGTAGATCAGTATAGGAAGCGTTTCCGCATACCTTGCTTCCTTTTAGTTGGTATCAGAGTCTGATCACCTTTGGTTCTAGTTGTTGGGTAGAGGCTTTTTTGAGCTGATCTTTGTTTGAGTGGGAGCTTGTACAAAGGATTTTGAAATCTTTGTTACAGGTAAGAGATGGTGAGCACATCTGAGAGGTTTGAGATAGAGAAGTTTAATGGCAATAATTTTGAGTTGTGGAAAATCAAAATGGAGGACATGCTTGTAGATTAGGATTTATGGGATGCCATATCTGGTACAAAACCAATGGCAATGTCTCAAGAAGACTGGGATCTCAAAGATCAAAAAGCTAAGGGTTTGATAAGACTCTATTTGGCTAATTCAGTGCCCTTGAATATCCATGAAGAAAAGAATACAAAGGATCTTTGGAAGAAGCTTGGAGATGTTTATCAGGCTAAATCCCTAGAGAATAAGTTATTCCTACGAAAGAAATTGTATTCTCTGAGGATGGTGTTGGAATTGATTCAGACAACTGAGAGGGGGGGTGAATCAGTTGTCACATAATTTAAACTTTTCTGCATTTAATCCTCTTTTTAAAACTTCTAATCAAATTAGTGATAGGAACATTAAAGCATGAATCAATAACATATGAACAGAAACATAAGTAACACACTTGACACAAATATTTTTGACGTGGAAACCTAGTTAAGGGAAAAACCACGGTGGGGGTTAACCCACAAAGATTATACTCTATTAAAAGTATTACAAAGGGGAATGCACATGCATTCGGGCTCACTGCCCAGAGCTCACTGCCCAAGAAGGCTTACTGCCTATAGAAGCCTCACTGCCTACAAAAAGAAGATTACAATGAGATTGAACTGATGATTAGTATCTATTAATGTAAGGATTCAGTTCTGATTAAGCACAAAATACTAACTTGATACACTTCATCTTTACTCTGCCCTTTTCACTGTTCTGCTCACATCTGAATCTTAGATCTCTACTCTTTTCACACTTATTCCATAGTCCCACCACACACACACCAAAATCATTCAAATCCATCTACTATGTATATCCACATCCTGATCTTTAACCACTTTTTAGTCAGCTTTAAGAACACTTAGAACTTTATTGAGAATTCTGGTCTGTTGGCTAAATCCATGTACACTTGTAACATGGACCAAAAATTGCACTCACAAATCATTAATTAGGTCAGCTACTATCACTGATCATCACAACTTGTCCAACCAACAACTTCCATACATCCGGAACCAAGATCAATTACAAGGTCAGCCTATTCTTCTTCTGCCTGTTCTGTCAAACTATTAACTTGATACTTAGATGCTAATAACTATTGAATCCTTCATCACTAGAGATCAAAACTCTAGATTTAGATTATCCTGACATTACTTATGACTCCCTTAGATTTGCAGAAAACTCTGATCTACTCCCGGAGAGATCCGGACCAAGATACCGGACCTTATCACACACTCTGTTCTTGACTTCCCAGACTTAGACAAATCTTCAATATGATTTCCGGTATGGGCAAATTATGAAATACAGATGGGTATTAGAGACTTAGTTGCCATCAATGACAACACTTATCATGCCTAGCAGTGTCTCTTGCCAACAATCTCCCCCTTTGGCATTGATGGCAACACTTAGTGAAAAATGACTAAGTGTCAGAATAACTCACCCTTTGCTTGTGCTCCATACTGTTGTTCACACTACTTTCTGATGCTCCCCCTTCTTTGGATTCTTCATTTTTTACTGCTCGTCACTACCCCTTTGACATCAATGGCAAAGAGTGGGATACACAATCACTAATCATGCAAAAATTTTGTATATAAGGCCGTATATGTACAAACAACCCATATGTTACATATATTGAAGGATATCTACAAAAGTACTCTTTAACTGTGCAAATTCGGTGGCCCAACCTCTCTTCATACCATCCAAAATTGAAATGTGTCCACTTAGTAGAAATGCATATGCTTCTTCTTTCCTTAGATCTGAGGGATTACTTGCCCGGGCAGTACTTTGGGGCTCTGACAAAGCATTAAACATTGTTTCCAACTTAGGAGTAATCAGTCCCCGGAGCTCACCCATTCTTTCCATAATGTTCTTCTTTTCTTTGATAAGCTTCTTTATTTCATTTGTCAGGCTAATCGCTTGACACTCTTGGATCATCGGAGATACTGTTAAAGGATCAAAACTTTGAGATAGGTCTAGCAACTTTTTCTCCTGCTCCTTTATCTTTTTCTCAATATCCTCTACTATTTTGGGCCATGATAAACAAAACTTATATACATCACCACCATCCTTAAGAGCATTTTCAATACTCTTTATACCACTATCGAATGTTTTTCTATCATGATCTATTCGGCCTTTTAGTTCACTAAACCTCTTATCCAAAAATTCTTTCCGGACCTTACTTCGACTGACTTCTCAAAAGACTCAAAATTTATATTTACAGAATGCACAAGATTTTTCAAATTACCAGAAGGAGAATTAGATGTATTCTTCTGATATGTGGGCATGATCTTCTCTAGTACTCCAGATGCTAAGCCTATCAAGTCATTGTTTTCTATGTGAGACTTGAGCATTTTCTCCCTTGCCTTGGCCTGTGTAAGTGATGACATCTTCAACATTTGGTCTAGAGAGAGAGTGCCCAAATTGATTGGTCCTTATATCAGTTCTGACTCATCTAACTCTAGCATCTCCTTCCTAAGAAAACTGTACACTACATCCTTAGTGTCTCTTGCTACACCTGCTATTTCAGTTTCCTTCCCTTGTGCTTTGTTAGTGGCAGCAACCCGAATTTCTTGCTTCGGTGCATTAGCACCATCTCCTTCTATTAGTTCTTCTTTTCCCTTTGCTTTTTCCTCTTCCTTTTCTTTCTCTTTTTCTTGGTCCTTTCCGAAGTCATCAGTAGCAAGAGGATCTGGAGGATCATGGCCAACACTTGCTTCTTCTATCAATACTTCCTCTTCTTCTTTTTGCACTTCCTCTTCTGGAACAGAGGAATCTAGAGTTTCAGTCTGTTACTTATTCTTCTTTAATCCTTCGACATTCATCTCTGAGGAATCAATCTCTACACTTACCTCTTCTACAATAGGAAGATTGTGCTTTTTCAAAGCACTTCGGAGAATCTCTTTGGTTTCCTTTGCAATCTTGTCTGTCTCCCCAAGCATAAGCTTATTCATTCAATTTTTACTTTAGAACTCATCCTTGGCTTGTTTGAATATCAAATTCATTTTCTTTGGAGTAATTTGGGGGTATAATTATATTAATATTTGTTCTCAGATCTCAAGATCTTTGCTTATTGCATTCTCTTTTATCAGTTCCAAAATTTTTTCAAGGCTTTTTGGTATTAATGAACATATTTCAATAAGAGCCTTGTTGTAGATATTCAAATATCTTACCGTTGCTTCCTCAAGTACTCTTTTGTTAGCATCACTATAGTCATCATAGAATTCTGTCATTGGAGCCAAGTTTCCATCTATAGTAACAGATTTAATGATGTCATCTACTGAAAGGGTAGGCTTCTCTTCATATTCCTCTATCTTTTGCCTCTTACTTTCCCTTTTGCTTCCGGAGGGCATCTCCTTGGATATCTTGGCCACTTTTGTGCTTGTGGCTTTTATTTCTTTGATCTCAATGTCAAAATCTGTATCTTCTTCTTCTCTTGTGCTTTCATAGGTCCGAGATGCTTTTGTTTTCTTTCTTTTCTCCCTTTTTCTAGATGATTTTGTTTCAAGTTTTGCAGTCTTAGGAGGAACAGGGGCAGTAGCAGAGCTCCTAGTAGTCCTTGAGGTGGAAGAGGGTTCCACTAGATCACTTCCTTGTTTCTTATCTTGTTTCTCTTTCTCAGCCTTTTCAATTCTTTCCCTTAATTGCCTCACAACCTCCTTAGTTAGGCCCAGATTTTTAGCCAACTGCTCAACTTCTTTTCTTACTTTCCTATTGGTTTTAGGTTCTCTGAGCTTAGTATGCAGTTTTAAACTTAACTCCTCATATGTTCCAAATATTTCAACTGTTGTGTCTTTAGGTTTTCTTAGAAGATGTTGAGCATACATATTCAAGATTTTTCCATCTACTTCATACCGCATGGGCATGATCCAAACAGTTATGGGTTCCACTACTTCCATTAGGCACTGATTAGTGTCAACCATGAAGCATATTTCATTTTTGTACTTCTCAACAATTGATTTAGGGATTCTTTCCCTTAAATGCATCATACCCTAAAAGTTCTTGAAGTATCCCCATATTGCAGTTTTCTGAGCTTTGAAATCACCAATGCTGTGAAGATGATCTCTGATCCGAATGGCAACTGACTCATCATTAGTCCAGTGAACACCCTTTACTCTAGGTACTTCATTCATATAGTAGAAAAACAAGCACAGAACCAATGTACCATATTTAAAAGTTTTTTTCTTATCTCTTTTGATTTTGTTCAAGTTCTCAATTAGCTGGTTCTGTAACAGCTCACAAAGGTCATAATCTACATTCTCCTTCAACATTTGATATGCTGCATATATGCCAGTTCCAGAGACAGAGTTCTCCCTGTTGGAGTGACATATCTTGTAGCCAATCACCATGGAAGCAAACTTCACATCCGGTTCTAGAATGTCATTTATAGTCATAGCCCTCCTATCAAATTTTGCACCAGTTGCATTAGTAATAGTTTGTTTTTTCACAGATTTTAACATGGGTAATCCACTGGTTGAGTTTAACCCAGTCACAATTCTGATAACATCCTTGGTAATCTTGAATGGTTTTAACAGCCAAATGAATTCATCATGCATCTGAATCAAAACATACTGGACCCATTCATCTTCATCAAATGTTGGAAACCCCATAATCTGAATAAAGTGTTTTGTCATGCAGTGCCTTATACTCGGGTTTTAGATCATGATTTTCACCCCTGAGATGATTCTCAAACAAGTCTACATACCTTGAATCACCAAATTCATCTATGTTTGCATGAATATAAACCCTAATATCTTCTACATGTAGCACACAATACAGAGCACTTGAAAAAGCACCTAGGGGTCATCCCACAATAATGGGTTACACTTTTTGGCCAAACTTGACATTGAAATCAACATTTTAAACTAAATCTTCACTTTCTGACACCTATAGTTGCTAAACTGTTAGGAATTTGAAGATGATACAAACTATTGATTTGTGATATTTTGTTTCTAGATTCTAAATATTATTTTAAAAAAAAATTGAAGTTACATTGTAAACTTTTTTGCGTCTCCTTTGATATCTAGTTTTTAATAGTAAACATCATTTTTTTAAAGTGATGTATATTCTGTAGCACATAACTTATTTTCTACAAAGGATAATATTCTGATTCTTTTGAATTTAGATTGGTAACACCAATATATAGGGTATGCATTTGGTTTTATAATGTTTTGTTGAATATTTTTATTAAATTAATTTTTGAAGTCAAACCAATTATAATTTAGACATAGGCGTATTTCGTAAAACATAACTTTTTCTGTATGTATCAAAATTCAATTTTTATTTTTTTGTTGAAACAAGAACATCAATACCTAGGGCATAGATATTTTTTAGAATTTTTTTTCACTAATTTACCAATTTTCAATGTGTGTAGAACAGAGAAGTTGATGTTCGGTGAAAAACCTACATTCACAAGAAATAAAAAATAAATATAATAATCAAATTAAATATATTTAAAATTATACTTTTTGGGAAGCTTATAATAAGGACTACATACTTACAAAACATAAATTTTAAATGAATTCATTTGATCTCCCAAAAGGTAAATCAAAAGTGGTTTTTTATCAGCATTTTGATAGGTGTAGAGGAGACTGCATTATAGGTATGGTTTAAAACTAGCGGGGTTCTATCCAAGGGGGTTTGAATCTAAGGGGGTTTGATCAAACCCTCTTTAATTAAAATCCTATAAATAAAAAATTTAAAGGCTTAAATCATTATATTTCTAAAAATATGTGATTTCAACAAAAATCAGGATGTCCCAAAAAGTGTAACCCATTATTGTGGTAGCACCCCTAGGGGGTCAACTTCAATTGATTTTTGAGGATGTTTCTTAAATTTGGGTCGAGGCCTTTCAATAATGTCAACAACATGAGGAGAAGCCATCTCAATAGATTTTAGATCCAAATCTTTATAGAGAAGTACCTTTTTCTTCTACGAGGTTAGGGTTGATCAATTACCGGTTGAATTCACTCTTCGTTCTTCAATCTCTAGATTTTTAGCTCAGAAGCTCTTCTTCTTGTTTCCTTCAAATGCAAAGTGGTTCAAATGCATGATTAAGTGACCTTTTATCCTTCGCAAAACCTAATTTTGCATTGTAATAAATGCACTGCCCTAACTCCATCTGGTTACTCTGCTTCTCGAACTATTCTTCATGAATTACTCGACAAATTTCCATATCAACATTTTTCCTTCCGAAAATCCTTCCAAAATTTTTGAAACAGTTCAAAATATCTTCTCTCATTGTGCCATATCCTGGTACCCACTTACTGATTGGGGGAATTTGATGTTCAATGCAACTCCCCCTGAGCCAGAGCTCCTAATTTAATTCTCGACAGAATTGTCAGCACAAGATTCGGATTCGGACCCATCACCATTTTTCATTGTATCTTTCTTTACCCAAATCTTGTTCATTTCGCTCTGTATCGCATTCACATCAATTTTTCTTTTGCCTTTGTCTTGTCTCAGCTCATCTAGTTTTCTATTTACTGGACCTCTTCTTCTATTATTCCTGCTTCTGCAAAAACTTACAATATGACCAGATTTATTGCAATTAAAGCATACACCATTTCCTTGCTTGCATACTTGATTTCCTCTTGATTGCATTGATTAGCCATGTGCCCAAATCCATTGCAAGCAAAATAGTAGCCATTGAAAGAATTTCCATTAGAGTTATTCATTATCATACTTCTACATTAATTAGATCTATGACCATACCTCTTGCACTTGAAGCATTGATCAGAGCAGGATGGATCATTTTGATTTACTCTGCTTCTACACTGAGTAGCTTTATGACCAAATTTATTGCAGTTGAAAAAATTTCCATTGAAAGATGGATATCTTTGAGCATTTGGTTGTCTTACCGGAGGTTTTCTAGTTCTGTTTCTCTCATTCCTTGGTTGAAAATTTCTCTATCCGGATCCAAAACTTTCACCTTTCTCATATCCAAGACCATGCTTGTCATCAGCCTTTTTCTATCCTTCAAGCAGAGCTTTAAGTTTAGTTGAGCTTATCTTGAACTTCTCCTTGTATTCATTTGTAACTTCTAGGTTATATTTGAGAGTGATAATTTGTCTCTCAAGTTATCTCTCATTATCTCTACTTTCTTGTGGGTTAGATTCTAGGAGACCAGCTATTCCATCCAACCTGCAGTATTCTTCAGTACTCTCTTTTAGATTTTGTTTCATCTCTTCTTCAGATTTCTTCCTATCTTCAATTTCCTTAGTTAGTCTCATCACCCTAGATTCCATCTCATGTTTTAGGATAACAACTTCTTTAGCTAATGTTTCACGTTCCTTTGTCTTCTCTTTTAGGGCCTTGTCTTCATAATGATTTCCCAGCTGAAGAGGTCGCTCCTTCCCTTTTTCATTTGATTTGCTCAATTTTCCCTTTAGAATCTCAATGAAGTCTTCAACCTTTTTGAGATTTTCTTGTAACTCTTGGAATTTTTGCTCTGGATCGCTCAAGATCTTCTAGGGCAAGATTAAGTTGCCCTTGACGGTTGTATTCATCCATTTTACTGCCTTCCTAGATCTTCCTTAAGCTGTTAAACTTTTTCAAAGGAACCTAACTCTGATTCCAATTGTTGGAATTCATCTGGATAACTAAGAGGGGGGTGAATCAGTTGTCACATAATTTAAACTTTTCTGCCTTTAATCCTCTTTTTAAAACTTCTAATCAAATTAGTGATATGAACATTAAAGCATGAATCAATAACATATGAGCAGAAACATAAGTAACACACTTGACACAAAGATTTTTGACATGGAAACCCGGTTAAGGGAAAAACCATGGTGGGGGTTAACCCACAAAGATTATACTTTGTTAAAAGTATTACAAAGGGGAATGCACATGCATTCAGGCTCACTGACCAGAGCTCACTACTCAAGAAGTCTTACTGCCTATAGAAGGATCACTGCCTACAGAAAGAAGATTACAATGAGATTGAACTGATGATTAACATCTATCAATGCAAGGATTCAGTTCCAGTTAAGCAAAAAATACTGACTTGATACACTTCATCTTTACTCTGCCCTTTTCACTATTCTGCTCACATCTGAATCTTAGATCTCTACTCTTTTCACACTTATTCCATAGTCGCACCACACACACACCAAAATCATTCAAATCCATCTGCTATATATATCCGCATCTCGATCTTCAACCACGTTTTAGTTAGCTTTAAGAACACTTAGAACTTTATTGAGAATTCTGGTCTGTCGGCTAAATCCATGTACACTTGTAACGTGGACCAAAACTTGCACTCACAAATCATTAATTAGGTCGGCTACTATCACTGATCATCACAACTTGTCCAACCAACAACTTCCATACATCCGGAACCAAGATCAATTACAAGGTCATCCTGTTCTTCTTCTGCCTGTTCTATCAAACTATTAACCTGATACTCAGATGCTAATAACTATTGAATCCTTCATCACCGGAGGTCAAAACTCTAGATTTAGATTATCCTAACAATGCTTATGACTCCCTTAGATCTGCAACAAACCTTGATCTACTCTCAGAGAGATCCAGACCAAGATACCAGACCTTATTGCACACTCTGTTCTTGACTTCCCAGACTTAGACAAATCTTCAATATGATTTCTGGTATGGGCAAATTATGAAATACGGATGTGTATTAGAGACCTAGTTGCCATCAATGACAACACTTATCATGCCTACAAGTGTCTCTTGCCAATAGATGGAAGATGGAGGATTTGTCACTGATCACTTGAATACATTCAATATCCTTGTTACCCAGTTGAGTTTTGTTGGTGTGAAGATGGAGGAGGAGGATCGATGTATGACATTATTGTGTTCCTTACCAGATTTGTGGGACCACCTTGTTATGGCCATTAGGAGTATCACTACCACCTTCAAGATGGATGAAATGGTTTCTTCACTGTTGTCTGAAGAGATGCAGAGAAAGTCTTTTGAATTGGCTAAGGAGGCTCTTGCGGTTCATGGTAGATCTAAATATAAGAGAAAGAAAAAGGATAAGAGGAAGGAAGAAAAAGGAAGATTCAAATCCCATGGGAGATGTAAGTCTCCCAAAAAATCCAAGG
Organism: Cunninghamia lanceolata; assembly: GCA_027924645.1. Lineage (NCBI taxonomy): Eukaryota > Viridiplantae > Streptophyta > Pinopsida > Cupressales > Cupressaceae > Cunninghamia > Cunninghamia lanceolata. The sequence continues at coordinate 133,684 of BSBN01001359.1, forward strand.
CTTTGTGTTAGAACTGCGGCAAACCTAGTCACTTCTGCAAGGAGTGCAAGGAGGCGAAAAATAAAAAGAAGAAGAATTATGATTTGGATTCTGACAAGTCCTCTTAGGATGAAGGAGAAGCATTTGTTGCTGCCTTGTCAATGCATGCACCTGAGGATGTGTGGTGTTGGTTCTCAAATCTACAGTTTGTAAAACCCTAAAAGGATGCCAATCTTTATGATTAAGTTAAGCAACTGATTTGGCCAACTGACAGAATCAATCAAAATTGATTGGAATTCCTTGCACTTCAGGCCCTACTTCACCTAGGTAGGTGTACCTCTTTATCACCACTGAATGTTAACACTTCAAGATTGATGATTGAGCAGATTATGTACAATTTTATCAATTAAATTATCCTCTTCAACCAAATTCAAACTGGCATGGAATTTGAAAATGAATTTATTTGATTATTCTATCCACTATTCCTACGCCTACAAATAGAAAACCAAAATTGTGTTTGAAATATTTACAAGGAATGATTTTGGAAGTTGAATGATCAGTGCCTTTTCCTCAACTGGGCAATGAAGTCCAAATACAAATAGATGTGTGCCTTCCCTCTCGCTACAATTCGGATTGTTTGGGTGACTACAAGGTCTATGATTGGCATAGACGTGCAAGAATATTGAATATTAGGATCTTCTTCAATTATCTAATTAAATTCTCTAGGCCACTGTGATTTACTTAGAGAAATTTAATCCTTGCTTGAAGGAACCCATTAAACAAACCACACAAAACAGTAAAATGTTTGACAAATAAAAGATATACTTGATATAATAATTTGAATGACAAGAAAAATTGAGTTGGAGACAACTAGATAAAAGTTTAGCAATGCATTTTCAACAAACAATTGACACCAGAATTCAGGCATCAGGTGAATATAGTCTTTCCATTACTATGCTTCAGAAAATAGGCCTTTACAATATCCTCCTTTTCCAAAATCAAATCCCAAAGAGATTTCCCAAGGTCTTGGTTTCCTTCTTATATGGACAAAGGAAGCAACAAGCTTCAGACCTTTTACAAAAATGTCTATTCAGTTCCCCACCCCTTCATTTGCAAAATAAAAAAATTTAACTTTATTTACCCATGAAAAATAATTTTGCAAAATACAATAATCCCCTTTTACTGGCAATTTCATATTCATATTCACCTTTATACATTTTCAACCAAATTATATTCTTTATGTAAAATAATTACCTACCTAGCAATTTTCATTTTCAATTAATCCACCCAAAACAATATTACTTTATTATATTTTAATAACTTTCCCATCCATGCTTTACTTTATTTTCACCACAATGACTTTGTTTTATTTTATTTATTTTTCCTTTAAAATCATCGCTCTCCCGCACACATGCTTGATAACCCCTGCGGCGATGTGGGGAAGGCTTCCCACAAGCCCACACATTCATTTGATAGTTCCTACAGGGAGGTGGGGACTAATAAGAATCCACCTGCTCACCCACACAAGTTTTTGGATGCCTCTATGGGAATGCGGAAAGGCTAGTGCTCAAATCCTGCGCCATAATTGGCTGCCATTCTTAACACTAACCTTCCCTTATGAATTTCATTCATCGATTCGGGCAAACCCCACATAGAGATCGATTTGTGTATATTAGAGATTGATTCCATGTAGGTGCCAACCACCAGAGGTATTGTCCATGCAACACATTGGTGCTCACCTTCGACATGGGTTACATCATCATACGGATGCTCAAGCGGCAATTGTCATTGACCAGGGAAGACTAGCTAGATCTCTACATCTTTTGGGATATTTATATGAAGGCAAATTCATGAGATAAGCTTGAATTCCTCTCTTAAATGATATAGATATTACACAAAGGACCCCATGCAACCATTTTTCGAGTAAGCTTGACACATATGCTTTCCCCTAAATTTTTGATCATGGATCTATAAAATGCAGCTTTCAAAGTGATCAAGCATGGCTTGAAAAAGAGGAATTATTGAATCACATTGTCAAACAAATCAGATGTCTCCACATCTTGCATACATGTCCACCAGAGCATTTCAAATATAATATTTGATAGAAATTCCCCGTCCATTATGCTTTGATGGATGTCCATACCCTATTCCAAAGTTCCCATTTTGGCATAAGCTGGGAATAAGCTAGCAAATGTGAACTGATCGGGTTGGAAACCCGTTTGGTGCATATGATGAAATAGTGTGACTGTCTTTAACCTTGGCAGTCCAACATTTCCCTTTGCCATTATGAATGGCATCTACCAAACCAATGTAGTTCCAATTCTTTATGACATTGTATGGTCCATCATGAATTGCAACCTCTATGGTATATCCTCCATTATTAATCAGAAATATGATACTTTTCTGTCTGCATCGAATCATGGTAGATATATCCTGGTCTATTACATGAAAGCTTCCATCACTAATATAGGCAATGACTCGCTTATCTGGAGTGGCTTGAGCATATCCCAGTGTAGCTCTAACAAACCAACCCATTGATCCATACTGCAACTAGAACTCATACCTGCATTTCTCTAGAAGTTAAGTTTCTGGCAATTGAACTAAGAGTCCCTAGCTTTAACAATTACAGCTGTATCATTTGATAACATGGCCTGAATGTGTTTGAATAACACATTGCCTCTAAGAGCCTCATTTGGAGCAACTTTCAAGGGAACACCATGAGGTACAAAGATACACTGATAATTCTCAAAGGCTATTGTGTTGCGATTCAACTTCTTTGCGAGGACTTCTAAGAAGTCTTTCATTAGTACACAACCAAAAGTGGGTCCATTTGTGACAATTACCCTATTAGGCTGCACAATTATAGATTTCTCCTTCTTCAAGAGCAATGCACATCCCACTGAACTAAAATTATTGAACATGGGCCCTGCAAATAAGTATGCATCTGTAGACTCAACCATTTTAGCATAGAATGCAACACTAGTTGCACCCCAATAAGTTCCTATGAAATGTGGATGGGTATCTAAAACCTGCCCTAGTAGATGGCATTGCAGCCACAACATAATCTGAAGCATCTGCCAATTCACCAAATGCATCTTTTTCCTTAGCAACTCTGAGCTTTGGACCCCCAACCAACACCGACTTAACTGCTGCATTTAGGAACTCTGCAGTAATTTCCATAGTTGCTTCTAAACTTCTTGGATTGCTTTACCTTTTGTAGATATCTTTGGATTTGCGGAGCAGCCTTCTCTAAACAGTATGCACTTTTACAAAGATAACTTTGTAAGCACAGGATCACATAAAATTATAAACAAGAACCAAACCCATGGAATAAATGTTCCTTGAGGAGATGCCATGAAAAAGTATTTTTGAACTTTGTTATAAGCCTCACCAACAGTACTTGTGTGACACATGTTGGGTCCCATTGTGGGCCCGACTAAACATTTTTTCATTTTGAAACAATTTTTATCCTAAATTGATCTGAGACTACTTCAATATGCTTCTGAGGTGAAAAATTGAAGTGGGTAGTCATTAGAATTTGATTTCTAACATTTTGCACTGTGACCAAAACAAGTCATGTAGCCTCCAAAATCACCATGGAAAATAGGTCAAACAATCTCTTGGAGCCATGAAAATGCACAAACATGTTGAAAAATGATATGAGAGATCGGTCATCAAAAGAATTTGCATGACGCCATCAGGATTACAAGATATTAACATTCAAAGTGGCTCACTTAGCCTTTTCTGAAACTGCACTTGTCAAAAACCAACTAGGGTTCACCAAGTCACCATCCTGAAAAAATACCAAATCTCCTCCTGGGAAGCTGCCACTGGAGAGACTAGTTCATTTAGGTCCATTAAACATGTGTGCAAGAGGGATTTACTTCAATCCACTTTATTCACAAGATATTAAAGGTCAAAGATGACCTCCCTAAAACATTCTGGAAATGCAGATATCAAAATATGACAAACTACATTTGCTTTTGACTTTGAAAAATATCAAACTTGATCCTAAGGCTCTAAAACTAGACCAGGGAGCATATGAATGTTAAGTGAATGCAGAATACTAATCCATCCATCATGATGATCTCTCAGTTGTGAAATACCCATTTGAAATACCATGTGACAAACATCCAACATTATATATTTCATCATCATGTTTCACTGAAGGTTTACCCAAATAGATAGAGAAATTGAAACACTCATATATTGCTTCATAGCTGGCATCACATTGCTACAAACCCTGAGAATTATGTAGACAATCCTCCAATATAGGGAAAGAGAAACATTCGTATACTGGATCATTTTGTAAATGCATTTCAACATTTTGGTGAGAAGAATCATCAAGAAACCCATTAAATGCATTAGTTGTGTAATACCAATTTGAACAAGAGGCTACTTTGTAGGCCTAAGAATATGTAGATAACAAAACAATCCCAGAACCCTCCAACTTAACGCTTCAAAAACTCATCAAATCACATCCTGGGAGTCTTAAATCAAACATACATGCTTAAATATGTCAAATGAGTATGTTCACCAAGGGATTTGGCATGAAAGTGAATAAGCTTCAAATTATTATTCTCCAAAGTAGGCCACATAGGTAGATTTCACTGGTGGATTTCTGAGTGTTGCCATTGATTTTTTCATCATGGGCACTTCAAATTTAGCCAAAATTTGAAGGTGCCAACATGTGGCTTATTGACTCTGGTGCATCTTTTCACATGACCTCGCATCAGGGTTGGTTTTTGAAGTATGAAGAATATGATGGTTGAAAGGTGTACTTGGGTGATGATTCTCACCTAAATATTGTTGGTCGTGGAAGAGTCTTGATTTGATTCCCTGATGGACAAGTGAAGGGACTCAATGGTGTTCTGCATATCCCTAGTTTGACACAGAACCTTCTTTCTATATGTTAGTTGAATGATGTTGGTGTGCAAGTTGTTTTCTCAAATGGAGGATGCAAGATGACTAGAGGATCTATGGTGTTGGCTAAGGGTGTTCGGATTGGCACTTTGTTTCAACTTGATGCATGCACAGTTCAGTGCAATAGTGCCTTTGTTTCAAAGAAGAGAGTTTCAGAGTCTTCATCCTTAACATTAGAACCAGCAGTGAAGAGGATTGTTGCTTCTACTTCCGATGGTCGTGCTTTCTGGGTACCTAAGGGTGCTCATTCTATGGAGATGAAACTTCCAGTGGAGAAGACAATGTTATGGCTCCAAAGGCTTGGCACATTGATGAAAATGGTTTGAGGACCCTAAAAAATAAAAATCTTGTTGAGAGTATGAATGACTGTAATCTTGAGTTTGATTTTTGTGAACATTACATTTATGGAAAAAAAAACCGTGTTCAGTTTTATTTCAGTTCTCACAGATCTTCTGAGGTGTTGGACTTGATTCATTCTGATGTGTTTGGTCCTGTTAATGTTCCTTCGATTTCAAAATCTATTTACTTTGTTTCATTCATTGATGACTACAGTAGAAGGACATGGGTGTATTTCCTTAGAAGTAAATCTGAAGTCTTTAATATATTCAAAGAGTTCAAAGCTCTTGTAGAGTATCAGAAGGATAGAAAGATTAAGTGTTTGAGGACTGGCAACAGTGGTGATTTTTGTTCATCAGATTTTGACAAGTTCTGTAAAGAACAAGGGATTGAGAGGCACAATACAACTCCGTATACCCCTCAGCAGAATGGAGTTGTAGAGAGGATGAATAGAATGTTGATGGAGAGCGCAAGGAGTATGCTAAGTGGAGCTAGTCTTGAACAAAAGTTTTGGGCTAAAGCTGTTACTACCACTTGATACCTGGTTAACAAGTCTCCTACATTAGTGCTCATTGATAAGACACCTATGGAGGTATGGTCTAGTAAAAATCCTTCATTAAGACACATTCAAGTATTTGGTTGTGAGGCATATGCACATGTGCCTAAGGAGAAGAGGTCTAAGTTGGAGAATAAGGTTGTGAAGTGTATCTTCATCGGTTATTGCATCAGTGTGAAAGGGTACAAGCTTTGGGATCCAATGGTTGAGAGGGTTATTTATAGCAGAAGTGTTATCTTCAGAGAGCTCAATCCTTCTTCTGTTATCTTACAGCCAAAGAAAGAAGAGAAGAAAGATGATGTGGTTTAGCTTTCTTCCACCCTTGAGAGAGTTGAACCAAAAATAATTATTGGACCTGATAATGAGGAGAGCTCTAGTAGCTTTGAAAGTTCAAAAGAAGATGAAGAACCTCAACCCCAATCTTTGAGGAGGTCAACACGGATAAGGCAACAACCTGATAGGTTTGGTTATTCATTGCACGATTCTAGATGTATTTTTTCTTTGATTTTTAACATTGATGAGCCTAGAATTGTGAAAGAGGCTATGGGTATGAAAGATACAGGTTCCTAGAAGAGGAGATAGATTATTTGGAAAAGAATAATACTTGGGACTTGGTACCTTTTCCTGAAGGATGAAAACCTATTGGATGCAAATGGGTGTTCAAAAAAAAATTCGGTGTAGATGGCAGTGTTGAGAAATATAAGGCTAGATTGGTTGCGAAGGGTGGTACAGGAGCATCAGGGCCTTAGAAGCACTGCTTTTGTTGTTTTGGGTTTTAGGTTGTTTTGTGTGTTTTGAAGTTTCCTAAGGTCATTTATGACCTTGTTTGATCATGTAATCCATTTTGGAGTGCTTATAGGGTTGTTGGTTTAAAAGAGCAAAAAGTTGCCAAATGTGTAAAAGTTATGCAATTTTGGTAAGTTGTAAAAAAAAACAAGAAATGGTTACATGCAATCAAGAAACCATTCCTAATGATGAGGATTAGTTGTAAATGGAATGAAAAACAAGCCAATTTCTGTGTTTTTTCCAACATTCCAGTCTGTTCTGCTTCCTTGTATGACCTGTACGGCCCATGTAGTGATATAAGAACTATTGTAGTTTGTCAAAGCATGAATATACTTTATTTTAGCTTTAATTTCATTAATTTTGGGCTAGTTTAGTGAAAGTTATTGTGTTTTTACTGAGGACTAGTAAAAACTCTACCTAGGGTAACTAGTGAACTAAAATAATGTAGTAACTCAACCCTCCACCATTGTAAAATCATCAAAATGGGTGGAGAGGTCTGCATGCATGTATTCTATCTTGGTTTAAGCTTGCAAGGTCCCATGAAGAAGATTGGATGCGCTTTAGAGTGACAATCAATTTGATATGTGTATGTATCAAACTGTGTGACAACATTGAAGAGATAACTCATGAATTTGAGGCTCGAGTCTTATTGGTTTGTCATTGGCAGCATTATGGGAGTGCAATGAGAGGTCTCATAAACCTGCACAAGGGGTTTTGTAACATTCTTAAAGGTTTATACTGTTGCAAGTATGACATTAACTAGTGTTGTCATTGATGTCAACATACTCATATTGCATTGATAAGAAGGATTGGATGAGCTGTGTGCTGAGGTTATTGAGGAAATTAGTCTCAATCAGGAACAGTGAAGAACAGTGATGACAAGAAGGCAAAAGTACTCAATAGGTTGAGGATTAGAGGATGTGGTTTAAAGGGTTTGTATATATGAGTCTTGAGATGATCCAATTAAGATTTCAGAGGTCCGCATGAAGATATAAAGAAGTTGTGATCGATCAAGTAGAACCAGTTCCGGGAGATGCTCTAGAGTGACAGAGTGTTACAAAAAGGTCCGGTGAGATCCGGAAGTGCATTGTCCTACTCTGTAGATTGGAAGGAGTGTTTGGGATGTCCTTGTGATGTGTCATCTCGATTTGTACATAGTTTGGAGGTCTAGAAGCATCTTTTTCAGTATGACAGTGGTGATAGACTGTGTTCTTGAAGTTTCAGATAAAGAAGAAAATAATTCTAGTAAGTAAAGGAAGTGTGGATGTACCTGGTCATTCAGGCAAGCCTGTGAAGGCTCTTGGATCATGCTGAGGTTGTGTTCTCAGTCCGCATTAGTGTTAGAGCCTAGAATTGGAGATATACTTCCGGATGAAAATGTTCTTGTTCAGGCTGGCCGACCGGATGAGTTATTCATCTTGTGAATGTTCTTGTGGATGATTGCTGACTTAGATGATTGTTCCTAAGTCGATGCCTTGTATAAATAAAGGTTTGTGAATTCATTTCGAAAGTAGTGATGGTGTGGATGAGTGTGGTATAGCGAAAGAGAGAAAAGCAGAGCAGGTGTGTCTCAGGCTTAAATGGAACTGATCCAGACATGGTAAAGATGTCGATCTCCAGTTCAAGTTTGTAATAGTTGTTATCTTGTAGATAGTGTGTCTCTTGTAGGCAGTGTGCCTCCTTGTGAGCAGTGTGCTCGGGCAGTGAGCCCTAATTGGCATGTGCCATCTATTTTTCTTATTCTTCTAACAGAGAATAATCCTTGGGTTAATCACCCCGTGGTTTTTCCCTTGACCGAGTTTTCCACGTCAAAATCTTGGTGTCTAATGTGTTTATGTTTATCTGCTCCGGTGTTTATGCTTTATGCTTTCATGAATGGCTAATTGATATGCTATTAACTAACAAAGAAGAATCAAGTGTTTGAAGTAGAAGCAAGTTTTTGTACAACTGATTCACCCCCCCTCTCAGTTGTGTGCCCTAGATCTAATAATTGGTATTAGAGCCAAGTTCCTCTAAAAGGAGCTTAACCGCTTGAGGAGATCCAAGATGTCGTCATACAAGAAGGATAGTCCAAAGTTTGATGGAACCAACTTCTCTCTCTGGAAAGGTCACATGAAATGTCACTTGGAGTGTATGGGAAAAGCTTACTTGTCCATGGTCACAAAAGCATATGTACCTCCACAGGGTGGTCCGACAACTCTAAATGAACTCACAGATGCTGGAAACAATCTGCAGACTAAAGAGGCTCTTCTAAGTGCATTAACTAACTCAGAGCTCTCAAATGTTATTGACCTACCAACTGCCTATGAGATCTGGATTAAATTGGAACTTCTGCATGAAGGAGATGAGTTTGTTAAGAGTGCAAGGTTGCAAAGTTTCAAAGGGAAATTTGAAAGATTTAAGATGAGAGATGATGAAAACATCACTACCTTTATGCCAAGAGTAAATGAGCTGGTGTGTGGAATTAGGAATGCTGGTGGAGTTCTGGATGAAAATGAGATTGTTTGCAAAATTCTTAGATTTCTTCCTGCTGCCTACAAAATCAAGGTTGCTGCCATTGATGAATTCAGAGCCCATACAATTGTCACAAGAGAGCAATTGGCTGGCAAACTGGCTACATTTGAAATGACCGAGTTTGGAGATGATCCCCCCAAGACTGAATCTGCATTCAAAGCCAGTGCCTATGTGAAAGGCAAACAAAGATTTGATCTGGGAGAAAACTTTTCAAGGAAGCTATCATGGTATGATCAAGCAAGGAAAGACATGGAAGAGGAAGAAGTAGAAATAACTCAACTTGAAGCCCTCATTGCAAAAAGACTGCCAAGAGGATCTGGTAAGTATGAAGGAAAATTACCTTTTAAATGCTTCAACTGCAATAAGATTGGTCACTTCGCCTCAAGATGTCCGAAAAGATCTACAAGGTCAAACTCTAACAGACAAAGGTTCCAAAAGAATTGTTATTATGTTCATGAAGAAGTTGATAATGAAGGAGTAATAGATGATGAATTAGAGATAGGAGACAAATCCGGAAATGAATGGGTGTTTATTGCCATCAAGGAAGATGAACCAATATCCTCTGAATCTATCAATCATAAGGTTGTAGAAAGAGCTTTGGCTGCCCAAGTTGAAGAAAAGGGTGATTGGATTATTGACAGTGGATGCTCTCACCATATGACAGGTGACAAGAACAAGTTCTTAGATTTGGAAAGGTATGAAGGAGGAATGGTAAAGTTTGGTGACAATTCTGCTGGTGGAATCAGAGGCAGGGGAACTATCTCTTTTGATGGAAAGAGCAAAACTGGTAATGTACTGTATGTTGAAGGATTAAAGCACAATCTTCTCGGTGTTGGACAACTGGTAGACAAAGGTTATGATCTCCAGTTCAAAAATGGAAGATGTAAGATCTTTGAAAGCTCCAGAATTGAGATTGCTTCCGGTACTCAAACAAAAGGTAATATCTTCCATCTGGTTGGTTCTAATAAAAGTTGTTTGTTTGTTCAAGTTGATCAGAGTTGGTTATGGCATAGAAGGATGTGTCATGTAAATTTTGATAACATCATCAAGATAAGCAATACTCAGGCTATAAGAGATCTTCCAAAATTGGTGAAACCTACAAATAGTTTGTGTAAAGAATGTCAGCTAGGTAAACAGAGTAAAGTCTCTTTCAAAAGCAAGGATCAGTCCTCTACCGGATTATTGGAATTAATTCATACTGATCTATGTGGTCAAACAAGAATCAAGAGTATGCAAGGTGATAGATATTTCATGTTATTGATTGATGACCATTCCCGAATGATGTGGGTTACCTTTCTAAAAGAAAAATTAGAAGCCTTTGAGAAGTTTAAAATCTTCAAGGCTATGGTAGAGAATCAAACCGGATTGAAACTAAAATGTATGAGGTCTGATAGAGGTGGTGAATTCACATCCGGTGAATTCATAGACTTTTGTGAGAAGCATGGTATAAAGAGACACTTGTCTACTCCTAGGACTCCACAACAGAATGGAGTAGTTGAGAGAAAGAACTGGACCATCCAGGACAATGATGATGGAAGCAAATGTTCCTCAGATGTTTTAGAGAGAAGCTGTTGGCACTGCAGTCTACACTCTCAATTGAGTTCAAATTAGAAGCAATACCGGTAAGACTCTTTATGAACTTTGGTTTGGTATAACTCCTACTGTGAGATATTTTAGAGTATTTGGTAGCAAATGTTACATTAAAAGAGATGAAGATCTAGGAAAGTTTGATGCTAGAAGTGATGGAGGAATTTTCTTGGGTTACTCCACTCAAAGCAAAGCATATTGGTGTTACAATAAGAGACTGAGAAAGATGATAGAAAGTACAAATGTGAAGGTTGATGAAGGAATTGAGAAGCCCTCAAGGTTTTATGAATATGATGAGGATGATCAGAATGGTTCTCTGGTTCAAGGAGCTCAATCCTCCTCTGAAAGTCAGATTTAGACTAATCTGGTAAATTAGGAAGAAGAGGTTTGTCTAATTGAGCCTAATCAAGAAACAGAAGTGCAAGAAACTCCCAAAATTCCAAGGTATGTAAGACTGAACCACTTTGAAGATCAGATCATAGGTGACAAAAGCAAAGGTGTGCAAACTAGAAGGAAAATTGCTCAAAATTCAGATGAATGTTGTCTGATTTCAAAGATTGAACCTAAGACAATAAATGAAGCCTACAATGATGAAAATTGGACCAAAGCAATGGAGGAAGAGCTGATGCAAATTGAGAAAAATCACACTTGGGATCTTGTTTCTAGACCTAGTAACAAAAATGTGATTGGAACAAAATGGGTCTACTGGAACAAACTAAATGAAGTTGGTGAAGTAATCATAAATAAAGCCAGATTAGTCTACAAAGGCTACTCTCAAATAGAAGGGATTGATTTTGAGGAGACCTTTGCTCCGGTGGCAAGAATTGAAGCAGTCAGACTATTTCTTGCATTTGCTGCCTTCAAAGATTTCAAAGTATATCAGATAGATGTCAAATCTGCTTTCCTGAATGGTGACTTAGAAGAAGAGTTGTACATTGAACAACCGGATGGATTTTAATTGTTTGATCATGGTGATATGGTCTGCAAGTTGAAGAAAGCACTGCATGGATTGAAGCAAGCCCCAAGAGCTTGGTATGAAAGGTTGGATAAGCATCTTGTGCAGATTGGTTTCAACAAAGGTACTGCTGACAGTAACTTATATTTTAAAATTGATCATGCAAACATCTTGATTATTGAAGTATTTGTTGATGATATCATCTTTGGAGGAAGAGATAGCATGTGTAAAACTTTTTCAAATCAAATGAAAAGTGAGTTTAAAATGTCAATGCTTGGTGAAATGAATTTCTTCTTGGGTCTACAAATTACTCAGATAGAGAAAGGAATCTTTATCTCTCAGACTAAATATGTGAAAGAACTTTTGAAAAAATTTGGAATGGAAGATTCAAAGCCTATGAACACTCCCATGGCTACCAGATGTAAGTTGAGCAAAGATGATGACTCTCCTAAGGTGGATCAGACAAAATATAGGTCAATGATTGGAGGACTATTGTATCTCACTCAAACTAGACTAGATATAATGCAGGCTATTGGTCTTGTGGCAAGATTCCAGGCTGATCCCAGAGAATCTCATGTCATGGCAATCAAAAGAATTTTTAGATACTTGAAAGGAACAGTTGAGTATGGTCTATGGTACCCTAGAGATCATGATTTCTCTCTTCATGCATATACAGATGCAGATCGGGCAGGAGATGTGGATGACCGGAGGAGCACCAGTGGTGGAGCTTTCTTTTTGGGAAAAAGATTGGTTTCTTGGCTAAGCAAGAAATAAGAGGCAATATCTCTATCTACAACTGAAGCAGAATACATTGTAGTAGTAGGTAGTTGCACTCAAATCTTATGGATGAAGCAGATGTTAAGAGACATTAAAGTAGGATATGAGGAGCCTATCACAATTTTCTGTGATAATTCAAGTGCAATAAATATTTCTAAGAATCCGGTGTTGCATTCTAAGACCAAGCACATATCTATCAAGTTTCACTTTCTGAGAGAGCAAGTGAACAAGGATGAAGTCAGATTGAAGTATGTACACTCCAAGGATTAGATTGCAGATATCTTTACTAAACCTCTTCCCAAGGACTCTTTTGAGTATCTCAGGGAGAAGCTAGGGGTTATTGCCCCTCTGGTTATGAACTAGGATGCACTGATGTGCATCAGTCTGGTGGATATCACAGTCATATCTTGTGATCTAGATTGATGATGGGGAGCTGCTACTAAGGGGGAGCAGCTGGTATGATTCTGATGTGTTAGAATTGCAAGTATGAGCCCTTTGCCATTGATGTCAAAGGGGGAGAGAAGACATGTGATTGATGATCAAAGGGGGAGTAGTAAAGGAAGAGAAGACATGTGAAGAGTTGTTGCTGATAGGGGGAGCTGTGACAGAAAGGAGAAGTTCTTGTCTTGATAGTTTTTCACATCTTATGTTGCCATCAATGACAAAGGGGGAGATTGTTGCAAGTATGAGGTTAACCAGTGTTGTCATTGATGTCAACATACTCATATTGCATTGATAAGAAGGATTGGATGAGCTGTGTGTTGAGGTTATTGAGGAAATTAGTCTCAATTAGGAACAGTGAAGAATAGTGATGAGAAGAAGGCAAAAGTACTTAATAGGTTGAGGATCAGAGGATGCGGTTTAAAGGGTTTGTATATATGATTCTTGAGATGATCCAGTTAAGATTTTAGAGGTCCACATGAAGATATGAAGAAGTTGTGATTGATCAAGTAGAACCGGTTCTAGGAGATGCTCCGGAGTGACAGTGTTACAAAAAGGTCCGGTGAGATCCAGACGTGCATTGTCCTACTCTGTGGATTGGAAGGAGTGTTTGGGATGTCCTTGTGATGTGTTATCTCGATTTGTACATAGTTTGGATGTTCGGAAGCACCTTTTTCAGTATGACAGTGGTGATAGACTGTGTTCTTGAAGTTCCAGATAAAGAAGAAAAGAATTCTAGTAAGTAGAGGAAGTGCGGATGTACCTGGTCATTCAGGCAAGCCTGTGAAGGCTCCTGGATCATGCTGAGGTTGTGTTGTCGGTCCACATTAGTGTTAGAGCCTGGAATTGGAGATATACTTTCGGATGAAGATGTTCTTGTTCAGGCTGGCCAACTGGATGAGTTTTTCATCTTACGAATGTTCTTGTGGATGATTGCTGACTTAGATGATTGTTCCTAAGTCGATGCCTTCTATAAATAAAGGTTTGTGAATTTATTTCAAAAGTAGTGATGGTGCGGATGAGTGTGGTATAGTGAAAGAGCGAAAAGCAGAGTAGGTGTGTCTCAGGCTTAAATGGAACTGATCTAGACATGGTAAAGATGTCAATCTCTAGTTCAAGTTTGTAATACTTGTTATCTTGTAGACAGTGTGTCTCTTGTAGGCAGTGTTCCTCCTTGTGAGCAGTGTGCTTGGGCAGTGAGCCCTAATTGGCATGTGCCATCTATTTTTCTTATTCTTCTAATAGAGAATAATCCTTGGGTTAATCACCCTGTGGTTTTTCCCTTGATCGGGTTTTCTACGTCAAAATATTGGTGTCTAATGTGTTGATGTTTATCTACTTCGGTGTTTATGCTTTATGCTTTCATGAATGGTTAATTGATATGCTATTAACTAACAAAGAAGAATCAAGTGTTTGAAGTAGAAGCAAGTTTTTGTACAACTGATTCACCCCCCCTCTTAGTTGTGTGACCTAGATCTAACATATACAAGTCACATTGTGATTGTCCCAAGAGGTCTAGTTATACAGTCATATGAAAATGTGTTGGTTTTGAAGCATGATAGGATTTGCCCTTGAGTCTAGGCATTGAATACTTAGTGGAGTCATATTTAGAATGTTGGAAGGAAGTATCCAAGTCTATGTTGAGGATTTGAACACTCCTTAATGATCTACCTTAGTTCATTGAAATCATCTCACCCAGGTTAAACAATACAAGATTGTAAGCCTCAAGATTGGTTGCATTGTGTACCATCACATTTAATTTTCTCTTAGTCCTTTTAAATCCTTAGTCAAGTTTGGCTTGCATGTGTACTATATCAAAGTGTGTTGAATCAAGGTCTCTAAGGAAATTCTATGCTAGGAGCTAGGAAGGTGCACATAGAAGCATCTATGGAGAACAAGCAAGAATACCTTGCCTTGTGGGTGTGTTGTCACCATGTGATATGTTGTGGAGTCTAATCAGTCTCCAAGTGGGAGATTATTGTTATATGGAGCCTAATCAGACTCGGAGGTTAAATTTTACCCTTTTATCAATGCAGTTTCCCCCCAAATTATTTAATGGGGGTTTGGGGGCAACGCCCCCAAGACGGGGTCAAGGGGCAACACCCCTTGCGGGGTCCAGGAGCAGTACCCCTGGCGCATTCCTTGTAGTGATACAGGGTGGGGTCGAGGGGAAATGCCCCCGAAACCTCAAATGACTTTTATTATTTTATAAAGGCATCGTGAGTTATTTTTTTCTATTGGCCAACATAAAAAAACCCTATTTTGTAACCGACATAAGTCTTGATAAAAATGGTTAAGGGTTAGGGTTTCTATGGATATTGTATTGTAGCATTTGCAGCGGTATTGAGTTGCACTTGGGTTGCTAGTTGTAATCAATTTGATTTGCTGGATAATAATATTGGACTCTTTGTTGGTGGATGTAGCCCAAGTTTGGGTGAACCATGTTAAAAATTGTCTCTCGCTATTATTATTTCTGTGTATTTTTCATTCCTCTGTTTAATTCTTATTTGCATTTAATTGATATCTTCTACATGCAATTCCTAATAAGTGGTATTAGATTAGGTTGTATTCAATTATCATCTGCAGGAAGGTCTCACAGTTAAGTAGGAGCAATGGTGGACGAGGGTAAATTGAAGGTAGATAAATTCAATGGGCTAAACTATCAGTTATGGAAGATGCAGATAGAGGATTATCTCTATCAGAAGGATTTATGGAGTCCGTTGGAAGGAATAGCCAAGAAATTAATAGCAATGACTGATGAGGATTGGGAACTTCTAGACAGAAAGGCACTAGGAACCATTCGGTTGTGCCTAGCACCATCTGTGGCATTCAATATAGCAGAAGTGAATACAACAATTGAATCGATGAAAGCTTTGGCTAAATTGTATGAAAAACCCTCAGCTTCAAATAAGGTATTTCTCATGAAGCATTTGTTTAATCTAAAAATGATTGAAGGTGGATCTATAACAGATCATTTAAATGAGTTTAATACGATTACTAGTTAGTTAACTTTTGTAAAAGGGAAATTTGATGAAGAGGTGAGGGCTCTCTTGGTTTTATGTTCTTTGCTAGAAAGATGGAATAGCTTGGTAATGACTGTAAGTAACTCTGTCTCTGGTTCAAACACTTTAAAATTTGATGATGTTGTTGGTGTTATCCTTAGCGAGGAAATGCGATGGAAAAGCTTAGGAGGGTCCACATCAGGTAGTGTTTTGAATGCAAAAAGTAGGGGAAGATCAAAGGAGAGAGGAAAAGGTTCTAGAGGTCATGGGAAGTCACAAGGAAAATCAAAGGACAAGAGGTCCCAATCCAAAGGACAGAAGGATTGCTGGTACTGTGGGAAACCAGGTCATCTGAAGAAAGATTGTTGGTCTCAGAAGAATAAAGAAGGAGACAAACAAGAAGGCAATAAGGAGGCAAATGTGGTAAGTAATAAATCTGAAGATGATGCTTTGATTCTTTCCCTAGATAATGCTGATGATTCATGGGTTTTAGATTCAGGGGCCTCATTTCATGCTACGCCCCATAGAAGTTATTTTCTTGATTATGTCCAAGGGGATTTTGGGCTAGTTTATTTGGGAGATAACAAACCCTATCAGATTGTTAGAAAGGGAAGAATTAAGATTAAGTTGCACAATGAGAATCATTGGCTACTACAAGAGGTAAAGCACGTTCCAAGGATGAGTAGGAATTTAATTTTAGCAGGGCAGCTAGGTGATGAAGGTTACATAGTTACTTTTAATCATAAAAATTGGAAGGTTTCAAGAGGTGCCTTAATAGTAGCAAAAGGTGTGAAACTAGGCACCTTATATATTTGTACAGGTCATACTGTTCTTTCTACTTTAGTTGTTGCAGAGAAAAAATAAACAGGTTCAGGAATAGTTGCTGCGGGTTTGCAGGAAGAGACTGAAACAATTGCTACAGGTTCTGAGACAACACTATGGCATAACAGACTTGGGCATATGAGTGAAAAAGGTATGAAGGTACTTCATTCTAAGAAATTTTTACCAGGTCTGAAATGTATTAATATGGATTTCTTTGAAAGTTGTGTATCGAAAACAAAAGAGAGTTAGTTTTCTCAAGGATGGGAAGTAAAAGAAAGATGAAAAGTTGGAGCTTGTGCATACAGATGTATGGGGACTAGTTTAGGTATCTTCTCTCAGTGGCTCTCGGTATTATGTTACATTTATAGATGATGCAACTAGGAAGGTTTGGATTTATTTCCTTAGGTAGAAATCTGATGTATTTGAAGCATTTAAGAAATGGAGAAGCTTGGTTGAGAATGAGATGGGTAAAAGATTAAAATGTCTTAGATTTGATAATGGTGGTGAGTATTGCAGCAAATAATTTGAGGATTATTGTTCCTTTAATAGAATTCGTAGGTAGAAAATGGTTCCAGGGACTCCACAAGAAAATGGAGTGGCTGAGTGCATGAATAGGACAATAATGGAGTGTACAAGGAGCATGAGATTGCATGCTGGACTACCTTTAAACATGTGGACAGAGGCTGTCAATATTGCTATATATTTAATTAATAGAGGTCCTTCAGTTCCTTTGGGTTGTGGTATTCCAGAGAAAGCATGGACATGTAAGAAGGTGAGTTATTCTTTTCTCAAAACCTTCAGATGTGAAGCATTTGCACATGTAGATTTTGAAAATAGAACCAAGCTGGATGCAAAATCAAAAAAGTGTATCTTCGTTGGATATGGCATTGATGAATTTGGTTATAGGCTTTAGGATGTTGAAAATCTAAAAATTGTAAGAAGCAAGGATGTTGTATTCAATGACAAGGTGTTGTACAAAGATCAATTGTAGCAACATGAGAAGAAAGAAAAGGATTATGTGGTGCTAGATGATACTCTAGATAATGATGTTCCAGTGGTTCCTCATGCTCCGCAACAACAACAAGAAATACCACAAACTCCAGTGAATGTTAGACAGTAAATAAGGCTAAGTAGACCTTCTGAAAGGTTTTCTCCCTCTTTGTATTCTATTTTGTTAACAAATGCTAGTGAACTGGAAGGGTATGATGAAGCTATGCAGGTGGACACAAAGGTTCAATGGGAGCTTGCAATGAAAGAAGAAATGGATTCCTTGCTGAAAAATTAGACTTGGGAATTATGTATGTTACCTGTAGGTAAAAAGGCTTTACCAAACAAATGGGTTTATAGGTTGAAAAAGGAAGATGGAGGTAAGAAAAGATTTAAAGCCAGGTTAGTTGTAAAAGGATTTGCATAGAAAAAGGTATTGATTTTGATGAGATTTTTTCTTTGGTTGTTAAGATGACTTCTATTCGTACTATTTTAAGTATTGTGGCTATTGAAGATTTGCATTTGGAACAACTAGATGTGAAAACTATCTTTCTCCATGGTGATTTGGAGGAGGAGATATATATGGAACAACCACAGGGATTTGAGGTCAAAGGTAAGGAGAAATTGGTGTGTAGATTGAAGAAGAGTTTATATGGCTTGAAACAAGCACCTCGACAATGTTATTTGAAATTTGATAGTTTTATGGATGAGCAAGGCTACATCCAGTGTAATTCTAACCATTGTGTTTATTTTAAGAGGTTGGATAATGACAACTACATTATTTTATGTTTATATGTAGATGATATGCTTGTAGTAGGGTCTAACCTGGATCACATAAGAGAGTTAAAACAATAGTTAGCACAATCATTTTCTATGAAGGATTTGGGGGCAACAAAACAAATCCTTGGTATGAAAATTTGTAGAGATAGGAAGAATAGATAATTGACTCTATCTTAGGCTAATTATGTTGAAAGGGTGTTGCAAAGATTCCATATGGAGAATGCAAAAGCTGTGAGCACACCTTTGCCTAGTCATTTGAAATTGACTAAGGAGATGTGTTCTAAGATACAAGAGGAGGAAGAAAAATGTCTAAGGTACCATATGCTTCAGCTATAGGAAGTTTAATGTATTCCTTTATATGTACGAGACCAGATATTGTACACATTGTAGGAGTCATAAACAGGTATATGAGTAATCCCAGATTGGAGTATTGGAATGCAGTAAAATGGATTCTCAGATATTTGAGAGGTACATCCACTAAACAATTATGTTTTTGGGGCTCTAATACTGATTTAGCAAGCTATGTGGACTTAGATTTGGCATGGGATATTGATACCAGGTCAAGTACTATAGGTTATGTCTTTACTTTAGGTGAGACAATGGTGAGTTGGATCTCTAGGTTGTAAAAGGTGGTTGCTTTATCCACCACGGAGACAAAGTATGTAGCTGCAGTAGAGGAAAGCAAGGAGATGATATGGCTACAATCTTTCATGGAAGAATTGGGAAAACAACAGGCTAACAATTATTTGGTTATAGATAGTTAGAGTGCTATACATCTTGCAAAGAATTTTGCCTTGCATTCAAAGACCAAACACATACAACTAAGGTGTCACTTCATTCGGTCGGTGTTGGATGATGGATAGTTACAGCTGGAAAAGATATATATAGATGAAAATCTAGTGGATATGTTTATGAAGGCAATGACAAGGGAGAAGCTGAGTTCCTCTTTAGCTTTGGTTCATTTTCAAGATTGAAAACAATAAAATCAGAACAACAGGGTCCAGGGTGTTTATTTCCAGTGGGATCTATAGGGTCGGCAGTGTTATGATCAGTCTCCAAGTGAGAGATGATATGTTGTGGAGTCTGATCAGTCTCCAAGTGGGAGATTGTTATTATATGGAGCCTAATCAGACTCAGAGGTTAAATTTTCCCCACTTTTATTGGTGTGGTTTCCCCCCAAATTATTGAATGGGGGTTTGGGGGCAGCACCCCCAAGATGGGGTCAAGGGGCAACGCCCCTTGCAGGGTCTAGGGGAAACACCCCTGGTGCGCTCCTTGTCGCGATATAGGGCAGGGTCAAGGGGCAATGCCCCCAAAACCTCAAATGAATTTTATTATTTTATAAAGGCACCAGGAGTTATTTTTTCTATTGGCCAGCATAAAAAACCCTATTTTGTAATTGACATAAGTCTTGATAAAATGGCTAAGGATTAGGGTTTCTGTGGATACTGTATTGTAGGATTTGTAGCGGTATTGAGTTGCAAGGATTGCTGGTTGTAATCAGTTTGATTTGTTGGATAATAATATTGGACTCTCTTTTGGTGGATGTAGCCCGAGTTTGGGTGAACCACGTTAAAAATTGTCTCTCGTTGTTATTATTTCTGTGTATTTTTCATTCCTCTGTTTAATCTTTATTTGCATTTAATTGATATCTTCTGCATGTAATTCCTAATAGCATGAATGTCCTTCCTCTGCATCAAAGGGGTATTCTCAGGTGGAGGGAATTGACTATGGTGAGATTTTCTCTCCTATTACAAAACTGACATCTATTTGGTTCTTGTTATCTCTTGCAGTAACGTATGATCTAGAAGTGGCACATATGGATGTGAATACAATATTCCTTCATGGTGACTTGGAGGAGGAAATCTATATGTCACAGCCAGAGCACTACGTGGTGAAAGGTAAAGAAAATCTAGTTTGCAAGTTAAAAAAGTCTTTGTATGGTTTGAAATAGTCTCCTTGGATGTGGTACCCAAAGTTTGATGCCTTTGTGTTGAGTATTGGATTTCAGAGATCAAAATCATATCATTATGTTTATTACAAGTTTGACAATGATCACATTCTCATTATTGCATTGTATGTCAATGATATGTTACTCATTGGGAATAGTAAAAGTTTGATTTCTAATTTGAAGTCTCAGTTGTCAGCACAGTTTGAGATGAAAAATCTAGGGGCATCTTGGTACATTTTGGGGATGAAGATCAGAAGAGATAGAGAAAACAAAAAACTTTGGTTAGGCCAGAGTAAGTATGTTAACACTGTGTTGGAGAGATTCAACATGGTGGATTGCAGATCTTTGAATGTTCCTATTACAATGGGGACAAAGTTATCTATCGCAGATTGTCCAAAGTCTTCTTCTGAGATAGCAGATATGAGTAGAGTTCCTTATTGTAGTGCAGTTGGTAGTTTGATGTATGGGATGGTCTTTACAAGATCAGACATTGTCCAAGCAGTGGGATTCCTTAGTCGATTTATGGCTAATCCTGTATGGGTACATTGGGATGCAGTGAAGAGAGTGTTCAGATATTTGCGGGGTACTTCTGAGTATTTCTTATGTTATCATGGTTATCCTACAAGACCTTTGCATTCACTTTGTATTCGTGGATTTGTGGATTAAAATTGGGCAGGTGACATTGACAGCAAGAGATCCACTAGTGCTTATGTGTTCACAATGTTTGGTGGTGATATTAGTTGGATGAGTAAGCAATAACCTGTGGTCACTTTGTCCACTACTAAAGCTGAGTACATGGCAGCAACTCATGCTTGTAAAGAAGCCATTTGGCTTAAGAGATTGTGTTCTAATGTTGGGTTTGATGCAGTGAAGATTACTATTTGTTTTGAAAGTCAGAGTGCCATATGTTTGGTGAAGAATCCTACTTTCCATGCGAGGACTAAGCATATTGATGTCCAGTACCATTTTGTTCGTGACATGGTAGAGGATGGGAAGGTAAACTTGGAGAAAGTTGATACATTGATGAATGTTGTAGATTCCTTGACAAAACCTATGAGCACAAAGTAGTTCAGATGGTGTTTAGAGTCTATGGGCCTCTCGGACCCTAGCAATTAAATCATGGTGTTGATACTCCCTTTGCTCTTGCAAGTTATTTGACAAGTGGGAGAATGTTAAGAAAAGTGTCTCAACCTTGCGACTTTGAAATGTTACTATTCTTCCCAGTTTTGGTCTTTTCAAATACCCTTTATCTTGAAGAATGATCTAGAAAATTCAAAGTTTCTAAAAGGAATGAAAATGGTGGAACTTACTATTTTTAGTAAGTTTACATTTGACCCCAGATTGGCCTGAAATTTTCCTAGAAGGCGCGGAACAACTAAGTAAAAATCTCGGGTGAGTTTTGACTCGAGATCATATCTGGATAGCGAGATATTAAAGTTTCTATTTTTTGAAACTGTGAAAAAAGTTTTGAACTCAATTGTCATAATAGAAACTTCCCTAAACATCCCAAAAATTGTCATAACTAAAAAAGTTGATTATAGGGTGATAGATCTCTTCACGAGATTTCAGACGCATCAAACGGTTCATCAATCAGACACCTGGATCTAAAGTTATGACCTCCGGAAGTTGGACCTCCTATTTTTGGGAAATGTAAAAACATGTTGGACACATAAAAGAGCTGTAAAAGGGAGAGTTACACATGTTGGTGTGTATTTTGGCACATCACAAGGCATTTTTGATTGGAGATAATTTGGGCGCCACTTTTGGGTGGTTTTGGCTCATGGTTTTGTAATTACAGGTAATGGTTTACTGTATTGTATCTCCTATATATCAGGAGCTGGAGATGGAGGTTGTGTGTAAGAATCTTATAGATGTCAAGTTACCTCCTGGATCTCTAGTTTGATATACTCCTGTAAAAGCTTGCTCTGCAAGTATATTGTAATCTTCTTGATTCCTGAATAATATATTGCATGGCTTTGGAGTGTGGGGTTTTTTACCTGAAAGGGTTTTCCCCACATATATCTTGTGTTGTGAGTTTTGTGTTTGCATTTGGAAGTTGTTATTATCTTTTTGTTAATGTGCATCTTAATCTATAACTGTAAAAGTAAAAATTTGCATAAATCTTTCCTTAGTAGATCAGTGTAGCAAGCATTTCTGCATACCTTGCTTCCTTTCACAATGTTTGAGGTATTCCTAAAAATCCTAAACCTTCAAATCACTTATTAGAGATTGCTAAGTCTATAACTCAAAATGTGTCTATGGGTCCTCACCATACAGTATCCCACACATATAATACTCGGTGAAACAAACATGATACTCCTATCCCTATTTCCCTTCCTCCACCAAATCCTATTCTTCCACCACCTCCTTATCTTTCTATGGAGAATACCAAAGAGTATGATATTATTAAGCAACTCCAGGCTACACAAGCTAAGATCTCTCTTTGGGACCAGATACAAGCTTCACCTTCTCATCATAGTGCCCTCCGCAGGCCTTACAGAAGATATATATACAATATTGTATGAAGCCCACGAATGTGGCTGCTATTCATGAAGGTTTTCATTCTAATTCTATTGATATCAATTTTTATTTCTCTGAACTCCTTTCTGTTGAAGTAGTTTAGAAGAAAAATGATGCTCTTATGATTATTGTAGCTATAAACTCAATTGGGATTAAGAGAACCCTTATTGATAGTGGTTCTAGTCTTAATGTATGTAGTTTAGACCTCATTAATTGTCTTAAATTTGACATGTCATCTATTTCTCCTTTAAATATATCCATCAAAGGTTTTTATAATGTGGCTCACCCAACTTTAGGCACTATCACATTTCCTATTACATTAGGCCCCATTATATTACCTACTGAGTTTCATGTCATGCAGGAGAATCTTTCTTATAATCTTCTCCTTGGTAGACTATGGATTCATGCCATGGGTGTAGTTCCATCTACCCTTCATAAATCTCTTAAATTTCTTTATAATGGTGAAGTACATAAGGTAAGTGTTGATCCTGATCCATTTCAATACTGTCAATAGGCTGAATTGGGTCACGAGAAGATTGCCCTTTATTCTCTTCATAATTTTGTACCTTCTCTAACAAATTCTCAAACACCATAATCACCCTTTGTTGATGATGATGTGTCTTCCTCATCTAATGCATTCCTTGGTGATGATTGGGGCTCCTTAGACTTCACCCCCATGAGCTAGATGAATATAAGGTTAACTCTTCTTGCTCTGACATTCCCACATTCAAAACGAATATGCATTTTGGTATTAGATCTGATCCCTCTTCTCATGTGAATTTTGTTACTGCTTCTCCTAGAACATGTGCATACACTTCTCATTTTGACAAGGCCAGTGATGTTGATTCTCCTCCTCTTTATGATTTGGAGACATGTTACAGGATCAGGTACAAAATCCTCTCTAAACATGGCTACAATAGAAATGGTTTTGGGCACATGGAACAAGGAGTCAAAGTCCCTATGGAACCTACACCACACTTAACTTCTACAGTGGGTTTAGATTTCTGGCCTTCTCCTCTATCTACATCCCCTCCTCCATTGTCCAAGGTCTAAATTCTTCTTTTCAAAAATCAAACCTTTCTCCACAACAGAAAGGGTTTGCTTCCTACCCCATCTCTTCCATCTAAGTAAGAGAATATATTTTTGAGGCTTCTCAAAGCTCACTTGATCACTTTTCCCCCTTCTACACAAAAGAAGTTTCCTAAGAATATTTAATCAACACTTCCTTTATATGCATATCACTGAGTGCTTGGCCACTCCACTAATGAATACCAATATTTGAAGGAAAAATACTTCTTGACATGGGTGCTCTCACTCTTATGTCTGATGAAGAACCTATCTCTTCTCTACATGACAATTGATATTGAGGTTCACCTCTATCTGGTTCATGGTTCTTCTTCTACTTTCTCATGAGGTTTTCACACCTCCCTTCTTTTATTGTGTTGCTACCCACTATGTGGAACCTGTAGCTTTCTATGTTTTCTCATTGCCATTCATGGTGGTACAATCTTACTTGCAACCATACATCATTTTTGGTAACAACATAATAGTCTTTTTCATGGTTGTCCTCATCCACATTTTGGAGGGTAGAGACAACTTGTTCGAGGGGTATGCATTCTTTCTACGGATCTCCCCTCCCTCTAGCTTCCCCTTTTATTTACCTTAAATTATCTACATATCATACATGCTAATATTTTAAGGGGGGCATATATTCTCTTCACATGTACATCCACACATACACTCTTTTTTATTCACATCCCCTAAGGTGTAGCTTATAAATTCATCCCCTGAGGTGTAGTTTATCAATTCACCCTCTAAGGCATAGCTTATCAATTCACCCCCTAAGGTGTAGCTTATCAATTCATTCCCTGAGGTGTAGCTTATCAATTCACCCTCTAAGGTGTTACGTATTAATTCACTCCCCTATGTCATTATTTATTTAACACTCCCTGAATCATTCACCCCATGCACTGTTGGTTTTTGATACGGTCCATGAGGCGTTGGTGTTTGATATGCTCCTTGAGGTGTTGGTGTTTGATACGCTCCCTGAGGCATTGGTTTTTTGGTATGCTCCCTAAGGTGTTGGTAGCATATGATCACCTAGCATAATGCAGCTTGATAGTCTATGATCCATGTAGTCTATGATCACCTAGCATAATGCAACTTGCTAGTCTATGATCCATGTAGTCTATGAGCCACATAAAATAATGTAACTTGCTACTCTGTGTGCCTCATATGACCTACCTTTATACACTCATGGTCACCTAGCATAATGCAACTTGCTAGTCCATGATCCATGGTGGTATTGTGATTTGCATGACCCCTAGTGACAAATCAAGCTAGTGTTTGAGTCATGTACTCTTCTTCTTTCGTATTGATTGCTTCCCTATCTATTTGTATGTCTTATCTCCTTGAAGTAATCGATCAGCTTGAATTATATTCTTCTATCCTCTTAAGAATTCCTTTATTTTTGGTTTTCTTTATTTTTGATGCATTTTGGGGATGACGCATAGTATTGAGACAACCTTTCACATTGGCATCTCCTTTACTTTGCTGACTCTAAATATTTCTTTGCTTGTCATGTTTTCCCCCCTCCATGTATGTGTTGTTTATGTGTGTGCGTGTGTGTGTATATATATATATGTTTAGTGGGAAAATGGGGAATCAAGATAGTTATCAAAGACTGCAAGTCCCACACTTTCCACAACTAAAACATTAGGGAAGTAAGGAATAAGCTTATGGATAAACTATTGATTTCCTAGGTTCCCTTTTTCAACTAATTATGTCTGTGTGGATGTTTTGATCAGGTTGTTAGAAGCTAGTATCACTCACTAAGTACAAAACCCTAAATTACCAATCAGATGACACAAACTAAATTTCTAACATAGATATAGACAAAATGATTACAAAAATGTAGAGAATATAGTACAGAGAAAATTTACCCAAAAACAGAGGCTTTGATGGGCTAGGGCTCTAGTCATAAATCCCCAAAGGTTTCCAACTGTTAGTATCTTCTGTAATAGCTATCTAACAATCTTCAGAGGCTTCTGGATCCTAAAGAAAATACCTAGGTGGGCTAGGGCATGAGTCATAAAGCCATGAAAGTCTTGCAATCTTGAAATCTGAAACTTTGTGACGACTGTGTTTGCAATATCTGTCTCTGTGTCACTCTTTTTTGTCGGATCTTGATGAATTTAACTTGCACATACAAAAGGAGGAGAAAGATGGTTGTGGCTATATAGGAGCTTGCCTTAGTCAAGCCCCATTTTGGTATTCCTACCTTAACAATAGCCAAGGATAAAGATTTGTAGATGTGTGTGGTCATCTAACAAATGTGTATGTGGAAATGTAAAACCCTAGATGACTCAAGCATCAAGGAAAGATCAACACTTTGCTTCACTCAATGAAACCAACATAACTTCACCTCAAGGAGATGATAGCAATGAAGACTTGTAGACTAAGAAGGCAAGGCAGCCGTATTCGTAGAGGATTTCCAAGCTTGATGTTAGAGGCTTCAACCCTTCTCCTAATCATACAAAAGGTTGTTCAAACCCTAGGAAGAGAAAGATAGTCTCAAGATCTTGATTCCTAATATCCATGAAATGTCTCCATGATAGCAAATTCAAACAACTTCAAGAGCTTCAACAAGTTGCTGATCTTCAATGGTAATTTTGGCATAGTTTTGACATAAAGCTTGCATATAGACTATGTGTAATAAAATGATTTTCAAATGTTTTTAAATAGCTAACCTTAGGAATTTCAAATTTTGAAATAAGATGTTGACATCGAGCGAAAAACAAAAATTTAGAAATGAAATCCCGAGATGCATGGCGGGAGGTGACACCCTGCCAAAATTCAAAACCATGGGAAATAGGGCAGGGCTAGGGCACGAGCACCCAATCCCAAGCCCTGATTTTCTGATCAAGTCTTCCTTAAGGGGGTCCAGGGAATCCCAAATACAAACTTTCTTTTTGGGTTCAGTATTCAGTTATCTTGAAATATGACATTTCTTCAGTTAGACATAGGTCAATTAGAGTTTAGGAAGGTCTAAAATAAACTAGGTTGAAAGGAAACCAAAGGAGAGAAGCTAAACTATGAGAAATTGTACTGTTCCATGTAGGAGGATAATTTCTGACATAACATTTAGCCCCCACTTTAGTGGCCATATGACACTACGTGCATATGCAACTAAAGGAGAGTAAATAAATCAATCATGAAAAGGATACCCAAAAGGATACTATAGAGGATGCTGAAATGTTTCACAGAAGAGGAAGAAGACCCCAAGTCTGTAATCCTGCAAGACCACAAAGTTATGAACCACAACCTATAAAGGAACATTTGTTAGAAAATTAAAATCAAATCAACCTGCAACCATCACACAAATGAGTCAATCATAAATACTAAGGGGTTGAGTGATGAGACGTGATGAGGGAGGAAATCAAGGGAGATATATGTCCCCCCTTGTTTCTTCTTGCTTAGTTCGAAAAGGAGAAATAAGGAGAATATCTACACACACTGATTTCAAGAAGATGTGATGAGAAATGTGTTGCGATGGTTGTTTTTACAAACAAGACCCAAGAACAACATATTGGGCAAGATGGAGGGTGGAATCAGGACTCGAACACAACAAACGGTGCAAAAATATGAGTTCGGCAGCCCAAGATAGAGGCTTTTGATGAAAATTGTTTACTTTTGCACCTAGATAGTGATAGGAATTCTCATCCATTTACTATATGTAAAGGGATTATTCACTTTTCACTACTCATTCTTACTTGTCATTCTGTAGAGGAGAGAAGGAGAAGGAGGAAGAGACTGACAATGCCAATCTGATGTCCATACCAGATTTCGAGACTAGAGATGTTCTAAGCCTGAGTGGCAGAGAGACGCTTCAAGGCTGAGGTAGGGTCCTAATCCTTGCTTTTGTCATAATTCTTTTTATTTCTTTTAGATTTTATCATTTTGCATGCTGCATAGGCCTTTCTAGACAGGGGTCCCCAATAGGGGCACCCAAGTCCACTCAGGGTGACTGTGTCTCAGCAAGGCACCCTAGTCAACCTGGGGTGCCCGAGTCTACCTTGGGCACCCAAGTCCTCTTGGGACACCCTAGTCTAAAAAGGACAAGGGCCCCAAGGGTAGGGCACTGATTGTTGTTGTAGATACTAAATGATTATTTGATGATGTATACTAATTCAACTTCTTACTATTTGTCATGTAGGTCATCCCCGAGATGCGAGTGCATACAAGTGGTCACTTGATGTTTCTTCTTTGAGATCACATTTGTACCATGACTAACACCAAGAGAGGTCACCTACAAGTTGTAGGGCTCTGGTGGGTGTTTGACATGCCCATGATTAGATTCCATTGCAGTATGCTTATGGCTTTGATGGAGAGGTGGAATGCAGATACTTCTAGATTCCATCTACCCACAGGGGAAATGACTATCACACTAGAGGATGTCTACCAGATCTTGTGACTGCCCATATGTGGAGAGATAGTGAGGTTCATGAAGCATTGCTTAGTGGAGTACACACGAGAGAGCTAGATATACTGTCTAGGCTACATAGTCGCTCCAGCAGAGTGAAGGCACATTCAACTCTGATTACTAGATTAAGGATGCACTGACATCCCTCTGATTTAGATGGTCATGATGGTTATGGTCGCATTAGCAGTCACACTAGATGGATGAGGCACTCACCTTCATGGGGGCCTTGTTCACACTATCAGGGCGATGGAGGAGTAGAGTATAGTATATGCGTGGGGGCGTAGTATGCTTGCAGACCTCTACTGTGGGTTGGAATGATATGTCCATTATGAGGCGCATAGCCTGATGTGTTGCACTTTACTATAGGTCTGGGCTTTTGAACACCTTAGATGTACGCGGCCTACATGTTTCCCCATAGAGCCAGCATTTGATCATCCATGTGTCCACACATATCCTCTTGTGAGATGTTAGAGACATGGTGATCTACTGTATTGGAGAGTTATATTTGATAGACTACCGCCCAACGACACCATCTGGAGACTATATCATGACTACATAGCATGGCCAGGTCAGCATAGGTAGTTGGCTAGGATGCAGAGGGATCGATTAATGGCCGGTCACCTTGATCATTTAGTTGTGTGGTTTTACTTTGATAGAGTGGCATGATAATTCAAATGCCAACAAGATGTCCCTATGATGCGTCCGAGCTATGCATGCTCACTACATAGCGTTATCAGGGCTAACATCACCTGACGACTGATGATAGCTAATATAATAGTTAGTGATGATGATGGTATAGAGGATGCAGAGATGATATATGATGTAGACAATGTTAGCATTATCCGAGCATACCATATCTAGAGGCAGACAACGTGACCCACTCTTATTTATCCTCCCAGTCACGCCACAGGCGATCCTTGACCTTGGGCCGGTCATGCTAGTGACATAGGGGTAGAGGATGACGTTAGTGACTTCGCTAGATATTATAATCTAGACGAGGATGATGATGATGATGATGAGGAGGAGACTCTATCATGGTACATCTTCAGAGCGAGACTGTGGCAAGATCAATAGGAGGTAGACAGTGACGAGGAGGCCGAGTCGAGGCCACAGTTGAGAGCTCATGGTCTGGATCCTATAGATGTTAGGATTTTGAGCCATCATGAGTGAGGGGAGACCAGTAGTCATATGCCCCTAGCTACAGAGCTAGTCACACCATCAGCTATCTGGGATCCATCTTGGCGAGATGGAGATCCAGGTAGGATACTTTTATATGGATGCATGTATTTTGATGATTATTTATGGTTCCTATATGAGATATTGATATCTATTCTATTTTCTTTTTGCAGTTGGGACAGATGCATGGCATGACATTGTGAGTTGCGTCATAACAGAGATAGTTCCTTCCGATGCAGCCGAGCGATGGGTGTGGATAGGGTACTCACCACAAGCATCTGTAGGGCAGCATGCAGAGATTTTCATACCATTCGTGAGATACAGGTTAGCTATGGAGTCTATTCTAGATCAAGCTACAAAGGATAGAGACTAGGCCATCCAAAGAGCTGAGCGCATGGAGGCTGCACTCCAGACACTATGAGATCAAGCTGTAATAGTACCATCTCTTGAGAGAGATCCTATCATCAGTGAGGTCTTACTTCTCAAGTTACCTCAGGTGAGAGCTGACATAGATAGGGCCCAGGTAGAGCGAGATAGAGGCATATCTGAGAGAGACCAATATCAGTAGATGTATCAGGAGTCATACGACGAGGTGATAGGACTGAGAGGTGAGATTGGGGGGTTATGATCGTGAAGTGTCTCTAGGAGTCATTCACGGTCTGTAGCCACATATGGTCAGCCTTCCATCACATGCACACTACCAGGTATCGAGGGGACACGTGACCGAGGTTCAGCTATGTGATGTATTTTATGTACTATGACATCTCATTTTGATGTACGGGATGGTCGACTCTGATGTATATTCATACTAATGATTATATATATGATGCTTTTCTATTATTTCTTCTAGTGTTGTTTAATCTATCACATGTGATTTATATAAAATGCTACTAGTGATATCTTATACAAAAACTAGCATAGATATCAATAAAAAAAAATGTAGCAGGGCAGAGACAAAGATGAGGCACGTGGCGAAGCTCAAAGACCTAGGGCTCATTGGAGGTCTTAGGATTTCAGGGAGGTTGCGAAGGAAGGACATGGTTCGACATCCTGGGTAGTAGAGGCAGAGAATGAGCTTCCTTTGGGAAATTTGTGGATTAATGACAAATTTTCCCTAGGGAAGGTGAGGGTAGAATCAAAAAGGTTCCCAAACAATGGCTTCAACAATGGTGAGTCCAGATGGTGCATGGACCAAAAGGAAAATCCCACCTTCCCTTTCAACAAAGGAGGGTTTAGAGGATTCAGAGGTTTCAAGATAGAAACCCTAGATTGGTGGGAAGGTGAGGTTTTGGTAAAAGAAGACACGGAGAGCATATCTGACATCAATCTCAAGGAAACAAGAAAATAATGGTAATGCCTCAGGTTTTGCTTGGCCCATCTATTGATAATTTAAGAGATTAGGGTTTGATTATCAAATGGTTTGGGTCCAAATCAAATATTGAAGTGATGCTAAATTGGTGGCCGGAGCACTGGGGTTAGGATCTTAAGATAAAAACATTGTCCAATGGTTTTTTCATCTTCATATGTCTGACCGTGGCAGTTAAGAAGAAAATTCTAGAAGGGATCTGGCTTTGGGAGGACTTTGGATTTTATATTAAAGTTCCCAAATCTCCCATTAGAGTTCTGGACACAGGCAATTCTAGAAGAGATAGGCAAATCCTTGGGCAACTTTGTTTGTGCAGAGGAAAGAATGGACAGAAATGGAAATGGGTCCTATGTGCGGATCTGCATTGAGAACAAACTAGATTTCTCAAAATGGAGGGAAATTGAGATTTTCTCTGATTGGGAACTCTTAGACAAGCTTTGATTTTGGAACCTTTTCCCAAAGGGGAATTAAAGGAGACAATGGGCTAGTGATCTAGGTTTGTCCCTCTAAATTAGGAGGCAACAAGAGAGCTCTAGCCACAGGGAGATTTTGATGGCAGAGGGCTAGCTCAGGAGGCCTCCATTAATCCACCTTCAGAAGAAGATAAGACTAGCAGGGTAGGGAAAGAAACTCAAAATGAACCTGCTTAATATTCCAAGAGGACAGCAGATGATCAACCTAAAGCCAGAGTAATTGACTCCTCTTGGGAGCAGATTGGCCTTTTGGATAAAAAGATTTTGAAGACTCTTGATCTTATGCACCTCCCCATTGGAGAAAAAGACTTGATCTCCCTGATTGAGGTTGGAAAGGAGATGATAGAAGTTGCAGAGGCTACTAAAGCAGGGTCCCTGAAGATTGATGAGGAAGTCCAGGAGGATTATTGGATCAAAGATCTCGAGAATGACTTGATTCTGGATAAGGATAAGAACTTGTTTGGTCAGCTAAAGGAGGACCTGCAAGCTAAAGCAGGGGAAGGTCTTCCCCTCAATTCTAATAGGATTTTGGGAATCTACCAAAAAGATTCAATAAAACTATTTCCAGACTATGGAGAGATTAGAAACAGGGGTCGAACGCCCAATAGGGAGAAACTAAAGTTGGATGGGGAAGCCTGTGGCCAACTTAAGATCTTGGATTTACTAAAAGTAGGGAAGGGGGCCCCCCTTCTTGAAGAGCAATGAAACTCATTTCGTGGAATGTTAGGGGCTTAAACGCCCCTACCAAGAGATGCTTGGTTAGGTATTTCTCAGAATTGAATTTCTCGGATGTGTGGCTTTTTCAAGAAACTAAGTTAAATCAGGAGGAAAGAGATAAATTCTGCAAAAAGATGAGAAGATGGAACTTGGTGGGAGTCAACTCTATGGGAGCCTCAGGTGGTCTCATCACTCTATGGTGACCACAGTCAGTAGTAATAAAGGAGGTGGCAAACAACAGATGTTGGATTGCTTCAAAGGTAAGGAGTCTAGTGTCAAATCTAAGTTTTCTTTTGATTAACATTTATGGGCCCAACTCCTGCGCGGAAAAAAAAGATATTTGGAAAGAATTAGACCTTGTTCTAAGCAGTCAAGCATTTGATTTTTACATTCTGGGAGGAGATTTCAATGCCATTTTGAGATCTGAGGACAAGTGAGGAGCGGTTGGTAGGAAGCTTCAATCCCAAGTAGATTTCAAAAGTTTTGTGGATAGGAATTCTTTGTTTGAAATTCCTATGGGAAATGGAGTTTTCACTTGGACAAATAGGAGATTAGGATTTAGCAATATTGCTGAAAAATTGGACAGGTTCTTCTTCAAAGGAAATTTGGGAAACTTCCCCTTCGGTTTAGAGTGAAAAATTTTACCAATCTCAGGTTCAGATCACTATCCAATCCTTTTGGAAATTTTAGGAGAAAGGAAACCAGTGAGGTGTCCTTTTAAATTTGAAAACATGTGGTTCAAGGATCTAGACTTTGAAGATTTGGTTAAGCAGTGGTGGTCAGAAATTAATCCGGACGGAGTCAAACTCTTTAATATTGTAACTAAGTTAAAATATGTGAAACAAAAAATTAGAGATTGGAACAAAGAAAGCTTCAAGAATATTTTTGAAGAAAAAAGGAGAATCGAAGGAGATTTGAAAACTCTCAATGAGCAGGTTATAAGGGAAGGAATGGATGAAAACAACTTTCTTCTTGAAAAGGAACTTCTTGGTAAATTGGAGGGATTAACCTCAAAAGAAGTTTTCTGGTGCCAAAAATCAAGGGAGATTTGGCTCAGGGCAGGGGACAAGAACTCCAAGTTTTTTCATAATTCCACTAAGGCCAGAAGGGAAATCAACAAAATTTCTTCAATCAAAGCTGAGGATGGAAGGATTTTAGAAAAGGGAAATCAAAAGAATTTCTTCAATCAAAGCTGAGGATGGAAGGATTTTAGAAAAGCTAGAAGATATCAACAAAGAAGTGGTATCCTTCTTTGAGAATTTATTGAATGATAGAGAAGGATCATGTTTGGAGAGCCAACAGACTCTGATTCAGAACATTCTAAAACTCATTATAGATGAATACAATAAATTCTTAACCAGTAAGTTTTCAGAAGCAGAAATAAAGGAGGCTCTCTTCAAACTTCATCCGGATAAGGCACCAGGCCCAGATGGATTCCTGACTGCCCTTTTTTAGAAATGCTGGGGGTTTTTGGGAAAAGAGATTGTAGAAGCAATTGAGGGCTCTAGGAATTTAGGAAAAGTTTTGAAAGAACTAAACAACACCTTTTTAGCCCTAATTCCAAAAAAAGACAAGCCAAACTCTTTAGAGGAGTTTAGACCCATTGCCTTATGCAATACCCTCTATAAAATCCTAGCTAAGGCAGTTGCTAATAGGCTAAAGTTGATTCTTCCAGAAGTCATAGCTAAAGAACAGACTGGCTTTGTTCCTGGAAGGTCCATCCTAGATGGGGTGATAATAGCTCAAGAAACCATGCACTCAGTTCAAAGAATTAAAATTCTCGTAATGCTCATTAAACTCGATATGAAAAAGGCCTATGAAAAAGTCAATTAGAGGTTTCTCTTCAAAGTTTTAGAAGCCTTTGGATTTATTTTCTCATGGTTGAATTGGATCTTTGAATGGGTGGCCTGCCCTCAGTTTTCTATCTTGATAAATGACTCTCCTGAAGGTTTTTTTGGGTCCTCAAGAGGTCTCAGGTAGGGAGACTATTGTCCCTTTTTATTTTTATTCTAATGGAGGTTGCATTAGGTAGATTTTGCTTAAGGGCAAAAGCAAAAGACAGAATATAGGGCATTCAAATATCTCAATGAGCTCAAGAAGTCACTCATTAGCAGTTTGCTAATGACACCATGCTTTTTGCAGCTGCCAAAGAGAGGGAAGCTATGCAGTTGTCCCAAATTCTAGATCTATACTCCTCAGCTTCGAGACAAGAGGTTAGTAATTTGAAATCAGAAGTTTTCTTTTTTAATACTAATAGAAGAATTGAAAATAGGATTCTTAGAGTTTTGAAGTTTAGAAAAGGAGAACTCCCGTGCAAGTACGTAGGATTGCCTTTGGATAAAGGAGTTAGAACCAGAAAGCTTTGGGAGGGGCTTATTGAAAGGACAAAACTCAGATTAACCTCTTGGAAGAACAAATGGATTTCCTGGGCTGGGAAGGTTGACTTTCCTAAAGGCTATAATCATAGCAATCCCTACATATATGATGTCCTATTTCCCGTTGGCTAAAGCAGCCTTGGAAGATCTAAATCAGAAAATAAGAAATTTTTTTTGGCAGGGGAATTCAGATCAAAATAATTATTCTCTTATCAAATGGTCCCATATTTGTGAGCCTATTGAAGCAAATGGAACTGGCCTAAAAAACTTGGTAGAGCAAAACATAGCCCTAGGCGCCAAATTGGTTTGGGCTATTCATTCGAAACAAGAGTTGAAATGGGTTAAGATTGTGAAAGCAAAATATTTAGAAGACTTAGAAAATAGCATCTTCACCATGAGTTAGCTTCCCAGGGCCTCAAGAATATGGAACTTCATTAGCAGTTGCATACATCTTATTCCTAATCATTTGACTTGGGAGGTCAGGGATGGTCACTCTGCTTCTTTCTGGGAAGATTCCTGGAATGGACACTCCATCTTATCAGAGAAAGAAGCACTTGTGGCAACTAGAAACCTCTCAAAGTAGAGATGGGGGGATAAAGTAAGAGACTACCTTGATCCTCCCATTCTGGGGAATTGCTTACAGGTGGAAGAATATAAGAACTTTGGGTTTGGAAGAGGCAGTGGCGTTAGCCTTGGAGGAAGAACTAAGACCCCGAAAGGTGATGCTTAGGGATGGGCTAGATGTGCTAAGGTATGATGTGGCCCCTTCAGGAAGATACAGTGTTAAGGAAGGTTACAAAGCTCTTAAAGGGGACCCAGAGAATGACAAAAGTCTTCCAATCCCTCTCCACTAGAATAAATTGTGTCTACCTAAGGCAGTTTTGTTCACTGGGGTAGCATTGAAAGGCAGAATTCTGACTATAGAGAGATTCAAGAAAATGGGCTTCGAAGGTCCCTCTAGATGTGTTTTGTGCAAGTAGGATGAAGAGTCAGTGAATCACCTTCTTCTCAACTGCGACTTCTCAGTGAAATGTTGGGATTGGCTGAGGCTAAAATTAAAATGGGCTGCAGCTTTCGCAAACCTCCTCTGGGAAGCTTTGATCTCTTGGCCTCTTCTCCACAAAGAATCAACTTTTGGAGGTCTCTGGATAATTAGTCCCTCGCTGCTTCTATGGGAACTTTGGAAAGAGCAAAATCAGAGAATCTTCCAGGAGAAGGATACTCCCATTTACTCCTTTCTAAACAAGTTAGAGGCAAAGATAGTGGAAGTTCTGAATGCAAGATTGTCAGAGGGAGGAGATAAAAAAAAGAACTTTTCCTATTGGGATTCAGAAATGAAGAAGAACTGGAAAGGCTTACTTACTCCTCCCATAGCCTCTATCCCTGCAACTTCAACAAGAGCAGAGAGAGATTCAGTCCGTTGGTCCCCTCTGGAAGAAGGATGGTTTAAGTTAAACTTTGATGGGGCTTCTATAGGAAACCCAGGGATTTAGGGGGTAGGATGTATTGTTAGAGATTGGAGAGAGAGAATGGTAGGGAGACTTGTGAAGAGTTTACCAGAAGGAACAAATAATTTAGTAGAATTACAAGATGTCATTTTGGGCCTCAGACTTTGTTAAGATCTCAGAATTAGAAAACTAGAAGTTGAAGGGGATTCTCTTATCATTAATGGGCTCATAACCAGAAAAATGATAAATTAGAGACTTAATGCCTTATTGGATCAGGCACTTTCTCTTTTGGATTCCTTTGAACTAGTTCAAATCAAGCATGTCTTTAGAGAATGAAACAAAGATGTGGATGCCCTCTCAAATTGGGGAGAAGATGGCAGATAGGTTAGAGAACTAGTGAATATAGATGAGACATTTTAGAGAAAGTAAAATCTTAGAGGGTGGAAGGGAGGGCGTTCTACCATTCACTTTAAATGGAAGGACTGGGGCATGTGTTTCTATATAAGATGGTCTAGTGACAACATTCCATGAGTGGTGTAGGGGGCAGCTAATTTGGATGGTGTTTGAAGTGACGTGGCATGGATAGGACTGGGGTGGAAGAAGTGCGATGGGGTTCTTCATCATCAGGAATTCATTTCTTGAGAGCAAAATTTATATTGAGTTATTTCCCACACTCAACATCATTAGGGAGAATGCTTCCCTCTCCACTTCCTCTTCTTTGAGGGGAAGATTCAGGAAGGCTTTGTGGTTTTAAATGGGCAGCCAAATGTAGGGTTTGGTAGTGCATTTCCCATTCTATTTGTTGTTCTCTTCATTAATGGCGGGTGGGTCTGGCTTCCTGATGCATGTCTCCATAGAGGGGGTGGTCTGTCTGGGGATGGATACTCCCATCTAGATTAAGAGCACAGTAAGACAACTGGCCTTTAAGGGTCCAGTGACAGACCAGAGGTTGAAAAGAATCCTGTGACATAGTGATGAATTCATTCTCTTGGCAGTTAAGGTAACCCTGGGTAAAGACTTTTTGGGAGAGGGGGAATTTTATAGAGTAGATACGTCCATTGTCTCCCATTTTTTGGCCTCGTTGCTAGATGCTGGCACTGCAAAGGATCATTGTCTTCTCTTGATGTGCCGTCTCTTTATCAACAATTTACTGGTGGATGTTGAGGATATAGTGAGGGCAACTGAATTAGGAACCAGAATTCCCAAGCTGACAGATTTTCAATTAATGGAGGATGAGACTACGATCATTTGCTACCTCCCTTTTCTTCTCAACCCCAAAGGATGGCCGTTGATTCTTCATAGGGAACAAGTGGTGGAATGTGTGGAGTTTTTGTTCAAGCTGCTTCAAATTGATCCTCACGGTGGCTCGTTCGATTGGCTGGAGAATTTCAGGGTAAAGGCAACCAGTCTTGGCTTTCATGATTGAAGCCTTTCATGTTATGGTTATGTAAATGTTTCAGTATGGTGGTTTAGGTTTGTGATAGTAGGCAGTTTTTGGATTTCTCCCCTGCAAGTATAGATAATGAAACTTATAGGTGAATTGTATATTTAGTTCTCAGGCCTTGCATGGCCATTTTCTCATTCGAAGGAACCCTACAAGGTCAAGTAGATGGTAGGGGTTCTTAGTTGATGAACCTAGTTTTTGCAAGATATGTAGTCAGCTCTGTAAATTTGTTATTTTATATCAATATATACAAACTCTGATTATAAAGCAAAAAAAAATGCTACTAGTGATAAATGTTAATGCTAATGTGATACTAAACAATTCTTTGCAGAACATATAGTAAAAAGAACAATGAATAATGAATTTCACACATAACCAACATTCTATGTTTTACTCAGTTAATACAAAGGTGATCTTAATAAAGTATACTTAAACAAGATACAACAATGATTAACCGAAAAAAAAGACTCTATGTTAAATGAATTAAGACAAAATAATCATATCTTGTCGAAATTAAAGCTAAACTAACTCAATAAATTTGCTTTTTAAAGTAACATCTAACATATAACCTTTAAGCATAAAATTTCTTGAGGTGTGCAACATTAATAGGTTCTTTAAGCGGTGTACCTTGTTCATCAGCTAGTTTATACGCTCCTAATCTAAAGGCTTCAGTAATGACATATGGTCCAAGCCAATTAGGGCTGAACTTTCCTTTTTCTCTAGGAGGTGCATTTACATTGCGTTGATTCTCATATAGTACCAAATCTCCAACATCGAATGAACAATGTATGACACACTCATTATATGATCATTGGATACTCTTCTGATGGGCCTTAAGATGCTCAAGAGTGTTAATACACTGTTCATCCATCATCTCAAGTTGTAATCTCTTTTCTTGTTCCATGTCATCATCAATAATGTCTCTCAAGGAAACTCTCAATGAAGGAATTTCTAACTCTAAGGGAATTACCGCGTCAGTGCCATAAACAAGATTATACGGAGTAGTTCTAGTAGTTGTATGAATGCTTGTTCTATAAGCCCATAATGCATAGGATAATTGAGTATGCCAATCTTTCTGATGTTTATTAACAGTTTTTTGTAAGATTTATCCAATAACCTTGTTTGAAGCTTTTGCTTGGCCATTCGATTGAGGATAGTAAGGTGTAGAGAAGCAGTGTTGAATGTGATATTTTTCAAGAAATTTCTCCACATCCATGTTCTTGAATGGCATGCCATTGTTAGAGACAAAGGAGGAAGGAATACCAAATCAAGAGATTATGTTATCTTGTATAAACTGACAAATTACTTCAGCAGTCGTGGATCGTAAAGGAACAACTTCAACCCACTTTGTGAAGTAATCAGTGGCGGTGATTATAAAGGTATGTCCTTGAGAAGAAGGTGGAGAAATTTTACCAATTAGATCCAAGCCCCAAACAGAAAATGGCCAAGGTGAAACTTGGGCACGAAGTTCTTGGGCAAGTGCTCGGATTAAATGTTGATGTTGTTGACATTGCGAGCACTTCTTGACATAAGTGGAGGAATCTTGTTCCATGTGTTGCCAATAATAACCCATACATATTAGTTTTTGTACCAATGGTTTTCCTCCAAAATGCCCTCCACAAGCACTAGAGTGAGCTTCTTCTAAAGTGATCGAGATCTCTGAATTACTAAGACATCAGAGAAGAACACCATTATAACTTCGTCTATATAAGACATTAGATAGAATGATATAATGTGCTACAAGTTTACATAGGTGAACTCAAGCATTTTTATAAGTTGAATTAGGGATGGTTCCATCAAGCAAATAGTTGAATATATGGGAGAAACATTCATCAAAGTTCATGTTACAACAAAGGTTAATGTCTGAAGATACCATTTCATCTAATGCAAGTATCTTGATATTATGAATGATAAAGATGTATTCATCGGGTGAATTGACATGAGATATAAGGGAAGCCACACTTGCCATTGCATATGTGTGTTGATTGTCCTTTCTAGGTATAGTATCAATTGAGAAAGATGAAAACTATTGTAACAAGATAAGGCCAGATCGTGGTATTGAGATAATTTTTCTTGTTTCACTTAATACGATCATGTTATTTGTCATACAATTAATTGTGAATCACCATATATGGTGATGTTTTATATATTCAAAGTCAAGGTGGCATGAAGTCCTACGATGAGATCTTCGTACTCAGTGATGTTGTTTGTGCATGAGAAATTTAGATGATAAGACATAGGAATTGGCTTACCCGAAGGAGGTACTAATATAATACCACCATCGGAGCCAATTCGACATCTTGATCCATCAAAATACAATTCCCATTTGTCATCTTTATCCATATTTAATATTTGTTCATCACAAAATATCTCCTAATTTTGTATAGCAAAGGGAGAAGGTTCTTCAAGCACTAATTGGTCGGTTAATGCTTGTCCTTTAATCACTTTTTAAGATATAAATTTGAGATCAAATTTAGTTAACAACATAACCCATTTAGCAAGGCAACCTGAAAGATCTATTTTAGCAAATAAATGTTTCAAAGGATCAAATTTTACCATGAAGTGTATCTTAGAATTTAAAAGTTAATGTCGAAGCTTTTGTGTTGCAAAGACAAGAGCTAAGCATTGTTTCTCAATGACAGTATATCACACTTCATAATCGAGCAATGTTTGGCTGATGTAATATACAACACATTCCTTGCCTTCAATGTCATGTTGTGCTAATAATGCTGCAAGGACATTATTAGATGTTGAGGTATAAAGAATGAAAGGTTTATTAGTAGTAGCAGGTTGTAAAATAGGAGGGTTAGCGAGATAACTCTTTAAGTCCTCAAAATCCTTCTGACATTTTGAATTCCATTGAAAATTTGAATCCTTCTTTAGTAGTTGAGTAAAAGGGCAAGTCCTATCTGTAAGTTCTGAGACAAATCGGCGAATGGCCTGTATTTTCCCTCAATGCAAACTATGAAGTTGAGATATGTTTTTAGGTGCTGGCATATTAACACTTGCATCAATCTTTTTCGTATCTACTTCAATACCACAATTTGAAACTATAAATCCCAATAGTTTCCCACTATCTACACCAAAGATGCACTTACGGGGATTTAATTGCATGTCATATTTCTTTATTCACTCAAATATCTGTTAGAGTCATGGCATGATCTTGGCGATGAATAGACTTCACTAAAATGTCGTCGACATAGTCCTCTAAATATTGTGCATGTAATCATGAAAGATAAGAGTCATAGCACATTGGTAAGTTGCTCTGACATTCTTAAGTCCAAACAACATGACTACCCAACAAAATGTTCCCCAAGCTATTATAAAAGTTGTTTTATATTGATCTTGAGGGCTTATAAAAAAATGATTATATCCTAAAAATCTGTCCATGAAGGAGAGTAGTTCATGACCGACTATTGAATCGACAATCATATCAATGTTTGGAAGAGGGAAATCATCTTTTAAAGATGCAAGATTCAAATCTCAAAAGTCGGTGCACATCCGAATATGACCATCAGGTTTAGCAACAACCACAATATTTAAAATCCAAGGTGAATAGTCAATAGGGCGGATAAAGCCAGCTTGTAAAAGGTTTTTTATCTTAGCCTTAATGAGTAACACAATCTTAGGATTCATCTTATAGATCTTTTGTTTAAATGACTTAGCATCTGGTTTTAATACGATATTATGTGTTACAATATGAGGATCAATACCAAGAATATCTGAGTAATTCCAAGCAAACAATTCAAAAAATTCATGTAACAACTTGGTCATATCTTATTTTTTTTCTACATTTAAACAATCACCTATAGGGATATTTTTTTAGTATTATCTTTCTCCATGAAAACATCAACAGTCTTTCCATTAAGTAGAGCGCTGTGGTCTAGGAGATCAGGTGATTGTGGTAATTCTTCAGATTTTTCCTTAGATTTTAGAGTAGTATTTATCATGTTAGTGGACTTGCCAAAATATTCAGTACTGTTCAAACAATAAGGTAATCCACGTTTATGATGGTGATAGGGAATATTGTCATAAGCACCCAAGAATTCAATTATCGCTTCATCTGTTGAAAAAATATCCAAAGGAACCTCTCCTGGATGACAATTAGTGTCAATCATCTTAGGAAATGTCAAATTAAGCGTTGATATTATATTAACATTAAGATTAGGACGTCTACGGGCTTTAGATTCCTTGAAAGGATTATATCCAATGCCACTTGAGTAATGCCACGAAGTGGATTCTATAGGTACTCGAATTCCTTATTGATTAATACCGCAACCATTACCTACATAGTCACAGTTCTTATAAAGGATCTGAAATCCTTGACCATAAAGGGAGGCAATTTCCTTGGAAGAAGGTGGTGCCTCATAGGTCTCATAGTCTGTAGTATAAGTAAGAGTATTATCTATGTTTGTTACCAAAGAGAGATTTAGATTTGAATTTTTAGATGAGATCGATGCAACATTTGATGTTTTAGGATTAGGATTGTTAGTTTTATATTCACCTATGGAGGGGGATGTAAAATCTAATGAACCCAACCAAGAAATGCATTCAATTTCTTGGTCTCTTCCACAACATTATCTATGGCAAGAGGAGTTAATGAGTCAAATTTCAA
The DNA here is from genome assembly GCA_027924645.1 of Cunninghamia lanceolata. Lineage (NCBI taxonomy): Eukaryota > Viridiplantae > Streptophyta > Pinopsida > Cupressales > Cupressaceae > Cunninghamia > Cunninghamia lanceolata. Next base: position 175,696 of record BSBN01001359.1, read on the forward strand.
GTTGTTTAAGATCTTGTGATTAATAACTTGTTTTTGTGATTCAATTTGTAAACAGTTATCTAGTTTAGGATCAACATCAATAGTATGAACTTTGTCTTTATAAATAAACTTGATTGAATGATGAAAGGTAGAAGGAACTACCCCCAATGCATGAATCCAAGGCCTACCAAGAATCATGTTGTATGATAAAGAACCAAACATGACATGAATCATGGTAGATAAAGTCACTTGTACAGGTAAAGTTATGGTGCCTATGGATTTTCTTCCAACATTATCAAATCCACGGATACTTATTCTATCCAATTTAATCAAAGATGTATCAATTTTGATTTTATGTAGTAAATTGATGCCAAAAACATTAAGAGCTGATCCATTATCAATCATAACTCACTTAATCAATTTCTTATTTATTATAATGAATATAATCAAAGGATCATATTGATTTTGAACTTCAAGAGATGGCAACTCATGTTGTTGAAATAGAATATCTATTTTTGTTGCATGCATATAATCTAAGAGAGTTGCTACATCATTTGGCTTGATAGAAAGTGGTACAATCACCTTTTGTAAAGCTTCCTGGAGCATTCCATGGTATGTAGGTGAAGTTTGTATAAGTTCCCAAAGAGAAATCTTAGCAAGACTAGCACGAAGCTACTCAACAAGATCATAATCTTGACCAACTTTTTGTGTTAAATGAGGTACTTGAGGAAGCATAGGTTGAGAAGCTGGTAAAGATATTAGAATGCTCGATTTTTGTTTACTTTGTTTGTTATTCTAAGTATTACATGTATGAGAAACCACAGTATGAGCAGGTTGTTGTGAATTTTGATGTGTTATTTGTTTAGCATAGTTATAAATGTAATTAGGAGGTCGAGAAGAAGGCAGAAGACCTCTAATAGTGAGCACTGGTTTAGAATGTGGTTGAGCCACATCTGAACACAAGTTGACCACTATCTTCAGTTTCATAGGTTCTTCTTGAGGTTTAGGAACATAGATTGCATTTACTAATCTTTGAAACAATGGCGGTTTGGGAGTCACAGTGGAATGTTCAATCGAGATAAAGTCCTCAAGGGCTTAATCTAACATATTGAAGTCATCACAACTAAATGGCTCATCATACACATGAAAATATTACAAAAAGTAATCCGATATTATAGGATGTTCTAGTTAACCCACAACTTAAGTGTAAAATGATATAGCATAAACTTTGTGAAAATTAAATATAGCACTTATGCAAAACACAAAGTTGTAATTTCAAACTCTTTTAATGAAAGGATAAAGAAATCACTCAAATTTTAATGCATGTACTTTCATAAAAGAGGGTTTGCAATCTAAATATGATTTAGGACAAAAAACTAATTTAGATCTGATGTTAAAAAAGGATGCAAATTCTTTTAGAGCACGGGTTCACCAAAATGTTTAGTGGGAAAATGGGGAATTAAGATAGTTATCAAAGACTGGAAGTCCCACACTTTCCACAACTAAAACATTAGGGAAGTAAGGAATAAGCTTATGGATAAACTACTGATTTCCTAGGTTCCCTTTTTCTTCTAATTATGTTTGTGTGGATGTTTTTATCATCTTTTCACAAGCTAGTATCACTCACTAAGCATGAAACCCTAAATTACCAATCAGATGATAATAACTAAATTTTTGACATAGATATAGACAAAATGATTATAGAAATGCAGAGACTACAGTACAAAGAAAATGTACCTGGAAACAAAGGCTTTGATGGGCTAGGGTGCTAGTCACAAAACCCTGAAGGTTTCTGACTATCAGGATCTTCTGTAACAACTATCTAACAATCTTCAAAGGCTTTCAGATCCTAAAGAAAATACCTAGGTGGGCTAGAGCATGAGTCATAAAGCCTCGAAAGTCTTGCAATCTCTAAATCCAAAACTTTGTGATGACTGTGTTTGCAATATCCGTCTTCCTGTCACTCCTTTTCGCTTGATCTCGACAAATTTAACCTGCACATACAAAAGGAGGAGAAAGATGGTTGTGGCTATATAGGAGCTTGGCTCAGTCAAGCCCCATTTTTGATGTTCCTACCTCAATAATAGCCAAGGATAAAGATCTACAGATGTGTGTGCTCATCTAACAAATGTGTATGCAGAAATGTAAAACCCTAGATGACTCAAGCATCAAGGAAAGATCAACACTTTGCTTCACTCAATGAAACAAACACAACTTCACCTCAAGGAGATGATAGAAATGAAGACTTGTAGAACAAGAAGGTGAGGTAGTCGTATCTGCAGAGGATTTCTAATCTCGATGTTAGAGGCTTCAACCCTTCTGCTGATCATACAAAAGGTTGTTCAAACCATAGGAAGAGAAATATAGTCTCAAGATCTTGATTCCTAATCTCCATCAAATGTCTCCATGATAGAAAATTCTAATAATTTCAAGAGCTTCAACAAGTTCCTAATCTTTAACGGCAATTTTGGCAGAGTTTTGGCATAAAGCTTGCATATAGATTGTGTGTAATAAAATGATTTTCAAATGTCTTTAAATATCTAACCTTAGGAATTTCAAATTTCAAAATAAGATGTCAACATCATGCAAAAAATAAATTTTTTAAAATGGAATCCTGAGATGCACGGCGAGAGCCGACACCCCACCAAAATTCAAAACCTCGAGAAATAGGGTAGGGTTAGGGTGTGAGCACCCAAGCCCAAGCTCTAATTTTCCAATCAGGTTTGCCTTAAGGGGGTTCAGGGAATCCCAAATCCAAACTTTCTTTTCAGGTTCAATATTCAGTTATCTTGAAATATGACATTTCTTCAGTTAGATATAGGTCAATCAGGGTTTAGGAAGGTCTAAAATAAACTAGGTTGAAAGGACACCAAATGAGAGGAGCTAAATTATGAGAAATTGTACCACTCCGTGCATGGGGACAATTTCTAACATAACATTGATATATATATATATATATACACACACACACACACAAACACACACACAAACACACACACACACACACACATATATATATTTTTGTGATGTTATGACATAGTTGTTTTGTAGGATACAGTATCTAACACTATGGTGTTGTAGGTTCCTAAGCTAGGGGCTCTAATCTCTCACTTGGTGACATCTTGTGTCTTCTACAATATCCTTTTCATGATTATTTATTTTCAATACTTTCTTCCATGTACTTTATCTTGCATATGCACGTAGTGTCATATGCCTAGTAAAGTGGGGGCTAAATGTAGTGTCTTAAATTGTGTACTCTCACAATTTCATGCTATGTTTGGATTCCACTTTAGTTTTCACTTCCCTAATTTGTTGAAAGGACCACTTTCTAGTCTTAGCCTTACCCTCAACCCACAAGAGATGTTTTCTAAGTGTTTCTTTGACCCCTTTCTTCTCATCCTATCCAAAAAGTGTAAAAGTGCCTTAGCCTTGGCAATGCCCCAAGTCATCTGAACCTTTTAATAACTAAAGTTGCATAGACAAAGGAACTAGGCATAAACATCTGCATGGTGCACTGACATCCCAAAAGTGTCTTTCAGTTCATCAACCATTTTCAAAAGGTGCATTTTTACTTGCATGGTATTTTGAGCTTTTCTGATGTCTATCTAGGCCCAAATGGCTCCTTTCCCAACTTTTTGGCCTCTTGCCTCTTCTATAAAACCCTATCGATTTTCCATTTGAAAGGATTGATCTCTCACATTAGCGAAGCTTTGGCAGAATTATTGCTCACTATCACTTGTGTTATTGCTATTCTATGCTAATTTTTTATTGCATGCTATTGAAAACCTATCAATTGATGTGATTTACTTTGATTCCTTGTACTCTTCAAAAGGCTCTCATTCGAGATCACTATCCTCTTGAACAAAGATCCATCTTGTTCTTCAATGTGATAGTCTTCCAGTGAGATACTTGCAACTCATTTCCTTGCTTTTATCAATCCATTTAATAAGCATTTATCTTGTGCGTTGAATATCATTTCCTTGTTTATTCATTTATTAGTATTGTACTATCATTTTGTCACTGCTCATCACAATTATAGACGCACTTAGAATTTTGAGTACACACTATTTTATCAATATATCAATCTATACCTTTGGTTTTTCTTGAGGTGGAAACACTGAAAATGAGGATTGACTAAGGAATACTCCTATATAGACCAACCCTCTCTTTTGTCTATGCATTTTGTAGGTTCCGTCAGGAAGCTCAGTTATGGGAGGAAAGGACTAAAAAGACTTACACAAGAGCCGAGATTGCAAATTCATATAGTACCCATTCCATACAAACTACAATGAAACACACAGACATCCACATGGCATGCTATCATCTTGGATAGTGAGGTTGTCCACTTAGTGATAGGTTCCTTATCATTTTGTCTTTTCATTTCTAGACTTCATTTCTCAAAATTCTATTTACTATTATTCATTTTCTAGCATTGTAATCAGTTTCCTTCTTTCCTTTGAACATTTAGTTTAGTTTGATTCATTCATGTTAAAACATAAAGTGGTTTTGTAGATGTAGATTTTGTCTAAAACATTAGCTAACAAAACCCTTATGTAATGTTAGTGGAAAGCTCTCTTGATTGATATGTTTAGTTGAGGAGTAGTTTATCCTACATCACAAGTCCAACCCTCCTTGCCCTTATTCCTAGTTGCACTTGCTTCACACATTGAATCTAATGAATGTAATGATGATGAGAAGATGGATAGAATGATAGAATGATGAAAGCATGATAAAGATAATGGAGAAGAGGAGTGTTGTAGCCCTCAAGATTGTCCCTCAAGTTATCGAGGCTGCCCCAAAATTGTCCCATCTAGTGAAATGAGTCAAATCACACCCTAAAATATGAGTGGTGCCTAATAAAGACCAAGAATGACACTAAAAACATGTTGAAAACCGTTACTTAGACTTGGGAAGTCCTGATGCTATCAAAAATGTCTTGGAAACACCTTGGAAACCAAGATGACAACAAATTTATGAAGTTGCCTATGTCAACAAATTTGACAACTAGCTGTCCATGACTGATCTATAATAGGAAATGGCAATATTTTTATGTGTTTTGACTGAAAATGGTTTGTCTATGATGAATTTGATGCTTGGCATTATTGTTTATAGGTCTAAAATGCTGGAAACATGTGGAGATCAGCTAGAGCTATCAGGGAGACACAAAGACTTCGAGACACCTTGCTATCTCAACCATGAAAGAACCTAATTTTCATACCTATTTCTCTCTTGTACTATAAAATGGAGGCAAGAAGATGTCAAGTATCATGAAGAAAAACCCCAAGAGCTGGAGAAATGTTAGAAATGAAGGTGCAAACCACACAATGGAAATCTAATTCAAACTTTATTTATATTCTCTAAACAATGTAGAATCAATAGAGATTGCAATAGGAATAAAACCTACTACACAGAAATAACAAGCATTAAGAACAAAACACATAACACAATATGTAATGTGAAGAAAACACTTTAGGGTAAAAAAATCCACCAAGAAAAGAGGCTCCAAGTTGTATTATCTTCAAAATATGAGATTACAATACATGCACTTCCTCTCCTTCTTCAGTCTTCAATCCAGTGCCACCTGTTACTCTCAACTCTAATAAAAACATAGTAAAAATATCCTTATAAAAGGGGGTTTCCTTCTAGGGCAAGAAAACTGACATAATATCAACCATCAGATCTGTGACCTAATGATGAACAGTCTAGATTTACTATAATAAAATATAAATAAAATATGGTTTCAGGGGTGTTGCACCTAGACCCCGCCGGGGGGATAATCCCCCTAGACCCCTCGCAGGGGGGAACCCTCCTGCGAGCCCACATCGCAAACAAATTGGCGTCAAGGATCGGATATAAACATGCACCTGAAACAAGATCGCTGCTGGTGAAATCTTTCATCCCTTATGGGTGATTTACAAACAATATTAGGAGTAATTAATTACATAGGATTTACAAGGTTGAAGGCACCTTAATCCTAAAAAGAAACATAAAAATTAGACCTAAGATACTACTATCCCTACAAAATTAGAGCCAAAAATTATAGAAAATGAAGGAAACAAAGCCATGTAGCTGAGTGAAGGTGAAGTGTATGACCTTAAACCTAATTTGAAGCCTAGAACATGACTGATACAACTCATTATGAGGTCCCAACTTTCTTTTCTAGATATATGATGAATAAATATGGTTGAAAAGTGAAGGGAACTGATGCAGAGGCATCCACACTATAACCTTCGCATATAGCATGGATGTCTGCAGACCAACCTCATCATCATCATCTTCGCCATCATCATCATATTTCGCTTTACACTGTCCGCATCATCATCATATTTCGGACGCTCGCAATTATCCTCCTGCCGACTACTATTCACCTCCTCCGTTGTCCTCCTAACATCATCATCATGATGTTCGACTAACGCAAACATCCGCTGGTTGCACTGTTCATCGGGCGCCGAACTCCATCGGCATCATGATATGCAACACTTCCTTCGTCAGCAGGATAACCAATATCCGGTTGCCCCAAAGATCCTGATGACGATCACCTTTAGCACCTTCCCTTCGATGCTCCGCTAGCCGACGACACAAGCAACAGCATCATGATCTGCTTTATCCGGTCCTCTCGAAACCTCCTGATGATGCTAATACAACTTCCTGCTACGGACTTCTGCCGATACCTTAGCACTTAACGACGGCAGGATAAACTCGCATAAGGGGATATCTCAATATCCTGATGACGATGACGTCATATCCTGATGACGATGACGTCACCCAATATCCTGATGACCTCTTCAACACTTAGCCAAAAAACCCGAACTTAAACTCCCGCATCTACTCGCGATACGCGGATGTTTGGCACTCCCGATAGATGATCCTGATGCCGATACACTCCTCCTCGGCTCTCCTGATGATGATCACCCCGACGAACTCGCACTTCATGCAATCGACAACATCATGCCGATCTCCTCCACTTATCCGGATGACGATGTCTAACCCGACTGCAGGATATTTGCAGAAATATCCTGATGATGCCGTCTTGACCAATTTCCAGCCTTAGCGAAATTTCACTTCGCCGATCCTCCAGGGATGACCTGATCCAACCTCAGGGTGATCTTCCAACTCAATCAGCTCGACCTAGCACATGAGGATGCTAGGCTTCTCAACATCTGTCGACCGCGATCCTGCACACCTGCATGCAAACAAACAAACTAACTACTAACCTACTGTACATTGCCATTCCACCGATCAGACGGATCAACCGGTGGAATGGATCAGTAAGTCCATGAAGCCACTCAAACCAGCAAATCGATTTAACAATGGAATCCAACCAGAGCAAGAACACAAACAGGATCTCTTTATTGATTTCAAAAGATGCAATACAATGATCAATCTCTCTCTCAGTCTCACTCTCTGCAACCTAGCTCGATCGATGATATCTATCTGTATATCCAATATCAAACGATCTCATGCTTAAATAGATTATCCTACGAGTACTACTGACCCGACTCCAAGTGGCTGGGAACTCTCCAGGCGGCTGGGAAATCCAACCGATCATACATCATGACAGCTGTTATAACCAACTAACTAAAAATAGCAAAAGCCTGGTCAGCATGATCTTATCATGATCAGCGTGACCTTATTACATGCAATTGGTCTTAACAGACCTTCTTGGAAACATAAACAAGACCTAAAACTACTAACTGCCTCATGAAGGCCAGCTGTCAGGTAGGTGCCTCTACACCAGGAACATGAAGCATATGTTGATGCAAAAATTAGTCACCTACAGCTGCACCATCATGCTTGCACATGGAAAAATGAAGACCTACAACCACACATGATGGAGAAAATAGATTTCTATAGTTGCACATGTTCTTTTTATTGAGACTTGTCATACTACAACAAGTTGTTGGAGATGTACTAGCAAAAAGTAAATGAGTTGGAGATGTATTTATAAAAATTAAATGTTTTGAGCTTGAAAAAGTTACCTTAGTACCAAAAATTGAATGTGATGACAAGAAAAGTTACTTTTTGATACTAAGGGAAGCTTGTTGAGGAAGCTACAAGGAGATGAAGGAAAATATCTTGGAAATTGCATTGCCACCAATATTGAATTTGTGTATGAGCATCAAATTGGAGCCATTGGATCAAATTGATCATAGCCATTAGATGTAAAGGTGAAAACTTAGTATTGTAAAGCTGATTTGTATAAGTATATAGTTGAAACTCATTGTAAAGTTGGGAAAAATCATTGGAGACATATTGGAAACAATTTGTACTTTGGATTTGAGAGAAAATACATAGTATTTTCTAAATTTTCATGACATTCTCATAGTTTTCTCCACACCAAGTTTGGAGATTGTTTATGTTTGTCAATCTTTTGAGCTTAATCCAAGTTTGTTTCATAATTTCTAGTCAAGATAGTAAATAGAATTTGTTGAACTTGTCATCTTACAAAGTTTTTTTCATGATGTCTAACCATTAAGCTGATCTAAATTCTTACATTTTCAACTTCAAGTTTGATGGATATTTAATGAGTTTGCAAAGTGTTCATACCAATGGTGGCTTGCTAATTGTAAATTATTTTGTGTGGTTACCTTAAACATCCATAAACTCACCTTTGAAGATTGCACCTTCTTGAAGCTTGGTTGTTGATTTTTTTTTATCAAATCAAGAATGGTTAATGTTTGTAGACTTTTCTATCCATTGTTAATGCTGAAATGTTGGTAAAAGATTGTGTTTTATTTAGTTTTCTCTCTAACCCTTATCTATCCCGCCCTTGCTTTTGTAGTTTGTTATTAGATTTGGTTAGTTTGGTATTAGTATAAGACTTTTAAACTTGCATATTGCTATTGTAAGGTTGATATTTCCTGAATACAAGTTAGTATATTGCTGGTTATAGTCTAAAATGATACATTTTATGGCAATATATGTTTGGATTAGTTTGCTTATGCATTGACAAATTTGAAAACTGATTGGTTTATGTATATTTAATATTTTGTGTTGAATGTTTTTTAGATTCATGTAAGGCCTCTTGTTAGAACAATAAAAGAACATCAAGTAACTAAGTTATCTCACAAGGCCAAGACTTGGTTGGTATAGACCTTGGGGTAGTAATTTTCCATTTCTTTGGGATTTGATTCCTTTCAGGAGAGATAAGATACTTAGTTTTTATCTAAGTTGTTGTGTGTAAAAGATCCATCAATATATTGGCGCTAGAAGGAGGGTATGGATAGTATATTGGTACAAGATTTTCAATTTCATTAGTTAATTGCACATTTTGAGATGAGTTAGATCTTGGGGACATTTAGCTAAAATGAGCAGCCCTTTGTGCATACTTGTAGTTTAATATGAGATTCCTAGTCATGCATATACTAAGATTCCTTCATTTTTCCTCCATAGTAGACAAAGTTCTTTAGAACATGTAAAGGTTTATAATGAATTGATGTTTAGACTTGAGATTTGGTAACAAAATGTTAAGTGCCTTCTATTTGTCCACACACTTCAAGGTGCAACTTCACAATGGTATGCAAATCTACCACCTAATTCAATATGGTCATGGGTTGAGTTTGAAAGAATATTTTTGATACAATTTGATCTACACATTAGTTTGCAACACCCATTACTTTAGTTTAGAGTTGTTAGAAGGAAACATTTTGAGAGTGTTTTGCAATTTAATCATAGTTTCGTTATGATGTAACAAAGGATTAAAGGTGCAAATTGAAGTTTTTCAGTCATGAGGTTTTAAAAGAACACTATTTATGGGGTCTTGATATGATGTTTATAAAGTCAATTAATGGCTGGTCAAATGAGGTAATTACTTTGGATGGTCTATTTAAGAAAGCCCTTGATTTGGGTCATAAATGATATTGCATTACAAACCACTTAAATAGTAAACATAATGATTATAACATGTAATTATTTGAATTTTGTGAAAGGATGCAGCCTTATATCATCTCATATGATGGTCCTAATAAGCTACAAACTGATGCAGAGTGGGACGCAACGGAAGCTAAACTAACAGGAAGGAGCTGCCAACAATACAAACAGCATGATAAAATTCTCTATCGGCTGAACATCATCATCATATTTCCTAGGGACACCAACAGCATCATCACATTTCAACAGCATCATCATATTTCGGATGATCACAAATATCCTCCTGTCGACTACTATTTACCTCCTCCGCCTGTCGCCTATCATCATCATCATGATAATCAACGGGCGCAAACATCCTCCGGTTGCACTGTTCATCGGGTGCCAAATACAAGCGGCATCATCATGATATTCGATATCACCTTCGTCAGCAGGATATCCAAATATCCGGTTGCTCCAAATATCCTGATGACGTTGCACTTCAACAACTTGCCTTCGATGCTCCACTGCCCGACGATACAAGCAACAGCATCATGATATTGTTCATCCGGTTCCTCGAAACCTCCTGATGATGCTAATACAACTTCCTGTCTACGCCGATACCTTACCACTTAGTGACAACAGGATACACTCGCATTGAGGGATTTCTTAATATCCTGATGACGATGACGTCATATCCTGATGACGATGACGTCACACATCCTCCTGATGAACTCTTCAACACTTAGCCAAAAAAACTTAACTTTCACACCCGCATCTGTTAGCGATATGTGGATGGCGAATTTCCCCGAGAGATGATCCTGACTGCGATATATACACTGAGTATATATCCAACTCACAACATCATGATGCACTTACAACATGCAAACTTCAACAACTTCATGACCCGATCCTGATGGCGATGCATTCGCAGATGACGAAGCGGCTCGTTCCGACTGGAAACGCACATGCAGACTCCTGTGTATCCTTCCACTGCATGTAAGCACTCCGAACCGCTCTATTTCACAAAGATCATGTGACGACCGGGCCGGATCACCTTCAAACCAAAGTTTAACAACTTATCTTCTAGACCTAGCACATGAGGATGCTAGGCTGATTCACAGCATGCTCCTAACTGATCTCATGAACAATGCAAAACAGAAAACACAAATGCAACCTAAACTATGATACAGGACCATTCCACCGATTTGCAGGATCAACCGGTGGAAGGGTTGAAAGTGCCCATTAACTTGCAAACAGAAAAGGAAATCAACACAGAAACAACTGATCAACTCAAATACTGCAAAAGATGAGATCTTATTCAATGGAGATTCAAATGTCCTGCTTTTACAATTCTACTTCACAATATCTGGACTGATCACCAGTACAGCATATCACCAGTACTACTCTCCTGAACATAACACCTATCAAACTCAATATGAACTATCAACATGAACTCAATATCTCTAAACCCTAACAGATTGAAGGTATATATAACAAATCCTTCGAGTACTACCAACTTCACTTCCCAGCGGCTGGGAGCTTCCAAGCGGCTGGGAGAGAGGACAATTCAGACTATCTTATCCCGATCTCTAACTGCCTACACATACTCCTATGCTGATCTATTACATAGCATCGGTCCAGTGGACCTTATTACATGATAAAGTCAAACATACTAAAAATAGCCTACTGCCCTGTCATCATACTGATAATTATCCTATATCCTGATCATGTATGTCGTCATGCGGACCTATATCCTGATCATGTGCGGGTGCTCCTGCACCACAAACACATCATACAACTAACTATGGCAGTCCTACTTCTCAAAATCTTCAATTATCACATGTTACGAATTAGGTTAGCCACTTGCAAGGTTAGTTTTATCGTTTAAATGGTCATAATGCGGTCTTAAATCCATGCAATACCTCTTCTACTAATAATCCTATAGTTGTACCATTAATTTTTAATTCACATGAAGTTGCACCTTTATCAAATTTGGATGATTTGTCAAGTGGAAATAGTGCTGATTAGTCATGGAAACCTAGAAATGCAGCAAATAATGGTAAGAAATAAGGTGGAAATTTTCATAGTGTTGCAAATATGTGCCTATGATGTATTGTCATTGATATCAACATATCCTTGTTGTCATTGGTGTCAACTGTATCCTATTTTGTTGCCTGATTGAGGAGACTAGAATGTTAATGAAGATCAATGTATGCGGACCATATGGATGTATAGAGGATTGTCTGAAGAAGCTCCAGTTAAGATTTGAGAAGTCCACATGAAGATTTGAAAAAGGTATGGAAATCTGAGTAGAACTAGTTTTACAATATTTAGAAGAGACAGAGTGATGGGAAAGTGGTCCAGATTATTTTAGAAATGTAAAATGATGATCTACGGATATAGAGGCATGTTTTGGAAGTCATTGTGTATCCTCAACTCAAGTGGTTCATGGTTTGGAGGTTTGAAAGCAATCTTTCTAGTGTGATAGTCATGACAGATAGTGTTATTGAGGTACCGGATGAAGATGCAAGTGATTTTGATGATTTGGAGTAGTGTGGATGTCATTGTTGAATTCAATGTGCTTGTGGAAGTCTCTGGATTGTGTGCCTGCTGTGTTGGACATCCGCATTGAAGATTGAGCTCGTTGTTGAAGAATTCTTCCTTGATGTTGTTGTTCTTCCTAGTCTTGGCTGACTGGATGATTCAAGCATGTTGCAGATGATCTAAGAACAATTCTATGGAGTGTGGCGTGTTGTGTTACAAATATGTGCCTGATGTGTTATCATTGATGTCAACATATCTTTCTATCAGAAATAGTGAAGACAGTGCAGAGGAGTGATTAGTATTTCTATTAAGGTGAAGATCATAGTATATGGATTAAAGGGTTAGTATAGAATTGTCTATTGTTTCTCCAGTTGAGATTTGAGAGTTTCGCATGAAGATTTGGTGAAGTTATGGCCTTCTGAGTAAAACAGGTTTCTACAATTGTTCAGTGATGACAGAGTGTCAAGAAGTTGGTCTGGATTGGTCTGGTATGAGCATATTGTGATCTGCGGATCTAGAGGCATGTCTAGGATGTTGGTGTGTTCCCTCAACTCGAATGGTTTGTGGTTTGGAGGTCGGAAAGCAATCTTTCTAGTATGACAATCATGGCACTATTTGTTCTTGAGGTTCAGTGTGAAGATGCAAGTGATTCTGGTGATGCGAAGTGGTGTGGCTATTCTTGTTGACTTAATTGTGCTTATGGTGGTCTTTGGATTGTGTGGTTGTTGTGTTGGTGGTCTGCATTGACAAAGGAGCTCATGATTGAAGTTTTCCTCTTGGTTGTTGTTCTTCTTCCTAGCCTTGGCTGACTGGATGTTCTTAGCGTGTTGTGGATGATCTAAAGATCATTTTATGAAGCATGGCGTGTTAATAGAGGAAGATTCAAGTCTCATCTATGATTGGCCGACAATGTAAAGATCCATGTTAAGTTTGGCCGACCTTGTTGATCATTCCAAGATAGATGAAGTGTATAAATACTTGTTGAAGAGTTGTTAAACATCATCCTTAAGCAAAATAGATTAAATTTGAATAAAGGATTAGAAGCAGAGCAGAGAAGAAAAGGAGCGAGAGCAGTATAGAGTGTGAAGCTAGTAAAGAAGAATTTGGGGCAAAGAAGAAGTTTTTGAGCACTCATTGAAACTGAACCAAGCATGAAGTAGATGCTATTTCTCAGTTAATTCATTCTGTTCCAAATAAATTATGTAGGCAGTGAGCCTCCCTTTTTGAACAGTGAGCTCTGGGTAGTGCGCCCGAAGGCATGTGCCTTATATTTTTCTAAAGTACTTTTAACATGGTACAAATCTTTGTGAGTTAACCCCCACTGTGGTTTTTCCCTTAGTTGGGTTTCCACGTCAAAATATTGGAGTCAAGTGTGTTGATTATATTTCTGCTCTTATGTTGTTGATCTATGCTTTAACATTTACATCATTAATCTAGTAGTAAGATAATAAAGGAGGTTAAAAGTAGAAAAAGTTTATATTGTGTGACAACTAATTCACCCCCCCTCTTAGTTGTCTGGTCTAATTCCAACAATTGGTATCAGAGCTAGATCCTCTTATAAAAGATTGACCGCTTGAGGAGATCCAGGATGTTGACCTACAAGAAGGATAGTCTGAGATTTGATGGAACAAATTATTCTATTTCGAAGACTCGCATGGAGTGCCATTTACAATGCATGGGTGATGCCTATTGGGTGATAACCAGTGTTGAGTATAAACCTCTGGAGAAAGGTCCTTCAACTCTAGATCAAGTCAAAGATGCTGAAAATAACCTTCGAGCTAAAGAAGCCTTGTTGAGTGCCCTGACTGATTCAGAAATGACAAATGTCTTTGGTCTAAAAACTACTTATGAAATCTGGAAAAAGTTGGAATATCTATATGAAGGTGATAAATATGTCAAATGTGCCAAGCTGCAATGTCTAAGAGGAAAATTTGAAACTATGAGGATGAGCAAAGATGAAAACATCACAATCTACATGCAAAAGATAAATGAACTTGTGTATGGTATCAGGTGTGCTGGTGGAACTTTGGAAGAATCAGAGATTGTATCAAAAGTACTTAGATCTTTACCTAATTCATACAAACATAAGGTTACTGCTATAGAGGAGGTCAGGACTGTCTCAGATGTTACAAGAGATCATTTGGTTGGCAAAATTTTAGCTTTTGAATTAAGTGAGTTTGTTGATTCTCTTCCCAAGTCTGAATCTGCATTTAAGGCCAGTGTATATGGAAAACAAAGATATGAACTGGGTGAAAGCTCTTCTGCAAGATCAAACAAATTAGTAAAGACAAGAAAGGATCTTGAAGATATTGAACTTGAAACTGCTGATCTTGAAGCTCTTCTCGCTAAAAGATTGTCAAGAGGATCCAGTAAGTATGAAGGAATATAGCCACTCAAATGTTTTGCATGTAATAAGATTGGTCATTTTGCCTCAAGATGTCTGGAGAGGTTTTCAAAACCAAACCCTAACAGATATCAAAATCAGAACAAATGTTACTATGTCCAAGAATCTAGCGAAGGAGTCACAGATGATGAATCTAATCATGGAGGTTCCCCTGAAAATTATTAGGTGTTCATTGCCATCAAAGAAGAAGATCCGGTGTCTACGGAATCTACTAGCTATGCAAATATGGAAAGTGCCTTGGCTGCTCAGATTATTGACAAAGATGAATGGGTGATTGGTAGTGGATGTTCTCATCATATGACTGGAGATAAGAGTAAGTTTGTGAATTTTGAAAAGTATGAAGATGGGCTTGTGAAATTTGGAGATAACTCAGTTGGTAGAATCTGTGGTAGAGGATCCATCTCTTTTGATGGTAAGAATAGTACCAATGATGTTCTGTATGTGGAAGGACTAAAACATAATCTTCTCAATGTTGGACAGTTGGTTGATAAAGGTTATGGTCTTCGATTCAAAGATAGAAAGTGCAGAATCTTGGAGAGTTCTAAAATTGAAATTGCATCCGGTACTAAAACTAGAGGTAACATTTTTTATTTAAGTATCTCTGGAAAAAGTTGTTTGATTGCTCAGATAGATCAAAGTTGGTTATTATCAAAATAAGCACCACTCAGGCTATAAGAGATCTTCCAAAACTTGTGAAACCTAATAGCATGTGTAGAGAATGTCAATTGGGGAAACAGAGCAAAATTTCATTCAAAAGTAAGGAACAAGTTTCAAATGGACGATTGGAACTAGTACATACTAATCTTTGTGGTCCTACTAGAATTAGGAGTGTGTAAGGAGATAGATATTTCATGTTGTTGATAGATGACTACTCCAGGATGATGTGGGTAACCTTCCTAAAAGAAAAATCAGAAGCTCTTGAAAAATTTAAGGTGTTCAAAGTGATGGTGGAAAATAAAATTGGTGAAAAATTGAAATGTTTGAGATCCGACAGAGGTGGAGAATTTACTTCCCATGAGTTTGATGCTTTCTGTGAAAAGCATGGCATAAAAAGATAGTTATCTGCTCCTAGGACTCCCCAACAAAATGGAGTTGTGGAAAGAAAGAACTGGACCATTCAAGAAGCTGCCAGGACCATGATGATGGAAACAAATGTTCCTCAAGTTTATTGGAGAGAAGTTGTAAGTACTGCTGTCTACACTCTTAACTAGGTGCAGATCAAAGGCAGATCTAGTAAGACCCCTTATGAACTATGGTTTGGTCATCCTCCTACTATGAGATATTTCAAAGTTTATGGTAGTAAATGCTATATCAAAAGAGATGAGGATTTAGGCAAGTTTGATACAAGAAGTGATGAGGGAATAGCTTTCGGATACTCTACTCAAAGTAAGGCTTACCGGTGATTTAACAAGAGGTTGAAAAAGATTGTTGAAAGTGCTAATGTTAGAGTTGATGAAAGCAAGGAAGGACATTCCAGGTTCTGTAGATATGATTCAGATGATCAAAATGAGAGTCAAAGTCAAGGAAGGTTAGTTCAAACTCTGACTCAGATGCAAACTGATCTGGAAACTCTAGAGACTCAAAAATCTAGTACAGATGTTGAGGAACAAGCTCAAGAAACATAAGCCCAAGCAATTCCCAAAACCCCTAGGTTTGTAAGAATGAATCGTCCTGAAGATCAAATCATAGGGGATAGAAATAAAGGTGTTCGAACTAGGAGAAGAGTTGCTAAAGATCAAGAAGAGATTTATTTGATTTCAAGGATTGAACCTAAATCAGTTGGTGAATCCTGCATTGATGAAAACTAGGTAAAAGAAATGAAAAAAGAATTAATGCAAATTAAAAAGAACCACACTTGGGATCTTATTCCTAGACCTGAGGACAAAAATGTAATTGGAACCAAATGGGTCTTCCAGAATAAACTAAATGAAGATGGTGTAGTTGTAAGAAACAAAGCAAGGCTGGTATGTAAAGGCTATTCTCAAGTAGAAGGAATTGATTTTGAAGAAACTTTTGCTCGGGTGGCAAGAATAGAGGCAGTCAGATTATTTCTTGCATTTGCTACTTTCAAAGATTTTAAAGTGTATCAGATGGATGTCAAATCAACATTCGTAAATGGAGATTTGGAGGAAGAAGTCTACATTGAGCAAACATAAGGATTTCAGTTGTGTGATTAGGGTGACATGGTTTGTAGACTGAGAAAAGCCCTGTATGGACTCAAGCAAGCTCTAAGAGCCTGGTATGCAAGATTGGATAAATATTTGCTTAAGATAGGTTTTAGCATAGGTACTGCTGATAGTAATCTTTACTTCAAGATTAATCATGAGGACATCCTGATTGTTGAGGTATTTGTTGATGATATCATTTTTGGTGGAAATGAATGTATGTACAAAGCATTTGTTGACCAGATGAAAAGTGAATTTGAGATGTCAATGTTTGGAGAGATGAATTTCTTCCTAGGTCTACAAATTGTTCAGTCAGATAAAGGTATCTTTATATCTTAGTCCAAGTATGTGAAAGAATTGCTGAAGAAGTTTGGAATGGAAGATTCAAAGCTAGTAGGTACACCTATGGTAACTGGATGCAAGTTAAGTAAAGATGATGATTCACCCAAGGCAAATCACAAAAGGTGTATAAAAATGATTGGAGGATTGCTCTATCTGACCCAAACTAGACCTGACATCATGAACGCTGTTGGACTTGTTGCTAGATTTCAATCTAATCCAAAAGAATCCCACATTGTGGCAGTCAAAAGATTTTTCAGATATCTCAAGGGGACAATTGATTAAGGATTGTGGTATCCAAAAGACAATAACTTTACTCTTCATGCATATACAGATGTTGATTGAGCAGGAGATGTGGATGATAGAAAAAGTACTAGTGGTGGTGCCTTTTTCTTGGGAAGAAGATTGGTCTCTTGGATGAGAAAAAAGTAAGAGGCAATATCTCTGTCTACTGGAGAAGCAAAATATATAGTAGCATCAAATAATTGTACTCAGGTTCTGTGGATGAAGCAAATGTTGAAGGACATTAGAGTTGTGTTTGAAGATCTAGTCACAATCTTTTGTGATAATTCTAGTGCAATAAGTATCTCAAAGAATCTAGTGTTGCATTCAAAGACAAAGCATATATCTATCAAGTTTCATTTCTTGAGAGAGAAGGTAAATGAGAATGAAGTCAAGTTGGAGTTTGTGTCATCCAAAGATCAGATTGCAGATATATCCACTAAGCCTCTTCCCAAGGATACCTTTGAATATCTCAGAGAGAAGTTAGGGGTTATTACCTCTCTGAATTAGAACTAAGATGCACTAAGGTGCATCAGTCTGGTGGAATTCTCAGTCATATCTTTAGATCTAGATTGATGTTGAGAAAATACTACTCTAAGGAGTAGTCATTATGCAAATGTTGGAGATCAGTATGAAATAAAAAGGGGAAGAGATGATTGCAAATATGCATCCTTTGCCATTGATGTCAAAGGGGGAGAGAAGTCATGTGAAAAACTTGGAAGTAAGTAGTTGCTGGTGAAAGGGGGAGTAGTGAAGATAGTGGTTGCAAGTGTGAAAAGAGAAAGGGGGAGAAGTTCTTGTCTTGATGGTTGAATCAGTTTTTCACATCATATGTTGCCATCAATGACAAAGGGGGAGATTGTTGTAAATATGCACCTGATGTGTTGTCATTGATGTCAACATATCTTTCTGTTAGAAAGAGTGAAGACAGTGCAGAGGAGTGATTATTATTTCCAGTAAGTTGAAGATCACAGTATGCCGATTAAAGGGTTTGTATAGGATTGTCTATTGTTGCTCCAGTTGAGATTTGAGATATCTGCATGAAGATTTGGTGAAGTTATGGCCTTCTAAGTAAAATAGGTTTCTGTAGTTGTTCAGTGATGATAGAGTGGCAAGAAGTTGTTCCAGATTGGTCTGGTATGAGCATATTGTGATCTGTAGATCTAGAGGCATGTCTGGGATGTTGGTGCATTCCCTCAACTTGAATGGTTCATAGTTTGGATGTCTGAAAGTAATCTTTC
This sequence comes from Cunninghamia lanceolata, assembly GCA_027924645.1. NCBI lineage: Eukaryota > Viridiplantae > Streptophyta > Pinopsida > Cupressales > Cupressaceae > Cunninghamia > Cunninghamia lanceolata. The sequence continues at coordinate 194,499 of BSBN01001359.1, forward strand.
TAGTATGACAATCATGACAGTGTGTGTTCTTGAGGTTCAGAATGAAGATGCAAGTGATTCTGGTGATGCGAAGTGGTGTGGCTATTCTTGTTGACTTAATTGTGCTTATGGTGGTCTCTGGATCATGTGGCCATTGTGTTGGTCGTCCACATTAACAAAGGAGCTCGTGATTGAAGTTTTCCTCTTGGTTGCTGTTGTTCTTCCCAGTCTTGGCCGACTAGATGTTCCTAGCATGTTATGGATGATCTAAAGATTATTTTATGAAGCATGGCGTGTTAATAGAGAAAGATTCAAGTCTCAGCTATGATTGGCCGACAGTGTAAAGATCCACTATAAGTTTGGCCGACCTTGTTGATCATTCCAAGATGGATGAAGTGTATAAATACTTGTTGATGAGTTGTTAAACATCATACTTGAGAAAAATAGATTAAATTCGAATAAAGGATCAGAAGAAGATCAGAGAAGAAAAGGAGTGAGAGAAATATAGAGTGTGAAGTTAGTAAAGAAGAATTTGGGACAAAGCAGAAGTTTTTGATCATTCATTGAAACTGAACCAGGTATGAATTAGATGCTATTTCTCAGTTAATTCGTTCTGTTCCAAATAAATTATGTAGGCAGTGAGCCTCCCTTTTTGAGCAGTGGGCTCTGGGTAGTACGCAAGAAGGCATGTGCCTTCTGTTTTTCTAAAGTACCTTTAATAGGGTACAAATCTTTGTGGGTTAACCCCCACTGTGGTTTTTCCCTTAACCAGGTTTCCACATCACAATCTTGGTGTCAAGTGTGTTGATTATATTTCTGCTCTTATGTTGTTGATGTATGCTTTAATGTTTACATCATTAATTTGGTAGTAAGATAATAAAGGAGGTTAAAAGAAGAAAAACTTTATATTGTGTGACAACTGATTCACCCGCCCTCTCAGTTGTCTGATCTAATTCCAACATGTTGATCAAAGAAGATTTGAGTCCCAGTCATGTTTAGCCAACAACTTTGTGATTCACATTAAGTCAGATGTTTGGAGTGTCAACCTTGATGTTTATTCCAAGGTTGATGAAGCATATAAAGGAGTGAGTTGAGTCATGCAAAATCATCCTTCTGCAAAAATAATAAAATCTAAAGAAAGAATTAGAAGCAGAGCAGAGAAGAGGAGCAGAAGAACAAGAGCAATATAGAATGAAGAGTTAGTAAATAAGAGTTTGGGGGTAGAGCAAAAGTTTTGTGAGCATTCAAGGAGACTAAACCAGGCATGAAGAAGATGCTATTTATCAGTTAAATTCCTTTTGTGTTAAACATAAATTCTGTAGGCAGTGAGCCTCTTTGAGCAGTGAGCTCTGGGCAGTGAGTCCGAAGGCAAGTGCCTTCCTATTTTCTTTTAAGTACTTTTAACAGGATACGAATCTTGTGGGTTAACCCCCACCATGGTTTTCCCTTAACTGGGTTTCCATGTAAAACTTCTGGTGTTATGTGTGTTCAATTCATTTCTGCTCATGTATTGTTGGTTCATGCTTTAATGTTTATATTATTAATCTGATTATAAATCGTGAAAGAAGATTAAAGGTAGAAAAGATAAATTTTGTGTGACAACTGATTCACCCCCCCTCTCAGATGTCCAGACTAATTCCAATAATTGGTATCAGAGCTGGTTCCTCTAAAAGAAGCTTGACTGCTTGAGGAGATCCAAGATGTCAACTTACAAGAAGGAAAGTCTAAGGTTTGATGGAAAAAATTACTCCCTTTGGAAGGTGCACATGCAGTGTCATTTGGAATGCATGGGTGATGTCTTTTGGACAATAACTAAGAATGTGTATAAGATTCCAAACAATGGCCCTACAACTTTAGATGAAATCAGAGATGATGAACATAATATTCAAGCCAAAGAAGCTTTGTTGAGTTCCTTGACTGATATAGAATTGGCAAATGTCCTAGATTTGAAAAATGCCTATGAAATCTGGAAGAAGTTGGAAAATCTATATGAAGGTGACAAATATGTCAAATGTGCCAAGCTACAAAGCCTAAAGGGTAAATATAAAAGGCTGGTAATGAGTGAAGATGAAAACATTACCTCCTACATGCAGAAAGTAAATGAACTTGTGACTAGTATCAGGAATGCTGGTGGAGTATTGGAAGAATCAGAGATTGTTGCCAAAGTACTTAGATCTTTACCTGCAACATGCAAGCATAAAGCTGCTACCATTGAAGAAATTAGGATTGTGACAACTGTTACAAGAGATCAGTTAGTTGGTAAGCTTTCAGCATTCAAAATAAGTGAGTTTGGTGATTCTCTTCCTAAGTCTGAATCTGCATTCAAGGCCAGTGTATATGGAAAGAAAAGATATGATCCAGGTGAAAGTTCTTTAGGAAGATCAAATAGGTTTACAAAGGCAAGGAAGGATCTTGAAGATGATGAAATTGAAACTAAAGAACTTGAATCTCTTATTGCTAAAAGAATGCCAAGAGGATCTGGTAAGTATGAAGGAAAGTTGCCATTCAAATGTTTTACTTGTAATAAGATTGGTCATTTTGCCTCAAGATGTCCAGAGAGGTTTTCAAAACCAAACCCTAATAGATATAAAGGTCAGAAGAAATGTTACTATGTCCAAGAATCTAGAGAAGGAGTCACAGATGATGAATCTAATCATGGAGATTCCACTGAAGATGATTGGGTGTTCATTGCTATCAAAGAAGAAGACCCGATGTCTATTGAATCTGCTAGCTATGCAAATGTGGAAAGTGCCTTGGCTACTTAGGTTGTTGAAAAAGATGAATGGGTGATTGATAGTGGATGCTCTCATCATATGACTGGTGATAAAAGTAAGTTTGTAAGCTTTGAAAAATATGAAGGTGGAATTGTGAAATTTGGAGACAACTCAGCAGGTAGAATCTGTGGCAGAGGATCCATCTCATTTAATGCTAAGAATAACACAAATGATGTTCTGTATGTGGAAGGTCTGAAGCATAATCTTCTCAGTGTTGGACAGTTGGTTGACAAGGGCTATGATCGCTGATTCAAGGATGGAAAATGTAGAATCTTTGAAAGCTCTAGAATTGAAGTTGCATCTGGTACTCAGACTAGAGGTAACATCTTTCATTTAAGTAGTTATGGTAAGAGTTGCTTGATTTCTTAGATTGATTAGAGTTGGTTATGGCATAGGAGAGTGTATCATGTGAATTTTGATAACATTGTCAAGATAAGTTCTACTCAGGCTGTAAGAGATCTTCGAAAACTTATGAAACCTGATAGCATGTGTAGAGAATGCCAATTGGGTAAACAGAGTAGAACTTCATTCAAGAGTAAAGAACAATCTTCAAGTGGATGATTGGAACTTATGCATACTGATCTTTGTGGTCCTGCCAGAATTAGGAGTGTACAAGGAGACATATATTTTATGTTACTAATTGATGATTACTCCTGGATGATGTGGGTAACCTTCTTGAAATAAAAATCTAAAGCTCTTGACAAATTCAAAGTGTTCAAGGTCATGGTGGAGAATGAGATTGGTGTGAAGATAAAGTGTCTGAGATCCGACAGAGGTGGAGAGTTTACCTCCAATGAGTTTGATTCATTTTGTGAGAAGCAAGGAATAAAAAGATAGTTATTTGCTTCTAGGACTCCTCAGTAGAATGGAGTTGTGGAAAGAAAGAACAAGACCATTCAAGAAGCTACTAGGACCATGATGATGGAAGCAAATGTTCGACAAGTCTATTGGAGAGAAGTTGTGAGTACTGTTGTCTACACTCTTAAGCAGGTGCAGATCAAAGACAATTCGGGTACGACACCTTATGAACTATGGTTTGGTCATCCTCCTACCGTGAGATATTTCAAAGTTTTTGTTAGTAAATGCTATATCAAAAGAGATGAGGATCTAGGCAATTTTGATACAAGAAGTAATGAAGGAATATTTTTGGGTTACTCTAGTCAAAGTAAGGCATACCGATGCTTTAACAAGAGGTTGAAAAAGATTGTTGAAAGTGCTAATGTCAGAGTTGATGAGAGCAAAGAAGGACAATCCAAGTCTTGCAGATATGATTCAGATAATCAAGATGAAAGTCAAAGTCAAGGAAGGCAAGTTCAAACCCAGACTCAGATCTAGACTGATCCAGAAAATCTAGAAACTCAAGAAGTTAGAGCAGATGTAGAGGAACACACTCAAGAAATAGAAGTTCAAGCAATTCCCAAAACTCCCAGGTATGTAAGGCTGAATCATCCTGAAGATCAGATTATAGGAGATAGAATAGAGATGTTCAAACTAGGAGAAGAATTGCTGAAGAACAAGAGGAGATCTATCTAATTTCTAAGATTGAATGAAAATCAGTAAGTGAAGCTTACAATAATGAAAATTGGGTAAAAGCAATGGAAGAAGAATTAATGCAAATTGAAAAGAATTACACTTGGGATCTTGTTCCTAGACCTGAGGACAACAATGTGATTGAAACTAAATGGATCTTCTAGATTAAGCTAAATAAAGATGGTTCATAGTTGTAAGAAACAAAGCAAGGCTGGTATGCAAAGGATATTCTCAAATGGAAGGAATTGATTTTGAAGAAACTTTTGCTCCGGTGGCAAGAATAGAAGCAGTCAGACTATTTCTTGCGTTTGCTGCTTTCAAAGATTTCAAAGTTTACCAGATGGATGTCAAGTCAATATTCTTGAATGGAGAGTTAGAGGAAGAAGTCTACATTGAGCAACCAGAAGGATTTTAGTTGTCTAATGAAGGAGATATGGTCTACAGATTGAGAAAAGCATTGTATGGACTCAAACAAGCCCCAAGAGCCTGGTATGCAAGATTAGATAAGTATTTGCTAAAACTAGGATTTAGCAAAGGCACTGCCGACAACAATCTTTACTTCAAGATTGATCATGAGCACATCTTGATTGTTGAGATATTTGTTGATGATATCATTTTTGGTGGACATGGAAAAATGTGTAAAAAATTTGCCAATCAGATGTAAAGTGAATTTGAGATGTCCATGTTTGGTGAAATGAATTTCTTCTTAGGTCTGCAAATCACTCAGTCAGATAAAGGTATCTTCATATCCCAGTCTAAATATGTGAGAGAATTGTTGAAAAAGTTTGGAATGGAGGATTCAAAACTAGTCAGTACTCCTATGGTAACTGGATGCAAGTTGAGTAAAGATGATGACTCCCCTAAGGAAAATTAGAAAAGGTATAGATCAATGATTGGAGGACTGCTCTATCTAACTCAGACCAGACCTAACATCATGAATGTAGTTGGACTTGTTTCTAGATTTCAAGCTAATCCTAGAGAATCCCATGTTGTAGCAGTCAAAATAAGTTTTAGATATCTCAAAGGAACACTTGATTATGGGTTGTGGTATCCAAAGGATAATGACTTCACTCTTCAAGCATATACAGATGTTGATTGGGTAGAAGACGTGGATGACAGGAAAAGTACTAGTGGTGGTGCTTTCTTTTTGGGAAGGAGATTGGTTTCTTGGTTGAGCAAAAAGCAAGAGGTAATATCTCTGTTTATTGCAGAGGCAAAATATATAGTAGCAACAGGTAATTGCACTCAAGTCTTGTGGATGAAGCAAATGTTGAAGAACATCAGAATTGTGTTTGACGAGCCTGTTACAATCTTCTATGATAATTCAAGTGCAATTAACATCTCCAAGAATCCAGTGTTGTATTCAAAGACAAAGCATATATCCATCAAGTTCCACTTTTTGAGAGAAAAGGTTAATGAGAATGAAGTCAGATTGGAGTTTGTTTCTTCAAAGGATCAAATTGCAAACATATTTACCAAGCCTTTGCCTAAAGATACTTTTGAGTATCATAGAGAGAAGCTAGGGGTTATTACCCCTCCTGATCAAAACTGAGATGCACTAGAGTGCATCAGTCCAGTGGAATTCACAGTCACATCTTGTGATCCAGATTGATGTTAAGGAGATACTACTCAAGGGGAGTAGTCAGTATACAAATTATTGAAGATCAGTCTGGAACAAAGGGGGAGAAAAGATTACAAATATGTGCCCTTTTCCATTGATGTCAAAGGGGGAGAGAAGTCATGTGAAAAACCAATTGTTGATGAAAGGGGGAGTAGTGAATAAAGTTGTTTCAGAAGTGAAAAGAGAAAGGGGGAGAAGATCTTGTCTTGATGGTTGAATCAGTTTTTTAGATCACATGTTGCCATTAATGACAAAGGGGGAGATTGTTGCAAATATGTGCCTATGATGTGTTGTTATTGATGTCAACATATCCTTGTTGTCATTGGTGTCAACTGTATCCTATTTTTTTGCCTGATTGAGGAGACTGGAATGTTGAGAATATTGAGAAAATTAATAAAGATCAATGTATGCGGACCATATGGCTGTATAGAGGATTGTCTGAAGAAGATCCAATTAAGATTTGAGAGGTCCACATGAAGATTTGAAAAAGTTATGCTCATCTGAGTAGAACTGATTTTGTAGTATTCAAAAGAGACAGAGTGACAGGAAAGTGGTCCAGATTATTCTAGAAATGTAAAATGATGATCTGTGGATTTAGAGGCATGTTTTATAAGTCAGTGTGTATCCTCAACTCAAGTGGTTCATGGTTTGGAGGTCTGTAAGCAATATTTCTAGTGTGACAGTCATGACAGATAGTGTTTTTGAGGTACCAGATGAAGATGCAAGTGATTTTGATGAATTGGAGTAGTGTGGATGTTATTGTTGAATTCAATGTTCTTGTGGAAGTCTCTGGATTGTGTGTTTGATGTGTTGGAGGTCTGCATTGAAGATTGAGTTCATTATTGAAAAATTCTTCCTTGATGTTGCTATTCTTTCCAGTCCTAGCCGACCGGATGATTCAAGCATGTTGTGGATGATCTAAGAACAATTCTATGGAGCGTGGTGTGTTGATCGAGGAAGATTTGAGTCCTAGTCATGTTTAGTTGACAACTTTGTGATTCCTATTAAGTTAGATGTTTGGAGTGCCAAGCTTGATGTTTTTTCCAAGGTTGATGAAGCATATAAAGGAGTGTAGTTGAGTCATGGAAAATCATCCTTGTGCAAAAATAATAAAATCCAAAGAAAGGATCAGAAGCAGAGCAGAGAAGAGGAGGAGCAGAAGAACAAGAGTAGTATAGAATGAAGAGTTAGTAAAGAAGAGTTTGGGGGCAGAGTAGAAGTTTTGTGAGCATTCAATGAGACTAAACCATGCATGAAGAAGAGCTATTTATCAGTTAAATTTATTTTGTGTTAAACATAAATTCTGTAGGCAATGAGCCTCTTTGAGCAATGAGCTCTAGGTAGTGATCCTAAAGGCAAGTGCCTTCCCATTTTCTTTTAAGTACTTTTAACAGGGTACGAATCTTGTTGGTTAACCCCCACCGTGGTTTTCCCTTAATCAGGTTTCTAGGTAAAAATTCTAGTGCTATGTGTGTTTAATTCATTTCTGCTAATGTATTGTTGATTCATGCTTTAATGTTATATCATTAATCTAATTATAAGTTGTGAAAGAAGATTAAAGGAAGAAAAGATTAAATTTGTGTGACAACTAATTCAGCCCCCCTCTCAGTTGTCTGGATTAATTCTAACACATACAAGCTCTCATAATTACTTGGTTGAAATAACTAATGGTGTGACATGAAACAATGATCAAAATGGTGTAAGAAATGATGATTTACCAACCCATCCAACACTATTTGTGGGCTATAGTTACGAAAAATTACCAAGTGCAGAGGTTTACACAAGTTCAAGTGTTTCTAAAGGTCCTCCAACATCGACACTTGGTCAAAAATCATACCATGAGGAGAATTTTCAAGTAGATATCCCACTTTTCCAAGAGGTATTGGAAAAGAAGATAAAATAACAATTTCCTCCACTAACATTGTCTCATTTTGGTTCATCCCAAGTTTACAGTACATGTCCTGGAGAGCCACATGGTAAGATCAATTGTTTGACCTTTTTCACAAGGTTGGATTTGTACCTAAAAGGACTACTTCCCATCTTAGAGGTGTATAAACTTGAGGTTAGATATGTGTATGTGAGTAAAATTTCAAGGCAAGATCAAGGAAAAGAAACACAAGTAGGCACAACACAAATGGATACACATTTATATGTGAATACATCAATTGGATTAGCTCAAGGAGGTAAGATTGCAAGTGTTGAAAATCAATCATTCTTCATCAATCAAGGCCAACACGGTGATGTACACATGGGTAAGAATGAAGTTTTTCAATTGGTTTGTCAAAATAAACATGAAAGTGAGATTGGATGCATGATGAATGAGTCACTAAATGGATGTCCTAACAAGTTTGTTAAAGGTACTGTTGTTCCAAAATGGTCTAAATTTGATTTTAAGTCACGAGGCACTAAAAAAGGCATTAGAAATGATGAAATTTTGACTCATAATTTTGAGAACAAGTTTGATGACAAGTTAGGTAATTGGATAGTCACTTAGTGAATGTAAATAAACGAGATAATACTTGTCAAATGATGGATTTAGTGACTGATTTCAATGGTAAAGTGGTTGAAAATGGTTTGTTTCAACATGCTAATGATTTTGGGTGTGAAATTAAGTGTGAAAAACAACTAGATTAGTCTAATTTCATGAAAAATAAGAGGATATCAGTCTAGCAAGTAAAGAAATTGCATGGATAGCGAAGAGGGAATTTATTTCGATTGATATACAAGAGGTGCAATCTAATTTTAGGAGGTAAATGTTGGAAAGAGACACTATGTGGCTTCATTATTGTTGTCATTGATGGCAACAAAGTTTATCCCACACATCCGCAACACATAATAGGTCTTTACCGGAAGTCAGATTGAAGAGTTTTTTGGTCTGGTGAACAAGAACAGAGCATGCAGCAAGGTCCGACAATTAGGTTTGGATCTATTAGAGGATGTATCTCAATAAAGTGTAGACTTGGGGAAGTCCAAAGGAGTACCATGACTGCCACATTCTAGAGATTGAGCCTCTAGTGATGAAAGAGTGAAAAGATAGGAGCACCTAAGTGATGGGTTCTTGACGGGCATAGCAGACTGAGCAAGAACTAACTGGCAGAGCATCAGACCTTAATCCCGATGAGGAATTGATGGTGATCAAGCTTCTTGAGGGATCATTCATGGTTGGCTGACATGATTGATGACTTCTATAACTATCTCTTTGATATGCATCACTTAGTAAGCAAGGATTCAGCTGACAGACCAGAGTTTGGGAAAATCTTGAGTATTCTGGATGCCGACTAGAAAGATGTTGAAATCCTTGGTGCAGATATATATACTAGATGGATTTTGATGTGAAGATGTGTGGTGTGTGATAAAGTGTGTGAAGAAAAGTAGAGAGCAGTGTGGAAGCAGCTATACAAATCTGGTATGTGACAGAACAACAACACTAAGCAGAGGAAGAATGAAGTGCAGTAGATCAGTATATTGAGCCTAACTGGAACTGAACCTCAGCATATGTGGATGCCCCTGATCAGTTCAAATACTTGGTTACTTTCTAAATACCTTGTAGATAGTGAGTCTCTTGTAGGTAGTGAGCCTCTTGTGAGCAGTGTGCTCTGGTAGTGAGCCCTAATTGGCAAGTACCATTTTGTACTTCTATTCTTTTAACAGAGAATAAAATCTTAGGTTAGTCACCCCGTGGTTTTTCCCTTAACAAGGTTTTCCATGTAAAAATCCTTGTGTTATGTGTGTTGATTTCATTTCTATTCTCATGTTCATTTATGCTTATATGTTTTGATACTGTACTATTCTTAAAGAAGAAAAGAAAGTTAAGAAATTTAAGATAACTGATTCACCCCCCCTCTTAGTTATCTACATTGTTTCCAATAGTAAATGATTAATTTAATGATTGTACGAACTTGTTACATCATTATAATCAGTCATATTAGATCTGTAGTACCATGTGGAATGATTTCCATTAATTTGAGAAAGTCCATTGAAGACAAAATAATGATAATAGAGGAAATTAGTGATATAGATCAAGTTACACAAGTGAAAGAAAGTACAAAAGGTCTTATTTCTATTATACATGATTTCCAATAGCAACCACCACCTAATATAGGGAAATTATTGTATGATTTAGATGGTGTTTCTTTATTACATTTGATTAATTTTAGTACTGTAGATTCAAGTATATCATGTTTTGATCATTCTAATAATGCTCACTCTTCTCATTATGAGGATTCTCACTTGGGTAATTCTAGTATGTAGGTTAAGAATGTGGAAAACATCTTGGACTTCGAGGATGGAGGTCAAACAATCATGCAAAGTGATGATCGAGAAAGCTTGTCATGTTCCTCATTTGACAACATGATTGATCTAGTGTCCAATTTAAGTGATGAAATGTCACTTCATGGGTATTCAATGCACATATCAAACCTTTCTTTGATTGATTCATGTAGGATCCCTCCTACTTATCCACATCCTGAAGTAAGTTGTCATGATTTCTTTCTTGCGTGGGAGGTTGCTTTGGAAGGTAAGGCTAATCATAAGTATGTTTCTCTTGCATTTAAGCATGAAAGTGTGTCAAATGATGATGCTATTGATTCATGTACTTTAAAGGATGAATTTAGAGTTGATTTTGATAGTCCTTTAGATGAGACACATGCTAATTTGTCACATCATTCACATGATGAGTTAAGACAAAGTGAAATGTTTCATGTTTTAGAACCTAAAAGAGTTGAATCTTGCATTGATATGATTGAATTACCTACTTCTATGTTCTGAAATGTTTCACTAACTAATGGATTTGATTGTGATTTGCATGTATGTACTTGATGCACAAGGGATGATCCATCATGAGTTGAGACCTCGTGAAGGTGAGAGAGTGTTGGATATGATGTAACAAGATGGCAAGCTTACACTTTCAGCTGATGGTACTTCAAACTAGGTTGTCTCTTCCATTTTCTCATTGAGTTATAATGCTTATCATTTTTATTATGAGGAGTGGGGTAAGAAGACATGTATTTGGATTGATCATGGATACCATGAGTTGCCTCAATTGTTGATCTTACATGACTTGTATCCTAAATATGAGCCTAGTTTAGCTATACCGTACATTTCAGAATATAAAGATGAGTTTGCTAGACTTAGGACCTTGAAATGTACCTTATTAGTCTTACATATGTTGAGAAATCAATCAAGAGAGAGTGTAGATACATACTATCCTAAGCCTTTGTACATAGTCCTAGTTAATTTTGGTTAGTTAGGTGTCTAGTTTGCTTAATTTTTCTTTAAGTTTCAGTAGTTAGTTAATTGTTTTCCTTGCTTTTGCTTATTTTTTGGTTAGTTTTTAGTTTTTAGTTTGTTGTTTTGGTTTTTCTTTTAGTTTCTTTGGTCTTGTTTTTGGTTGGTTTTCAACATGCTACTATTTTTCTATCTTCTTTTAAGTTTTGGAGTCCTCCTTTGCTAATTAGGTGCTTATTTCTTGATGACTAGAGGGTTGTTTTTAAGTGTCTACAATGAGATTTTCTAGATTATGTATCCTAGTCTTAATTTGAGAAACATTAGTCATAACCTAAGGATTTTTATGGACTTCATTGATTAGTTTTGGATGGCATGATGCTTGTTCTTGGGAGATGAGTCAATCATTTGGTATTTCTTGAAGTGTTTTGAGATCTTATACCTTTCACATATTAAGAATTCTGAAGTAGCAAAGTGAGTCTTTGTGATCTAGCATTAAGTGAAAAATCTTAAGGTCTCACGTTTACCACCACTGTGATTCCCAACCCAATGAAGTTGAAAAAATGCATAGCCTATGTGGAAAAAGCATGTTCTATGAAAAAAGGAAGAATGAAAATAAAAGAAAATAAAAAGAAAAACATGAAAAAAGAGAAGGAAAAAAATGAAAGCTGGTGCTTCCTAGTACTCCCATCATCTGACTCAATTAGTTGGAGGATTCACGTATCTCTACCAAGGCTATAGATGCTTGGTTGGCAGTAGAGTTATGCTTTGAGTGGAATCATAGAGACAACCCCGTTAGAGCTATAAACACTTGATTGGAAGCAAGGCAATGTCCAGATAGTTCATGAGGTGAGAATCATTCATGTAGCTTAATGTAAGGGAGGTTAGATCATTTTAGTTGCCAAGGGATGGGAACAAATTTAATTTTACACACTTGGATCTTTGGAATATGGAGGGTTGTGCTAACCTTTGATTTTGATTCCTTGATCATGTTTTTATGTTTATTTGGCCTAATATGTGGGTGCATGCAAAGATTTTGGGTTCTTGAATTTTGTTTGTCTTTGAAATGCTTAGAAGCATTTTCCTAGAAAAGTCACCATTTGATGTGCCTTGCACACACACCCCATCATTTGCACATGCAAAATGGGGACTCGTGTATTTTGACATGAGCTTTCGCAAAGTTTCCTAGCTCATCTCAGTTTTCAGCTTGTTCTATACTTTGAGTCCTAGTTGATGATCTTGAGTCAATTAGGAGTTTTGGGATGCTTAGCATGGTTTATGATGCATTTGGATTGTTATTTATCTCTTAGATCCATGAGCATGATTGGTTCAAGTTATCATAGCTTGAGGAGGCCCTGGTTTGACGTGCATGTTTCTAGATGCATTTACTTGTCATAGCATGTCTTGAGTAAGTAAACTTGATGATCTGTCTAGTCTTTTGATGATCATGACATATCTTTGGTTTGGGGGGCTTTATTTTAGATTTACTTGATTATTATGATTTATCTTTGTCTCAAAAGAATGTCCTAGTGGTCTTACTTTGTTCATCTTGGTGTGTGAAGTCTTGTTGTACATTGATTCTCCTTGCTAGTGAGATCACTTTGATGAATGTATGTATGTCCCCATGATTGTGATTTTTGTGCTTTTGTATTTTTGGTATATTTGATTTTGGAGGTGTTCTTTAATGGCTTGAGGGATGTTTCTCATGATGTATTGTGCATTAGCCATAGAAAGTGAGTAATTTATTTGTTAAGAGGAGGGGGCTATTGATATCTCAAGCCTTTGTATGTATAAAAGGATCATTCTTAGTTAGAACAAAGGATTTTGTGTCATTAATGCCTTTTCAAATCCATTTTTGTCTTATCTTCACATGAAGGGTTAAGAATCTAATCATGATGCTTGTAAATCCTCGAGGGGAGTCATTGATCTATGATGAGTTGTACCCAACTTTGGATTGCCTTTCTTAGGTCTTTAAAAGTTAGAAAACCCTTTCATAAGGTTTCTAAACCCCTTCCAGATCTTTGAACCGCCCACATAGCCCTTGAAATCATTTTGGTACCAAATAATTTCAAACACCAAAGAAGTGAAGGCTATTTAACATTGATAATGTGAATTGGGACCTTTGGGTCTACCTCCTTCAAATCTAGTCTATGAGTTACATATTTAGCATGTAGTCATTTATATATTCACATCATGTTTAAGACAAAATTTGATAGCTAAAGTGTATAACCAACTCCTCCTCTAGTTATGACAAGTTACAAATTTCTATAGAATCTAAGTATTAACACCTAACTCCTTGGTATAGGTCTCCACACACAGTAGCATAGTGATAAATATTTATCTCTTTATTTTTTTATCTATTCCTTCACTAAAATCTAGCTTTTGTTCATAAAGCAATGGTACTTTAGGGAGAAATTCCTAATTTTGGAGCTTTCTCATCTAGATTTGGCTCTGTGTAAGCTCCATATAATTGTGAATTTTGAATTGATTAAGGACATATCTTCATAGCAACCGATCTTCGTGTTGAGATGGATCCATACTCTAGTAGTTCCAACCTACACAAAAGTCTAATCTTTGAGATTTAAGACAAGATCTAGCATCTTTTTCTATTGTGTTCATGTAATATTAATGATGGTGAAGGACTAAAGGTATCTAGGGTTTGATATTGCAAAAATAAATCTCATGCCTTATTGTTCCATGAGTGTCCTTATACTATGAAAAAAGGCTTCCTTTGTTGTTTGTAAGATTAGGTCACTGAAGATGATAATTTGAAGGGATACCTAGACTATTGTTCTGATCTATTAATATTAGTGTTTCTATGAAGATAGGGGCAGTGATAAGAGAAAACAAAGGACAAACATAAATGATTGTTGAGATGGGGCTTGATTTCCATAGGAAATCCATCAAACCCCCAACCCTATTAGGATCCTAGAAGACCTTGTCATAAAGTGAAGATCAAGAACATAGAGGACAATAAAGATTGTCATGGATTTTGGAAACAACCTTAACATCATTCTCTTACAAGTGTTGAAAGATGAAACTCTGGCATCAAGTGGATTGATACAAATGATGAATGTGGAACAAGAACTGTGTTATTAGAGGATTTCAATGAAAGGTTAATTTGAATCAACCAAGACTGCCCTTGCTATAATAGTCCACTACCACACTTAAGGTAGTCATGAGCAACACTATCATAATCTAGAAAATGACATATGATTCCTAAAACCTAGATATGTGACTGCTATTGATGAGGATTTAGTCATCCACTTTCGATATTAATCTCATCTACATTTTCATTTGATTACATAGGCAAAGCACTTTCATATCAGTCCTAATTGCATTAGAAACAATCCTAAACATAAAGGAGTGTCTTAGGTTTCATGAAGTTTGACAAGGTAGCATGGTGTCTTTAACTCTCCATTACCCTTGTATGCAAGTGATGGAGTTAGTATTCCAAAATTTGATTGTTAACATGGTTGTGAGTTTGCATCCCTATGGTTAGAAGGCAATGAAGAGTTTAAAAGGATACCAAAATTCTCAAAAGTCTATCCCAAGCGTTAGGACAGTCATGTGAAGAAGTTTTCCAAGATGAAAAAAACATATCCATGGGGGGATTATATACATCATAAATATTTTCATTAGGAACAAGGCACTGGGATTGTGAGGAGATTACCATTATGTGCTTTATGAACCATGTAAAATTTGTCTAAAGTAGATTATCACAATCAAAAGGGATAATACAGTCATGATTAGATAGGATTCAAAGCATTGTCACTTGTGTCTTAGTCTTTAGGTATTAAAGGAGTGAGGGTAGAGGATTGAGATTAAAGTGAGGATTGTTATTAGATAATGTCATATTGATGTTTAGATGATCCAAGCTATCCAACCTTCAACCAAGGGGAAGATTATCACCTCATGTGAATGCCATGAAACCCTAGCTCCATGAATACTACCTGCACACATTGACAAATCATTTCATGATAAGGGATTAACATGATCTTATTGTTTTTTGGATAAAATTAGGGTAGTGAGGATAATACTCAAGTCATGACTTTAGGGCATGGGATGTGTATGGAAAGAAGAAAGTTAGTGAACCATCACATGGGACAGTCATGTTCCCATTATTCCACATGATTTTTTGACTATCATTTTGAGGATGGTTATGATAAAGACCTTACCACATGAGCCAAGCATTAGGCATAAGAAGGTTTTAAGGTTTATATATGCATTCCTAGTGGTTATAAGTTGAGTACATTTTAATTATGAGACAAGTGGTAATTAACAAGATTGTACATACAATCATGCTTAGTATAATCAAGTACTATGATAGTCATGAGCATAAGAGGGAAGTTACAAAGAACTAAGCTTTTTGTGAATATGATCTAAAGGGATTAAATTCAAAAATGAAATCCCATGACTATCACGTTGTAGACACCTAAAATTGACCCGTTCCCAGATTAGGCTTTCATCTGTCATACTTTACCATCAATTTATCCGCCATGTTAATTAAATAATCCTGATTACTTAATTACATCATTTTTATCCTCCATATTAATTAAATAACCTTGATTATTTAATTAAATCAATTTACCCTCCATGTTAATTAAATAACCCTGATTATTTAATTAAATCAATTTATTCCTCCATATTTGATTAAATAATTTTGATTATTTAATTAAATCAATTTCCTTCCAATTTAAATAAGTAAATTACAATTATTTATTTAATTAGTCTTTTTCCTCCAAAATGAATTAAATTTAATATTTAATTCATTTATCACATGTGCATGAAATTAAATAATTAATTTATTTAATTCCCTATTATTCCCTCTCATCCATATTTCACTCTCAATTAGTTTAGATAACTAATCGATCAAATTAGTTAACTAAATCAATCAAATCGGTTAACAGGTTAGTCAATCTAGTTAACTAGTCAATCAATTTAGTTGACTAGTCAATCAATTGAGTCCACTAAGCAATCAACTCAATCAACTCCCCAATCAATTTTGTTAACTCCCATAATGCATGAGAGGACAAGGACACTTGTCCCTCTCTCATTCGTGCACATCCTCTCAACCATTCTTAGCCATTGATCTCTCAGATCATCCACAACCGTTGATCTTCATCCTTGAGAGTCGATAAATTGAACCTCATTCTCCATGTTAATCCTCTCCGATCTTAATACAACATTACGCTACAAAAATCTCTCTTAGTCTAATCAAGTACTATGATAGTCATTAGCATAAGAGGGAAGTTACAAAGAACTAGGCTTTTGTGAATATGATCTAAAGGGATTAAATTCAAAAAAGAAATCCCATGACTAGCACGTTGTAGACACCTAAAATTGACCCATTCTAGATCAGGGTTTCATCTATCATACTTTACCATCAATTTATCCTCCATGTTAATTAAATAATCCTAATTATTTAATTACATCATTTTTATCCCCCATATTAATTAAATAACCCCGATTATTTAATTAAATCAATTTACCCTCCATGTTAATTAAATAACCCTGATTATTTAATTAAATCAAGTTATTCCTCCATATTTGATTAAATAATTCTGATTATTTAATTAAATCAATTTCCTTCCAATTTAAATAAGTAAATTACAATTATTTATTTAATTAGTCTTTTTCCTCCAAAATGAATTAAATTTAATATTTAATTCATTTATCACATGCGCATGAAATTAAATAATTAATTTATTTAATTCCCTATTATTCCCTCTCATCCATATTTCACTCTTAATTAGTTTAGATAACTAATCAATCAAATTAGTTAACAAGTTAGTCAATCTAGTTAACTAGTCAATCAATTCAGTTGACTAGTCAATCAATTGAGTTCACTAAGCAATCAACTCAGTCAACTCCCCAGTCAATTTTGTTAACTCCTCTGATGCATGAGAGGACAAGGACACTTGTCCCTTTCTCATTCGTACACATCCTCTCAACCGTTCTTAGCCATTGATCTCTCAGATCATCCACAACCATTGATCTTCATCCCTGAGAGTCTATAAATTGAACCTCATTCTCCATGTCAATCCTCTCTGATCTTGATACAACATTACGTTGCAGAAATATCTCTAGATCCTATCATCCTCATCACAACGTTATGCTGACAAATAGAGCAATCAACATCTCAAAGTCGCAAAGAGCAATCAATTGGGTTTGGGTGCAAATTCAATACACTCGATCAGTGTAGGCAATTTGTTTGTGCAAAAGGAAGGTAACTTGTAGTTGATTTAGTTTATCTTTCCTTTATGTTTGTCTTGCATTTTTCACCTATCACATTTTGGCACACCTGGTACTCTAACTCCTATTTGTGAGCGTTTGTTAAGGTTTTTTGTCACAGATTCAGGTCTTCTTGGACAAAATTTGGAAATCACCTTTCACAGACGGTCTCCTATGTGAAAACTGACCACACCGTTGAGTCTAGGAGGCCTCGCAGGTGAAAAATGACCCACCCTGCCGACCGTACCATACGGATTCGTACGACTGCCTACCGTAGGGTGAGCCTACACATCACTGATAAATTAAAAAAAATAAGGGGGCAATTTTTTTTCAAAGGTTTATTTAAAGTAACAAAAAAATCTTTTGGTTTTAGGGCCCCCTCAGGTCACCTCTCTGAACACTCCTGCACCTCCCGTTCCACTCCCACCCACCATTGCCACACTTCCTCTACCCAAACTCTACACTCATCCCCTGCATTGCCCACACTTATCCCTTGCCTACAAAACCTGAGTGCTACTACTGCTCCTCCCACTCAGCACTCTGACCTACCCAATCTCCTCAACCATTGTCCTTCCACCAATCCTCCACCCACCACCTGCAGATCTTCCCGCTTTGCCCAATGCCCGCACCGCCAATTTGCATCCCCTACATAGTTGTCCCCTGCCATCCTTCCTGCCACCCTCTTGACCACCCAACCCCTACGCTTCACCTACACAATTCTTCCCCCGCTGCCCTTCTATAACGTTAGAAAATGTCCCCTTGGGGGCTTTTTCCTCATAAGGTTTAGCTCCCAGGCCTTTAGCATGCATTTAGGACATCTTAGTTCATATTTTGGCATCTCGATGGAATGAGACCTAGGTTCCATGGTAAATTGGACCCAGGTGGACCCCTTGAGTTGTACCTTGCCCAAAATAGAGGGGAGGACTTGGGTGCCCGCGCCCTAGTCCTGCACTATTTTGGGGCAGCCCTAATTTCTGGGTGTCGGTTTGTGACCATTATTTGGTCTTTTTGCCGATACGGTAAGTTATAATTTTTAAAATCTTGGCGGGAGTGCTTGTAGTTGCACATATAAGTATGTTTAGGCATTCATTTGGAAACTAGATGGTAATGGTGATGTTCAAGTGTTCTCAAGGTGATTCAAGGCTTTCATTGTGTTGCAAGAGTAGACTTGTGTGTTTTGTGTGTTGATATTTGTAGATTTGAGCATCGATTCCCTCATGGAATGAAAAGCATCTTCCTCCCATGAGAGCTTCACTACAAGGTGACATAATATTGTGTTTTCATCATTGATTCCATTAGTTTTTTGCCTTTGCCTCACAAGGGCATGCACTCTTTATCTGATAACAGTGTTCAGAGACTTAAGTGTCATCCGGGCTTGACTGAGGCAAGCCTCTAAACACCACAACCCCTAAACCAAGTCTTGTGATTATAGGTTACAGGTGTCATATTTGGGAAAAGTTGAGTTGTAGGAAGGATTGACAGGCATCAAGGATTCGAGAATTGAAGAAAAGGACATAGGAGCACTTCTAGGACTTGGGTGCTCGCTCTAGTGTCCTTCGCATCTGAGTTTTAGGAAACAGAAGTGATGAGTACCAAGTAGCACCCATGAAATACATCTTTTTACCTCTTTTTTCTCCTTTCTGATTCCATCTTCTTGATGACTGCACCCGAATAGTCTAGCAAGATTGTTCTAAATAATGATTAATAGGAGATGAATTACTTAAGATCATGATTTCTGTTTAAAGGACTAATGCGCATGGAATTGATGGAAATATGCAGAAAAACTTCTCTTTTTGAATCAATAGGTGCAGGTGTTCAGGTTGGAAATTTTGTGCATCTCTGGAGGTAGTCCTAATGATCTCTAGAGACAATATCAAAATACCACGACATCAAAAGTTTTGGAGTAACGAGGAAAAGCATCTCCGGAGCTAGACTGAAGTCTGGAGCATCTTCAGAGCTAAGCAAGAAGGACACAATTATATCTCTGGAGCTGCAGACAAAGACATACATCTTTGGTGCCTCTTTAAAGCAGAGTAGATTTCTAGCATAGCTGTTAGTCAGACACTTTCAGTGGTGATCGGATACCCCTGATATTACTCAAATCATCCCCTGAGTAATTAAGGGTAATCTATAGTTAACTGCTGGGAGTTTTTATCTCTTTTTAGTTTTTGCATGAGTTACTAATAAAACTGATTTAATATCCATATTTTCAGGGCCTCGCTGCCCAAATGTATTAATACTAAAACTTAGATTTAGAGTGGACTTCTATTCCACTCAATCTATTTTTATTGCATGGTTATTTTCTGTAGTTAGACGGCTAGTATAATAAAGAGATGGATGTCATCTCATAGAAGAACTAGTAGATAAGATAAGTGACATCTCATCACTAATATTATATATACTTACAGAAGAAGCAGAAAAAGGATAGTGATTATTTCTTTTGATTTCTGTAATCTCATTTTGATATTAATATTTTACAAAATACAAAGCTGATGGAATTGGACTGAATTGAGTTGTGATATCATTCTCTTGTGTTGATTCTTTACTTTAGTCTTCAGCCCTAAGGGTGTGGATGAAGGGCCCACTCTCACCACCAAGGCAGAAGGCTAGTACTATTGTTTTGTTGTTTCAGATTTTGCTTTAAAATATATTTATTGTTTTCATAGATAGATGCATGTTTCAGTTTATAGATTTGCTTTAAGTAATTTACTGTTCAATTTTGTTTTCAATATTCTTGGAATTCATTTCGTAGTAGATAGATCAGTTCCTTTAAATTAGTAGAAGTCATTAGAGTTAGTTAGATAAGACTGGAAACTATAGGATTCCTAATTACAAATAGCCAAGGACACAACCATGGATTTGACAAAAGAAATATGATTAAATGATAAGTTACAATGACCCTCATCATTTTTGGCGCTGTTGCCAGGGATATTATGTTAATTAGGGAAACTTAGCTAAATAGTTTTAGGTTAGATCTATATGGTTAGAGCTAGAGATTCAAAAGGAAGATACATAAAATAGAAACCCCATCAACAAACTATAGGAGAAAGCAGTGGGGTGGCACAAGATCTTGTTGAAGAAAGAAACCTAGAACCTACCTTGGAAGTTGTACCTCAAATCAATAATCCCTTAAATACTTCAAATCCCCCACTCATTGATTATATCCAAGAATTACAACAAAAGTTCTAGGCAGATCCTTTGATAGAACCTAATTTGCTAGAACCTCAGAGAGAAGAACCAGTACTAGACATGGATGATAATCATGAAGAGGAGGAAAATCAGGCTCCAAGAACCTTCTCATATCCCATTGTTCTAGCTATTGGAGACAATGCTCCTATGAAAAATATTTCACCAACACACTTGCCAAATTTTAGAGGTCT
This sequence comes from Cunninghamia lanceolata, assembly GCA_027924645.1. NCBI lineage: Eukaryota > Viridiplantae > Streptophyta > Pinopsida > Cupressales > Cupressaceae > Cunninghamia > Cunninghamia lanceolata. The sequence goes on from BSBN01001359.1 coordinate 215,240, forward strand.
TTCTTCTGAGGATCCAGATCAGTTTTTGTTTGAATTCAAAGTGGTATGCCAAACTTATGATTATGGATCAAATAACCAAAAAGCTCAAACTACTCCCTTCAACCCTGAAAGATTCTACAATGAGATGGTTTATGGGTTTACCCTAGAACTTTATCCATTCTTGGGATCAGATGGAAATAGAGTTTTTAGGAAAGTACCAAGATTATTGTAGAGCCAGTAATAAAAATGAGGAATTGTTCAAAATTAAACAAGGAGAGGAAGAGACCTTAGAGGACTATGTGGACAGGTTTAACTTCACCTTGAGAAGGTATGGCAACCTAGTAAATCACTCTTTGGCCAGAACCCTATTTGTAAAAGGATTAGATAAAGAATCAAAATAGGCACTGGATTTGATGGGAAAAGAAAATATCAACAAAATGGATATACCTGCTATAGAAGAACTCTGTAGGAACTATTCTAGAACCCAAGATGGAGTGAGATCATCCAAAACCTTCAAAGGGAAGAATGAAATAGGACAGTTAATGGAAGAGATTACAAATCTAAAAATAGATATTTTGGTCCAACTAAATACCACATTGGATGGGATTTAGGCTAAACCACTCTCCATCTATTGTCCTAGGTGTAGAAACAAGCATCTATTGAGAGAATGCCCTTTAGACAACTCAGAGATCTATTAGATCTGTGACAGGGAACATCCTACCAGTCAATGTAGTCAACTTCTAGCCCTAAAAAGGTTGAGTAAGAAGAATGCCATCATAGAAGAAGAACTGAACTATGTGGGACAAAAACAGACTAGAAATTTCCCTTATAATCAGTATCCAAACCAGCCTTCGTACATGGGTCCTTCTAATTGGGGAAATAATCAATGGAATCCAACTTGGCATGGGCCTTAGAATAATCCTCCTTGGGGACAGGAGGATTGGCCAAATCAACATTGGCAAATCCAAAATTGGCAAAATCAGCCCTGGGGGAATCAACAGCGGCCACCATAGTTTGGATCACAAAACATGAAACCTTAATGGGGTCCTCAACAGGGATATAATCAACAATACCAGGGACAACCTAGACATTTCCAACTTCAACAACAAGCATTACTAACTGGACCCTCCAACACACAAGGTCAGTCACAAAATGAGCCAATTAGCCAACCACCCTTACCAGCTCAACCTATACCAAATCCACAAAATAAATAGGGAGCAATTGTTTACATGACAGAACAAGAAAACATGGCTGGTATTAATGCTATATATATAAATAATCTCCAGCTATGTTCTGGGAAAGCATTCCCAAGACCATCTCTTCCAACTATAGTTGAAGTAACCAATGATGAGGAACTTGAAGATCCATCCACTCAACTTCCAGAGGAGATTACTACCGAAAAAGTGCTAAAAGAATAATCCTTGGATAACTCTAGAGTTCCTCCTAAAAGGTTGACTCTAGAGAACATTCTTGGACACACTTCTGATAAAAGTTTCGGAGATGGAAAAACTAGCACCATATCTAGAATGACTCAAACAACATCCTCCCTAGAAAAAGATCTTACAAAAACAAGTCCAATCTACCCTAGAATCAGAACTTTTAGAAGAGATCAGGCAACTAAACATTGAAATTCCACTCCTCCAAGCAATTAGAGATGTGCCAGAATTGAACCAATTCATCAAGCAACATTGTGTCAAAACACAGGGTAGGAAGAAAAACTTTCCTTCTACAATCCAGGTGGAAGGGAAAGTAGTAGATCTATTGATGGGAGAAATGTTCCTCCCAAAATATGGAGACCCTAGAAATCCTGTCATAACTGTTTTCATCTCAGGGGTAGAAATTTCAAATGTTTTGGTTGATTTGAGAGCAACAATTAATGTGATGACAGTTCATACAATGGACAAATTAGCCCTAACAGGTATCCAATCCATGACTACAATCCTTCAACTTGCTAACCAGTTAGTAGCTATTCTAAAAGGGGTAATTACTGATGTTCCATTTGTGATAGAATCATGGGAATTTCTAGTAGACTTCTAGATATTAGAACTAAGAAACTAGAGAAACGCTTATCCACTGATATTAGGAAGACCATGGATGGCTACAATAGGAGCATCTAATTATTGTCAAACTAGGGATATAGTCATTTCTAATGGGATAGATTTGAAGAAAATATCTCTGTATCCTCCAACTAAACCATCAATACATTATACAAGAAGAGTATGGGTGGATGAGCCAGATAACATGGACAACAGTGCCTCAGTAGCTATGGTAACCATCAAGGAACATTTGGGAGAGTTGGAAGAAGAAATCTACTATGATACAACAGAAGACATTGCCCACATCCTAATCAATGAGGATGTGATGGAGCTTGCCCACGATTCTAGGAGAGAACTTCTCACTTCTACTCATTGTACCCTAGAAAATATCATTCCTTGTGGGGAGACCTTTTACAAAGACTTAGCCATGTTCCACATGTTGCTTCCACATTATTGTCCCCTCAATACCATGACTCTAGTGTATGGATTAACTACATCCATGGATCAAATCACAAAACAGGTCATGATTTTACCAGGGAAAACACTTAATATCAATACTCAGTTAATAGCAAATCAGGAAGAAAAACTTATCCAACTTCTGATTTCCCATTTAGCAGTTTTTGCTTGGGAATACCAAGATATGAAGGGCATCCCTCTTGAGATATGTACCCATCATATATACACTGAGGATATCAAACATGTCAGACAACCCTAGAGAAGATTGAATTTTGCTTTAAAAGACATTGTTAAGACTGAAATAGAAAAATTACTGCAAGCAGGTTTATATATCCAATCTTAGATAGTCAATGGGTCCCACCCCTAGTCATAGTGCTTAAAAAGAATGGGAAATGGAGGGTGTGTATTGATTATAGGGAGCTAAACAAAGCTACAAAAAAGGACTACTTTCCCTTACCATTCATTGACCAAGTGCTCGACAACCTTACTGGGAGAAAGTATTTTTCTTTCCTAGATGGGTTCAGTGGGTATAACCAAATCCAAGTAGCACCTAAAGATCAGGACAAGACCACTTTCACCTACTCTTGGGAAACTTTTGCTTACAAAGTTCTTCCATTTGGACTATGTAATGCCCCAGCTACATTTTAGAGGCTTGTTTTAGCCATTTTTGCTGAATTAGCTAATGAGGGCATGGAGGTCTATATGGATGACTTTACTGTGTATGGGGACAACTTTGAAGAAGCTCTCACAAACCTTGAGAAAGTACTAAAATGCTGTGATAAAAATTAATTATCCCTGATCCATGAAAAGTGCTTCATGATGGTGGAGGAAGGAATTGTATTGGGACACCACATTTCAGCAAATGGGATCAAAGTGGATCAAAACAAGATAGAAGTGATCAAACAGATGTTAAAAGTTTTCTAGGTCATGCAGGCTACTATAGGAGATTCATAGAAAATTTCAACAGAATAGCTGCCCCCCTATTTACTCTGCTTAACAAAGACACATAATTTCTATGGATAGAAGACTGTCAATCAGCATTTGAAACTCTAAAAGAGAAGCTTACTGTCACACCCATTTTGAGAGGACCTAATTGGACTTTACCATTTCACATACAAACTCATGCTTCAAATGAGTCCATTGGGGCAGTTTTAGGATAGAAGGAGGAAGGAGAGAGTATGAATGCCATTTACTACATCAACAAAAACCTTACCTTTGCATAAAGAAATTACACCACAACTGAAAAAGAATTCTTGGTAGTCATCTATGCTATAAACAAATTTAGGCACTATATCACTAGATATAAAATATTTGTACATACTGGTCATGTAGCCATCAAGTACCTAATGAATAAGCCAGTAGTGGGTGTAAGGATCATTAGGTGGTTATTGCTATTGCAGGAATTTGACATTACCATAGTTGATAATCTAGGTAAGTTTAATTTGGTTGCTGATTTTCTGTCAAGATTGCATACAAGAGGAGAAAACTAGCCAGTGGAGGACAGGTTCCTAGATGAACATCTTTCTGCTATCTCCTCTACTGTACCTTGGTTCACCGACATAGCTAATATTTTAGCTGTAGACTTGTATCCATCCCATTTTACCTCAAAACAAAAGAAATGCATAATTAAGGAAAGCGTATCTTACAAATGGTTAAATAGTTTGCTATTTAAATGTGGTCTTGATTCCATTTTACGTAGGTGTTTAAAAGCTGATGAAACTTTTGATGTGTTGAGAGCATGTCATGATGAACCATCTAGTGGGCATTATTCTTCCCACAGAACTATTCATAAGATCCTAGGAGCTGGTTACTACTGGCCCTCTATTCATAAGGATACTAAGAAGTATGTGCAGTAGTGTGACTAGTGCCAAAGGATGGGACAACCAACCTTCACCTAGGAGATGTTACTGCATCCTCAAGTAATGATGGAGCCATTTGAACAATGGGGTCTAGACTTTGTGGGACCAATTTCTCCACCATCATTAGGCAATGAGTATATTCTAGTATGCATAGACTATGTGACTAAATGGGTTGAGGTTCAAGCATTACAATTTGCACGAGAAGAGAAAGATGCTAATTTCCTTTATAATAAAATTTTCTTAAGGTTTGAAGCACCAAGATCCATAGTTTTAGACAGAGGACCTCAATTTACTTCACAGGTAATCAGAGCATTCACAGATCTATATCAAGTCAAGCACATAAAATCTTCACCTCACCATCCTCAAGACAATGGGCAGGTAGAGGTGACTAATAGGGAACTTGAGAATATTCTGACAAGGACAGTGGCAATGAATAGAAAATATTGGGCTAACAGATTATCTAAAGCAGTTTGGGCTTAGAATACCACTTGGAAGTCCACAACAAATTTCTCACCATATGAATTAGTTTATAGGAAAAATCCTATTCTGTCTATAGAATTTGAACTCCAGGCACTTAAAACTACATTGGATATTGGTCTACCATTGTCCATAGCCCAAGAGAAAAGAATTCTTTAGCTCAATGAGTTGGATGAAATCTGGACAGAAGCCATTCAGCAAACAGAACTGGTTCAATATCAAAGGAAGCAATGGTATGACCAACACATCAAGAGGAGGACATTTCAACAAGGTGATTGGGTTCTTCTTTATGATTCTAAATTCAAAGAGTTCAAAGGAGAACTATAAACTCATTGGATGGGTCCTTATTAGATAAAGGAAGTTTTGGAAAATGGAATAGTGTTGTTGGAACCTATTGATGGAAGCACAAACACATTTTTAGTAAATGGCCACCAAATTAGATTCTATAAAAGGCCATCCACTAAAGAAGAGTTCATCAAAGATTTGTGTTTTGATACAGGGGACACCTCCTTTATCACAGTTCTAGACTAGTTGAAAACAAAAAAAAAGAGAAGGTTGAAAACCAGCAAATGGCGACGTTCTTTAAAAAAAAAAAGAAAAAAAAGAAAAAAAGGAGAAGGTTGAAAACCAGCAAATGGCGGCCTTCTTAAAAAAAGAACAAAAAAAAATTGAGGAAGATAGGAAAATAGTAAATGGCTATCTTTCTTGACCAAGGGGATTGAAAACCAGCAAATGGTGGTTCCCTTCTTCATGCCAGATAAGAATAATCAAGCTACGGAGGTGATCAGGTGCCGAGAGTTACTCAAACACACCTTCGGTGCTCGTAAACTAGGAGCACATCTGGCACTTCATAGACTTGGAGCACCTTTGGCACTCGCAAACTAGGAACACCTTCGACGCTCCACTAATAAAGAGTTATTCACAACCATAATAAGTGGGAGGGGACCCACCTCTCCAGGCAATAAAGTAGAGATGTCATTCGATGAGGTCATCATGACTCATCCTCCACTTTATGACAGGGACAAAGATGAAATCAACACATATTCTGGGAGCAATCATTACTCTCGTTTGCATGGGTACCTACAAAGGACTGTGCTGACATCACCCTAGATGCATGGATTCTCGAACCACTCTGTGAGAATGAATGTAGGTTATGTGACAATAAAGATGATTGATGTCATTTCAAGCCACAAAAAGCTACTCAGGTGCCACATCACGTCTAGTCTCATCAGCTCTACAACATATCAGCCAAGTACATCGCGCCCTCATTATTAAGAATGGTTTAGGTAATTCTCTCTTAATTAAGCATTAATTAGCAACTGTCTTGTCATTTCTATTTTTGGGTTCCATCATTATGACATCTCCTCCTTCCATTCTTTTCCTTCCCAAATTCATGCATGCCACCATCTTTGCTGTATTGTCACCATGCCTATGGAGTATCCCATTAGTCTACTACAATTATGACCACATAGGCACTCTAACCAATTTGTAACTCTTTTTCCATAATCCAAATCATTAAACAAATTGACATAAAATCCTCATTCAAACTGCAAAATAACCTGAAGAACAGAGTAAGCTGATACAGTCCTCTGGAGCCTACTGAGTTAAAGGAGAAAGGACAAAATTATAGAGGAGAGTGAGGGATTTAGCACAGAGGGTAGAAAAAGAATTTAGAATTGGGGGTTAAGAAGAAATCAGAGCCAAAAAGTGCTACAGGTCTTTTGCAAGATGATGCTGTAGCAGACATTCTGAGGAATGCAGGATGGTTGGAGTTTCTAGAAAAGTTTGAAGGGTTTCAAGAAGATATTGTTGATGATTTCCTAAGAAACCTGAGGGACAATCAGACAGTTGTAAGGGGAGTTCAAATCAATCTCTCTACAACCACTATCAGTCATATTTCTGGGTTGCTTGAACAAGGTGAGAGGTTCTATCATCTGAAAACTTTATATGCCTATTTGATTAGGAATTTCTCTATTGAAGGTGAACCTGCAATACAATTGCATTTAAATAAAAATGAGGTTAAAGGAATTCTTAGGTCCTCACTTCCAAACCCTTGGCAATTTATAGCTACATGGTTGATGAAATATTTCACATGTGATGGTGAATTTTCCTTAGTTCTAGGACCAATAATGACAATGTTGAGTTTTCTGAGACATGGGAATGGACACCTTGAATTCAGCATAAACATTCCCAACTTTCTGTACTCTGCCATTAGAGAAATTGTAGAAAAGTATCAACAAAACAAGGGTCCTATGAAACATCATGGCCTCATCTTTCTGATAGTTAAACACCACTTTCTATCTTAAGCTGATGGGGAAGAATTATGGCAGACATTTCTTGAACAAAAACCCCATGATAGAGAGCCAGAGAGGGCACAGGAAGAGGGTGAGGGTTCCTCTACCCAACAAGAAGAAGAGATAGAACCTTCAACCTCCTCTCTAGCTATTGAAAAAGGTAAAAAGTCCTCACTGAAAGTAGCTTCATTTGCTACCCTTGTTTCTGATAGGAAGAGGAAAGGCAAAGAAGTTAAAGAGCCAGTTCTTGAGAAAACTCCATACATGACTCACTTAGCTAGGAGGAAGATGACTCTAGCTGAGGAGTCTTCTCCTAAGAGACTAATAGGGGAGAGGTCAGGGTAGAAAGTCAAGAGAACCCCCAAGAAAGCTGACTCTAGAATACACTATTGGGCTGAAGAAGCATCCCATGATTCTGATGAGATCCCTCTAGTGAGAAAGAAAAGACAAAGAGAAGTTTCCCCAGAACCATCTGTCCATTTGGGTTCAAGTCCAACTTCAGAACAATCTCTTGCTCCGGAGATAGAACACAGATAGACTTTTACTATTCCCTCTAATTCTGAGGATGAGATACCTGCTCCGGAGGCACCTGTCCCACCTATGCTATGGAGAAGCAAAAGGAAAAGGGAGCTCTCCCAAGCTAAGAAAGAGATTTCTCTCCTAGCTAAAGTGCTTCTAGGTTTTAGAACCTCTGAGGAGAAAGATGGGCCTTCATCAGTGCCAATAGATACAAAGAATACCTAAGAAGAACCTCAAGATAGAGAGGCTGCAGGGAAAGATGAAATAGAGCAATTGGGTGCAGCTAACAGTGTAAGACAGATGGCTATGGAAGATCCTAATGTGCAATAAACAGAAGAAGAAACAGGAACTTTTTCTTACCCCTCTGATCAAGAGGATATTGAGATTTCAAAAGAACAGCAAATGTTGGAAGAAATTGACAATCTAAAGAGATTACTATGGGGGAAAATTAGATTATCATTGATCTCAAGAAGGTCAGAATGGAGATAGAGATGGAGCAAAAATAGGTAATTGAAAAACTGCAAACAGAGCTCTAGAGCAAAAACTAGATAATTCAGGAGAAGGAAGCAGAATTGGAAGCCCAAAAGACTGAGACAGCTTAAATCATTAAGGAAAATGAGATAGAGGCAGTACAAAGTATTTCTGATCTTACCAAGGCTAGAGACAATGGCCTCATAATAATTGTAGCATTAATTGAGAAAGTATAGAGCCAAAATAAACAATTGACTTGGGTGAACAACAAAATAGATGATTAAGAGGAATATATTCATGAGTTAGCTGGCCCAGGGGCAACCAGTGAACAGGAGGTACAAATAGATCCATATGTGGGTCCAATCCCCATTGATGTTCCTAAGGCCCTGTTCCACTGGGAAAGGAGATGTAGATAATATGAGGCTTCTAAGCCAATGCTGCAATTACAGAAGGCAGTTACTGCCATGACAAAAAGAGTAGAAACCCTAGAGGAAAAAGTCATTCAGATGGCCTCCATTTCTTCTGAAATTCTATCTTGCAAGCCTCCAAGTGCTAGTTATGCTATGTTTTTACATAAAAGAGTCCTGTAGAGGAATTTATCTTTAATCCTATCTAATCTGACTGAGAATAAAAAGATAGTAGAGGGGTTCATGGAAGTATATACAAGGAGTTCTGATGAAGACATTTTTTTTGTGTGAATTATATTTGCATGGTTTCTGTGTTGATGATATGACCTTCATTCTTAATTATTTTGTGGAGGAATGCCAGCTCAAATCATTCATGTCACTGATGAGGAATCATCAGATTTGGAATGAGCGAATGGAGGCTCACCTTAAGAAGGATACAGAAACAAATCTTTTCATCACAAAGGAGTATCCAAACCCTTATGCTTTTGAGGTCCAATTCAGGGCATATGTCTATCACCCTGAAAGTTAGAACAAAATTTTGCCATTGTATCTAAAAAATCTGCAAGAGTGCTCCATTGATTTTGGTCTTTTTATGAATAGTTCAGCAAATCCAGTGCTTGCAATAGCAAAGAAAAAGTGGAACATTTTGACTTTAGAGCAGAAAATGAGAGAAGTGGTAACCCCTGCTAACTTAGGGTTATTTATGAGAAAGGCAAGGTTAATATCCAAAATGATGGATAAACACAAACATGAGTGGATAGGTGGGCATTTCAGACCCACTCTCATAATTGAGCCACTACTTGTCTGGACTGAGTAGATGGAAGATGATAAGTTGTAGGAGTGGTTGAAACAAGTTGATCAGTATAGGGGAAATAGTAATACCAACCGCACCACTTGGACTACCTATGCACAAGACTATAGCTTGACTGACAGGCTACTCCACCAGAATAAGTCCAGATTGTGAGAAGTGGGAGGACCTGCTAAACCTTAAGTATGGGGGGGATGATGAGTGCTAGGTAGCACCCATGAAATACATCTTTTTACCTCTCTTTTCTCCTTTCTGATTCCATCTTCTTGATGACTGCACCCAAATAGGCTAGCAAGATTGTTCTAAATAATGACTAATAGGAGATGAATTACTTAAGATCATGTTTTTTGATTAATAGACTAATGTGCATGGAATTGATGGAAATATGAAGAAAAACTTCTCTTTTTGAATCAACAGGTGCAGGTGTTCGGGTTGGAAATTTTGTGCATCTTTGGAGGTAGTCCTAATGATCTTTGGAGACAATATCAGAATACCATGACATTAGAAGTTTTGGAGTAAAGAGGAAAAGCATCTCCAGAGCTAGACTAAAGTCTGGAGCATCTCCAGAGTTGAGCAAGAAGGACACAATTATATCTCCAGAGCTGCAGACAGTATATCTCTGAAGTTGCAGATAGAGACATACATCTCCAGTGCCTCTTTAGAGCAGAGCAGATTTCCAGCACAGTTGTCAGTCAAACACTTTTAGTGGTGATCAAGATACCCCTGATATTACTCAAATCATCACCTGAGTGATTAAGGGAAATCTATAGTTAACTACTGGGAGTTTTTATATCTTTTTAGTTTTTGCATGAGTTACTGATAAAACTAATTTAATATCCATTATTTTAGGGCCTCACTGCCCAAATGTATTAAGACTGAAACTTAGATTTAGAGTGGACTTCTGTTCCACTCAATCTATTTTTATTGCATAGTTATTTCCATAGTTAGACAACTAGTATAATAAAGAGATGGATGTCATCTCATAGAAGAATTGGTAGATAAGATAAGTGATACCTCATCACTAATTTTATATATACTTATAGAAGAAGCAGAAAAAGGATAGCGATTATTTCTTCTGATTTCTGTAATCTCATTTTGATATTAATATTTTATAAAATACAAAGTTGATGGAATTGGACTGAATTGAGTTGTGATATCATTCTCTTGTGCTAATTCTTTACTTTAGTCTTTAGCCCTAAGGGTGTGGATGAAGGGCCCACTCTCACCACCAAGGCAGAAGGCTAGTACTATTGTTTTCTTGTTTTAGATTTTGATTTAAAAGATATTTACTATTTTCATAGATAGATGCATGTTTCAGTTTATAGATTTGCTTTAAGTAATTTATTGTTTAGTTCTATTTTCAATATTCTTGGAATTCATTTTGTAGTAGATAGATCAGTTCCTTTAAATCAGTACAAGTCATTAGAGTTAGTTAGATAAGACTGGAAACTATAGGATTCCTAATTGCAAATAGCCAAGGACATAGCCCTGGATTTAACAAAAGAAATATGATTAAATGATAAGGTACAATGACCCTTGTCAAGAAGTTACATGGTTGATTAGTGTCGGAAGGAGGTTTGGATCCTGTGAAGAAACTGTTGATAACTAAGAGGGGGGGTGAATCAGTTATCTTAATTATTTCATCTTTCTAAAATTTCTTAACAATTAATGTAGCATCAAATCAAATAAGCAAACATAACCATGAAATGGAAATATGACACAATATTTTTGACGTGGAAACCCTGTTAAGGGAGAAAACCACAAGGTGATTAACCCAAGAATGTATTCTCTATTAGAAGAATAGAAATACAAAATGGCACTTGCTAATTAGGGCTCACTGCCCGAGCACACTACTCACAAGAGGCTCACTACCTACAAGAGACTCACTGTCTACAAGTTGTAAGAAAAATAAAAAGATCCTTGAACTAATGAGAAGCATCCACATATGCTGAGGTTCAGTTTCGGTTAGGCTCAATACACTGATCTGCTGCACTTCATCCTTCCTCTTCTTTGCTGCTGTTGACCTGTCACATACCAGACCTGTCTTACTGCTTTCACACTGTACTTCTACTTTTCTTCGCACACCAAAACACACAACATACCCCTTCATATCCAAATCCATCTGGTATATATATCCGTACAATAGATTTCATCCTCATTCTAGTTGGCATATGGAACAGTCAATATTTATCCAAACTTTGATCTGTCGGCTGAATCCTTTCTTATCAAGTGATGCGTATTAAGGAGATGCTTATAGAAGTCATCAATTATGTCAGCCAATCACGAATGATACCTTAAGAATCTTGATCACTATCAACAACTCATCTGGATTAAGGTATGATACTCTGCCGGTCAGTTCTTCCTCTGTCAACTCTGCCAAGCCGGACCCCAATACTTAGATGCTCATATCTCTTCACTCTTATATCATCGGAGGCTCAATCCCTGGAATCTATCAGTTAATGTATTCCTCTTGACTTCCCCAAGTCTTTACTTTACAAAGATACTTTCTCTAAGAGATCCAGACCTGATTATCGAACCTTGCTGCATGCTCTGTTCTTGCTTACCGGACCACAACACTTCTTCAATCTGACTTCCGGTATAGGCACACCATGTTTTGTGGATGGGTGGGATGAACTTTGTTGCCATCAATGAGAATACTCATGAAGCCATATAGTGTCTCTTGCCAACAATCTCCCCCTTTGGCATTGAGGGCAACACTTAGTGAAAAATGACTGTCACACTATACTCCCCCTTGGCTGATGCTCTGTTCTTATGTACAATTTTCGGAGCTCCCCCTTAGCTGGACTCCTCATTTTTCATTGCTCCTCACCCTCCCTTTGACATCAATGGCAAAGGGTGGGATCCACACACCAAAATTTCCAAAAACAATCTATACTTAGCCGCATATATATATACATGTTTTCCCTGTTGATAACTGAGAGGGGGGTGAATCAGTTATCCTAATTATTTCTTCTTCTGAACTTTTCTTATTAATCAATGCAGCACTAATTCAAACAAGTTAACATAACCATGAAATGAAGATACACATGACACAATATTTTTGACGTGGAAACCCTGTTAAGGGAGAAAACCACGGGGTGATTAACCCAAAAATTATTCTTTGTTAAAAGAATAAGGAAATACAAAATGGCACTTGCCAATTAGGGCTCACTGCCCGAGCACACTGCTCACAAGAGCCACACTGCCTATAAGAGACTCACTGTCTACAAAAGAATGTTATACAATACTTGAACTGATTGGAAGCATCTACAAATGCTAAAGTTCAGATCCAGTTAGGTTCAGTACACTGATCTGCTGCACTTCATCTTCCTTCTCTTTTGCTGCTTTCCTTTCACATACCAGATCTTTCTTACTGTTTCTACTCTGCTCTTCTCCTTTTCTTTGTTCACCACAACAACAACAACTCTCACAACTAAATCCATCATGTATATATATCCGCACAAGTAATTTCATCACCTTTCTAGTCGACACTCGGAATAGTCAATCTTTTCACTAATTCTGATCTGTCGGCTAAATCCTTGCACATCAAGTAATGCGGATCAAGTATATGCTTGTAGAAATCATTAATCATGTTGGCCAAATATGATTCATGCCTTCATAACCTTTACCACAATCAGTAACTCATCTGGAAAGTAGTCTGATGTTCTGTCAGTCAGTTCTTCCTCTGTTCACACTGTCACTTAGGAATCCGGTACTCAACTATCCATATCGTTTTCCTCATCTATCACCGGAGGCTAAATCCTTGGAATATACAACTCAAGGTAGTCCTCTTGACTTCCCCAAATCCGCACTGCACCAAGATACTTCCTTTGAGAGATCCGGACTTGTCTGTCGGACCTTGCCACATGCTTTGTTCTTGTTTACCGGACCACAACATTCTTCACTCTGACTTCCGGTAGAGACACACCATGTCCTGCGGATGTGTGGGATGAAATTTGTTGCCATCAATGACAACAATCATGAATCCATATAGTGTCTCTTGCCAACAATCTCCCCCTTTGGCATTGATGGCAACACTTAGCGAAAAATGACTAAGTGTTTACATTATGCTCCCCCTTGGCTGATGCTCTTTCTTTATATACATTTTTTGGAGCTCCCCCTTAGTTGAATTCCTCATTTTTCACTGCTCCTCACTCCCCCTTTGACATCAATGGCAAAGGGTAGTGTCCACATACCAAAATTTTCAAAACATTTAACTATACTTAGCCACATAAGTATATATATATACAAGTTGTACTTACATATACTTAAGTATGTCTGCAAAAGTGTTCTTCAACTGTACAACTTCTGTCACCCAACTTTGCTTCATCCTGTCCAAAATTGAGATATGCCCACTCAACAGGAATGCAAACGCATCTGCCCTTTTTAGATCTGTCAGATCATTGGTCTAGGCTGTAATTTGGGCTTCTTTTATGGCCTCATGCATGGCCTCTAGCTTAGGGACAATTAACCCCCTGAGCTCACTCAACCTACTTAGTCTATTTTTTCTTTCCTTCTCCAACTTCTTGATTTCACTCAAGACTGCAATAGTCTGACATTCTTGATTTGTTATAGAGGAAGAGAGAGGATCAAAGTTCTTTGATAGGTTTGATAGTTTATCCTCCTATTCTTTTATTTTCTTCTCAATGTCCAATGTTACTTTGGACCATGATAAACAAAATGTATACATTTCTCCTCCATCTTTAAGAGCATTTTCTAGGCTCTTTATTCCAATATTCATGTTTCTCCTATCATTAAAAGTTAAACCCTATACCTCAGTGAATCTTTTATCCAAAAACTCCTTCCAAACCTTTTTTTTAGCTGATTTTTCTAGAGAATCAAAATGTGTACTAACACTGCTGACTAAGGTTTTGAGATTACCAGAAGAGGAGGCTGTGGGATCCTTTAAGATGGCATGATCTTTTCCAGCACTCCAGATGCTACATCCATAAGCTCACAGTCTTCCATGTGAGATTTCAGTAGCTTCTCTTTGACTTTCTCATTTGCAAATGAGGCTATTTTCATTGTTTGCACCGGTGACAAAGAGTCAAAATCTAATGGTCCTTTTAGTAGGTCCGGTTCATCAATTTCTATAGTGGCTTTTGTTAGGAATTCCTGAATAGTTTGTGCAGTGTCTCTTGCTGGAGACAAATGTTTCTTCTCTTCTGCAACCTTGGAGCTGTCCTTTGGAGTTTTCTCTCCTCTTACCTTCTCACCACTAGCAGTTGTGGTCTTTTCTGTTGAGGTCTTCGTACTGTCATCTTCTTTTTCTTTTACCTCTGCTTCTTTCTCCTGTGATTTTTCTTCTCCTTTAGATTTGGAGATTGTAGGGGAAACCGGAGGAGAAATGTTTGTCTGTTCGGTGCCCACCTCTTCTGACATTTTCTCAGGAATTTCTTCTGCAACATTTGTGGCGGAGGAGTCAGTACCCAAGTCCTCTATGATAGGAAGATTAAATCTTTTGAAGGTTTTTCAGAGAATCTCTTCAGTGTCCTTGGCTACCTTGTCGGTCTCACCAAGCATAAGTTGATTCATCCTTGCTTTGCTCATGAATTCATCCTTGCAGTCTTTGAATACCATGTTCATTGTCTTGGGATCGATTGAAGGATATAGCTGAATAGCTATCTGTTCCCAGATCTCAAGGTCTTTTGCCATGGCATTGGTCTTTCTCATTTCCAACTCCTTTTCTAGGCTCTTAGGAATTAACAAGATAATTTCAATAAAAGTTTTATTGTAAATGTTCAAGAACTTAACTGTGGCTTCCTCCAGAATCTTTTTATCTGCTTCATTGTAGTCATCATAGAATTCTGTTAAGGGTTGCAGGTTCCCATCCACTATGACTGCTTTTACTACATCATCTAAGGAGAGAGTGGGTTTTTCAATAAATTCCTCTTCCTTCTCTTCCTTGTCTTAACCTGTGGAAGGTTTACCGGATCCTTTCTTCTTCTGTTTCTTTATTTCCTTTACCCCCTCATCTGATTCAGTTTCTTCTTCATCTCTTTGACTTGCATAAGCCCTTGTGGCTTTTATTTTAGACCTTTTCTCTCCTTTGCCAGATGTCTGACCTTCTGGTTTTGATGTTTTTGAACTTTTGGTTGTGACAGGTGTGGATCCTTTTGATGATCTGGTCCGGGTTAATGTTTCCACCGGAGTACTTTTCTTGCTTTTCTTTTTTGCCTCTTTCTTCTCTTCCTCAACCTTTTGCCTCTTTTCCCAGCTGGCATCAAGTGCCTCTTTTGAGATGCCAAGGCCTTTGGCAACATGTTCTACTTCTTTTCTCACCTTCCTCTTGATTTTTGGTTCTCTGAGTTCCACATGAATCTTTACACTCAGCTCCTCAAAGGTTCCAAACCTTTCTGCCTTTGGATTCTTTGGTTGATTTAGCATGTGTTGAACATGCAGCTCCACAATTTGTTCATCCACTTCATACCCCATGGGCATGATCCAGACTGTCCTTGGTTCTACGTCCTCCATTAGGCACTGATCAATATCTAACATAAAGCAGACTGTGTCTTTGTATTTTTCAACAAGAGACTAGGGAATCCTTTCTCTTGCTTGCATCATGTTCTGAAAGGTCTTGAAGAATCCCCACATGGCTGTATTTCTTGCTTTAGCATCCCCAAGCCCATGCAAATAGTCTCTGATCTGAACTGCTACTGGTTTATCATTTTGCCATACCCATCCATTTGATCCGGGCAACTCATTCATGAAGTAGAAAAATAAGCATACTATTAGTGCACCATATTTGAAAGAGTTTTTCTTGTCCTTTTTCATCTTTTGTATGTTTTCCATTAATTGGCTCAAAAGAAGTTCATAGAGATCATATTCTACATTTTTTCCTCAGCATCTCATAGGCAGTATATATTGCAGTTTTGGATACTGAATTCTCCCTACTAGAGTGATATATCTTGTATCCTATTATCATAGATGCAAATTTGATGTCCGGGTCAGTAATATCTTCAATAGTCATTGCCCTCTTATCAAATTTTGATCCGGTGGCCTTAGTTACAATGTCATTTTTAACAGATTTGAGTACAGGTATCCCTCCAGAGGAGTGTAAACCAGTTACTGCCCTAATTGCCTCCTTAGTGATCTTGTAAGGTCTGTTCAGCCAGAGGAAGTTATCATGTATCCTACTCAATACATACTGGACCCATTCATTTTCTTCAAAGCAGGGGAAATGAATGAACTGATCAAAATGCTTCTCCTGGATGCTCTTATATTCTGGTTTGACCTCAAAGGTATCATCTATCAATTGTTTGTGATAGATGTCTCTTAATCTGAATCCCCCAAACTCTTCAATATTTACATGTATATAAACCCTAATGTCTTCGGTGTGCAGAACACCATGTGGAACATTGGAAAATGCATCTAGGTGATCTACTTCCAAGGATTTGTATGGATGTTTCTTAAATGCAGGGCGAGGCCTATCAGAAATCTTTACAATATTTGTAGTAGCCATTATCAAGAGATTTGCAGTGAGATATTTGAAAATAGAAAATACCTTTTGCACCTTTCGGTTTCACGGAGTTGGTTGGATTGATTTCTGGATGTAATGACTTCTGCAAATGATCTTCGATGAACTTGAGGAATTTCGTTGTAGAGCTCCACTTTTCATTTCTTCTTGAGTGCAGAATGAACAAGTGATTAATGAGAAAACCCTTATATTGCTTCGTAAACCCTAATATCAGATTGCAATAAATGCTTGACCTACATTAATCCAGTTTGCCTTATTCAGATGACTTGAAGAACCAGATCTATCCTGATCTATGAACATCATGCAGATCTTCCAAACCATGAACAAATTGAGATGACACTTCACAAGGACATCCCAAATACTCTGACTAGTCCGCAGAATAGGACAATGCACTTCTAGATCTCACCGGACCTTTTTGTGGCAATCTGTCACTCCGGAGCATCTCTCAGAACCGGTTCTACTTGATTGATCACAACTTCTTTACATTTTCATGCGGACCTCTGAAATCTTAACTGGATCATCTCAAGACTCATATCTACAAACCCTTTAATCCACATCCTCTTCTTGTGCCAATTCTGGCACCACTTGACTGGCTGGGGGAACAAGGTTTTCTTTGTGTCTCCCCCTGAGCCAGAGCTCACTTTTTAATTTCTGGAAGGAATATCAGCACCAGAGTCTGGTGCGGATCCAATCTCTACATTCTCAGTACTTTTCTTCACCCAAATCTTGTTCATCTCATTTTTAACTTCATCCGTATTCATCTTTTGTTTACCCTTATCTTGATTTTGATTATGAAATACCGGACCTCTTTTGTCCTGATTCTTGCTTCTACAGTATCTTGCAATATGACCGGATCTATTGCAAATTTGGCAAACAACATTTCTTTGCATATTTGATTGATATCCTCTTGATTTGCATTGATTAGCCATATGAGCTATTCTATTGCATGCAAAGCATTTACCATTGAATGATTTGTTCATTTGCATATTTCTGCATTCATGAGATTTGTGACCATACCTTTTACAGTTAAAACACTGTCCGGAGAAGGATGAATAAGTCTGATTCATTCTCTTTCTGCACTGATTAGCTTTGTGACCAAAGTGATTACAGTTGTGGCAGTATCCATTGAAGGATGGATATCTTTGAGCATTGGGCTATCTTACCAGAGGTCTTCTAGGCCTGTTCCTTGGATTTTCTGATCCAAAATTCTTCTGACCGGATCCGGAGATTTCTCCTTTCTCATATCCCAAACCACACTTGTCATTTGCCCTCTTTTGACTTCCAAGAAGAACTTCAAGTTGAGCAGAACTTATCTTGAATTTCTCTTTATATTCATTTGCTGATTGAAGATCGCTTTTGAGGGAGACAATTTGATCTTCAAGTTTTTCCTCATTTTCTTTAGCATCTTCAAGATCAGATTCAATATGTTTGATAATTCTGTCCATTTGGTGGCAATCTTCTGATTTCTCCTTGAGGGATTGTCTTAGATTATCTTCAGTTTTTCTTTTCTCTTCAATCTCTTGAGTAAACTTTATAACTCCTGATTCTATTTCATGTCTTACCATAATGATTTATTTTGATAACTTTTCACATAACTTGGTTTTCTCATTCAGCTCTTCATTTGCATCATTTGCTTCACCTTGTCTTGCCAATTGCTGAAGCAGCTCTTTTCTCTTTTTCATAGAGAGGCTTAATTTGTCTTTTAGTTCTCTCATGAAATCATTAGCCTGTTTGAGTCTTTCCTTTAATTCATTGACTTTAGAGTTTGACTGTTCAAGATCCTCAAGGGTTGTCTTGAGTTGCTCCCTTAAACCATATGTATCCATTTGGATTCCCAGATCTTCCTTGAGCTATTAGACTCTATTTTGGAGGAACTTAGCTCTGATACCAATTGTTGATAACTGAGAGGGGGGGGGTGAATCAGTTATCCTAATTATTTCTTCTTTTGAACTTTTCTTATTAATCAATGCAGCACTAATTCAAACAAGTAAACATAACCATGAAATGAAGATACACATGACACAATATTTTTGACGTGGAAACCCTGTTAAGGGAGAAAACCACGGGGTGAATAACCCAAAAATTATTCTCTATTAGAAGAATAAAGAAATACAAAATGGCACTTGCCAATTAGGGCTCACTGCCTGAGCACACTGCTCACAAGAGGCACACTGCCTACAAGAGACTCACTGTCTACAAAAGAATGTTATACAATACTTGAACTGATTGGAAGCATCTACAAATGCTGAAGTTCAGTTGCAATTAGGTTCAGTACACCGATCTGCTACACTTCATCTTTCTTCTCTTTTGCTGCTTTCCTTTCACATACCGGATCTTTCTTACTGCTTCTACTCTGCTCTTTTGCTTTTCTTCGTTCACCACAACAACAACAACAACTCTCACAACTAAATCCATCATGTATATATATTCACACAAGTAATTTCATCACCTTTCTAGTTGGCACTCGAAATAGTCAATCTTTTCACTAATTCTGATTTGTCGGCTAAATCCTTCCACATCAAGTAATGCGGATCAAGTATGTGCTTGTAGAAATCATTAATCATGTCGGCCAAATATGATTCATGCCTTCATAACCTTTACCACAATCAGTAACTCATCTGGAAAGTAGTCTGATGTTCTGTCAGTCAGTTCTTCCTCTGTTCACACTGTCACTCAGGAATCCAGTACTCAACTATCCATATCTTTTTCCTCATCTATCACCAGAGGCTAAATTCTTGGAATATACCACTCAAGGTAGTCCTCTTGACTTCCCCAAATCCACACTGCACCAAGATACTTCCTTTGTGAGATTCGGACCTGTCTGTCAGACCTTGCCACATGCTCTGTTCTTGTTTACCAGACTACAACATTCTTCACTCTGACTTCCGGTAGAGACACACCATGTCCTACGGATGTGTGGGATGAACTTTGTTGCCATCAATGACAACAATCATGAATCCATATAGTGTCTCTTGCCAACATTCCCTACATATACTGAAATATATCTAAAAAAGTGGTCTTTAGCTGTACCACTTCTGTCGCCCAACTATTCTTCATCCTATCCAAAATTGAGATGTGACCACTCAACAAGAATGAAAAAGATTTTGCCCTTTTTAGATCTGTCAGATCACTAGTCTGGGCTGTAGTCTGAGCATCACTTAGAGCCTCATGCATGGCCTCTAACTTAGGGATAATGATCCCTCTAAGTTCACTCAACCTACTTATTCTATTTTTCTTTTCCTTCTCAAGTTTCTTAATTTCATTCAAGACTGCAATAGTCTAACATTCTTGATTGATTACGAGAGATGAGAGAGGATCAAAACATTGAGACAAACTTAGTAGTTTATCTTCTTGCTCTTTTACTTTCTTATCAACATCTTTAGTCACTTTGGACTAGGATAAACAAAATTTATAAATAATTCCGCCATCTTTGAGAGCATTTTCTAAACTCTTTATCCCAATATCCATAACTCTCCTGTCATTTGAGATTAGACCCTATACTTCAGAGAATCTCTTATCCAAAAATTCATTCCTGACTTTCTCTTCTGTTGCTTTCTCTAAAGAATCAAAATGTGTATTAACAGAATTTACAAGAGACTTTAGATTACCAGATGTGGATGTTGTAGGATTCTTTTGGAAGGATGGCATGATCTTTTGCAATACACCGGATGTAGTTTCTATGAGCTCACAATCTTCCATGTGAGACTTTAGCATTTTTTCTTTTGCTTTAGCTTTAGTGAAGGAAGCTAGTTTCATGGTTTGGACCGGAGAGAGGGAATCAAAATTGAATGGACCTTGAAGCAATTTTAGTTCATCAAATTCCATCATTTCTTTGGTCAAGAACTCTTTGACTGCTTCTGCTATGTCTCTTGCCAGAGACAAAATTTTCTCCCCTTCTACAGCCTTACCACTATCATTTGTGGCCTTCTCTATTGGAGTTTTCTCTCCTTCTGTAGCCTTGCTACTGTCATCTTCTTTCTCTTTTGCTTCTTGACTGATCTTCTCTTGTACTCTTTCTTTTTCTTTGAATCTGGAGTCTATAGGGGAAACCAAAGGAGAGATGTTTGCTTGATCATGGACCTCTTCTTTCGGAGTAGAGGAATCTAAGTCCTTACCTTTTTGTTCACCTGTCTCCTTTACCTCTTCTACCACTGTCTTAGTAGATTCTTCTTTGTTATCCATTCCCAAGGGATCATCACTTAAATCCTCTACAACAGGAATATTGAATCTTTTATAGGCTTTCCGGAGGATTTCTTCTATTTCTTTTGCCACTTTATCAGTTTCTCCAAGCATGAGCTAATTCATTCTAGCCTTACTCTAGAACTCATCCTTGCAATCTTTGAAGATCATATTCATTTGCTTCTGAGTGATTGAAGGAAAGAGATGAATGGCTATTTGTTCTCGGATCTCAAGATCCTTTGCCCTAGCATTATTTTTTCTTATCTCTAATTCCTTCTCTAGGCTTTTGGGAATGAGAGATATGATTTCAATAAAAGCCTTATATATGTTCAAGTACTTAACTGTGGCTTCCTCCAAGATCTTTCTATCTGCATCATTGTATGCATCATAGAATTTTGTTATTGGTTGCAGGTTCCCATCCATAGTAACTGCTTTAACTACATCATCTAAGGACAGAGAGGGCCTTTCAACAAATTCTTCTGTTACTTCTTTAGTAGAGGGTTCACCAGATGTTTTCCTTTTCTTCTTTAGTTTCTTTACTTCCTCATCTGATTCTATCTCTTCTTCATCCTTTTGGCTTGTGTAAGACCTTGTTGCCTTTTTCTTGGTTCTCTTCTCTTTTTTTCCAGATGATTTTGCTTCCAGTTTTGATGCCTTTGAGCTCTTTGCAGTGGTGGGTGCAGAGGTCTTAGAGGATCTGGTCTGGGAGGGGACTTCCACCGGAGTACCTTCTTTTTTTGCTTTTTCTTTTTCTTTCTCTGCCTTTTCTATCTTCTCTCTATTTGTATCAAGTGCTTCTTTTGAAATTCCATGCCTCTTGGCAAACTCTTCTACTTCCCTCCTCACTTTTCTTTTTATTTCTGGTTGTCTTAGCTCCACATGGATCTTCACACTTAATTCTTCAAAGGTTCCAAACCTTTCTACCTTGGGATCTTTGGGCTGACTTAGCATGTGTTGAACATGTAGCTCTACAATTTTCTCATCCACTTCATACCCCATAGGCATGATCCACACTGTTCTTGGTTCCACTGCCTCCATTAGGCACTGATCAGTTTCTACCATAAAGCATATTGTATCTTTATATTTTTCAACTAAAGATTGGGGGATTCTCTCTCTTGCTTGCATCATGCTCTGAAAATTCTTGAAATAACCCTAGAGAGTTGTATTTTGTGCCTTGGCATCACCAAGCCCATGTATATAATCTCTGATTTGAATGGCTACTGGTCTATCATTCTACCATACCCAACCACTGGATCTGGGAAGGTCATTCATGTAATAAAAGAATAGGTAGAGTATCAAACCACCATATTTGAAAGAGTTCTTCTTATCCTTGTTTATCTTCTGCAGATTCTCTAAGAGTTGGTTCAGAAGGAGCTCACAAAGATCATAGTCTACATTCTTCCTCAACATTTCATAAGCAGTATATATAGTAGTTTTAGATACTAAATTCTCCCTGTTGGAGTGATATATCTTATATCCAATTATCATTGATGCAAACTTGATATCCAGATTTGTGATATCCTCAATAGTCATTGCTCTTTTATCAAACTTTGATCCAGTAGCCTCACTTACAATTTGGTTTTTGACAAATTTGAGTGTAGGCATTCCACCGGTTGAGTGTAATCCGGTTACTTCCCTAATGGCATCCTTAGTGATCTTAAACGACCTACTCAACCACATGAAGTTGTCATGCATTCTGCTCAAGATATATTGGACCCATTCATCCAGAAAATAGGGGAAATCAATGCATTGAGCAAAATGTTTGTCCGGATAGCTTTATACTGGGTTTTGAGTTCGAATGAGTCATCTATCAAATGCTTGTGATAGATATCAACCAGCTTAGATTCCCCAAATTCTTCAATATTCGCATGAATATATGCCCTAACATCTTCTACATGCAGAACCCCATGCGGAATGCTTGAAAAGGTGCCTAGGGGATCAACTTATAGGGATTTATATGGATGTTTCTTGAATTTAGGACGTGGCCTATCAGAAATCTTTACAAGATTTGGAGTAGCCATCTTCAAAAGATTTATAGAGAGATTTTTAACAACGGAAAATACCTTTTACACTTCTAGGGTTCGTTGAATGAGCTGGATTAATTTGCCTGATGAATCGACTTCAATGGTTGATCTTTTGAGAATTTGAGATAATTTGTTGTAGAGCTTCTTTTCTCTTCTTCTTGAATGCAAATGTGCAAATGTTTAATAAGAAAAACCTTTATATTGCTCCACAAACCCTAATACCAAGTTGCAATAAATGCTCAACTTAAGTCATTCCGGTTTGCCTTATTTTCCTTATTTGGATGACTTGATGGACCGAAACAATCTTGTTCTAAACATCTTGCGGATCTTTCATATCTTAACCACAATTTATTTAGATGTTTCTCTGAGAACCCTTTAATCCGCAACTCTCGTTGTGCCAATTTCGGCACCAATTAACTGGCTGGGGGAAAAATGTTTTTCCTTGTGTCTCCCCCTAAGCCAGAGCTCACTTTTTAATTTTTAGAAGGAATATTAGCACCAGATTCTGGTGCAGATCCATCCCCTACATTTTCTATACTTCTCTTCACCCAAATCTTGTTCATCTTACTTTTAACTCCATTCGCATTTACTTTTCCTTTTCCTTTGTCTTGATTTTGATTATGATGCACCGGACCCCTTTTGTCATGATTCTTGCTTCTACAAAATTTGGCAATATGACTGGATCTATTGCAATTGTGGCAAACAACATTTCTTTGCATATTTGAATGATATCCTCTTGATCTACATTGATTAGCCATATGTCCCATTCTATTGCATGCAAAGCATCTACTATTGAATGAATTGTTCATTTGCATATTTTTGCATTCATGAGATTTGTCACCATACCTTTTGTAGTTGAAACACTGTTTGGAGAAGGATGTGCTAGTCTGATTTATTCTCTTTCTGCACTGATTAGCTTTATAACCAAAGTTATTGCAATTGTGGCAGTATCCATTAAAGGATGGATATCTTTGAGCATTAGGTTGCCTTATCGGAGGTCTTCTAGGCCTATTTCTTGATTCAAAATTCTTTTGACCAGATCCAGAGCTTTCACCTTTCTCATATCCCAAGCCATGCTTGTCATCTACCCTCTTTTGGCTTTCAAGAAGAACTTCAAGTTAAGCAGAACTTATCTTGAATTTCTCTTTGTATTCATTTGTTGTTTGAAGATCCTTTTTAAGAGTGCAAATTTGATCTTCAAGTTTTTCTTCATTATCTCTAGCATCTTCAAGATCAGATTCTAAATGTCTGATTATTCTATCCATTTTGTGGCAGTCTTCTGACTTCTCCTTGAGAGATTGTCTTAGATCATCTTCAGTTTTTCTTTTCTTTTCAATTTCTTGAGTGAATTTCATAACTCCTGATTCCATTTCATGTCTTATCATAATGACCTCTTTTGATAACTTTTCACATAACTTGGTTTTTTCCTTCAGATCTTCATTTGAACCATTGTCTTCATTTTGACTTACCAATTGTTGAAGTAGGTCTTTTCTTTTTTTTATAAAGATACTCAGTTTCCCTTTTAGTTCATTTATGAAATCATCAGCCTATTTGAGTCTTTCCTTCAATTCATTGACTTCAGAGTTTGATTGCTCAAGATCATCAAGGGCAGACTGAAGTTGTTCCCTCATACCATACACATCCATTTGAGTTCCCAGATCTTCCTCAAGCTGTTAGGCTCTTTTTGGAGGAACTTGGCTCTGATACCAATTGTTGATAATTGAGAGGGGGGGTGAATTAGTTATCTTAATTATTTCAGCTTTCTAAAATTTCTTAACAATTAATGCAGCATCAAATCAAATAAGCAAACATAACCATGAAATGGAAATATGACACAATATTTTTGATGTGGAAACCCTGTTAAGGGAGAAAACCATAGGGTGATTAACCCAAGAATGTATTCTCTATTAGAAGAATAGAAATAAAAAATGGCACTTGCTAATTAGGGCTCACTACCTAAGCACTGCTCACAAGAGGCTCACTACCTACAAAAGACTCACTGTCTACAAGTTGTAAGAAGAATAAAAAGATCCTTGAACTGATGAGAAGCATCCACATATGCTAAGGTTCAATTCCGGTTAGGCTCAATACACTGATCTGCTACACTTCATCCTTCCTCTTCTTTGTTGCTGTTGACCTGTCACATACCAGACCTGTCTTACTGCTTTCACACTATACTTCTACTTTTCTTCGCACACCACAACACACAACATTCCCCTTCATATCCAAATCCATCTGGTATATATATCTGTACAATAGATTTCATCCTCATTCTAGTTGGCATCTGGAACAGTCAATATTTATCCAAACTCTGATCTGTCAGCTAAATCCTTTCTTATCAAGTGATGCGTATCAAGGAGATGCTTATAGAAGTCATCAATTATGTCAGCCAATCATGAATGATACGTTAAGAATCTTGATCACTATGAACAACTCATCCGGATTAAGGTATGATACTCTGTTCTGTCAACTCTGCCAAACTGGACTCCAATACTTAGATGCTCATATCTCTTCACTCTTACATCACCGGAGGCTCAATCCCTGGAATCTATTAGTTAATGTATTCCTCTTGACTTCCCCAAGTCTGCACTTTACAAAGATACTTTCTCTAAGAGAGCCAGACCTGACTGTCAGACCTTGCTGCATGCTCTATTCTTGCTTACTGGACCACAACACTTCTTCAATCTGACTTCTGGTATAGGCACACCATGTTCTGCGGATGGGTGGGATGAACTTTGTTGCCATCAATGACAATACTCATGAAGCCATATAGTGTCTCTTGCCAACAGAAACTGGTACCTTGGACTTGGGTACCCGCTCCAGTGTCCCCAAATGTTCCACTTTGGAACCCCAAAAATAGGTACTCTGTGATTTGGTATATTATTCCTATCTGCAAGAGCTTTTTCCATTATTCGTCAATTTGTTGTCGTATTTGCATAAGTAGGGTTTTAATGGTCAATTGGGCATAAGAGAAGGAAAATTGATAATTAAATTCCCTAATCCAAGTTTCCCTACATTTGCAAGTGACCTAGGGTATGATAGTGCTCGCCACTCGACCCTAGATCCTTGAATGTATAGTGGAGAGGCGGATTTAAACATCTAAAATCTAGAACATTAATAAATCTAATTTTGCCATAAAAATTTTGGTGAACCCGTGTTTTTGGACTTAAATTGCAACTTTCTGAGTGTGTGCTTTGATATTTGAATTTATTTCATTCATTCATATAGTCATTCATTTTATTGCATTGAGAAAAATTTAAAAAAAAATAAAAAATTGGAAAAATTAAAAAAAAAATGCATTCTTTGGCTTACTAAATTGCATCAATTCTTCCTAAATTTTCCTAATTCATGATTTTTGCATCAGATTTGATATAAACTATAGAAAATCCAAAAATTCAAAAATTTGCATTGCATTTTCATTATTAATTTTCTAGGTTTTTGTAGAAATTTTGACAATTTTCATTTAACTTAGTAATTCCAAAATCTAGGGTTAGTAGGCAAAATCTTTTCTCAAAATTTTCTACTGATTTTAGAGGCTCATTAAAATTAAAATTTGGCTGTAGTCTTGCATTTTAGTCTAAATTTGCATTTAGATTTAAAATATTTGTATTTTTGCATAGAAAATTTCAACAAAAACTATCAATTTTGATGCATTTTCATTAAATTTTCATGGGCATTTTGCATGTTCAAGCTTGAAAATCATTTTCAAATATGAGATTATTTAATTCCCATCATAAATCAGACTTCAAAACATTCGCATAGCATTTTTTCCCAACATCTCAAACCCATGGATTCAAAAACAACGATTTTCACTAAATTTGGCCTTTTCAATTGTATAAACTTGCACCATAGGTGTGTTGTGAAAGGTATTTTGGCATTATTTTTCTGTTATCAGGGTAATAATTTTCTACTCCTCATAAAAAGCTTCACAACACCCTTTTAACGGGCTCTTGTAGTGAAAATTCAGTGAAAAACTACACATTTTGGCTATTTTTGCCCTAGAGTTTGACCTAGTTTGCACTCCAAGCGTGTTGTGATCAATCTTATGGATTGAGGTGACT
The DNA here is from genome assembly GCA_027924645.1 of Cunninghamia lanceolata. Taxonomy (NCBI): domain Eukaryota; kingdom Viridiplantae; phylum Streptophyta; class Pinopsida; order Cupressales; family Cupressaceae; genus Cunninghamia; species Cunninghamia lanceolata. Next base: position 242,287 of record BSBN01001359.1, read on the forward strand.
GATATCATTGATAATATTTTTTTCACCTCCTAAAATTCCTTACAACACCCCTTTTGCTAGGTCTTGGAATTGAAAAACTGTGAAAAATTGCATATTTTGCTATATTTTCACTAGGGTTTTACCTTAAATGGCACTAAAAGCATGTTGCATTGGGTATTTTGGCACCAAGTGGCTATTATTACTGATATTATTTTCTTTCCATCATCATTTTCCTCACAACACCCTTTGTTATGCTCTTTTGCATTGAGTTTTGGTGAAAAAAAAGTGCCTATTTTGACATATTTTCACTATATTTCGACTTGACATTGTCTTGGATTTGCATCAAGAGTGTGTTGAGAAGGATAATTTTTCTGTTTTGGACTGATATCAGACATATAACTTGCTTCCCTTGACTGAAATCCTTACAACACCCTTTGGTTCATTCATTTGCATTGAAAAGTATAGAAAAATCAAGCATTCTGGGCTATTTTTGCTCGTCTTTTGCACCAAATTTGAAAATCTTTCAAAATATGATTTTGCATTGGTTTGAGCATATAAACATGGCCTCTAATCACAACATAAACAATAGGTTCCCTCCTAGACCTTACATGAAAAGAAAAGCACCTGAACCTGAAATTGTCTTTACACCTCATGATAGAACAATCGGTGATTCTGAAGGACCTCTTTACATCACCGTGAAAATAATGGGAAACAATGTGGATGGAACTCTTATTGATCCTAATTGCATGACTAATGTTGCCACTAAAAAATTCCTCTTTTCAAATCAATTAATACAAGGTCCTTATAACCCTCCGAACTTGATGATTAAGACACATACGGGAACCTTAAAGAAACCAAATTGGGTAAGATATCATTGTTAGTAAGTATATTTGAGAAACATGTTGAACAATGGTTTGATATTACCCCCGATTCTGACACCTTTGACATAAAACTTGGAATCCCTTGGTTAAAGGTTATGAAAGCAGTCCCTTCAACTATTTATAAATGTGTTAAATTTCCTTTGAATGGACAAGTACATGTCATTCATCGAAATACATACAAACCTTCAACTACACAACAACACTTCACATTGGATTACTTTTGCAACAAAAATAATGATAAATTAGAGTTACGAACAAACATTACATTTTTGAACTATAGAAATTACAAAGTGAAACTGTTACATCCAACACCTAGCTCTTCTATACATGAAATGACAAAAGATAAACAACCAGCATGTGAAGAGAACTTTAGACCGAAAGGACAAGGTCCCTATGCTGAGGTTCCTCCCCTAAAATCCTTACAAGGATCGGGAGGTCATTGTCAACAACAAAATGTTCCACTGTGACAAATGAGGTTTGATCCCGATGCTTCATCTTCTAATTTGCAAAAACTTATGAAAGAGCAAGGCCCTGTCTTACAAGAGAAAAGTGGTCAAAGAAAGAGAAATCGAAAAGCAAGAGAAAGAAGGAAAAGAAGACAAGAATATGCTATAAACCTTCCCTCTCAAAAAGAAAACATTGATCCCAACATTCAACCAAACAACAATGATCCTAATGATGAACAACATGATGAACAAGATATGAATATGGCTATGGTATTGTATGTCCCACTATCCTCCAACATTAGGGAGTGGGAAGATGACGACGATGACTTACTTATAGACAACTTCTAGCCTGGAAGGGGCCCTAATAGGTAAGTATCTCTAACCCTTTATCTCTCTTGTGATGTGCTTCCCCCGTAATGTGTTATGTGTTGTTTGTTGTTTAGGCCTCCTGGGATGACCCCTGATTCTCTTGTAAGGTCTGGGATACCAGGAGACCACCTCTATTGTGACCTTCTTCTATTTGTATCATCATTCTTCTAAATTACCTCCCTTTGATTTCATTGTTGTGTGTTGTGTCTTACGGACATAGCGTCGTGGTTGGTGACCTAGGGGCACCCTCCTACATGACTGTCCCTAAGACACTTGTTTCTCCTCTCTTATTTATTGTTTCCCTTCCTCTAGTGTTCCCACCTAGCGGGTGGATGATGACAAACATTTATACTGATGTAGAGCTAGTGTCCCTTTCGAGAGTAATAAAAAAATGGACTTAGTTCCTAATATGACGATGGGGTTGTATATTTTATCTAACGCTTGGCTAGTGGAAGCACTCATGCTTTCCATGAAGTGAATTTTATGATGTTTCTATCACATTTAAAAAACCTTAACAATACTATTGTTCTATGCACCTTTGTTTGTCTTTGAATCTAGCCTCGGCAGTACTCCATTCAGAGAGCTTCGTGATATAGCCCCATGGTTATCCTCGAACTCTAAATTCATTGTATAACCTTGGCTCTTTGTGTGGTTAATCATATGCATTGATGTTGTTGTTTATCATGATGTTGTATACACTAACATGTTTCTTGCAGGGATGTGTTTGTGGGAATATTTGGCGATCGTAAAGTACATGTCACCTTCGGGGGGCATGGGCTTTGTGAAAGTTAGTGTTCCCTTGTGTGTTTTCTTCCTACCTTAACATGCTTGATATCGATAACTGATATCAACCACCTTAAGGTGGGGGCATATATAAGGTAAGATGTCTATTATAGATGTTAGCAATGTGTTTGTCCTCAGATGCAAAGACCTGCGCGAAGAGTGCATCATGCATCCTGAGTTTGTTTGCAATCAATCAATCAATAATTTAAGCCCTTTGCAGAGGTAGGATATCGTGTATATCCTTTTTATCTTAAGCCCTTTGTGGAGGCGGGGATGGTGTATTTCTCAGAGCAGATTGCATCATCCTGTCATTTTCAAAAGTCCTCTACGGAGGGGCAGGGAGCGGTTCTGTGACTAACTCAACCCTTAAGTGTGTCTTCGGCAATTGTTGTGGCAAAGCCCAATTGTCGGTGTGTGCCTGTAATGTGCCTAAGATGGTGTTGGACCTAGAAATAGGTACACTCCATCATTTGTTTGCCGTGTTTTCTCCATGTCTTCAAGTATGTGTGTTTTGGCATGCTTGTTTTGTGTGGTTTGTTTGATGTGTTGGCAAGAGACACATTGTAGCTTCATGAGTGTTGTCATTGATGGCAACAAAGTTCATCTCACCCATCCGCAGGACATGGTGTGTCTATACCGGAAGTCAGATTGTAGAGTAACTTGGTCCGGTGACCAAGAACAGAGTATGCAGCAAGGTCTGACAATCAGGTCTAGATCTCTAAGAGGAAGTATCTATGTAAAGTGTGGACTTGGGGAAGTCAAGAGGAGTACCTTGACTGATAGATTCCAGGGATTGAGCCTCTGGTGATGAAAGAGTGAAGAGATATAAGAACCTAAGTATTAGGTTCCTATTTGGGAGAGTAGACTGAGGAAGAACTGACCGGCAGAGCATCAGACCTTGATCCAGATAAGATATTGATGGTGATCAAGCTTACTAAGGTATCATTCATGATTGGCCGACATGATTGATGACTTCTATGAGCATCTCTTTGATACGCATCACTTGATAAGCAAGGATTCAGCTGACAAACTAAGAGTTTGGGAAAATAATAAGTATTCTGGATGCCGACTAGAAAGTGGATGAAATCCTTAGTGTGGATATATATACCAGATTGATTTCGGTATGAAGGTGTGTGTTGTGTGTTGTGGTGTGCGAAGAAAAGCAGAAGAGCAGTGTGGAAGCAGTAAGGCAGGTCTGGTATGTGAAAGGACAGCAGCACAAAAGAAGAGAAAGAATGAAGTGCAGTAGATCAGTATACTGAGCCTAACCAGAATTAAACTCCAGCATATGTGGATGCTTCTCATCAGTTCAAGTATCTTGTTACTCTCTTTATAAACTTGTAGATAGTGAGTCTCTTGTAGGCAGTGAGCCTCTTGTGAGCAGTGTGCTCGGGTAGTGAGCCCTAATTGGAAAGTGCCATTTTGTATTTCTATTCTTCTAACAAAGAATACATTCTTGGGTTTGTCACCCCATGGTTTTTCCCTTAACAGGGTTTTCCACGTCAAAATCATTGTGTTATGTGTATTGACTTTGTTTCTGCTTTCATGATTATGGATGCTTATTTGCTTTGATGCTGCACTAGTTGTTAAAGAAGAACAGAAATTTAAATTAATTAAGATAACTGATTCATCCCCCCTCTCAGTTATCAACATGTTTCCCCATATGCAGAGACCAGCGCCCTCAGGTAGTGCTTCCTACATTTTGGAAGGTTTTACGTGTCTTGCATGTGTGTTGCATGTAGTGCGCCTTAAGGTAGTGCATCCTGTATTATGGGACGTTTGTTTCTTTCCAGTATTTGCATTTGCATTTCATATATATGAGAAAAAGAAAAGAAAAGATATCATTTCTGTGTTCCATGCATTAATGTGTCTTCCATGCATTGATTGTATTCTCCGTGTTTTGCGTGAATGTAACTGTCTTCTCCATGTTTTTCATGCCTATTACTATTTTCTATGTGATTGGCATGTTTTCTCCATGCTTGATGTGTTTGCTATGTTTGTGACCTTACGTTAATGCATGTATTGGCCTCGTGTTTATACATACATTAAAGTGGGGGCTAAATGTAACATCAGAAAATGTCCCCTTGGGGGCTTTTCCCTCATAAGGTTTAGCTCCTGAGTCTTTAGCATATATTTAGGACATCTTAGTTCATATTTTGGCATCCCAATGGAATGAGACCTAAGTTCCATGGCAAATTGGACCCAGGTGGACCCCTTGAGTTGTACCCTGCCCAAAATAGGGGGGAGGACTTGGGTGCCTGCACCGTAGTTTAGCCCTATTTTGGGGCAGCCCTAATTTCTAAGTGTCATTTTGTGACCGTTATTTGGTCCTTTTACCGACACGGTAAGTTTTGATTTTTAAAATCTTGGCAGGAGTGCTTGTAGTTGCATATATAAGCATGTTTAGGCATTCATTTGGAAACTAGATGGTAGTGGTGATGTTCATGTGTTCTCAAGGTGATTCAAGGATTTCATTATGTTGCAAGAGTAGACTTGTGTGTTTTGTGTGTTGATATTTGTAGATTTGAGCATCAATTCCCTCATGGAATGAAGAGCATCTTCCTCCCATGAGAGCTTCACTACAAGGTGACATAATATTGTGTTTTCATCATTTATTCCTTTGGTTTTTTTGCCTCTGCCTCACAAGAGCATGCACTCTTTATCTGACAATGGTGTTCAAAGACTTAAGTGTCACCTGGGGCTTGACTGAGGAAAACCTCTAAACACCACAACCCCAAAACAAGTCTTGCGATTGTAGGTTACAGGTGTCATATTTGGGAAAAGTGGAGTTGCAGGAAGGATTGGCAAGCATCAACGATTCAGGATCTGAAGAAAAGCAGGACACAGGAGCACTTCTAGGACTTCAGTGCTTGCTCTAGTGTCCTCCACATCTAATTTTTGGGAAATAGAAGTTACAGGGTTGATCAGTGTCGGAAGGAGGTCTAGATCTTGCAAGGAAATGGGTACCTTGAACTTGGGCACCTTCTCTAGTGTCCATGACTATTCCGCTTTGGAACCCCAAAAATAGGTACTCTGTGATTTGGTATTTTATTCCTATCTACAAGAGCTTTTTTCTGTTATTCATCAATTTGTTGCCGTATTTGCATAATTAGGGGTTTAATGGTCAATTGGGCATAAGAGAAGGAAAATTAATAATGAAATTCCCTTAACCAAGTTTCCCTACATTTGCAAGCGACCTAGAGTATGATAGTGCTCACCACTCGACCCTAGATCCTTGAATGTATAGTGGAGAGGCAGATTTAAACATCTAAAATCTAGAACATTAATAAATCCAATTTTCCCATAAACACCTTCCTACCACCCTCAGCCCCCACACCACCTTATCTCCCTGCTCTGCCCATTCCTCTGCCCTTGCTTCCCTGTGCTTATCCCTGCATATAAAAAACCCTAACTGCCAAGCAAAACAAAAACCCACAGGTTAACGTTTATTGTCAGTGATCAACTGATAAAACAAAACATAACAATAAAATCAAAACAAACAAACAAAACAAAACCTTAACGATTTCAACTTTCATTTTAATTTTTATTTTTAAATCTTAATTTTTGAATTTTTCACTTTAAAAAAAAAAGGAAAAAACAAAAAAAAATTCAGGCGATTAGCCCTTGGTCATGCCAAAACCCTAACGATTTCAACTTTCATTTTAATTTTTATTTTTAAATCTTAATTTTTGAAATTTTCACTTTAAAAAAAAGGAAAAAATAAAAAAAATTTAGGCGATTAGCCCCTAGTCACATGGGTGACCAGGGGTCTGCTTAGAACTCTCAATAGGAAAATTAACCACTAGACAACTGTAACCACCCATGTGACCAATTTGTTTTTACTACTAGTGGTTAGACATAAACTGCTAGGCCTCCTTCATCCTATCATATGCCCTAATAGGTAGTTTTTTTTCAAACTTTCAAAAATTTTATGTACGAAGGTGGATTTTCACGAAACAAGCGGCGTTGTGGAGCTGGTTCACCTAGATACGCTGTGGTGAAGTCATTTTCAAGTAATTGTGCCTTTTTATTAGGTAATGTTTCAGTTAAAGTCAACCCTAGTTTCAAACTTCAAGTGACAATATCTTGAGTAATTTTTATTAGATTTCAGTGCAATTTTTTTTACAATAGCTTAGAATTTCCTAAATTTTTTGAATATTCAATCCATTTTTCTATAGCTATTAATCTCACATTAGATTTCATCAGATTGGTCATTTTTCACATTAATGCTTATGGTTTGCAAGTGTCTCATTTTTTCTTGGTTTTTGTGACTTTTAGGTGAATCAAAGGAGCTAGAACAACATTAATATCAGTCATAGTAGCAAGTTTAAGGACAAAAAATATTCAGGTGCACTCCATTTATCTTTCATCTCTTTTCATTTCTTCATAATGATTGTTTGCAAACACACTTCAATTTGGACATAAAAAGAACATTTGTTTCCTCTCACATTTGGATTTGGGCTCTAAAAAGAACACTTGTCCTCAATCATACATCCAAATCAGGATTAAAATGAACCATTGTCTTGCATCACACATTTGGATTTGGGTTTAAAAAGAATAGGTGTTTTCTTTTTTTGCTGGATTTGAGTGTGTTTCAGGGTGTGTATACTCTTCTCATGCACTTCATGTGATCTTGAGAATCAAAAGCATCCCTTAATCCATTCATTTTTACACACACATTTCCATTTTTAAGGGTCAATTAACATTTGTGAGTGTGAGTCAAGTGTGTGAAATCAAATGCACTAGTTGATTTGCTATTGTCACCTTTCTTAGGAGGCTTGCTTGGAGACACACCACTCCAAGGGACGACCTCAACTCTTGCGTTCTATCGGAGTATAAATAGTGAGGAGTGAATCTAAAGACACACCTCGTGAAAGTTAGAATCTTGTCATTCAGGCTAAGCCCTTAAGAACTTTATACCTTGGGGAAGTGAAGGTGAAGGGTGGGTTATCCTCTTCTCCTGGCTGTGTGACATTATTTTGCTTTCATTTCACAGAATTGGGCCCCCTATACCTTGAGTATATTGGGGACATCCCTAGACCACTTGTGTATCCTCAACTAACACCTATTTGGCCATACCCACTTGATTAATATTAGCCTTGTTGATGTTTCTTCAAGTGTTTTCATAATCATATCAATCAATCTTGAACTCTAAACTTGCTATTGTGTCTTGTGTGTGTGATTCATGCATGTACATGTGAAATCTTTTGATTGAATATTGTCAAAGTCAAACCTTCAACATAAACTAGATTCTACATCATTCTAACATATCCACATCATCATAATAATTATCCAATTTAATCCAACTTCTTCTAATTCTCACCACAATCTAACCCATTCTTAACCCTTATCTAATCCATCACTTGTCACAATGGTTCTGATCATCAACAAACCTAGGTCAAATCAAAAACCCAAAATCCACATCCTAGGAGGATATCCTTCTAACTCCAATAATGGTGAACACCTTGTAGATCATGATGCCTATTTTGAGGAACAAGCTGAAATACAAAGACTTACACACATAGGCAACTCCCTAGTACCACACCTACAATACATCATCCAAATACTTCCCCAAATGCCACAACCCCTCAACCAAAAAAACCTACAACAACTACAATCCATTATCCAACAACTTCAACACAACCCATCACCTCTACTACAACAACTCCTAGTTGAAACCCAACAACTCCTAGCCACCCACCAATCCAAAACCCAACAAACACAAACACACTATGAACAAATTTCATCTCCAAACTATGTGTCATCCCCCTTAACTTTATAACAACCAATCACACATCATGTTAACCCTAGAACAACCTATCCCACTTCTTCTACAATTAACCCCTATATATATCAATCCATACCTCAAGAACATTTAACCCAACAATTCCAACCCCAACAACAATTCCAACCACAACAACATCAAGTCCACCTACAACCACAACCTCAACAAATTACACCTCCATACCATGTGTCACCCCCATTGCCATACCAATATAGCCTACCCACATATCATGTCAATTCCATATCAACCTATCCCATTGATACCCAACAACATCCAACTCTTAGCTAAACATTTCACCTCACCACCAAATCCATTCACAATGCTCTCACATTCCTTCACAACACGAACACACAAATCTAAGTTACCCTTTGCACCAAAATCAAGTGTCCTTAAGTCCTCATAGTACCTTTGACAAGGGAGAAACTATTGTTAAATGGAGCCTAATAAGACTCAGAGGTTAAATTTACCCCATTTTTATCGGCATGGTTTTCCCCCCAAATCATTTAACGGGGTCAAGGGGCAGCACCCCTTGGGGGGGTTTGGGGGCATTAAAAAACCCCATTTTATTAAGGCATCAGGAGTTATTTTTCTATTGGCCAACATAAAAAACCCTATTTTTGTAACCAACATAAGGCTTGATAAAAGTGGCTAAGCGTTAGGGTTTTCATTGACATTGTATTGTAGCATTTGTAGTGGTATTGAGTTGCAAGGATTGCTGGTTATAATCGGTTTGATTTACTGGATAATAATATTGGACTCTTTGTTGGTGGATGTAGCCCAAGTTTGGGTGAACCATGCTAAAACTTGTCTCACTATTATTATTTCTGTGTGTTTCCATTCCTATGTTTAATCTTTATTTGCATTTAATTGATATCTTCTGCATGCAATTCCTAACAAATGGTATCAGAGCGGGTTGTGTTCGATTATTATCTATAGGAAGGTCTCACGGTTGAGTGGGAGCAATGGCGGACAAGGGTAAATTGAAGGGAGATAAATTCAATGGGAAGAACTATCAATTATGGAAAATGCAAATGGAGGATTATCTCTATCAGAAGGATTTATGGAGGTTGTTGGAAGGACTAGCCAAGAAACCAGTAGCAATGACTGATGAGGATTGGAATCTTCTAGACAAAAAGGCACTAGGAACCATGCGGTTGTGCCTGGCACCATCTGTGACATTCAATATAACAGAAGTGACAACAACAAGTGAATTGATGAAAGCTTTGGCTAAATTGTATGAAAAACCCTCAACCTCAAATAAGGTATTTCTCATGAGGTGTTTGTTTAATCTAAAAATGATTGAAGGTGGATCTATGACAGATCATTTAAATGAGTTTAATATGATTACCAGTTAGTTAACTTCTGTAAAAGTGAAATTTGATGAAGAGGTGAGGGATCTCTTGGTTTTATGTTCTTTGCCAGAAAGATGGAATAGATTGGTAATGGCTGTAAGTAACTCTGTCTCTGGTTCAAACACTTTGAAATTTGATGATGTTGTTGGTGTTATCCTTAGCGAGGAAATGCGACAGAAAAGCTCAGGAGGGTCCACATTAGGTAGTGTTTTGAATGCAGAAAGCAGGGGAAGATCAAAGGAGAGAGGAAAAGGTTCTGAAGGTCATGGGAAGTCACGACGAAAATCAAAGGACAAGGGGTCCCAATCTAGAGGACAGAAGGATTGTTGGTATTGTGGGAAACCAAGTTATCTGAAGAAAGATTGTTGGTCTCGGAAGAATAAAGAAGGAGACAAACAAGAAGGCAATAAGGAGGCAAATGTGGTAAGTAATAAATCTGAAGATGATGCTTTGATTCTTTCCCTAGATAATGCTGATGATTCATGGGTTTTAGATTCAGGGGCCTCATTTCATGCTACACCCCATAGAAGTTATTTTCTTGATTATGTCCAAGGGGATTTTTGGCTAGTTTATTTGGGAGATAACAAACCCTGTCAGATTGTTAGAAAGGGAAGAATCAAGATTAAGTTGCAGAATAGGAATCATTGGCTACTACAATAGGTAAGGCACGTTCCAATGCTGAGTAGGAATTTAATTTTAGTAGGGCAAGATGATGAAGGTTGCATTGTTACATTTACTGATAAAAATTGGAAGGTTTCAAGAGGTACCTTAATAGTAGCAAAAGGTGTGAAAGTAGGCACCTTATATCTTTGTACAGGTCATACTATTCCTTCTACTTTAGTTGTTGTAGAGAAAAATGAAACAAGTTTAGGAACAGTTGCTGCGGGTTTGCAGGAAGAGACTGAAACAGTTGTTGCAAGTTCTAAGACAATAATGTGGCATAACAAACTTGGGCATATGAGTGAAAAAGATATGAAGGTACTTCATTCTAAGAAAGTTTTACCAGGTCTGAAATGTATTAATATGGATTTCTGTGAAAGTTGTGTGTATGTAAAACAAAAGAGATTTAGTTTTCTCAAGGATGCGAAGCAAAAGAAAGATGAAAAGTTGGAGCTTGTGCATATAGATGTATGGGGACCAGCTTAGGTATCTTTTCTTGGTGGATCTCAATATTATACTACATTCATAGATGATGCAACTAGGAAGGTTTGGATTTATTTCCTTAGGTAGAAATTTGATGTATTTGAAACATTTAAGAAATAGAGAAGCTTGGTTGAGAATGAGATAGGTAAAAGATTAAAATGTCTCAGATCTAATAATGGTGGTGAGTATTGCAACAAAGAATTTAAGGATTATTGTTCCTTTAAAGGAATTCGTAGGTAGAAAATGGTTCCAGGTACTCCACAGGAGAATGGAGTGGTTGAGTGCATGAATAGGACAATAATGGAGCGTGCAAGGACCATGAGATTGCATGTTGGGATGCCTTTAAACATGTGGGTAGAGGCTGTCAACACTACTATATATTCAATTAATAGAGGTCCTTTAGTTCCTTTGGGCTGTGGTATTCCAGAGGAAGCATGGACAGGTAAGAAGGTGAGTTATTCTTTTCTCAAAACCTTCATATGTGAAGCATTTTCGCATGTAGATTCTAAAAATAGAACCAATATGGATGCAAAATCAAAAAAGTGTATCTTCGTTGGATATGGCATTGATGAATTTGGTTATAGGCTTTGGGATTTTGAAAATAAGAAAATTGTGAGAAGCAGGGATGTTGTATTCAATGAGAAGGTGTTGTACAAAGATCAATTGTAGCAGCATGAGAAGAAAGAAAAGGATTATGTGGTGTTGGATGATACTTCAGATAATGATGTTCTAGTGGTTCCTCATGCTTCGCAACAGCAACAAGTGGATGATAATCTAGAGCATGTGGAAACATCAACCCTTTATCTAAATCAAGATCAAAGCACCTCCATCCAACCCATCCATAATCTATATATTTTCTATGATCAAGATAATATCCATGATCAAGTTCCTAACCATGAGTAAGTGAGAGAAGTTCAACCCATTCATAACCTTTATTTTATCAATGATCAAGATATTATCCATGATTATGAGTCTACCCATGAGAAAATTGATCATATCCATAATCCCACAACTATCCATGAACAAGATATCCACACTACTACCATTCATCCTCCACCTAGTCCTATCCATGATCCAACAACTTCCACTTCCCTTGATGAGACACTTGCCTCCCAAGCACCCATAGATGATTAAACAAATAACATGGTTCTTAATGAGCACAACGATGATCATTATCTTATTGCTACTTTGTCCTCCAAAATTGACCATATTGCAAGTCCACAAACATATCCCCTTGGTATTATGACATTCATCCATGAATGTTCCTCCTTAGGAGAGAAACAACCATTATCCACCACCTCACCTTCCCCATCAAATAATGAGCTTGCATCTAGTGTCCAAATCATCCATAATCCCATTGTCCACCACATACTCCAAAAAATGAACTATCAAGGTAAAGGCTTAGGCCTTCATGAACAAGGTATTTTGGAACCCATCCATGGCCAAGTCCCTCCACCATCATATAGCCTTGTTTATATTCCCCAAGAAAAGCAATCTCAAGATTTTGGTGTTGATCATGATGTTAGTCATAAACAAACATAGATAAAGAAATGCAAATCAAACCTTTATCATCTTGAAAGATATGATAAATTTATAATGAATTTAGAGAATTCATGATCCCAAGTCTCCATGGATTAGTTCATAATAATCTAACGTTACTCAGTGGTTTGATGTGTGTTGTTGTTTTCCATTTAGGGGCCTTACGTTTCTGACTTAGAGGAATTTGTATACGGATAAGCTTTATTTCACCTATTTTATGTGAATTCTTAATAAACAAGATTAAATCCTACTGTATTTAACCATATGATGTAGATATTTATATAAGTTTGATCAATTCTTCTGCATATCATTTTATTAACTGGATTTCACTTCTGCACTGCAAATTTTTTCAAATCATGTGCCTATAAGCATATATTTTCATGATTTCTACCATTATTTATGTCTATTTGCATGATATTTGTCATTTTTGACATGCTATTTTCTCAAATATGCTAAAGATGTTTAGTTACCTACGAGATATCAACATATTTTCATATATTTGCTTAGTATTTTCTGTGTATTTGCAATTATGATGTTGATTTAAAATTAAATTAAATAAATTTGAATAAATGCTTTCTAATTTTACTAAAATGAGTTGAATCTTCAGTCATTGATCCACATATACTCTTGACACTGTCATGAAGAGAAGGAAATCAAACCATATTTTCACCAGGTCATTCCACAGCTAGATATGATTGATGCAAACTTCAAAGGAAAAGGAATGAAGACAACATGTACAGACTGAAATGCACTCCAAGGGATGCAACAAATCAAAGTAACATGTCCATAATTCATTCATAGATTACTCAAAATTTATGATTATTTGTAATCAGAGGTCTTCATATTCATTAAGTATGCAAAAGAGTATATATTTACAATTTGACTTTGAGAATTGGTCCTGACATTTTAGCAATCCAATCTCAATCAAGCTTCTGAATGATTTTACAAAATGCACTCTATCTCCTTTTATAGATCAAGGATAAGAGGCGGTTACAAAAGATCCTATGATCAAGATTTATCTGTTATCCTCAAGGGTTTACATTTCTTTGACAAAGTCAACATACAAGATACATAGCATAGATTGCCAGTTGGCAATTCTCTAGTGGGGATAGTTATCATTCTTGAATATTCTATGATCTTCCACTCCATTTGGTTAGAATACAAATACTAATATAAAAAAATGCATTGGACAACACATAATGTAATTCCTTCTTTATGCAGCTGGATCCTCTTCATGTGTCTGCCTCCCTATGTCTGTTTTCTTATAAGCATCATAGGCTTGCAAAAAAGTGTCTACCTGGAATTTGATTATTGTGGTAGCTCTCAATTTGGCATATTTCAATGCCTCTATCTGTTCATCCAAAGGTCCTATAATGGATGTCCTTTTGTCTGCTTCTTTACTGAATGTCTTCACTTTCCCATCTAGTTCAGCCATTTCAACCATTAAATCCATAGTGAAGAGCCCCTTAGAATCTTCAGCTACTTCTTTGAATTTGTCCTTGAACATTTGGATGGCTTCATCTAATTCTAGCACTACTTCCTCTGTTATAGCATCATCCAATAACTCTTCCATTACTCTTAATTCTTTAGCTAACAAATCATGAACCTTGGTCTGAATTTCCTTCACTTTATTCATGTTAGATTTCAATACATTCAATTCATAATCCATCTCTATTCTCCAGGTCCCCATGAACGGAAAAGTTACATTAGTAACAATCTTATTCTTCAGCAGTTCATCATTTGTCATATCCTTGGCCCTTTTGAGTTTGGCCATTGCATAATTACACTTTTGTATCTACTGTGTGAATTCACTCTTCAAAGAATCAATGGTCTCCTTCAACTTGGACAATGTGTCCCAATTGGATATGGACATCCTTATTACCTATTCTCCAAAGGTCATGAATTTAGAGAACCATTTGTCCATTATGTGAGCTTGATGTTTCTGGATATCCAGACTAGTTATATCTACTTCACTTATTAAAGTTAATGCCATCAGCTTCTCAATAGCTTGTAAGGTGGATGCCAAGGTGTCTGGCTTCACCAACCCCTGAATAAACTGCTGCAATTGTATGTTTTGCTCCTTCAACTCTTTTGTTCTAGCCTTAAGCTTTTTAAACTTAGTCACTATTGCATCAATGCTTTCTAGGTGCTCTTGTATTTCCCGCTTTGTGGTAGCATGACCCAAGTCTACCTGGGTCACCTAGAATTCATCTGGCCTAATCTCTCTTTTGGCCTTATCCACCAGAGGCACAACAATTTGGGCAGCCCTCTTTCCAGTTTTTGAATCTCTTTTAATATTGGAGACTGTCCTAGCTCTCTGTTTTTCTTTAGTAGAATCAATAGTAAACAAGGACTTGAAGTAAAAGAATATTAGTTGTACTTCTCCTTGACTTACCTCAAAAGAAATCAAAGCCAAAACATTAGATTATGATCCTTTATCTTGATTTGGTTGCTCAATTTGAACATCTTGAATTCTTTTATCTTGTTATTTTTCCTGATCCTTTGGATCTTGTACATTTTCTTGATGTCCATCCTTGGCATCCAAATCTTCCTCCTCATGCTGCTGCTCCTCTTGCCTTTGTTCTGGAGGAGGTTGATTATATGGTGCTGCACCATCATGTTCCTGTGGAAACTCATTAGTTTTAGGTTCTTGGCCTTTATTCTCTTTTTCATCCTGATGGCTATCCTCTTTATGTCCATCATCTTTTTCTCCTGTAGTTGTACATGGTTCAACTACTTTCTCTTGTTCAGGCCTATCCATTGGGACATCCTACTTTGCCATTTGTTCTTGCACATTATCACCTTTATTATCTATCTCCATGGGAACATTCTCCTCTTGAGATGGATCAATTCTGATGACCTCTTCTTCTTTATTTCCTTCTTCTGCGACATAGGTCAGGTCCACCACCACTGGACTGGTAACATTCTTAATTAATGTGTCAAGGGACCCCATATGTACTTCCGCCTCAGGAGTTTCTTCCCTTTCCTTTCTTCCATCCTGTGTTTCTTCTACTGTATCACCCTTATCATTTGCTTCTGTATGCTGCAACAGGGTTTCAATGGGATGATTAGTGATATCTTTGACTAGTTCATCTTCTTTAGTTAGGTCAATGGTGGAACTTAGTGGAAGGGTCCCAATTATTTGTTCCTTTTGGGCTTTATCTTTCATCTCCTATGTCATTTATGTCTTTACTTTTATTATAGTCTCCACGGGCACATCATGCTGTAGCTCTTTTACTATCCCTTTAGTTAGATCAGCTGATCTTGATGCCACTAGCTTCTCTGGTGAAAGAGCACCCCTCATGCATGAACTCTGATATCTGGAGTGCCTAGGGACCTTTACACCTTGTAATAAATTATCCCTCTTTCTCTTCAATGTTTGGATATGCATCTACCCTGTTCATCTTCACTACCCTCCTCATCAACTATAGTCCTCATAGGACTCTGTTTTGCATCTTTGGAAGTCTCCCCTTGTGTGGTAATTGCTTTGGGTACAGATAAAGAAATCAATTTCAATGGGGTGTCCTTAGGAGGTGAGGGTGGTACATATGCCAATGAAATTCCCTCAGTAGTGAGCTGCTTTGCCGCTCCAAATGAACTAGGCTTTGCTGCTTTTGCTTCATGAATTTGTCTTTTCCTTATCAAAAATCATCAAAACCGGGCTGTTCTCTTTCTTTCATCTTCTTCTTCTCAGAAGTGATCACGATACCTCTCCTTTTCAATTCACCAATTTTCTTATCAACCCAACTCTTTGTGCTCATCATGACTTTGGTTGTAAGGACATCAATGGATATTTCCTCCTTTTATCTTAAATCTGTAAAGGATATTGTGTCATTATATATCTTTCGCTCTTCATATTCAGGATCCATTAGGTCATCATCATTCTTTTTAATTTGAGGATCACCTTAGGCTTTCCTATTGTCCTCATTTGATCTAGAGTCAATCTTTGGTACTCTTTTCTTCATGCCTCATGATCATCATCACAGTCTGCCCAATAGTCTAAACTAGATGGATACTGTGTTTATATTTCTTGTTGAACCTAATTTTCTCTATCCTGTGATATGGATCATAATCCTTGGCAAGAGGAAACAACTTTAAATTCAAGTTTTTAAAATCTACCTCTACCTTCCTTACATTTTCTATGGATCCAACAAGGAATCAATTGATATCAAGGGGGAATTTTTTGTAAGGGCTTTCTTCTTTAACTTTGGATAATTCAAATGTAGGCAGCTCTTGCCTCATCATTTCCATCAACACTACCCTATCAGAGGGATATCTAGGTAGCATATAAGGCTTTCCACTGAAACCCTCCATCTAGATGTATGAATATGTCTTGGCTTGAATAAACCAAGAACCATACCCACTGATTGCCTCTATGGCACCAACTAAAAATCTCTTAGCCCGGCCACCATCCATCAGTCTAACTATATGCATTATGAATGCATCATTTATAATTTTGTAATTTTGGATAGATAATCTCCTTTCCAGCTAGGGATAATACTCCCAAGGAGTCTTCTCATTAGGTTATTTTCCCAACTTCCCCACAGTCTGCAATGCATCAAATGTGCCTTTGGCTGCACATGCATACACAAGATATGAAGTTAGTCTAAAACTTGAAATCTTATTTTCTTTCCACTTAATCATTTGATCATGCATGGTGTCACTGATGATCTTGTCCCATTGGACCTTTGCATTCTCTAGATTGTACTCCACCACCATCATGATCAAACTGGACATCCATGGTTCAAATGTTCCACAATTGATCAGACCATTCATCTGACTAAGCAAACATATTATATACTGGACTTCCTCATTGAAGTCAAATTTCTATAAGTGTATCACCATTTTTGAGGCTGCATTGGCTTTGTTATCTGGGCTTATCCATCCTTGATAGATGACCTTTCTACAACTCTTATCATTAGCCTCATATTCTTTGGCCAAGACATCTAAATTTGGTACATACATATTTAGTGTTACTAGTAGATGTAACATCTTTGCAATGCCATCCACTGAGAGATCAGCATAGAGACTCTCCCGTCTCTCTAGTTTTTTTGTATTGATGTCATAATTTTGTGCACATTCCACCATGAGCTCAAAAGCCTCTGTGGCGTATGGAAAGCCAGCTACATGGAACAAGCCGGATGTTACTATATTTTGCAAGATAGGATTATCTTCCCCAACTTCGATTCTAGTTCTGAATTCTCTAGGCTTCTATTCCCTAAATGGGTATCCTCCTGATGGCCCAACTTATAATACACACTACGCATTTTAGGGAACATGGGGATCTTGAACTCGGCATCCCACTTTTCTATCTATGGATGAGACATTGTATCCTACAATTCAAATATACCAGTCTTAAACAATGATATATCTTGGTCTGGGGTTAGTATAATAATGACTTTATCTAAATAGAAAAACCTGAAATAGACATTGCATATTTACTGTCGATACATTCCCTTTTACTATTACTTGACTGAACTAGGGCATGATTCGTAAAATGAACAAAGGATAGGATTTATATGTACTTGGTGTGTCTTCTTAACCTATAATTGGTGTAATATCAGCTAAATTACCCTTCTAGGTAAAACATTTCCTAGAGATTCAATTCTTTGTTCTAGCTTTGGTTCGCAATAAGCTCTAAGCAATGGAATTAGGGCTCTTAAAATGCATTGTTGTTTATTTTGATCGTGAAAATACCCTTTTAACTTAGGCAATTTTTGGTTTTAGGGCACAATTAATGGAGGAAATATGATTTGACACTCTCTTTTAGTAAGATGGAACAAGATTTCTATAGGTGTCAGTTGGCACGCTTTTGAATTTAAATGCCAATGGCCACTTTATCGCATTAACTATAAAAAGTGCGGGTATGAGGATATCCGGTTAAGGAATATTATGCTAATATTCAGATGTGGATATCTGGATAAAACAATGTGGGTTAGGATGTGGATGTGGACACATGTCATTGTTTTGCAGTAGTGCAGAGAATCTTTCTTGATGACAAGATTCTCCCGTGGGGGTGTGCTACCGTTTGATCTGGATCTCCTCCATCAGGCACTATAAGGTGAACTCATCATGCATCTGGTCAACCTCTGTTGACTAAAGAATCATCATTGGGTCCTGAATGCATTCTCAAATATGCCAAGATGTGGATATCTTGAAAGGATCTAGACATTAAGTTAAGATCTGGATACTAATAAGATGAAGGCACCAACTAACATCCCGCATGTGACATGTAATTGGTCAATTCTCTTAAATTTGACGTCTGGACACTATCAGGGTCAGGATATTTCATATGGTTTGGATGCTAACTAATATCTCTGTGCTTTGACATTTAAATGATTAACTCTCTTAAGTTTGACATCTGGACATTAGTAAACATCGAGATACTAACTTAAGATCAAGATGCTAACTAATGTCTCGAAGCTTGATGTCGAGCTCATTGAGTTTCTTAAATTTGACGTCCGGATATAATGCGTGTCTGGATATAATGCGTATCTGGATATAATGCACATCTAGATATTAGATTAAGATCTAGATACTAAGTTAAGATCTGGATGGTATGGACTACAAATATCCAGATGACCCGTTGACCGATCTTTGACTGAGCATAACTTTTTATTTTTGAGGAATTTTGAGGTGATTCAAAAGGCAAACTTGCTTAAAATTCTGCACCCTTTCATCTATCAAGGTTCATGACAACAAAATCTAATTTTGGATTTTGACCAGGATCTTGAGGTCTTAATATGTAGAGGATAACACTCTTAAATGCATCTGAGGCTAATTTTACCATACTGCCCAAAGTGAGGACAAGCAAGCAAACGAAGAGTGTGTCCCTGTTTTGTTGAGGCAAAATGGGGCATGTTGTGTAACCACACAACAACTTGCCACCAAAGAAAACAACAAAATTTAAATAATTCAAGAGATGAGGACAAGTTGAAACATAATGTTCCTACTCTTATCAGCTATAAGTATTTTAATCTTCCTCAATAATATCATGTTCATCAATATAACAATATGTAAAAAGGAGACAAGTGTATGCATGTGATTAATTATCCTTCATCTTGCAGATGAGTTGAAAATTCTAGTGACAAGTGTTAAGCTACATAATTTGATTTAACCCTCATAGCCAACCTAGATAGAGCCTTGCTGCTAGCAGGCGTCCATAGCCTCGAGAAGGTTATCATTGTAATTCTCCCAATAGAGCCCTACTGCCAGCAGACATCCATAGCCTCGATAGAGTTACTTGGATGGCCTAATTATCCTTTTGGATATTCAATATGTTTCTCTTTTTTTTAGATATGATCATGTAAGCACATTTTGTAAGGTGTGAGCACTTGCTGTTTTAGGTTGAGAATTGCAATGGTAGCAAGAGCAAACCTTTAGATTTTTCACTTAACACTACACTGTTCAACAAACCCAAGGCTGTTAGGTGTATTCAGTGAGTACCTATTTTAGCAATGACCGTTATCACTGATGAACAAGATATTTCTAGCTTGACCAAAGAATACTTACTTTAACATGAGTTACAACCTATGTAGGAACTTGTATCCATTTCTTGAATTCCAACAATTTTAGTGTTTTCTTAAGTGAAAAGGTGCCTCATCTTACCTTAGCATAACCGGAACTCACCAACAAGTGAAGAAAAGAAAAACACACAAAATAAACTATACAAACAACTATACAAAGATTTACATATGATACAATGTCATGGCATGACCTATCTAGGTCTGGAAATAATGTTTGAGGAATTGTCCATTGACTGGCAATGGGACATCCTCACTTGTTAAAGTTTTAAGTCTATAGGTGCTATCACCTATGATTTCTAATATTTGAAAGGAACTGACCCAGAGTTTGTCAAATTTTCCATGATCACCTTTCTTTTCATGTGCTTTGTCCCATGACAGGAATAAGTCTGATACTCTAAAGGCTTTTACTTTAGATCTCTTGTCAAACCACCACTTGATAGTAGCCTGATGTTTTACGAATTGGTCAATCGCTTTATCTCCCTTTTCTTCTAGGTGAATGAGTTGAAGCAACCTAACTTCTTTTTTGTTATCAACCCCTAAGTACTCTTGTGTGAACTGTAGGGTAGGTATTTTGAGGTTGATTGGGAGGATAGGATCCACCCCATAAACTAACTGGTAAGGAGAATTTCCTAAGGCAGTTTTCGTTCTAGTTTGATCTACCCACAGAGAATATTTAAGTAGGGTATTCCATTCTCTAGGATTCTTTTCTATCAACTTTTTTATGATGTTTAGTAAGTTCTTATTGGTAGACTTTGCTAAACCATTTCCTTGGGGGTAAAAGTTTAAAGAGAACTTTAAGATAACTCCATAATCAAAAGCCCAACTAGATAATTTTAAAGATGTAAAAACTAGCCCATTATCACATACAAGACTGTAAGGAACTCTATACCTGGTGATAATGTTGGTTTCTAAGAATTTGATCACATCTTATGCAGTACAGGTCTTACTGCTGACTGCTTCAGTCCACCTAGTGCAATAATCTATGATTGTCAATACGTACTTGTGTCCTGATGATGATGGGAGGTTGATTGGGCTGATGAAATCCATGCCCCATTGTGCAAACGGGTGGAACTCCATGACTGACTGCAATGGTTGTGGAGCCTATCTTTCTCTGTTGGAAGCAACCTGGCAGGTATGGCAACATTTGATGTGGTTAGCAGTGTCTTTGAAGATGGTTGGCCAGTAATATCCCACTCTTAGGATAGCATGAGTAGTGGCCAGGTGAGATGGGTTGTGCCAAATTTGTCATGTAATTCTATGAGGACCTTGGCAGCTTCTGGTTTATCCAAACACCTAAGGTATATTCCTTCATAATTTCTCTTAAAGAGGATCCCTCCTTTAAGCATGTCTTTTTGTAATTTAATCTTTAGGGCTCTCCTCTGAGAAGCCTACATTTTAGGCGGGCATCTCATGATGATCAGGATATGTCTGATATCTGAATACCAATCAATTCATTCTTTTGTGTTTACTGTATACTGTTGACTTATCAAGTTTGGGTCAATTTCAGCAATCATCTGGCTTAGGGCTTGTACCCTAACCAGCTTCATAGGAGTTATGTCCATATCATATTCTTGGAGGACTATTATCCATTATGCTCTCTTCTCCACTGGCTCATTCTGCATCAAGAGCATCTTGACCGCTACATTAGGTACAACAACAATTATCTTACTTCTTAGAATGTAGTGTCTGAATTTCTTTACTGCTCTGACCAAAGCAAGGGCTTGCCTTTCGACATCCATATACCTGAGATCTACATCTCTAAATGGAGAACTCATGAAAGCAATTGGATTTTCTTCCTTTCCTTCACTCCTCTGTGTCAGGACTGCTGCACATGTATGCTCTAAAGCAAATGAATAAATGTAAAAATCTATGGTGTAATCTGGGCTTATCAGGATAGGTGCATATGCTATGACCTTCTTGATATCCTTAAATGCAACTTTTTTCTTAGGTGTCTATTCAATTTTGGCATCTTTCTTGAGCATTACATTGAGTGGCTTGACAATTTTTGCAAATCCTATTATAAATTTCCTCAAAATTAATCTTACCAAAATAAGATTTTAACTCCTTTTTACTTCTTGGAAGTTGCAACTTCATTATAGAATCTACCCTGGCAAGGTCGATGGTGATCCCATTCTCAGATATTACATGACCAAAAAAATTACCTGTGGTCACTCCAAATATGCACTTCTTTGGGTTAAGTGAGATACCATACTGCTCACACTTCTTAAGCACCTTTCTAAGGTCTTCTATATGGTCATCTCTCTTCTTTGAGAAGAAAGTCAGGTCATCCATGTATATGACTATGCATTTTCTGACTAAGCCTTAGAAAGCTATGTCCATTGCATGTTGAAATGTGGCTCCAGCATTGATCAGGCCAAAAGGCATACGCCTGTAAGAAAATATTCCCCACTTGGTGGTGAATGTTGTCTTTAATCCATCTATCTTGTCTAGCATCACCTGGTTGTATCTTGAAAAACCATCAAGGAAAGACATCATTTGAGCTCCATTCAATATCTATAAAACTTCATTTAATGATGGCAGAGGATAGTTATCCTTTTTTGAGGCTCTATTTAAATTTTGGAAGTCTACACAAAGACGTATGTCTCCATTCTTTTTCCTGATTGGGACTAAATTGACTACCCATGTTGAGTGTCTGATAGGAAATATGATCCTTGCATTCAGTAGCTTTTTGACTTCTTCAAAGATAATTGGCTCTAGTAAAGCATTGATTGGCTTCTGCTTGTACCTGAATGGCTTGTCATTTGGCTTCAGTGGGATAGTATGGGTGATAATAGATGTATCATATATCTTTAGTTCATCATATGTCCAAGTGATGACATGGATATAATCCTTCAATGCCTGAGCTATCCCTTCTTTCTCCTCTTCAAAACAAATCTTACCAATTAGGCCAGTTCTTATGTCCTCACCTTGTTCTATGTTGACAGGGGAACATTCTCCTCGATCTGTCTTGGGGAGATCTTTTTGCTTTATCATGTTGTCCAAGTCAAAAGCTCTTTCAAGCTCAATCATACCTTTAGGAATTGTGTTACCTAGTAGGTCCATGATTTCTTCCTCTTCCCAAACATGATCTTCTATGTTTTTCTCATCTAGGATCTATGCTTTGAATATATCCATGTTTGCAATAAAATCCAGGATATGTTGGTCATCATCAAACACTTGGAAATTGGTGATGTTGTTAGGTATGGAAGGTACTAATATGAATTCTACTAAAAATGTTTTCATCCTAGATAGAGATAGAGGTTTTAATGTGCTTGCGGCCTGTGCTAATGCATCAGCTCTGTGATTTTGTTCCCTAGGGACATGTCTGATATTGAAAGCATTAAAGCCTTGTATTAAATCCCAAACTCTATGCCTGTAGTTTGACAACTTTTTATAATTGCACACATAGATACTCTTGACTTGCTTTACTACCAATTCTGAGTCTCCATAGACATGCAGAATCTTAACTTTATTCTTGAGGGCAAACAGTAACCCATGGATCAAGCCTTCGTACTTAGCCACATTATTAGTGCAAGGGAATTGCAATCGGTATGCTGCTAAAAATGACTTTCCTAATGGGTCAATAGGTCAATGCCTACTCTAGCTCCTTGTTTAGATTTAGAACCATCAAACCTTAGGATCCATGGTTTATCTTCTAGTAGTGGCTTATCAAGACCTTCTCTTTTCCTTTTGGTACGTGCAGCTACACCACTAGATATCCATTTTAACTTATGTGGTTCTCTTTCTGTCAGATATGAGTGTCTTTTTTGGGCATCATCATTTTGAACATCTATTTTGTTCATCTTTTTGGTGTTGTTATATTCATCAGTAGGATATGTTGCCATTTGTTTTCTTTCATCCTTAGGGATATTTTTTATATCATGTATTATATCTTTGGAACACCCCTGCTCTTCCTTATTCAATATATGTAAGCATAAGGCACATGCTATTTCTGAATGTGGTGCCTCATGAATTTCCACCACCCTTCAATCAATGCATGATGTGGAGGATGTCCTTGCAAAATATGTCTCTAAATTTGTTTAGACATAAATTTCTCAAATTGAGTCAGGTGACTTCCTCTATCCTCGTCTGATAGCTCAGAGTCTGACTCAATAAGGCAATTAGTTCCTGAAGTAACAACATTTATCTTCTTGTCATGATGATGTGTCTCGTCACATATCAAAAACTCTTCTAAATCATTCATGTAAACATTATCCTGATGTATCACCTGATCATGCTCCCCTTCTTCTGAGGAAAACACACAGGAATTAGTATCATCACCATCAGATAATTCACTTACCTCGATCGATGGCAATCCACCCTCTAGGCTTGTTTTTTCTAGTTCAGTCATATCCAAACATATCTCACAATCCTTTTCTGAATGTGCCTCATCATGAAGTCTGCACCATCCATATATCAGGATATCCTCAACTGATGTACCTAACAAATGGCACTTTTGAATTTCTTTGGATAAATAATTCTTGAATTTAGCAAATTGGTCCTTTACTTCATTAGTGGAATTGTAATCAGATTCAATTATTATCCTATCCTCTTGGTCACTATTTTCATGTGTATGCATGTTACACATCAAGACTTCCTCAATCTTAACAATTTGAGGTCTTATTGCATAAACACCTGGTTTAACATCTACATATAATATCTCATTGGTATTATTGCACTCAGTTATCATGTGTTTCATCCTAGGTTCAACCTCTATTCTTATCTGATTGGGGATTCCTTTCCAGGGTAACCACATGTGACTAAAATCTGTGGACATGTAACAATTTAGCGTTTTGGACCAATCCCTGCTAAGAAGCATTCCCTAGGTATCAGGGATATCCACTACCTAGATGTCAATGTAGTACTGCACCCTTGGATCTGATGCAAACTGCATGTGGATATGAGTTAACTCTCCTACTACACTCACTTTTGTTTTGCCAAGCTGTGTGACTTTCTTGACGGATTTGGCTGGATGTAGGCCTAAAACATTGCAAATGGACAAGGGCATCACATTTGTTGATGCACCTGAATCTACTAGACAGATGTGTAAATTCTTGCCAAATATTCTCAATGTGAGTAAGAATGGTGGTGAATCAGACTTATCTATGTATAGAGTCATGTGTGATGTTTCAGCAGCTTGGACGGTAGCTTGCACCCTAGGTTTGACAATGCTATCTTTGGATGCAGGGTCTCTAGTCAGGCTGTAGTTAGGTTTATGACTAATATTGTCCTCTTTAGGTGTAGATTCATCTAAAGACTTCAAGAAGGATTTCTTGATGACTAGGGTTTTCAACAGTTTTGATAGCGACAAGCTGATTTTTATCTTTTTCATCTCATCTGCTAGATATGTAACAAGTTTATCTGATTTCGGTAACTGGCTAATGGCTTTTGTCACTATGTTTTGTGGTGTGAAATACTAAGTGATCACCTTGGGGGACCATGATTATAATTAGCTTTTAGATCTGGTGGTGTATTGAAGTTGTTAGGAGGGGTAGATGTGGTCAAAGGACTAGGTGGTTTGTTAGGATTATTCCTCAGGTTATAATTGTGTCTACCCTGATATTGTTGTTGGTAAGCATGAACTTCTTCAGGTTCTTATTCAGGCTCATTTTCATCCTCAAAAGGGAACACATAGTTTGATTCAAATTCCAAGGTGGATTTCTCACATGCCAGAGTGTAATTCTCATGAGTTGAGGTCATCTGATGATGTTGATGACTACTGTAGACACCCAAAATTGACTCATTTCATTATTTATTGATTTATTGCATTTTCACCATTTGCATAGGCATTTAGGTAACTTTGCCCTAGCACACTTGTCTTAAAAACATCTAATCACCCATCTTTCTAATTAATTAAATAAATCATATTTATTTAATTAATTTCCCTCAATTTTCATCTAATTTCTTCTATTTCTCATAATTAAATAATTTTTATTATTTAATTATTTCTTATATTTCTTCCAAACAATTAAATAAATT
Organism: Cunninghamia lanceolata; assembly: GCA_027924645.1. Lineage (NCBI taxonomy): Eukaryota > Viridiplantae > Streptophyta > Pinopsida > Cupressales > Cupressaceae > Cunninghamia > Cunninghamia lanceolata. The sequence goes on from BSBN01001359.1 coordinate 268,069, forward strand.
TCTTAGTTTATTTAATTGGTTCCTTCTATAGTAAATAAATAAAATCAATATTTTATTTATTTATCTTATCATCACCTCCATAAATTAAATAAATCTTTAATTTATTTAATTTATTTCCTCTCTCATTTAAAATCATCCCTTATCTTATCACTTTCTTCTATGTGTACAAGTTGGCCTTGTTCATTAGAATGATCTAGATTAAAATTCTAATTGGTTTTAAAATCAACTATCCTCATCATCAAATCCTTAAAATAGGATATCTCTCTATTTTAAGTAAACTTATATTATCATCAATAACAACTCAACTACAATAATTTAAAATAGGTCTTACCTATGGACACATGGCTTGTGCACATTCATCTATGTCATATTTTAATCTCATCCCTCCATTCTATCTTACCATCTCCACCATTGATTGACGTTGGTTGAGGTCTATATAAACACCCTCTCATTCAATACTTCAAAGATCAATAATCCACCATTATCATAGCATCTATATTATCATCCTGAGCATATTGAGCATTTGAAGCATCCATTGAGCATATTATTATTATCATCTATCCATTATGGCTGCTTTGATCTTCATAATTGTTCATTGTTGAGAAGCAATCCACATCACAAACAAGGAATCATACAATCTAGGTGATCTTGTTCTTGAATTGCATTCTTTTTTATTTCACTTGGATTCGATTCTTTGATGGTGGTAGGATTAGGTTTTGATTTACATGCTTGATCTTATTAACCTAATTTTTACCTATCCACATTCTGGCATGCCTGGTGGGACCGACGTCCTTGATTAACTTTGCATTTTGAAGTTGTTTTTGTGAAGTTTAGGTTTTTCGGAGCGCTTACGACAACTTACAGTCGCATATGAGCAACAACCCATTGCTTCCGGCATCTCTGCATCGCTTTTGAGTGAAAACCAGTCACTTTCAGCATTTGGGCATTGCTTTTGAGTGAATAGTGATCACTTCCGATTGGTAGTGAATCGCTTTTGATAAAAAACTGCTCACTTTCAGTTGTTTCAGTCACTTTTGACAATCTTTGGTTTTTTGTTGACATTTAATTTTGTAGGTTGTTGTGCTGAATTTGTATTAATCAATCAGGGGTTCTAATCTATGTTTTGCATGTCCCTGATCATCATATCATCATCAGTCAATTACTTTGATTAGTATTTTTGATTTTATTGAGCTAACACCCTTGATTTTGTAAGATCTCATCAATTTGTCATTCTAGGGTTTCCAATTGATCAATCTGTGGTTATAGGATGTTTATCTAAGCTAATTTTATCCACTAGATTTCATATCTAGGGTTTACAATTTTGGATAATCATTTATTTCATGATCCTAACCCTAGCTTTGCAAAACAAGGATTTTTCACGCATCTAGCAGCTTTGCATCACTTCTGAGCAATAACCGGTCGCATCTGGTATTTCTGTGTCACTTTGGATTGATAGCTAGCAACAGTTGATCACCTCTAGTAACTATGTGTCACTTCTGGTTCTGTCATTTACAGTTTGATTTTTCTTGGCTACTAATCATCTATTTGTGTAGCATCTTATTGTTTTTCCAAGAAAATGAGGTTATGAAACTACTAACATATATGTTGTAGCTTCGATCGGTCCAAGACATTTCATTTTTATCACTAATCTAGGAACATTTGGACTTGGTGCTTAAAAGGAACCATTTTTTTCTCCGTGGTTGTTTTATCTTTTTTGCTTGCTTGTTGAGTATGTGTGTAACCCAAATTTAATAACAAAAGTATCCTCTCCCCTTGCCTATCAAATCAACCTTGGGTGTATGAGAACTTTTTATTATCTTTAGAGGGCCTACCTTCCTAGTGTGAGAAGGGGAACAACCCAAGCAGTAACAAGCTAAAGTTAAGCTCTTCCAAGCTGCTATATAAGAAAAGTGTTTGTGTCGAAATCCACAAACAACGGGTGTTGTTGTGTTACACTGACAAATGTTTCCCCCAAAACCCCATTGAGCATAACCTCTTTGGGTTGAGAAGCCTCCATTAATAGAGCGAATCTCTGCACATGTAGCCACCCGAACGGATGCCCATATTAACAACCTTTGTGTAGAGGCCAAAATCCCTCTATTTGTTGACATAAAAGGCCGAGCCTTTGAAGCCGCCCTGATTCTCGTGGTTCTTAGTAGAGATAGCAGAGGCAATCCTAAGGTTTGCGAGCCTTGGAAAACTTGGAACTTGGTATGCGTGAGAAGTGAGTGCCATGGAGGGGAACTGGTGCTACCAAGATCCTGAAGCTATCCGCTTTGAATAAGCATGACAATGGGATTCAACAAATACAATCCTTGCCAGCCTAGGATTGTACATGTTTCTGAATGTTGTGAGTGTGAGTGACTGAAATCATTGTTTTCTTGTCAAAATTCACCAAAACACACCTCCTATTAGACTTAAACTGCTTTTGAACTGAAACTGCTCACTTTTGGCTAAACTGCATTGCTTATAGATAATAGAAAATTGCTTTTGCACTGAAACTACTCACATCTGGTAAACCTGGTCGCCTCTGGTTAACATTGCATTCTATTACCTAAAACTGCCTAGATCACTTTTGAGCTATTAGTCCTTGCTTTTAGATTTTCTTGAGTCACATTTGAGCTATTACTTGTTGCTTCTGGTTAAACATCATCAATCTGCATCAACCCAACCCAATCTATTGCACTTTAAGATTCCTTAGCTCTGTCATCAGCTTCCAAACATTCCTTTGATCATCTACAACCATTTGAACATCATCTCCTATTTTGAGCATACAAAATCATTGGACTTTTTGAGCTTTCCATCTTCTTGAGACCCCCAACCAGAAATCAATCATCAAAAAAATCAACCCAACAACAAATACATAATCTCTTTGGCCTTATTCAACCTTAGTAACACCAGCAAACAACATCATCAATCAGACTTTTCCCTTGAGTTTGTGAACTATCCTCTAGGGAAGTTTATCCAATCAATCAACCAATAAAGCAATCGTATCAATTAACAACCTAAACAATCCAAGCAACCCAACTAACAACCAAGCAGCTATCAAACAACAACCTATCAGCAAACCAATCAACCAGCAACCAAAACCATCAACAAATCCTCAACAAACAATCAGTAAACCATCAACTTTTGGGTCTCAATCTTGACAAACTAGTCCAATCTTCATCATCAACCATCATGCCTCAAACTAGGAGCCAATATAGAGCTGAAATGGAAGGTAAATTGTGAGCTGAAATGGAAGCCAAACTACGACAATCTTGAACAACTCTCCTCAAATATGTAACTCAATTCACAACTGGTATGCCTCCTCACATGTTTGTACCTGAAGGATACACCATTGGACCATCATCCATTTACAACAACTTATCAAGAGCCATCCAAAGATGATTTATCTAAATTTCAAGAGCCACACGTATTGGACCAAGTTGATAAGCTCATTTTAGCTGATCCGGATTGCTATTTCTTGCAATTAGCTCATATGGGAGCCAAGTTACCAAGCAACTTTGACCTATCTACCATTTGTAAACAAGATCCAAACACTCCTACTATTGTTGCAAAGGGACCATCCACCATAGCCACACCATCTCATACCATATCTATCCCATCTCATTCACCTCCCAATCCATCTCCTTCGTTGCCTATTGCTACACCATTAAGCCCACCACACACAGAGTACACTATAGAACCTTTGGTAACTCCAACCGAGGTACTTCCTTATCTTTCACAAAATTTGATCTCTCCACCTTTCCATGTCTCACAACATACCCCCGCTCCTACTATGACTATATCCATGCCTCAAGTATCACAAACTCCTCAAGTATCACAAGTTGTCCATGTTTCACAAGTACAAACTCCACAAGTTTCACAAGCTATCCCAATATCACAAACTCTACAAGTTTCACAAGCTATACAAACATCACAAGTTGCACAAGTCTTGCAACGACTACAAGCTTCTACTCCTATTGCATCACATGTGGAATCCACACCCCAAACTAATATCCCTACCACTTCTAATATTGTCTCCATGCCACGAATGCATCCAACACACTGTATAATCCCAATGCCAATCTCATTGACATGAGTGACCAACCTATTGTATCACAAGCCAATCCTAGTACCACTCTCCCTTATGTTGATCAACTTGCATCACTTAATCCACCTCCATATAATCCTTCACAAAATGTCAATCTGACTTATGCAACCCAAGCACTACCCATTGTCACCCAACATATGACATATACTAATCCATCTCAAGGTACTTATGTTGCCCAAAATATAAACCCAAATGTCCATCTTTCTTCATCTGCCAATCCTGCTATTGGTTATCATAATGTGTCCACTTCCAATCTTAATGCAAATCCAACCTCCAATCCACAACCATTGATCAAGATCAATCCATGGACTCTAGTTCCTATGTGATGCAAAATCTTGGAGTCAATCCATTGCAATATACCCAACCACCACTTGTGTCTTAAGGACAACAATCATCAAACACATATGTGTCGTATACCAATCCTTCGACATATAATGTGAGCACTCAACCTCAACAAACAGTCATACCCTCATACATTCCACCATAGCAACAATATACATCATACCAGATTCTACCTCCAACCCATCAACACCCTTTGCAACAACATCAACTATCTCAAGCGGATATTGAACAAATGGTTCACAAGGCAGTGGGATAAAATAAGAAGACATTTTCCTTGGGAGAAAAATGCCCTTATCCATTTGACAAGTCACTTTACATGACACCTTTTCCACCACATTTTGAAATCCCACAATTTGACAAATACAAAGGGAAAGGTAATCCGGATGACCATCTCAGAGCATTCTATGTTGTATGTCTTGATGTCTCTTATGATGACACATATCTCTTGAGACTATTCCCTCGAAGCTTAGCGGTGCAAGCTCTTGAATGGTTCTCTCACCTACCTCCGGGAATCAAAACTTTTGAGGAACTAGCAGACAAATTTTGATCCCATTTTTCTTTTAACATTGAACATGAGGTGAATATGAATGATCTTGTCAATAACAAACAACAAAATGGTGAAACTTTCTCATCATTTACCCAACGGTGGCATAACATGGCTAGCAAATTATCATGGCAAATATCTGAGAAATAGCTACTTGACATCTTTGTCCAAAATCTTCATCCTAAACTCTCATTCCAATTGCAATTGCAAAGTGCTAGCACCTCTGATGAACTCATCTCCAAAGGAACCACTATTGAACGAGCTTTAATTGCTAAGGGCACCATCAAGATTTTCAAAGACAACAAGGACAATCCTCAATCTTCAAATAACAAATCCCGCTTTTGGAACAAGAACAAAAATGTCGTTAATGACAATATTGTAGATGCAAAGAACATACAAACAGTGAAAGCTCCCATCAACATTCAAGCTGCATCTATAGCTAATCCACCTTTACAATGAAATTGACCAAGAACAAATCCAACACCTAGACAACAATTCACTCCTTTAGGGGAACCCATTGAGGTAGTCCTTCACAAACTTGTTCAAGCAGGAGATATCACATTACCCGAGGCTAGACCAAACGCATGACCTGTGTTCAAAGCTCCTTGGCACAAAGAGAATGAATATTGTGAATACCATAGTGTCAAAGGACATAACACAAATGGTTGCATGTGTTTAAAACATGTCATTCAAGATTCAAACAACACATCAACAAACCTAGAACTATGATCTAGATGCTTTAAAAAATCCACTTCCACTTCATGATAAGGCAAGTAACCCTCATACTGGGAATGCTATCCATTACAACTATGAGTCATCTACAATTGGCCGCATTGACCATGCTCACATTTCTACCATCACCATCCAAGGTAAAGCAACCGATTGTGCTGTAACTACTAGAAGAGTCTGTGTTACCATTCAAGGAGCACCTATCAATCCTCCTCGACCACCTTCTAGTTATAATATCCTTGATCATCTTGGCAAAACTCCCACACATATCTCCATCCTAGAGTTGCTACACATCTCTCCCACTCATAAATCTATCCTTGAAAAAGCATTGCAAGAATCTTCGATGCCTAATGATATCGATCCACACAATTTCAATCTATGAAAGCTAGCATTGCAGTCCCTTGCTATCTCACCTTCTCTGATAAAAATCTTAGACCATCCATTAACCCATCACATAATGAAGCCCTCCACATAGAAGTATTTGTAAACTAACACTGTATTAAATGAATACTAGTGGATGGTGGAGCTAGTCTCAATATATGCTCTCTAAAACTAATAAAACAATTGGGATATTTTGAGAAGAACATTGATACTTCCAAGGTCATTACCATCAAAGCATATGATGATGCTAAGAGAGATATTGAAGGAGTCATCCATTTGCCTATCCAAGTTGGTCCTATCACTACTGACACCTACTGTCAAGTTCTTGATATTGAGCTTCCCTTTAACATCATCCTTGGTCGTCCATGGATCCATGCCCTTAAAGCCATTCCTTCCACATACCATAAATGTCTCAAGTTTCCATATAACGGTGTTGAAGTCACCATCCATGCTGATCCCAATCCATTTGAGTTTTGTCGTGCCTTTCAAGCCAAATGTCAAAATCCTAATCATATCCCCATCAACACTGAAGCTTATCTATCTTCATCCTATGTTGATCCATCTACCTTACTCAATCCTTCATCTAGAAAAGCCACTCCAAATCTCTGTATCAAGTACACTGAACAAGGACCAGGTGAATACACACTGCAATAATCTTGTTGTGTTGGAACTCTCCCCTTATCTCCCAAATCCCATGGTAAACCTTCCACATCTAAGTCATCTTTATCCACAGCTGTTATAAAAGTGCCACCAATAGTATTCATCAAAGGAGGATTCCTTGATGATGAAGATATTGATGACATTAACTCTTGAATATTCTATTATGAGAATGACCAAGTGCAACTTGAAGTGGAAAGATATAACAATGGGTTCCGCATCATTAAGAACATGGGTTACAAAGGACATGGTGGATTAGGATCATAGGATCAAGGACCTCTTGAACCCATTGTTGTGTCTAAGAAGTTTAATAAGCAAGGCCTTGGCTATTAGCCAGAGGTACCACCTTCCAAAGACATCAAGTGTATTTCTGATATGGAAGTCAGACCTTCTTTGGTAGGAGAGACTTCTAACTCGGATACCATCGATGACTCCTCCCTTCATATCACCAACCTTTTCCAGGAAACCTCCATCTTCATGATTTTTTCCACCTCATCTACCCATTATCCTTCATCCATCACCCTTTCACTCATATATCCTGACCTCGTTGATTGGGACCAATAGGGGGCACCAATATTGGACACATTTGAAAATGATGAAGCTATTGCTGAATTCATGGGTTTACGACAAGGTATTCCATTGGATAATCACAAAGCAAGATTCATGATAGACCTCCCTAAACTAGCATATTTTGGTGGAAGCATCAAATCCTTTAGTCACAAAAGTGAAATAAATAGAATAAAAAAAGATAGGTCACTAGGTGAAAAGCGAAAGGGGCCTCTTGACCATGAAAAAGTAAAAATAAAGGACATATCCGAGGGTGAAAACCTCTCTGAGGTACCTGAGGATGGGGGATTTGATCTTCCTATGACCACAGATTATCACAAAAAATCAACAGTGCTAGTTGAGAAATCTTAAGAAATGAACCTAGGCACAGAGCAAAATCTGAGGATCACATTTTTGGCAGCATCAGTGTTAGAGCAAGAAAGAAGAGATTTCACAGCATTCTTCATAAAAAGAGCTATCAACTTCGCATGGACCTACGTCGACATGTCGGGTCTAGATCCATCACTAGTGGTACATCAACTAGCACTATCTCCTAATGCAAAATCAGTCAAACAAAAGGTGCGTAAAATGCACCCATAAATAGCTCTTTTGGTTAAGGTAGAGATTCAAAAACTATTAGAAGCAAAGTTCATAAAGCCTATTGATTATCTGGAATGGGTTTCAAACTTGGTACTCATGGTAAAACCTAATGGATGAGTTCATTGTTCCACAAATTTTAGAGATCTCAACAAAGCATGCCCTAAAGATGACTTCCCATTACCAAGCATAGACAACATTGTAGATCTTATAGTTGGACATGAAATGCTATCCTTGATGGATGGATTCTTAGGATATAACTAAATCAGAATAGCAGAGGAAGACCAAGACAAAACATCATTCATTTGTCCATGTGGTACATATTACTGTGTTGTAATGCCTTTTGGTCTAAAGAACACTGGAGCCACTTATCAACGAGCCATGACAGTTATTTTCCATGACCTTTTTTCACACTATTATGGAAGATCATGTTGATGACATCCTAGGAAAATCCAAAACAAGAGAAGGACACCTACAGGTACTAGCACAAATCTTTGATCGACTAGAGAAGTATCAAGTCAGGCTAAATCCAAAGAAATGCGTATTTGGTGTAACATTTGGAGAATTGTTGGGATATATTGTGTCTCAATGAGTAATAGAAGTGGATCTTGATAAAGTAAAATCCATCATGGAAATACCTCCGCTGTCAAATCTGAAGCAGCTTTGTAGTCTACAAGGAAGGTTACAATCTATTTGTAGGTTTATCTCACAATTATCAGATAGGTGTCATCCTTTTCAACATCTCCTTCGCAAGGGTGAACCTTTTGAAGTGGGATGAAAAATGTCAAAAGGCTTTTGAAAAAATAAAGGAATATCTAGCAACACCTCCTATGTTGGTACCTCCCGTACCTGATTGACCACTATTACTCTACATATCTTCAACAGTAGTAGAATTGGGTGCCCTCTTAGCTCAGCATGATGATTCAGGAAAGGAACAAGCCATCTACTACATCAATAGAACCCTTGTTGGCTATGAACTTAACTATTCATCTATGGAAAAAGCATGTTTAGCATTAGTGTTTGCTTCCCAAAAGTTGTGACATTACATACTGAACCAAACAACAAAGCTCATATCGAATTTTGATCCACTGAAGTATCTTCTCTCCAAATAAATCCTTACAAGAAGACTAGCAAAATGGGTTATGATTTTAAGTGAATTTGACATACAATATGTGGATCAAAAGGCCATAAAGGGATAGGTTATCACTGATTAGTTGGCCGCAGCACCCATCACCGATATTCATCTAATATGTCTAGAGTTCCCTGATGAAGAATTGTTCAATCTAAATTCTCCAACATTGTGGCAACTATACTTTGATGGATCTTATATGCAACATGGATCAGGACCAGGGATATTGTTTATCACACCTCAAGGAGATTGTATCCCAAAATCATAGAGGATTGCATTTCCTTGTACCAACAACATAGTAGAATATGAAGCTTTAATCATAGGATTACGCATGGCAGTGCAGTGGGCTATTAAATAGCTACATGTCTAGTGATTCTCAATTAGTTATCAAACAGGTCTTAGATGGGTATCAAACAAAAGATGAGAAGCTCCTTCCATACAAGCTAATGGTTGATGATTTCAAGAAATACTTTGACAGTATCACCTTTGAGCAAATTTCAAGGATTCAAAACAAAGCAGCAGATGCTATGGCTATGATTGGTTCACTTTTAGACATGCCTTCCAACACGCATAAGTGTGAATTTCTTGTTGAACAACTTCTGATCCCAGTATTTGAAGTTCCACAGTCTGAGCTTATATGTGACATTGTTGGTCCCAATTCGTCGTGGTATGAGGACATATATGAGTATCTCCACAATTAAACCATATCATTCCAACTATCTAATACCCAACGTAAAACCTTTATCTGTCAAGCCTCTCATTACACCATCCTAGGAGACACCCTATATTGCCAAAGTCTTGATGGTATCCTTCTTAGATGTCTTGATTCTGAGGAAGTGAAGGTTGCCTTATGTGAGGTACATGAAGGTGTCTATGGATCGCATTTCGTTGGCCCTGGTTTTGTTAAGAAACTTCTATGAGCTGGATACTATTGGCCAACTATGGAGAAAGATGCACAACAGTTTGCAAAGAGATGTCTACAATGTCAGAAACATGGAGATTTGATATATACACCAACACATGAACTTCAGCCTATCATTACTCCTTTGCTCTTCTCACAGTGGGGACTCGACCTCATGGGTAAAATTCATCCTACCTCGTCAAATGGTCATAATTTCATCATTACCGCCACTGAGTATTTTACAAAGTGGGTAGAAGCAATACCAATGACTTACATCACATGCAAGCAAATAGCCAAGTTCATCTTACACTATATCATTTGCCGATATGGAGTCCCTCAAGCCATGATCACTGATAATGGTCAACCCTTCAAGAACCAAGAGGTTAGAGATCTTTGCAATAAGTTCCATATCCAACACAAGTTCTCTACACCTTACTAGCCTCAAAATAACGGCCAAGCTAAGGCTTCCAACAAAACAATCATCAAAATCCTTAAAAAGATGGTCAATGAAGCTCGTCGTGATTGCATTTACAACTCAATCCTGCACTATGGGCCTATAGAACAAGTATCAGAATTCCCACTGGTGCTAAACCTTATGCCCTTGTGTATGGCACCGAAGCTATTTTACCTATTGAGGTTGAGATTCCCTCACTGCGAGTATCTCTACAGCATACTATTTCAGATGAAGAATATAGAGTATCCAGACTCAATGACCTTGAGCTATTGGATGAACGACGTCTTGCAGCACTCAATCATCTCCAAGTTTATCAAAATTGTCTACGCCGTAGCTACAATAAGAATATTAGAGAACGAAGGTTTCAAGTTGGTGATCTTGTCCTTAAAGAGAATTGAAGGAATCAACAACATCGTGAGAAACAGGGCAAGTTTGAACCTAATTGGCTTGGTCCTTTTGTCATCACATCAGCCTATGGATCAGGTGCATATACTCTCTCAACACCTGAGGGCATTCCCTTGGATGAACCTGCCAACAGCATTCATCTAAAGAAGTTCTATCCATGAGTCTCAGCATATTCCAAAAAAAAAAACACATCCAATAGTGAAAACCACTTTGTGGCACTTTAGATGACAAAAAAATAGTAAAGATAAATAATTCATCCCTTGTTGAAAACCTAGTAAACAGGCACCTTGGATAAGTACCATAGTGAAAACCTGGCAAACAGGTGCTATGTGTAGAGACCAGCTTCCATCATTTACCTAGTTTGTTTGATCACTGCTTTCCACAACATCATCCACTATCTTGCCTCCATAATCCACATCATAATCCACTATCTTTCCTAGTTAACATTGCAACCCATTATCCCTTATCCATCCATAATAAAGCCTTTTTTCACCCTTACCTTTTCCATGCTTGTTGTCGTAGTTTGGACTTTGTTGGGGTTAAGATATCATTTGGCACCTTAGCATACTATCCGCATAAACACATCCATCGTAGCATCTCCCTAATAAACTCCATCCCACACTGGGAGCACTTGTCGAGCATTATTTGGAAGTGGATATCTAAAGCTTTAGCTCATATCATCTCATCCATCAAAACATAGCAAAATCCAAAAAAAAAACAAAACATAGCAAAAATCTAAAAAAAATAAAAAACATAGCAAAAATCCAAAAAATCAAAACATCACAAAAATCCAAGCAATAAAGTTGGTCCTTTGTCATCAACCACCAACACAATAGACAAGATCTACATCTCATCTCTATCATTAAAAGCCTTGATCCTGTGGATACAGGGTATGTAGGCAATCTGAGATGCGAAGGAAGCACTCTGATTCAGGCACAGGTGATAGACCTCTCTTATCATCCATCTTTCATCTTTCTTCTAATCATCATCCAATCATTCATCTCACTTTCTTCTATCTTTCATCACTTACATCATCAATAAGCCTAGAACTACATATAATCATGTCTCATCACCATCGTAATGTGCTTTGATCCCATGGACATAGGGTATGTAGGCAATCTGGAATATGAAGGAAGTATCCAGTACACAACCACAAACAATCCACCCCATTTCATCTTCTTTCATCTTCCATCTTCTTCTCTTTGACTAGCTCAAGCCAGAATCAGACTATGTGTATTTGAGAAAGCTCAAGTACTTAACAAATCATGGATAAGCCAAAAGCCATTTGTCTGCATGCCTCAAGCCAACATTTGCTAGAGCATTTTATCAACATCTTTAGCCGTCAATAGGATATATCTTTCCTCACAACAAGGTGCCATCTTCATCCATCCAAGAGCACTTAAATTTGACAAGAACACATGATGACAGTATCTTTTATTTTATCTTTTGATTTATCTTTTCTCCCTTTCCTATGCCTAATCAAGACTACCTTGATCTATCATATCTTGGTATGTTGTGATGAAGTATGGAATGGGGCATGGTCATATTGCTTTCGTATGATGTATCTTGTACATGTTAGGATTAGCATCTTGCATATCAATATCTTTTGCATCTAAGAAGCTAAACAGTCTCTAATTCATCAAGACTATTCTATGCTAAGACTAGTTCCATACATATAACCGGCAAGGTCTCATTATGTGTAGTGAAGATAAGATCAAAGCTTTGCTTGAAGAGTCAAAGTCCATCTCGGGAACACTAGCTGCTATTCATATCTTGTGTATGTTGGTTTAACATTTTGACCTCATACGACTAGACGAGGTTGTAGTATGCTAGTTATACATTGGATACCTCAACACCTTGGTCTTTTATACTCTGGTGCATAATATCCATATGCTATATCAAACATAAGGATTGCATTTCTCAACTTTTTGAGGAATTATGTCAAAGTTTTCATATCGTTTATCCATTGCATCATAATCCTATATAGTCCTCAACCAAGATAAATCATTTTCTTCATCTTCATTCTTCATTCCTTTCATCAACATTTTCCTCGTTCTCATCTTGCAAAACAAGTGTGTTAGGCATACATAGGTACATATCATCATTATGCATCCATTTACATTATATACCATTAATATCATCTATATATTTGCATTATCATAACATCATCATCATGCATTTCCATTATATACCATTTCTATCATCACAAAATCATTAGCATAATGCATTTACATTATTTCCATTTGCATATTCATATCATCCTCATAGCCTCATTATCATAAACAGCTGCATTACATATGTGTAGATATATCATAAACATCCATATAAACCATGAAAATACAAAAATAAATAACATCATAACATAAGTGTATCCATCATCATTACAACATCACATAAATAATCAAAATCATCATCATATATATCATCAAATAAGTCAATATACAAGTGTCTACATATATGAAGTGGCTATCCACGAGCCATCAAAACTGTATGTACAATCATCTTATAGGCCTCATCATGATACAAAATGTGTAACAACAAGATAGCCCTAGTGACTACTGGCAACTCCCTCACCCTGACCTCCACTACTAGGTCCTACATCTGGTCCCCTATCTCTAGGAGGCCCCATCACTAAAGCTATCAACCATGACCCTCCTATCCTCCATGAACCATAAGCCCCTGATCTGCTCCTGTAACTTAGCTGTCTCTGCTCTGCCAGCACTGCCCTGTAATATAAGCCCCTGTAATAATCACTCTCACCCTGCACTTGCCTCAAATCTACCTATGCCTATGTCAGCTAGGTAGCAAGGTACATGGTGGCATGATTTGTACCTAATGCAGCTACTGTTGCATCTCTCTCTGTCCTCAAAGCCTGTACCTGCTGCAATGCTACATCCCTCTCTGTTGTAATAGCATGAACCCTTTGCAATGCAGTATCTCTCTCAGCCCTCATAGCCTGCTCACTCTGTCTTGCTGCATCTCTCTCTCCTATCACCCTGGCGAGTGTACCATCATCCTAAGAACTCCCTGCCTGAGCTCTAGCCTACAGCTATGCATGATAAGCTTGAGCCTATCCTCTCACCTGCCACATCATTATGACTAAATGGTGACAGTCTATCTCCACCCTCTGCATCCTAAACTAATCCCTTTGCCTCCATCACCTCTCCTCCCTAATCCTCCTCCTCAGCTGCTGAATACCCACATCATCATCTGGCTGCACAGGAGCCTGTGGCTATGCCTAACCTTAACCCTGAATCCTTGGAGCTACTGGTACTGCTGCCTATACTAGTGGGGCTCCTCGCTATCCTCTCCTCTTAACTAACCTCTCCATCCCTACCTCTCCTATATCCCCAGGCCTCGTCAATCGAGTTGGCCTAGAAGTAACCCAGTGTGCATCATAATCTGGAAGAGTCCCTAGATCTGCAGGACCCTGTCCCCACTACCATACAACTGGTTGTATCCCCTCTCTCTCTCCGCCAATGCCACCTCCACTACAATCTCTGGCCCCCAATCAAAAACCTCCTACCTCATCCTACCAAAAATGGCATCCCCTACTGGTGCTGCCTGTGGAACCCCGAACTATCTCAAAACCCTCTCAGGAAAATAGAGCTCTATAATGTATATGCCTCTACCAAAAATATACCTAGCCTGCCTAGCATAGACAAGCTCTTTGTCATCCTCCTCCCATTGCTAACAATCCTTCCATGGCCTCCACACAAACATGTCCACCTCATCCAATGTCTGCCTCTATCAGGGCTTAAATTTGACGATCCACCTTGCCTGTCAAGAAATTTTTTTTCTATGGTTTCATCTTTATTATTGCCTTTCACATGACAATTTTTTTTTTATGCAAGTCAAATTTTCTAAGAGTACTTTGTACCCAATATCCTTGTTATTAATACAAAACTCCATGGATATGGTTTTATGCACTAAAGTGAAATGAAGGATGATTATACCAATTAAACTAGATTTGAAGCTATCATATCCTATCCTATCACAATGTTTCTTGTCCTCAAACAGTTCAGTTCATTATATCACATTGTTTAAAAAACAAAAGAATGGACTCTGTTATTAGTATCCTTGTGATCAACCATAACATACTTTTGCATAAGTGTTATAAACCACGCTTCTGTATAAAGTTTACATTAGTTTATGATCAAAAAATGACCAAATCATTACCCATTTCTTCAATATCATTTGTTCAATATGGTAAAGAGCTTTTGGAAGTATTTATTGAAAAATAACACAGCTAAATCCAAAAATATTTTCAACCAAATAAAATATAATACATATAAGGAAAACGCATACAATGTAGATCCCAATTTGTCGACACTACTTCATTCAATCAACACCAAACAAATCTATCCTACCAAAAATTATATTAAAAAAATACAAGAAAGAAGCACAAAAAGATTAAAAAATAGTCAATTTAAAGAGACTTACCAGTACCACAAATTGACGCAGTCACGCAGTTAACAATTAAAGATCTAGTCCAAATCTCTAATGGTTTCGCTCAAGGAGGTTCAAAAAAAATAGAGAGTGGGAATTTTCACTCTACAAAAAAAAATATAATATAAAATATTATTTGTAGCTAGGTTTATAATATAAAAAAACTCAAAGAATATTTAGAAATTTAGAATATTTTTGAAAAATCTAGGAAAAAAATTAAACTAATAGAAATTGTTTGAAAGTTTCTATTTGGGAATTTTCACTCTACAAAAAAAAAAAACTCAAAGAATATGTAGAATATCTTTAAAAAATCTAGGAAAAAAATTAAAATAATAGAAATTGTTGAAAGTTTCTATTAGAAAATTTAGAAATAAAAGTAAAAAACATGTATTTGTAATTTTGTATTGTTTTTAACACACACATATATTTTCAATATATAAGAAGTTTCTATTAAAAAATTAAAAATAAAAGCAAAAAACATGTATTTGTAATTTTGTATTGTTTTTAACACACACATATATAAGAAGTTTTTATTAAAAAAATTAAAAATAAAAGCAAAAAACACATATTTATATATAAAGTTTCTATTTAAAATTGTAAAAATAAAAGGAATATATATATATATATATACGGTTAAATTTTAATATTAATTATTTTTTTACGATTTTTGTAAAAATTTACATGTATTAACATATGGTCAAATATTTATTTTCACTATATTTTACGGCTAAAATCCTTAAATATAGGTATACAGCCATCAAATTTAAGCCCTGCCTCTAGTACACCACACCTCTGCATTGTCAATAGGTAATGGCTCCTCTATACATCCTAGCATAAGGCTCTCTTGCTACTCATGTCACCCATCCATCTGACCTAGTCACTGGAATGTGCTCACAAGCCCACACATGCAAAACTGTGACTCCTGCAGACATACTCACTCTGAATAGATATGCACAATCATGCAGATAATGATATAGTTGTCCTAGCACACACTCAGCCCATGCATATTTAGTCTCGTATGAGAACATCTGCTCCATGACTGTGCCCCATCCAACTGGAAATCCTCTCGCTCGTCTATCTCTAACTAGCCATCTGACAATAGCCACAACCACTCGCTACAATCTATCACAGAGCTCCTACATCCTCACCATCGGTATCACAGAGCCCTCAACCCCAATATCTAGAGTCCTAAAGAGTCGTCTAAATGTCGTTGGACCTAAGTTAGGATCATAGTCCACTCTCTCTCCATTGATAGGGATGCACAAAATCTGGTACACATCCTCCAATGTAATAGTCGCCACTCCCATCGGCAACAAGAATGAGCTATACTCGCTATACCATCGTTGTCATCAATCCTTGATGTGCATGCACTGGCTCCAATCTAGATACATGCTCTAATCCAATGATATCCAAGAATAGCCACTCCTCCACATCTAACAATCTGACCAATCGCAAATCCCTAGGGCGTGGCTCTCGAGACAATATCGGTGCCAGTGTATCCTGCATCATTCAATTCATTACATCAGTTTCTTGTACTAAAATTGACTTTTGACTGATAACACTGCCTATTTCTTCTAAAAGCGATCCATTTTTCTACATGCACTAACTTTTTCATCATACACGAGCCGTTTCATTATAAGCGAAGGGTTTTCACTCAAAAGCGACTTATCCACCCATAAGCGAGTTGAATCACCATAAGCAATTACTTTTTGATCATAAGCGACCACATTTGACCATATGCACATTTCACCTATCTATCTGCCCTATCTGACTAAAAGTGAGCTAATTTTACCATAAGCGACTAGTTCAAGCCTATAAGCGATTTCAATTACCATAAGTGATTACCTTCTATCCATAAGCGACCTAAATTTCCTATCCTAAAAACATGCACTTCTGGTGGCGTGTGTGCATTTATGACACTTTTAACCTAAATAAACATGCAAATGGAAAAGTTTTTGATACATACCGGTGCGCACGCTCCTACTGGTCGCCCATGTGTCCTCACTTTCTCGACACGATGATCACTACGTGGAATCACCATCCTGATAGCTCTCTCACACTCTAAGCACTACAACATTAAGGAACTCAAGATTTCTAAAGGCAACAAACACAAATGAACCTATTTGCCCTTGAAGGACCTACTTATAGCCCCTTTCCAAACCCTAATTCTTCTATACCAAAATCTATTTTCTTCTAAACCATCCCAATTTCTCCCATCCAACCCCCGTTTTCTTCATGTCAACTTTATTTCTTGCCTTTCATCTTATTGCGAGCCAACCTAGCCCTTCCTGGTTAGCCTGGCTTACCTCTTGAGGGGCCATCACTTGCCAGTTACACTGGGGCATAACCTTGCTTATCGAGCAAATCATTGTATCTTCTTTGACACAATGTTCTAATGAACATTGTATCAAAGAGGGGCAAGATGTAGACACCCAAAATTGACTCATTTCATTATTTATCGATTTATTACATTTTCACCATTTACATCGGCATTTAGGTAACTTTGTCCTAGCATACTTGTCTTAAAAACATCTAATCACCCATCTTTCTAATTAATTAAATAAATCATATTTATTTAATTAATTTCCCTCAATTTTCATCTAATTTTTTCTATTTCTCATAATTAAATAATTTTTATTATTTAATTATTTCTTATATTTCTTCCAAACAATTAAATAAATTTCTTAGTTTATTTAATTGGTTCCTTCCATAGTAAATAAATAAAATCAATATTTTATTTATTTATCTTATTGAATCACCTCCATAAATTAAATAAATCTTTAATTTATTTAATTTATTTCCTCTCTCATTTAAAATCATCCCTTACCTTATCACTTTCTTCTATGTGTACAAGTTAGCCTTGTTCATTGGAATGATCTAGATTAAAACTCTAATTGGTTTTAAAATCAACTATCCTCATCATCAAATCCTTAAAATAGGATATCTAGATCTATTTTAAGTAAACTTATCTTATCTTCAATAACAACTCAACTACAATCATTTAAAATAGGTCTTACCTATGGACACATGGCTTGTGTACGTTCATCTATGTCATCTTTTAATCTCATCCCTCCATTCTATCTTACCATCTCCACTATTGATTGACTTTGGTTGAGGTCTATATAAACACCCTCTCATTCCATACTTCAAAGATCTAGAATCCACAATTATCATAGCGTCTATATTATCATCCTGAGCATATTGAGCATTTGAAGCATCCATTGAGTATATTATCATTATCATCTATCCATCATGGCAGCTTTGATCTTCATAATTGTTCATTGTTGAGAAGCAATCGACATCACAAACAAGGAATCATACAATCTAGGTGATCTTGTTCTTGAATTGCATGTGTTTTGATTTCACTTGGATTTGATTCTTTGATGGTGGTAGGATTAGGTTTTGATTTACATGCTTGATCTTATTAACCTGATTTTTACCTATCCACAACTACCAGTGCTTTCAAGCACAAGAGAAGACTCGTATCCTAGGGGAATGATCTCATTTCCCTCAGGAAAAGGAGGATCTCCTATAGTATTAGACACTTCAGCCTGAAAAATATTAGCAGCTATTTTAAATTGTGGGCAATCTAGTTTAGCATGTGAGTTGGTATTATGCATTCTGCACTAATTTGTGAGTGCAGCTTCTGCTAATTCACCCTAGTGGTCTGCTTGAACTCAGCAGGAGGCTAGTTATCTAATGGTGAAGGAAATGAGCCATTGTTTGGCTGAGTATTCCATGTTCTAGGTGGCCTAGGGGCAACATTGTTATTTCTATTGTTGAAGTTTCTATCGTTATTGTACCCCCTGTCAGGATATATGAACCTATCATTGTTATTTCCATATCCCTTATCAGGATATCCTCTATTCTAGTTTGATTGAGAATAAAAGTTTTGACTCCTCATGTGTGTGATCACAATAGTTAATTTTCTTAGTTGTGCTGATATTTCCTTGATATCATCTTTCTCTTCCTAAGCTTTGGCTACTACGTTGTCTTGTTGAGGTTTGAAGAAAAAACTACTGTTGCTATTGTTTTGCACTGCATCCTGAGGTGCGTGTCTAGGATGAGGTATCATTTGGCCATTTCCATTTGGAGGAGGCATAATACTAAGTGGAGGTACCTGCAGGGGACTAGGCATTATGGTTGGAGGTATCATGACTCCATTACCTTGTGGCTATCCATGATATGCAGGATATCCTAGATTAGGAGTAAATCTAGGTGTTAACTATTGATTGACCTTAATGGCTTCCTCATAGGCACCTGCCAAAGTAGTAATTGTAGGATGTGTTCTTCTGATGAACATGGATGTCAGGGGATCTAAGGCTGAATAATATATGGATCTTGCTGCCTCATCACCTACATTATAGGGAGCAACTAGCTTAGAGTACATTTTCTAGAACCTAGCGTTGAAATTGGAGATTAACTCCACCTCATCTCTTTTGATTGTAGCAAACATGTGATATGTCATAGCTGGATCTATTGGTATTTTAAATTTCCCTAAGAAAGCTTTCTCCGAGGAAGCCCAAGTAGCTATGGAAGATCGGGTTAGACTGATATACCAGGCATAAGCCTCTTCTCCTAGAGAGTAAAGGAATAACCTACACATGACATCTTCATGCTCTATTTGAGCCCTGAATCATGCCTCCTTGTAAGTTCGAATGTGATCTTCTGCATCCTGATAAGGATGATACTTTAAAAAAAAATTATTTAGATTCTTTGGTAAGGGGTGATATGCTGCAAAGATAAGTGGTGAGTCCACTACAATAAATGACATTGTAGGAGGTGCTTGAGGTATTTGAGGTACTACTAGAGATACTGGAGACGTTACTAGAGTAATAACTAGAGATGCTAGTGAACTAGAACCTGGACTGTGGTGAATATCTATTGTACGGGGTCTGAATCCGTGAATTGGCAATTCTTCAAAAGGTCCAATGGATCTAGACCTAGTATTAGGTCAGTGAGCCAGAGCTTCACAACTTATGATTGGATATCGATATTTTGACTAGATCTTTGCAAAGATAAGGTTATTTACTCTTCTGAAGTGGATATTTATGTTCACAAGTCTAAAGCAACAAGATATTTGCAGAAGTTATAAATATTGACGTAGATTTGTGAATTCTAGACAATTGACTATAAAGACTGGAGTATTTAACTACCAGACTAGGATATTTGTGAACATATTCTTCAAATTATGAAAGAGAAGTGGAATCTTTACATGAATACTCAATACTTGAAGTGATCTTACAAAATTTGAAAATATCACCTCATTTGAGCACGAGATTATGTTACGTTTAGAAACAAAGGCGTACAAATTGCAGCAGGTTCTCATACATAAGGAATTCAAACTGACCAGAACAATTATCCCTTGTCAACAAATGTGATGCCCTCCTTCTAGCACCAATTTATGTTGATCATGATGTTAGTCATAAACAAACATAGATAAAGAAATACAAATCAAACCTTTATCATCTTGAAAGATACGATGAATTTAGAGAATTCATGATCCCAAGTCTCCATGGATTAGTTCATAATCATCTGACATTACTCAATGGTATGATGTGCATTACTATTTTCCATTCAGGGGCCTTACATTTTTGAGTCAAAGGAATTTGTATCTGAATAAGCTTTATTTCACCTTTTTTAAATGAATTCTTAAAAAACAAGGTTAAATCCTACTGTATTTAACTAGATGATGCAGATATTTATATAAGTTTGATCAATTCTTCTGCATATCTTTTTATTAATTGGATTTCACTTCTGCATTGAAAATTTATTCAAATCATGTGCCTATAAGGATATATTTTCATGATTTCTACCATTATTTATGTCTATTTACATGATATTTGTCATTTTTGACATGCTATTTTCTCAAATATGCTAAAGATGTTCAGTTACATATGAGATATCAACCTATTTTCCTTTATTTGCTTAGTATTTTCTATGTATTTGAAATTTTGATGATGATTTGAAATGAAATTTGAATAAATGCTTTCTAATTTTACTAAAATGAGTTGAATCTTTAGTCATTGATCCACATATACTCTTGACACTGTCATGAAGAGAAGGAAATCAAACCATATTTTTACCAGGTCATTCCACAACTAGATATGATCAATGCAAACTTCAAAGGAAAAGGAATGAAGACAACATGTATAGACTGAAATGCACTCCAAGGGACGCAACAAATCAAAGTAACATGTCCAGAATTCATTCATAGATTACTCAAAATTTATGATTATTTGTAATCAAAGGTCTTCATCTTCATTAAGTATGCAAAAGAGTATATATTTGCAAATTGACTTTGAGGATTGGTCTTGACATTTCATCAATCTAATCTCAATTAAGCTTCTGAATGATTTTGCAAAGTACATTCTATCTCCTTTTATAGATCATGGATAAGAGGTAGCTACAAAAGATCCTATGATCAAGATTTATCTATTGGCCTCAATGGTTTACATTTCTTTGATAAAGTCAACATACAAGATACGTGGCATAGATTACCAGTTGGCAATCCTCTAGTGGGGATAGTTGTCATTCTTTAATATTCTATGATCTTCCACTCCATTTGGTCAGAATGCAAATACTAATATAACAAAATGCATTAGACAACACAATGCAATTCCTTCTTTATGTAGTTGGATCCTCTTCATGTGTCTACCTCCCTATGTCTATTTCCTTATAAGCATCATAGGCTTGCACAAAAGTGTCTACCTAGAATTTGCTTATTGTGGTAGCTCTCAAATTGGCATATTTCAATGCCTCTATCTATTCATCCAAAGGTCCTGACATCCTTTTGTCTAATTCTTTACTGAATGTCTTCACTTTCCCATTCAGTTAATCCATTTCAACCATTAAATCCACAGTGAAGAGCCCCTTAGAATCTTCATCTACTTCTTTTAATTTGTCCTTGAAAATTTGGATGGCTTCATCTAATTCTAGCACTACTTCCTCTCTTATAGCATCATCCAACAACTCTTCCATTACTATAAATTCTTCAGCTAACAAATCATGAACCTTGGTTTGAATTTCCTTCACTTTATTCATTTAGATTTCAATACATTCAATTCATAATCCATCTCTATCATCCAGGTCCCCATAAGTGGCAAAGTTACATTAGTAACAATCTTATTCTTCAGCAGTTCATCATTCATCATATCCTTGGCCCTTTTGAGTCTAGCCATTGCATAATTACACTTTTGTATTTGCTGAGTGAATTCACTCTTCAAAGAATTAATGGTCTCCTTCAACTTGGACAATGTGTCCCAATTGAATATGGACATCCTTATTACCTATTCTCTAGAGGTCATGAATTTAGAGAACCATTTGTCCATTATGTGAGATTGATGTTTCTGGATATCTAGACTAGTTATATCTGCTTCACTTATTAAATTTAATGCCATCTACTTCTCATTATTTTGTAAGGTGGATGCCAAGGTGTTTGGTTTCACCAACCCTTGAATAAACTGTTGTAATTGTATGTTTTTCTCCTTCAACTCTTTCTTTCTAGCCTTGAGCTTTTTCAATTTAGTCACTATTGTATCAGTGCTTTCCAGGTGCTCTTGTATTTCTTGCTCTATGGTAGCATGACCCAAGCCTACCTGGGTCACCTAGAATTCATCTGGCCTAATCTCTCTTTTGGCCTTATCCACCAGAGGCACAACAATTTGGGCTGTCCTCTTTCCAGTTTTTGAATCTCTTTTAATACTGGAGATTGTTCTAGCTCTCCATTTTGCTTTAGTAGAATCAATGGTAAACAAGGACTTGAAGTCGAAGGATATCGGTTGTACTTCTCCTTGACTTACCTCTGAAGAAATCAAAGCCAAAACATTAGACTGTGATCCTATATCTTGATTTGGTTGCTCAATTTGAGCATCTTGAATTCTTTTATCTTGTTCTTTTTCCTGATCCTTTGGATCTTGTACATTTTCTTGATGTCCATCCTTGGAATCTAGATCTTCCTCCTCATGCCACTGCTTGTCTTGCCTTTGTTCTAGAGGAGGTTGATTATTTGGTGCTACAGCATCATGTTCCTATGGAAACTCATTAGTTTTAGGCTCTTGGCCTTTATTCTCTTTTTCATCCTGATGGTTATCTTCTTTATGTCCATCATCTTTTCCTCCTGTAGTTGTAGGTGGTTCAACTACTTTCTCTTGTTTAGGCCTATCCATTGGGACATCCTTCTATTCTATTTGTTACTACACATTATCACATTTATTATCTATCTCCATGGAAACACTCTCCTCTTGAGATGGATCAATTCTGATGACCTCTTCTTCTTTATTTCCTTCTTCTGGGACATAGGCCAGGTCCACCACCGCTGGACTGGTAACATTCTCAATTAATGTGTCAAGGGACCCCATATGTACTTCCACCTCAGGAGTTTCTTCCCTTTCCTTTCTTCCATCCTATGTTTCTTCTACTGTATCACCCTTATCCTTTGCTTCTGTATGCTGCAATAGGGTTTCAATGGGATGATTAGTGATATATTTGACTAGTTCATCTTCTTCAGTTAGGTCAATGGTGGCACTTAGTGGAAGGGCCCCAATTGTCTATTCCTTTTGGGCTTTATCTTTCATCTCCTATATCATTTCAGTCTTTACGTTTATTATAGTCTCCAACGGCACATCATGTTGCAATTCTTTAACTATCCCTTCAGTTAGATTAGTTGATCCTAATGCCACTAACTTCTTTGGTGAAAGAGCACCCCTCATGTGTGAACTTCGATATCTGGAGTGCCTAGGGACCTTTAGACCTTGTAATAAATCATCCCTCTTTCTCTTCAATGTTTGGATATGCATCTCCCCTATTTCATCTTCACTGCCCTCCTCATTAACTATAGTCCTCATAGGACTTTGTTCTACATATTTAGAAGTCTCCCCTTGTGTGGTAACTGCTTTGGGTATAGATAAAGCAATAGCTTTCAGTAGGGTGTCCTTAGGAGGCAAGGGTAGTGCATATGCCAATAAAATTCCTTTAGTAATGGTTTGCTCTACCGCTACAGATGAACTAGGCTCTGCTACTTTGCTTCATGAATTTGTCTTTTCCTTATCAAGAAATCATCAAACTAGGCTCTTCTCTTTCTTTCATCTTCTTCTTCTCAGAAGTGATTATGATACCTCTCCTTTTCAATTCACCAATTTGCTTATCAACTCATCTCTTTGTCCTCACTATGACTTTGGTTGTAAAGACATGAATGGATGTTTCCTCCTTTTGTCTTAAATATGGAGAGGATATTGTGTCATTATATATCTTTCTCTCTTCATATTTAGGATCCATGAGGTCATCATCATCCTTTTTAATTTGAGGAGACACCTCAAGATTTCCTATTGTCCTCATTTGATCTAGAGTCAGTCTTTGGTACTCTCTTCTTCATGCCTCATGATCATCATCACAGTTTGCCCAATAGTCTTCCAGATGGATACTGTGTTTATATTTCTTGTTGAACCTTTTCTTTATCCTATGATATGGATCATAATCCTTAGAAAGAGGAAACAACTTTAAATTCAAGTTTTTCAAATTTTCCTCTGCCTTCCTTACATTTTCTATGGATCCAACAAGGAACCAGTTGATATCATGGGGGAATTTTTTGTAAGGGCTTCCTTCTTTAACTTTAGATAATTCAAATGTAGGTAGCTGTTGCCTCATCATTTCCATGAACACTACCCTATCAGAGGGATATCTAGGTAGCATATAAGGATTTCCACTGAAACCCTCCATCTGGATGTATGAATATGTCTTGTCTTGAATAAACCAAGAACCATACCCACTGATTGCCTCTGTTGCACCAATTGAAAATCTCTTAGCCCAGTCACCATCCATCAGTCTAACTATATGCATTATGAATGCATCATTTACAGGTTTGTAATTCTAGATGGATAATCTCCTTTCTAGCTGGGGATAATACTCCCAAGGAGTCTTCTAATTAGGCAATTTTCCCAACTTCCCTACAGTCTACAATGCATCAAATGTGTCTTTGGCTACACATGCATACACAAGATATGAAGTCATTCTAAAAATTGAAATCTTATTTTCTTTCCACTTAATCTTTTGATCATACATGGCGTCGCTGATGATCTTGGCCCACTGGACCTTTGTATTCTTTGGCTTGTACTCCACCACCATCCTGGTCAGCCCAAACATCCATGGTTCAAATGTTCCACAATTGATCAGACCATTCATCCAGTTGAGAAAACATATTTTATACTAGACTTCCTCATTGAAGTCAAATTTATATAAGTGCACCACCATTTTCAAGGATGCCCTAGCAATGTTATTCAGGCTTCTCCATCCTTGATAGATGACCTTTCTACAACTCTTATCATTAGCCTCATATTCTTTGGCCAAGGCATTTAAATTTGGTACATACATATTCGGTGTTACTGGAAGATGCAACATCTCTGTAATGCCATCCACTGAGAGATCGACATAGAGCCTCTCTTGTTTCTCCACTTTTCTGGTATTGATGTCATAATTCTATGCAATTCCACCATGAGCTCGAAAGCCTCTGTGGAGTATGGAAATCCTATTGCATGGAACAAGTCAGATGTTACTATATTTTGTAAGACATGATTATCTTCCCTAGCTTCGATACTTGTTCTGATTTCTTCTAGGCGTGTATTACTTGAATGGGTATCCTCTTGATGGCCCAACTTACAATACACACTGCACATTTTAGGGAACATGGGGAGAACTTGGCATCCCACTTTTCTATCCGTGGATGAGACATTGTATCCTGCAATTCAAATATACCATTCTTAAACAATGGCATATCCTAGTCTAGGTTTAGCATAATAATGACTTTATTTGAATAGTAAAACCTAAAATACACATTGCATATTTACTGTCAATACATTCCCTTTTACTATTTCCTGACTAAACTACACTACAATTCATAAAATGAATAAAGGATAGAATTTATACATACCTGGTGTGTCTTCTTAACCTATAATTGGTGTAATATTAGTTGAATTACCATTCTGGGTAAATCATTTCCTAGAGATTTTGTTCTTTGTTCTAGCTCTGATTTGCAACAAGCTCTAAGCAATGGAATTAGGGATCTTAAAATGCACTGTTGTCGACTATGATTATGAAAATACCCTTTTAACTTAGGTAATTTGTGGTTTTAGGGCACAATTAATGGTAGAAATATGATTTGACACTCTCTTTTAGTAAGACGGAACAAGATTTTTATAGGTGTCTGTTGGCACGCTTTTGAATTTAAACGCCAGAGGCCACTTTATCGCATTAACTATAAAAAGTGCGGGTATGAGGATATCCAGTTAAGGAATATTTTGTAAATATGTAGATGTGGATATTTGGATAACACTATGTGGGTCAGGATGTGGATGTGGACACGTGTCGTTTCACAGCAGCATAGAGAATCTTTCTTGATGACAAGATTCTCCCGCAGGGTTGTGCTACTATACAATCTGGATCTCCTCCATCAGGCACTATAAGGTGACGTCATCATGCGTCCGGTCAACCTATGTTGACTAAAGAATCATCATTGGGTTCTAAATGCATTCTCAAATATGTCAGGATGTGGATATCTTGAAAGGATTTGGACACTAAGTTAAGATCCGGATACTAATAAGATGAAGGTGCAAACCAACATCTCGCATGTGACGTGTAATTGGATAGTTCTCTTAAATATGATGTACAGACACTATCGGGGTCAGGATATTTCATAAGGTCTAGACGCTAACTAATATCCCTACACTTTGATGTTTAAACTATTAACTCTCTTAAGTTTGACATCTAGACATTAGTAAATGTTAGGATACTAACTTAAGATCAGGATGCTAACTAATGTCCCGAAGCTTGACATCGAGCTCATTGAATTTCTTAAATTTGATGTCTAAATATAATGTGCATCTGGATATAATGTGCGTCTAGATATTAGATTAAGATCTGATACTAATTTAGGATTCAGATGGTATGGACTGCAAATATCCAGACGACCTATAGATTGATCTTTGATTGAGCATAAATTTTTATTTCTGAGGAATTTGAGGTGATTCAAAAGGTGAACTTGTTTAAAATTTTGCACTCTTTTAGCTATCAAGGTTCATGACAACAAATTCTACTTTTGGATTTTGACCAGGATCTTGAGGCCTTAATATGCAGAGGATAACACTCTTAAATGCATCTGAGGCTAATTTTACCATAACGCCCAAAGTGACGACAAGCAAGCAAATGAAAAGTGGGTCCCTATTTTGTTGAGGCAAAATTGGGCATGTTGTGTAATGACACAATAGTTGGTCCTTCCTCCATGCCTCTTGAATCCACTCCTTTTCATCATAAACCACATCCTACCTGCAAAACATATGTTGCCATTCCTCCTTCATTATCCTAGAAATCCAAAAAGCATGTGACGATATACCTCCCACCATCCAATCTACCTCCATTACTTCCAACTCCTACTATCCCTCCATCCACTTTACCTCCATTACTTCCAACGCCTAATATCCCTATCATCCAATCCCCTTATCCATTTAATCCCTCCATCCATAAATCCTCTCACATACCTAATCATGACAAACAAATGCACACATCGACCAAACATGAAGCTTCCACCAAGTCCATGGGATTCACAAATAAAGTTTTGGATGCCTCTACCCATAAAACAAAAACTCTTAAAAATACTTATGCCTAATGGCATCAAGGCAAATAGTCCAATATCTAAAAGGCTACCCAAGCCCATACTTTCATAAGAAAAGTCTAAAAATAAAATGGTTTGGGTCCCTAAGCAAAAAGAAATCAAGTCAAGTGAAGCATCCACATCCCAAATATCCCAAAAATCCCATTTCATCCAAAAATTTCAAGTTCCTACATCCCAAATATCCCAAAAATCCCCTTCATCCAAAAATCCCAAATTCCTTCATCCCATAAATCCTAATGCAAAAATCATAAAATTCCTAAGTTTGTGTGGGTACCTAAATTCCTACATCAATCATACCCTACAAAAACAAGTCGATTACTTCCTACACCTCCTTCCAATCAAAAGATTCAAAATCTAATTCGGTGTGTGAAACCATTGGTCTTAGTTCCTTTCCACTCCACAACATTTCCACATACCTCCATCTCCCCATCTTTAATCCATTATCCTACATATTTCACCCATCATATTACTGTGGTCCATGATTTTCCATATCCACATCATAATCCACTATCCTTCCATCTATAATCCACATCATAATCCACTATCTCCCATCGATCCTTGCATAATCCTTCCATACATAATCCACATCATAAGCCACTATCCACCTACTCCATATCTCTCTCATGCAATCCCTTAACAACATCTATGGGCATTATGACATTTGACATGGTCCATATGCATCATCCATCTTTAAATGGAACTATCATCTTTCCTGGAACTAGATGCTTGATTCCTTCTTATCCATATCCACCTATTCCATCCAAGTATTCCAAAAAAAAATCAAAATAGTAAAGAAAAATCCCTTCATCCAATGGTGAAAACTTGGTAAATAGGTGCCTTGGATAAGTACCATGATGAAAACCTGGCAAATAGGTGTCATGTGTAGTTTTAATATCTATGTGTCTTACACTTGAGGGCATGTTGTCTCATCCAACCTATCATTTCCTTCCTATCTACCTCATCCTATCATATCCTATCTTACCATCCTTAGCCATTATACCCACATAACTATCCCATCTATCCATCCATCCTCCCTTCCTCCTTTTGATATTGATAAAGAAATAGGGGAAACATGTTGACAAATGCTTTAGAAAATCTCTTGATATACCTTATCCTTTCCAACCATTTCCATCATCCTCTTGTCCTAAGTTTTGTCATGTAAAATCCTAAACATACTACCTAGAATGGGGCATGTTATTCCTATGTGACATAGTCATTGGAGATCACATCCTATCTCACTTATGAAACTTACATCCATTCCATCCACTATTGTATATCCTTTTGTCCATCCCTCTATCATGAGATTTTCTTCCCATACACTATCGCCTACCCTTTTATCCATCCCATTTGTTATCACCCATCCTTGTGTCCACTTATCTAATCCCATCTTCCTCCTTGCATCTAGACCTAGTTTTCCCTTTTCATTGGTATCTAGCAACAAGGCTATCCAAACTGCAATACAAGGCCATCCCATAAAAACAAAAATATCCAAAAATAATCAAAAAATCACAAAAATATCCAAAAAACAATCAAAATCACAAAAACATCAAAACATAATCAAAAATCACAAAAATATCCAAAAACAATAAAAAACTCCCAAAAATATCCAAAAACAATCAAAACTCCCAAAAAATCCAAAAATAATCAAAAAATCTCAAAAATATGCAAAAACAATCAAAAAATTCTAAAAATATACAATAACCATCAAAAAATCCCAAAAATATCCAAAAAACAATCAAAACATCCCAAAAATATCCAAAAAATAATTATAAAAATATCAAAAATATCCAAAAAGTAACCAAAAAATCTCAAAAATACAAAAAAAAACTCAAATATTCAAAAAAATCCAAGCAATAAAACCAAATACAAGTCATCCTTAATCCATACCAATCTAGTCAATCAGTCTAGCCAAATCATCCAATCACATCCTTTAGTCTTGATCCTAATCTTGTTGTAAACCAAATCAATCAATTAGTCATCAATGGGATATATAGTTCCCACATCCTTGTGTTGATCTAGGGATATATCATTCCCCACAATGACAACACTATCATTATCATCATCATCATCATCAATCAATCATCAATGGGATATATCGTTCCCACATCCTTGTGTAGATCTAGGGATATATCGTTCCCCACAATGACAACACTATCATCAAATCAATCAACCCATCCATCGATCATCGGTTTATAGCTTGACAGGGGCAATACCTTGTTTGTTTTTTGTGTCATTTGTGCATGCTTGCTTGCTTGTTTGTGTGTGTCATCTTTTTTATTTTGCATTTGTATCGAGTCATTATTATTTTAGCTAATATTCATATCTTGTGTATGTTGGAATAGCTTTTTGTGTTATCCTTTGCATCTAAGGTCATTTTATACCTTTTGTGCATCAGGACTTTAATGCTCTAAGTATCCTTCCTCATACGTCTTGACAAGGTTGTATTACGCTAGGTGCACAAGACACATTGTCACCCTGGTCCTTATAGCTTGGTGGTGCAGGCCGAGCATCTAGACAATGTTGGTCAAATAATGTAAATAGATGTATATAGTTGGTTTGGTGCATGCCCCAAGCACATTTACAAAGCTAATGAATGAGGTCCTAAAACAGTTCATAGGCAGATTTGTGGTGGTCTACTTGGATGACATCCTTGTATACAGTAAGACAAAGGAGGAACACCTGTAGCACTTGGATATGGTGTTGAAGAAGTTGGATGAGGAGAAGCTGATGATCAATCTCAGGAAATGTGAGCTCATGAAAGAAGAACTTGTCTACCTTGGTTTTGTGATCTCCAAAGGTACCTTGAAGATGGAACCCACCAAAGTAGAAGCCATACTTAGTTGGCCAACTCCAAAGTCTGCAGGAGAGGTAAAAAGTTTCCATGGGCTTGCTACCTTCTATAGGAAATTTATCAAGAACTTTAGTCATATTTGTTAGAATATGAAAAGATTATTAACCCAGAAAACTAGTGCAAAGAATAGATATCTAAACTATGAATGCAAATGATACGAAATTAAAATAGCAACACAGAGTTAGTCTCCAAGAGAATAATGCAAATGTTAGAAGCAAAATAGCATTAAGAGGATGCAAAAGCAAGAGATACAAAATACAAGCCAGGTAGCATGCTTATATAGACTAGGGAGAGGGAGGAGGTGGCAACACTGACCAATTAGGAGCAACCATCTATCAGACTAAAGAAAGAAAAGTATCTTCCCAAGATAGCTAATGGATGCTCACATGTAGGAAGGTGACACCTCGCAACCACTCACCTAATAAGACATTTTTTATTAACCTAAGCGAGATTAATAGAAGTGTAGGAAAAACCTAGGAATATAGGGAAAAATAAATAACCCACTAGGAAAATAAAAATCTACACTAACACCCCCCATAAGCAAAGCTTAGGTGGACGTAGAAATGGGTCCCAAAAAATCAAGCTTGATGAGGTACCCATGTACATAAAATTCCCCCCAAAGAGAGAGAGAAGAGACCCCCCCAAAAGTAGAGAGTCAAGACTCCGAGTGAGAGGAAGAAGCCCCCAGAAGATGAAGCATCCCGCACCCCCAGTAAATCTCATAAATGAAGGAACTTGCTCTTAGTGAAGGGTTTGGTGAGGATATCAGCAACCTACTCGGAAGTCAGACAGTAACGAAGGTCGATGACGTGGCCATGGATGAGCTCCCGGATGTAGTGCATGTGGACCTCTATGTGTTTGGTCCGCTGATGATGGATCAGATTTTGTGAGATCTGAATGGCACTTTGATTGTCACAAAATATGACTAATGGCCGTCTGATCTAGATACCAAACTCAGTGAGAAGATTTTGAAGCCAAATGGCCTCAGTGCCGGTGTTCACAACCCCCCGATACTCAGCCTCAGTAGAAGATAGAGCAATAGCAGATTGCTTCTTGCTTGACCAACAAATAGGACCTGAACCAAGTGAGAAGCTGTAACCTGAAGTAGACTTGCGATCTTGAGAATCACCTGCCCAATCTGAATCTATGTAGCCCACCAAGTCAAGCTCAATGCCCGCTACGTAGTGAATCCCAAAACTGTGAGTACCTTGAATGTAGTGAAGGATCCACTTGGGTGCTTTCCAGTACAACTCATGAGGCTCCTGCATGAATCGAGAGACCATGCCTATAGCATATGAAATGTCAGGTCTCATATGAGTCAGATGAATGAGACTCCCAACAAGCTGTCAGTACAAAGTGCCATCAACAAGTGGAGAAGAACATTGAGCCTCAAGTTTGACTCTAGAAAGAAAGGGAGTCAGAGCAGGCTTGCAGTTAGCCATATGAAACCTCAAGAGAAAATCTAGAACATACTTGGACTGGTTGATGGTGATCTCGGAAGCAGATTAGTAGATCTCAATCCCGAGAAAGTAATGCAACAAGCCCAAGTCAATCATCAAAAACCTGTCATGAAGGGTAGTTTTAACAGCCCCAATGGTGGATGAAGAACTCCCTGTGATCAGCAAGTCATCAACATACACAACCAGAAATAGGAGTGAATCATCTTGCTACAGAATGTAGACATTGGGATCAGAATGGTACCGAATGAACCCAACTGATAGAAGGAAGGAGTCCATCTTGGCATACCAGGCCCGAGGAGCTTGTTTGAGGCCATAGAGAGACTTCTGAAGATGGCACACAAGTGAAGAATCCTAAAGGAACCCCTGTGGCTGCTCCATGTAGATCTCCTCCTGAAGGTCACCATGAAGAAAAGCACTCTTCACATCCATCGAGTGTACTTCCCAATGATTAGCTACAGCAATGGCAAGAACAAGTTGGATAGAATTCATTCGGGCAACTGGCGCAAAAGTCTCAGAGTAGTCAATCCTAGGAACCTGAGAGAATCCTTTGGCGACCAACCGAGCCTTATGCCTGTCAACTGACCCATCTGCTACAAATTTTGTCTGATAGATCCACTTACATTGAACAAGTTTTCTTCACATAGGAAGAGGGATAAGATCCCAAGTGTGGTTCCTCATCAAGGAACTATACTCCTCCTGCATAGCTGTATCCCACTCAAGAATACCAGAAGCCTCATGAAAAGACTGTGGATCTAATGCAGTAGTAATGAAGACATGTGGAGCATCCTAGAACTGTGAATGAGTCCACTTGGTGTCTGATGGATCCCCAACCCAATCACCTGTAGACTGCAAGATCTGTCTAGCCCAAAGTGAACTGGAAGATGGAGAATCTGGAGGAGAATCATCAACCTTTGAATGATGACTAGGAGAGGAAGGAGGTGAGTCCTTTGAATCGCTCTCTGCATCAGAAGTGGATGTAGAAGACTACTTCGGTGAATCTGATTCATTAGAAGATCTGTCATGTATCCCAAGTGACTCCAATGTCAAGGTAGGAGTTGGAGAAGTGATATAAAGTGAGCTCGAAGAGCCCCCCTCAAACTGAACACTCCTCTCAATGAACAACTCATGTGAAGTAGGGTGGAACAACCAATAACCCTTCACACCATCAGGATAACCTACAAATATGCAAGGTCTGCTCTGCGGATCCAAGGCCTTACGTTTCTCTGTAGGAATGTGGGCCCATGCAAGAGAACCAAAAACTCGAAAGTGCTTAACTAATGGTTTCCAACCACTCCAAGCTTCAAAAGGAGTGACTCCCTTTAAGGCTTGGTGAGGAACACGGTTCTAAATATAACAAGCACAGTTAATGGCCTCTACCCAATACTGTGGTGCAAGAGATGTGGAGTGAATCATGCAGTTCACCATTTCCTTTAAGGACCTATTCTTTTGTTCTGCAATAATGTTCTGTTGAGGATTGTATGGAACTGAATGCTGCAAATCAATCCCCTCTAAAGTGCAAAACCTCTTAAATCAATGGTTGACATACTCACCACCATTGTTAGTGTGCAAAACTTTGATGGCTTTCCCAGATTGCTTCTCTACAAAAGTTTTGAAGTCCTAAAAATGATCAAATACCTCTGACTTTTGTTTGATAAAGTACACCCAAGTATATCGAGAAAAGTCATCAATGAATGTGAGGACATATCTAGCCCTGCTGAAAGAAGGATGCTGAAATGGACCAGCCAAATCACTGTGAACTAACTCCAGTATCTATGAAGCTCTCCATGCCTTACCTTTGTCAAACTTTTCCTTAGGATGCTTACCAAGAAGACAACCTTGGCAAACACCACCTGAAAACTGAATTGAAGGCAACCATGTGACCATGCTCTGCTAGTTGAGCTGCTGCAAGTAGTGGAAGTTAAGATGGCCAAACTGCTCATGCCATAATCTACTCACATCATTAGAATGAGTGAGTAAAACAGTCGAAGGAGGATTAGGAACAAAGTGAGAAAATAGATAGAGTCGTGACTGATGATCTGCTCTCCCAACTACAACTGTAGAACCATTGTGCAACTCACGAATCTCGACTGAATCAGGAGTGAACTCAACCCGCTTGCCTGAACCTGTGTGAGTGATCTGGCATACTGATAGGAGATTAGTTGAAAATGAGGGCACACAAAGAACATCATGGAATTTGCCATCCCCCACATCAACAGACCCTCTCCCACACACCTCAACAGGAGTGTCATCACCCATCAAAATAGAAGGCATAGTACACGGCTCCAAAGATCCAAGTTCTTCCTTAGATGAAGCCATGTGGCACGAAGTACCCGAATCAAGAACCCAAGTGGATGGTGAAGAAGCAACTGCAACAAGGGCCTTGCCCTTTCTTTTCCCCTTGTTGTTTTCTTTGGCCTTATTAGACCCCTCATTAGAACTTTGTTTTTATAGACTCAGGAACACTGATATTATTCTTCTCAAGAATGTGTGTCAAGTGATCAATTTGTTTCTTCATACATTTATGTTCATCATGACTGGGTCTTTTACAATAGGCACATTGGACCCTCTCTTTCTTAGGCTTGTCACCCTTGGAAGATTGGGTCTCATTAGTTGCTTTTGAAGCAACCGATATCTGATCCTTCTTCTCCTTGCTATTCTTTTGTTTCTTATCCTTACTATTGTTGTTACTACTTTGTCCTTTCTATTCTTTTGTGCCTTGGTTGGCAGCCAAGGCATGTGACTTAGAGGACTTAAGAGTGCCCATCTGGATTAGCTTGTCCTATTCCTGAGTGAGATTGACAGCAAAATCAACTAAAGATGGCATGGTGAATTGAGTACCAAGTGCACCCTTAGTAGCATAGAAAGTAGAATAAACACAGAATATTCTGAACTTAGCTTAGAGAGAATACTAAGAATCAGTTGTTCATCTTTCTTTTCAATTCCACATTGTTTTAACTGCAGCCTTAGTGATTTCAATTTAGTGAAGAAATCCTGGATTGTGTTGAAATTGCCTGGACTTAAACTAATTAGTTCATTTTCCAAAATATGACCCCTCATTGAATCTTGTGTGCAAAATAGTGTTTCTAGCTTTGTCTAGATTTCATTTGGTGTATTCAAAGACTCAATGTGGAAGAGCAAATCAGGAGAAACAGAAAAACACAATGTTCCATATGCCTCATCACATTTATTAAACCACTTAGGCTTATCTTCATCTTTAGTAGGTTCAGTTTCAAGTCCCATAGTTATCCTATTTAATCTAGCTTTCCTTAAGTGAATTGTCATGCATGATTTCTACTCAAAGTAATTGTATGGAGTTAGGATGGGCACATTTGTTTGATCCATGATGAAGAAATGTAGAGAAGAATTGCCAAAAAGAAGAGAACACAACCAAGACAACCCCCCCTTTTCACTCAATCAAAGAACCCCCCCAAATAAAATATGATTTGGCACTTTATATTAGTGCGTTTACAACTGCCACTAGCAAGAAATACTAAATGGTCTTGATTTCAATGCATTACAAAACCCTCACGAAGAGCATATGCTAAAAATACAACTTTGGCACAATACTTAGAGAAATAAACAACACCACTGTGATCTAATAAAAAAATCATGCACTTTCGAAAAAAGAATCGCCTCGATACGAGGTTGTATGTGAAAGTTATGATCCTCTGAAGTTCCCAAAATGAGAATTGTGCAGTGTCACAACTGAGAATCTATAATTTTTGAAAACTCTCGGCATCAAAATCAAGAAACGTCTGCACTAGTGCATAGAGCATGAAAAAATAGCCAAAATATAAAAAAATGTGTGGGAAAAGGAGTCCGTATGAGCAAGAACGGAGCATTTGAAAACTGCCTTCAAAACTGCAACTGCCAATGGAGAGGGGTCCTGCTATAGCTTTCTAAGTACATTTCTACAAAATATATAGACTGCATGCAAAAACAAAAAGATACCTAGATGGTTTTTCTATGCTACAAACAAAACCCAGAAGGTGTTTTTCTTGCTGATGTACAAATGATGTTGATCCAATGTAAATAAAACGCCTTTAGCTACAAAAAATGACCTCAGCAACCAAAAAATGACATGCAAAGGCTTAATCAGCTACCTAAGATAAGCAATGGCATGCTGGAACCTAGAATATTGATTGAAAATACCAAATATGCAAGCTGGTTGTCAAATTTGAGCTTGAAACCCCAGTTCCGCAACTGAGTATGACGATTTTTGATTTCGGTGAAACAAAAGCCAAATCTAACTTTCTCAAGCCTCCTAGATGCGTTGGAACAGCCAGAAATGTTGCCAGTATAACTAGAAATGCTACAATCACCTAGATTTCATAAAACACATGTGTAAACCCTAAAGATTAAAAAAAAAGTTTCTGTCAAACTTTTCTGATTCTCAAGATCATCCAGAGATGCAAGAGAAGAGCATACTGGTTTTTTTGAAAAACTGCAATAAGCTTTATTAGCCCCCCCCCCAAATCTCTCAAATATAGAAACTAAAATCTATTCTTGCACATAGAAAAGCTCTGATACCATGTTAGAATCTGAAAAGATTATTAACCCAGAAAACTAGTGCAAAGAATAGATATCTAAACTATGAATGCAAATGATATGAAATCAAAATAGAAACACAGAGTTAGTCTCCAAGAGAGTAATGCAAATGTTAGAAGCAAAATAGCATTAAGAGGATGAAAAGGCAAGAGATACAAATACAAGCCAGGTAGCATGCTTATATAGACTAGGGAGAGGGAGGAGGTGGCAATACCGACCAATTAGGAGAAACCATCTATCGGACTAAAGATAGAAAAGTATCTTCTCAAAATAGCTAATGGATGCTCACATGTAGGAAGGTGACACCTCGCATCCACTCACCTAATAAAACATGCTTTATTAACCTAAGCGAGATTAATAGAAGTGTAGGAAAAACCTAGGAATATAGGGAAAAATAAATAACCCACTAGGAAAATAAAAACCTACACTAACAATATCTGCTCACCTATCATTGACACCATTAAGGGAGATAAAAAGAGAAGATTTATCAAAAATTGAGAAAAGCTTTGAATACTTGAAGACTAGAGTGGCTCAACAACCCATTCTCACATTGCTTGACTTCAACAAGGTATTCACAATTGAATGTGATGCAAGTGGATATGCTATTGGTGCAGTTTTGAGTCAAGAAGGGAGACTGGTGGCATTTTTCAGTGAGAAGCTCAATGAGGCCAAAAAGAAGTATTCCTCATATGACCTAGAGCTCTATGCAATGGTACAAGCCCTCAGGAAGTGGAGGCATTACCTCTTGCCAAAGGAATTCAATGTTTTTATAGATAATCATGCATTAAGCTTTTTGAATAGTCAAGACAAATTGAATCATAGGCATATGAAATGGGTGGAGTATTTGCAGGCCTATACCTTCACAATCAAGCATAAGAAAGGTCAAGCTAACAAGGTTGCTAATGCTCTAAGTAGGAGAGCCATGATGGTGCAAGAGATCCAACTCCAAAGTGTAGGGATAGATGCATTGGGAGGTATGTATAAAAAAGATGATGATTTCAAAGATGCATTTGTTGCTTGTAATCAGTCTCAAGATACCTTCCACAGTGAGTATTCTAATTTTGTGTTGCAAGATGGTTTATTGTTCAAGGGTGCTCAGTTATGTGTGCCTAAGTGCTATTTGAGAGCAAATTTGATAAGGGAGAAGAATTGTGATAGTTTAGGTGGTCACTTTGGGTATGATAAGACCTTGGAGCAGGTCAAGAAATTCTATCATTGGCAAAGGATGCATGTAGATGTCAAGAAGTTTGTAGAGAGTTTTGTAGTGTGCCAAAGAGCAAAAGGTTCAAGTTCCAATGTAGGGCTTTATCAACCTTTACCAGTACCTAACCGCCCATGGGAGTCAATCATCATGGATTTTATATTAGGTATACCCAAGACACAAAGAGGGTATGATAGTGTTTATGTTGTTGTGGACAGATTTAGCAAAAATGGCTCATTTTATTCCTTGTAGGACAACAAATGATGCATCTCATATTGCTAGACTATTTTTCAAAGAAATTGTAAGAATTCATGGACTTGCCTTAACCATTGTGTCAGATAGAGATTCTAAATTCATAGGACACTTTTCGAGGACCTTGTGGAAAAAGTTGGGCACAAATTTGACATTCAGTTCTACCTACCATCCACAAACAGATGGGCAGACCGAAGTTGTCAATAGGTCACTTGTGAACTTGTTGAGGTGTCTTACCAAGGAACATGGTCAGCAATGGGATTTGATGCTCCCTCAAGTAGAGTATGCATATAATGATTCTATTAACTGGAGCATAAGGAGGAGTCCATTTGAAGTAGTATATGGAATGAGCCCAAGAGGGATACATGAACTCAAAGATTTGAAAGTAATGGAGAAGAGGAGTGTAGATGGGGAAGATTTTGTAGTGGCAATGAGGGACATTCATTAGCAAGTAAAAGAAACCTTCAAAGGAGTGTAGAGAAGTATAAAAGGCATGCAAATTTGAAGAAGGACATCCAATTTAAGGTTGGGGACATGGTACTTGCACACCTAAGGAAGGAGAGATTGCCTAAAGGCAAATACACCAAGTTACTGATGAAGAAAATTGGACCTTGCAAGGTGGTCCATAAGTTTGGACAAAATGCTTATGAGATAGAACTCCCTCCTGGAGTGGCTATCTCACCTATATTTAATGTTGCTGATCTTTATCCTTTTAGAGGATCTATGGTTGTAGGTGAAGAAGCAGGTGTAGTAGGAGCTGATGATGAAGAATGGATCAAAGACTTACCACCTAGCCAACTAATGAAGCTTGAAAGCATATTGGACACAAGGGAGATCAAGAGGACAAGGCACAAAGTGTATAATGAGTACTTGGTCAAATGGCATGCCCTTCCAAATGAAGATGCTACCTGGATGTTAGAAGATGATATAAAACAGCATGGAACCTCTGTTCATGAGCTCATTTCATTAGGAGGATGAAATCCTTTTCACCCTAGTTGTATGGTGCAGGAGCACCTAGACAATGGTGGTCAAATAATGTAAATAGGTGTATATAGTTTGTTTGGTGTGTGTCCAAGCACATTTGTGATGTAATAAGGTCTAACTAAGACCATCTTGATGTATTGGTATCATTTAAGTTCTAGGAGTATAGTTTTGTCAAATAATGCATTGTGAGGTGATGTCAAGTGGAAGGTGAAGGGTCATTTTTTAATTTTCAGATTGAAGACTGTTGGAATTCAATAGAGACATGTTTAAAAAGGCCTCAAAACCTTTGAGGCAATGGGTGGAAGTTGAATTAAAAAAACAAAGCTTTTTACTCTATTTTTCTGCAAAAAACTGTATTTTTTCTACTTTTCCAGTGACTGTACGGCCTGGTACAGCCCAATCATGCTTTACAATTTAGCTTCATAGATGGTGTTCGATTTCTAGTCTTGTTTGCGGGTGGTTTGAAGAGATGACATCAAAGTTGAAGGATTCTTGAGGTGTTTTTTTGAAAATAGTCAATAAAGGTAGGGTTTAGGGTTTATGCAAGTAAAAATGAGTTTTGTGAACTTCCCCATCAATGAAATCTCTTAGAAACTAGAAGATGGAAAGTTGTAATGTATATTCAATGATTTTGGTGGGCTAGCGAGTAGGGTGTGAAGTTTCATTTGGTTTTGAACAAACCCTAGCTGTAATTCCTAGTTTTTAGGCTTTGTAAGGATTTAAGCTTGGAACTTGAAAACTCAGAGCATAGGTGACTAATCATGGTGATAAAACCTACATAATCTAGTGTAGTCATGGTAGGAGGGTTCACAGAATGAACTGTCCAGTGAAAGGAAGCTAGGTGTTCGGAAATCGCTTCCTACACTAATCTAATGAGGAGAGGGCTATGCCAATTCAAATTATTCCTTACAACTACAACAACATAGAACATGTAAACAAGATATTGCAGAAATACACAAGAACTAGAAAGAAGACAGAAGAAGAGAGACAAAGATATACGGTGGGGAAAACCCTTATCGAGTGAAAAACCCCACACTCAGAAACCTACACAATGTATTAACAAATCTGAAAGAATGTTTACAATACACTTGCAATGCAAGCTTCAATGGTCTTCGACACTTGTATCTGGAGTCAATCTGATAGCATAATAGTACTTGTAAACCTATAATACAAACTCCATCTCCAAGCACCTGTTTATATAGAAAATACAAGGCAATACTAGACCTATCTTGGGATGGGTGTCCAACTTGGCCTCATGGACCAAAACCCATGCCTAGGGACACTTGGTCAACATTGTAGAATGTGCCTGACACTTTCCCATAGCTCCCATCCCAAAGAGGTCACCTATTTCCAAAATGGGCTATGACAGATGCTCTTACAACACTTACGACCGTCATAGAATCTATCATAGCAGTTACAACTTATAGCTGTAAGAGAATCTGTCATACACATGCTATAAATAGCATATTCTCTTACAACATGTCATATTCCACCTTGGGGTGTCCAAATATGCCTTTTTCAAAGATGCTTCATGACACATGTCCTCACCTATCTTACAAACTTCTATTTCTGACTCTTACATGTCATAGATTCTATCATAGGAATCCGTCATAACCATTTCGGTCAATATTACCTTACACAACATGGAAGCTGCTGACACATGGAAAAATGCTCCTACCACAAAGTGGGACACCTATCTCCTCATGTGAGGACAAATTTACAAGTTGTCATATTCCATGTAGGATTGACATATCACCGTGCCACATCCCACAATATAACAATATGAAATTTACAAATGTTTACAACATAGACAATTAAATAATAAATACAAACATTAATAATGTAAGGAATTGCCAAGGTTGAGACACCTTAATTCCCAACATTCTCCCACTTATCGAACACCTTGTAAGAGCCAATAGAAAAATAGGATTTAACTGCTATAGGCCGAGAGGCTGATAGACTCCAAACACCATCTGAACTTCTATGTGCCCACTGGTTTCATCAATGCATCTACAACATTCTTCAAAGTATCAACCTTCTCCAAATTTACCTTTCCATCCTCAACCATGTCTCACATGAAGTGAAACTGAACATCAATGTGCTTTGTTCTAGCATAGAAAGCTGGATTCTTCACAAGGCAAATTGCACTCTAACTGTCACAACTGATTGTGATTTGACCTGCATCAACGCAATTATTGGACCACAATCTCTCAAGCCAAATGGCTTCCTTACAAGCATGAGTTGCTGCCATATACTCAGCTTCTATCGTGGACAAAGCAACAACAGGTTGTTGCTTACTTATCCAACTAATAGCACCACCAAATAGTGTAAACACATAAGCACTGGTGGATCTCATGCTGTCAATGTCACCTACCTAATCTGAATCCACAAATCCATGAATATCAACATAATGTAGAGGTCCTAAAACATTACCATGATAGCAAATGGAATACTCGGAAGTACCCCTCAAATATCTGAACACTCGCTTAACTGCATCCCAATGAACTCGTCCAGGATTAGCCATAAACCGACTAAGGACTCCCACTGCTTGGGTAATGTTTGGTCTTTTGCAGACCATAGCATACATCAAATTGCCAACAACACTTCCATAAGGTACTCTGCTCATGTCCTCCACCTCACTAGGATATTTTAGACAATCCTCAATAGACAACTTTGTCCCCAAAGAAACGGGAACACACAATGGTCTATAATCTTCCATGCTGAACCTGTCCAACATGGTCTTCACATACTTACTCTGGCTTAACTAAAAATTTTTGTTGGCTCTGTCTCTTCTAATTTCCATTCCTAGAATGTACTTGGCTGCCCCTAAATATTTCATTTCAAACTATGCTGACTACTTTCACCATGTAATGCTTTGGCTTTGATATGTAGATTTCTTCCTCCAAATCACCATGAAGGAAAGCTATCTTCACATCCATTTGTTCTACCTCCAAGTCATAGGCTGCTGCGAGAGACAATAGGAATCGAATGGATGTCAGCTTTTCAACGAGAGAGAAGATCTCACCATAATCTATACCTTCCACTTGTGAATACCCCTTCGCAACCAATCTAGCCTTATACTTCTCAACGCAGCCATCTGCACCAAATTTCTTCTTGAACACCCATTTGCATCCAACGGGTTTCCATCCAGGAGGCAAAGGCACCAAGTCCCAAGTTTGATTATTTTCCAAAGAAGCCATTTCATCCTCCATGGCCTCCTTCCAAGAACCTACATCTTTCATGTCCATGGCTTTGATATAGTTATAGGTTCATCACTATTAGTAAGCAAAGCAAAAGCACAACTAGAATCAAGCAATGTAAAACCAAACCTTTCAGGTTGCTTTCTTATCCGTGTAGACCTCCTCAAGAGCCGAGGTTGAGGTTCAGCTTCTTCATCCGAGCTTTCAGAGCTGCTAGAGCTCTCCTCATCATCAGGGCCAACATTGTCTTTCTGTTCAGTCTTCTCAGAAGTGAGAGGAAACTAAACAACATCCTCTTTCTTTTCTTTTTCTTCTGGCTATAAAACAATGGAAGAAGGTGTAAGTTCTCTGAAGATGACACTTTTTCTATACAACACTTTTTCATCCACAGGATCCCAAAGCTTGTATCCTTTCACACTGACACCATAGCCAATGAAGATACACTTAACAACCTTGTTCTCTAATTTTGACCGCTTCTCCCTAGGCACATGTGCATATGCCTCACAACCAAAAACATGAAGATACCTTATTGAAGGCTTTCTACCAGAGCACACCTCCATGGGTGTCTTTCCAACAAGAGCTGATGTAGGAGATCTATTAACAAGATAGCAAGCAGTGGAAACAGCTTTAGCCCAAAACTATTGTTCTAAGCCAGCTCCACTAAGCATACTCTTAGCCTTCTCCATCAATGTCCTGTTCATCTTTTCTGCAACTCCATTTTTTTGTGAAGTGTATGGAGTTGTCTTATGTCTTTCAATCCCAAGTTCCTTGCAATATTTATCAAATTCTATAGAATAGAACTCACCACCATTGTCAGTTCTCAAACACTTAATCTTCTTACTAGTTTGATTTTCAGCAAAGGCCTTAAACTCCTTAAACTTACTATAGACTTCATATTTGCTTCTAAGAAAATAAATCCATGCCCTTCTACTGTAGTCATCTATAAAAGATACAAAATATATAGATTTTGATAACAAAGGAACATTAACAAGACCAAACACATCAGAATGAACAAGGTCCAACACACCAAAAGAATTGTGAGAACTCGAATAAAATTAAACATGATTTTTCTTTCCATAAATGCAATGTTCACAAAAGTCAAACTCAAGATTAAAATCATCTAACCCCTCAATGAGGTTTTTATTTTTCAGGGTACGCAAACCCTTCTCACCAATGTGGCCAAATCTCTTATGCCATAACATTGTCTTTTCAGCAGGAAGTTTAACTTCCAAGGCATGATTACAAACATCAGAACTAGAAACAACAGATCTCTTGACTGCTTGTTCAGATGGTGGGGATGAAGTGATTGCCACCCTCTTCTTTGAATCAGAAGGACTATTGCATTGTGAAATGCATGCCTTCAGCTAAAACAGAGTACCTTCCCTAGTACCCTTAGCAAGCACCATAGCTCCTCTAGTCATCTTGCATCCTTCTTTCGAAAAGACAACTTGCACACCTACATCATTCAAACTACTTACAGAAAGCAGGTTCCATGCTAAGCCTGGGATATACATAACCCCAGAGATCTCCTTCACTCGACCATCAGGGAATTAGATAGAGATTCTTCCATGACCAACAATCTTCAGATGAGAGTCATCACCCAAGTACACCTTTCCACCATCGAACTCCTCATACTTGGTGAACTAGTCGCAATGCGAGGTCATGTGGAATGATGCACTAGAGTCAATTAGCCACACATCATCAGATGCATGGGTTG
Organism: Cunninghamia lanceolata; assembly: GCA_027924645.1. Classification (NCBI taxonomy): domain Eukaryota; kingdom Viridiplantae; phylum Streptophyta; class Pinopsida; order Cupressales; family Cupressaceae; genus Cunninghamia; species Cunninghamia lanceolata. The sequence goes on from BSBN01001359.1 coordinate 312,173, forward strand.
CCAGGGCTACGATGAAAGCATCACCATCATCTTGTGATTTGTTAGAATCTAAATCAGGAGCTTTCTTCTTCTTCTTCTTCTCCTCTTTGCGTTCCTTTCAGAAATGCCCAGATTTACCATAGTTCTAACAGATAGCCTTGGACTTTCCAGGAGATTTGGATCTCCCACGGGATTTGGATCTAACCTTCTTAGCTTTCTTGTCCTTCTTTTTCCCTTTCTCCTTGGGTTTACCACGAACTGCAAGAGCCTCTTTGGCTACATCAGAAGACTTCCTCCGCATCTCTTCAGATAACAATGCAGATACCACATATTTCATCTTGAATGTGGATGTGGTGCTTCCAATAGCCATGACAAGGTGATCCCACGAGTCCGGCAAAGAACAAAGCAAAGTCATACACCGATCCTCCTCCTCCATCTTTACACCAATAGATGTCAACTGTACAACCAGCATGTTAAAAGCATTCATATGTTCGGCAACAGATCCTCTATCCTTCATTCAAAGAGAATACAACTTCTTTCTCAGAAAAAATTTATTAACCAGGGATTTAGCTTGATACACATCTCCCAACTTCTTCCAAAGCAAGGTTGCAGTCTTCTCCTCATGGACATTTAACAACATAGAATCAGCAAGACTAAGTCTTATGAGACCCTTAGCCTTCTGATCCTTGAGATCCCAATCAACTTGTTGCATTGCAACTGGTTTAGTTCCTGTAACGGTTTCCCAAAGGTCTCGGTCAATAAGCATGTCTTCCATCTGGAGCTTCCACAGCTCGAAATTAGTGCCATTGAACTTCTCCACTTCCATTCTTCTGGATGTGCTTGTCATCTCCTTGTTGTAATAGAAAATAGAATACTCTACATAGACTCCCACTCAACTTAAGATCAGCTCAAAAAACCCCTACCCAACAACTAGGACTAAAGGTGATCAAGCTCTGATACCAACTAAAAGGAAGCTAGGTGTGCGGAAATCGCTTCCTACACTAATCTAATGAGGAGAGGGCTATGCCAATTCCAATTATTCCTTACAACTACAGCAACATAGAACATGTAAATGAGATATTGTAGCAATAAACAAGAACCAGAAAGAAGACAGAAGAAGAGAGACAAAGATATATGGTGGGGAAAACCCTTATTGGGTGAAAAACCCCATACTCAGAAACCTGCACAATGTATTAACAAATATGAAAGAATGTTTACAATATACTTGCAATGCAAGTTTCAATGGTCTTTGACACTCATATCTGGAGTCAATTCGACAACATAATAGTACCTATAAACCTGTAATACATACTCCATCTCCAAGCACCTGTTTATATAGAAAATACAAGGCAATATTAGACCTATCTTGGGATGGGCGTCCAACTTGGCCTCATGGCACAAAACCCACACCTAGGGACACTTGGTCAACATTGTAGAATGTGCCTGACACTTGTCCATAGCTCACATCCCAAAGAGGTTGCCTATTTCCAAAATGGGCTATGACAGATGCTCTTACGACACTTACGACCGTCATAGAATCTGTCATACCAGTTACAACTTACAACTGTAAGAGAATCTATTATACACATGCTATAAATAGCATATTCTCTTACAACATGTCATATTCCACCTTGGGGTGCCAAATATGCCTTTTTCAAAGATGCTTCATGACACATGTACTCATTTGTCTTACAAACTTCTATTTCTGACTCTTACATGTCAGATTCTGTCATAGGAATCCATCATAACCATTTCAGTCAATATTCCCTTACACAACATGGAAGATGCTGACACATGGCAAAACGCTCCTACCACAAAGTGGGACACCTATCTCCTCATGTGAGGACAAAATTACAAGTTGTCATATTCCATGTAGGATTGACACATCACCGTGCCACATCCCACAATATGACAATATAGAATTTACAAATATTTACAACATAGGCAATTAAATAATAAATACAAACTTTAATAATGTAAGGAATTACCAAGGTTGAGACACCTTAATTCCCAACATCTGGACCATATAGTAAGAGTAAACACAATGGAAACAACTTAAGAAATGGAACAAATGCAGATTCAGTCATTCAATATATCAAAGAATTCAAATACAATCTAGCCAGCAACATGCGGGCTTACAATTAGGGCTCACATGCCTGATTACATACATGCTCAAGATAAGGCTTTGAAGCTCTTTTGCACAAAACTAAACTATCAAATCTTTCTTATGTGAATAGCTACTTTCCTAAGGGTCTATTACATCAATATATATCATCTTTGGACCAATAGATTCCCTTGTGTCGGCCAAGGAAGGTCACAAACTCCAATGAAGCACTGTAACATGTTCATAGATAGGTTGGACCTAAATGCATAGAACACTTCCTCAAATGAATGGAACAATGTGTGGACCCTTGGGGAAGGTCCACCACAAACCAAAGAACATTGAATGATGTGTCAATGAGATCCATAAGTCAAGGAACAATCCGCAAGCCTTCTCCTTTAGCTGATTATCAGGAATTGTTAGAATGCTCTACTCTGAGAAACAATCAACTTCTGACAGTGATATCTTTCTGGTAACTGATCCAAATGCTTTGAATTCTTGATATGATGTAGATGAATGAATTTAGATGTTAAGTCTAGATCCGCAAGATGTGAATTGCCAAAACTGGACCACAAGCTGAGAACTACTACTAACTGAACTATCTGAACTAAACTAGAAAAGGAAAGAACTGAAATGCAAACAAACTGAAATGCAAATGTTTTTGGTTGATGCAAGATTTCTCTTGAACTAGGGATGGTCCTGCATCAGACATCTAGGGTTATTGAAAAAGTGAGTCCCTCACTTTGCTGGAGCTAGGGGAGAACCAAGATGGTCCACCTCAGCCTGAGAAATCCAAGATGAATCTTCTTTTGGTCTGCCTTTAAACTTCACAAGGTATTCTTTGTACTATCTTCCTCTAGTGTCGCATCCAACTCTGCGGTCTAAAATGCCTTCAATCTGTTCTGGTGCATGTTGTGGCAATTGATTCTTCAAGTCTTCTTCCATGCTGTCACTAAGCTCTGCTTCATGATACTGATAAAGATCTACAATGTTGAAAATAGGTGAAATACCCAATGTCTCCGGTAATTCCACTTCATATGCATTTCCTGAATCAAATTTCCTAAGTATCCTACAAGGTCCAAACTTCTTCATCTTCAACTTGTTATATGTCCCAATTGGAAATCTTTCTTTTCTCAAGTACACCATTACTTCATCTCCAACTTCAAATTCCTTATGTTTTCTCTTCTCATTTGCTTTCTCTTTGTACTTATTGTTTATGTCCTCCAAATGCTTTTTCACCTGATTATGCACTGTCTTCATATGATCTACAAATTCTTCTACTTCTACACTCCTCTTGTCTTTTGTACTAATATCTCTTAAGTCTACAACTCCTCTAGGATTCACTTCAGTAACAATCTCAAAAGGTGTTCTTTCGGTACTCCTATTCACTAAATTATTGTATGCAAACTCTTCTTGTGAAAGAATCAAGTCCCAACTTCTGGTTTTGTCTCCAACTAAACATCTCAACAAGTTTCCCAAACTCCTATTCACTTCCTCTGTCTGTCCATTTGTCTGTGGATGAAAATTAGAACCGAACTTCAAATCTGTCTTCATCTTCTTCCAAAGTGTCTTCCAAAAGTAACCAACAAACTTTGTGTCTCTATCTGAAACTATACTCCTAGGTAATCCATGTAATCTCATAATCTCCTTGAAAAATAGGTCAGCTACATGCACTGCATTAGTTATTTCTTTACAAGGTATGAATTGAGCCATTTTTGAAAATCTATCAACCACTACAAATATTGAATCATATCCTCTTTGTGTCTTAGGTAATGCCATTACAAAATCCATGCTTATGTCTTCCCAAGGTCTTTCTAGTACTGTCAAAGGTTTATACAATCTAGTGTTCTGACTACTCCCTTTTGCAACTTGACAAACTCTACAATTTTGTACAAATCTCAGAACGTCCTTATGTAACTGAGGCCAAAAGTAATTTTCACTTACCAAAGCTACTATCTTGTCAATGCCAAAATGTCCTGTCAATCCACCACTATGCTTCTTCTTGATCAAATTATCCCTCATTGAACTTCTAGGTATACACAACTAACTTCCTTTGAACAACATATCTTCCTAAATGAAATAGTATAACCACTTACTCGTATCTGTCACAACAGGTTCCTTACATGCTTTCCAAGGTTTTGCAAAATCAGTGTCACCCTCATACATATTCTTCAACTCATCAAAACCCAACACTTCAGCTCTCATCTATGTCAACAAGTTTCTTCTTCTACTCAAGGCATCAGCAACTTTGTTTGATTTACCACTCCTATGCTTCAACACAAAAGTATAACTTTACATGAACTCTACCCATCTCATATGTCTCTGATTCAACTTACCTTGACTTCTCAAATACTACAAAGCTTGATGATCTGTATACAACACAAACTCCTTAGGCAATAAGTAATGTCTCCACTTCTTCAAGGCTTGAATTATGGCATAGAACTCTTGATCATAAACTGAATATATTCTCGTTGCATCATTCAACTTCTCACTAAAATAAGCTACAGGTCTACCTTCTTAACTTAACATTGCTCCAATTGCATTTCCACTAGCATCATAATCAACTTGAAATAATTTATTAAAATTCGGTAATGCCAAAATAGGTTGCTCTGTTACTTTCTGCTTCAACAACTCAAAAATTTTATCTGCTCTTGATGTCCACTTGAAATCTTTTATGTCACCTCTCATTGTCTCTATCATAGGGTTACAAACTGAACTGAAATTTCTGATGAACTTCTGGTAGAAACTAGCCAAACCATGAAATGATCTAACTTCTCCAATACTCTCCAGTGTAGGCCATTCAATAATTTCTTTCACTTTCTCACAGTTCATCTTCAATCCTTTTGTAGAAATCACAAATCCCAGATATACCAATTCTTCCTTCATGAAACTACACTTCTTGATGTTTATCAACAATTTCTCTTCTCTCAACCTCTACAAAACTTGTCTAATATGCAACAAATGTTCTTTTGTCTTACTAAAAATTAGAATATCATCCAAGTACTCAATTACAAACTTACCCAAGAATTTCTTCAAGACCTCATTCATCAATCTCATGAAAGTACTTGGTGCATTTTTCAATCCAAAGGGCATCACTAACCACTTGTACAATCCTTCATTTGTCTTAAAAGCATTCTTCCATTCATCACCTTCTCTGATTCTAATATGATGGTATCCACTTTTCAAATCTATTTTTGTGAAATATTTTTCTCCACTCAAACAATCCATGATATCATCCATTCTAGGTAAAGGAAATCTATACTTAACTGTGATCTTGTTTATTGCTTTGGAATCAGTACACATTCTCCATTATCCATCCTTCTTTAGTGCTAGCACTGCAGGTACTGGACAAGGACTCAAGCTTTCTCTGATCAAACCTTTCCTCAACAACTCTTGTATCTATCTATTCAATTCTTCATTCTCTGTAGATGTCATTCTATGTGCTGCTTTATTAGGCAAACTTGCTCCTGGTATAAGATCCATGTGATGACTGATACTCCTTATAGGTGGCAATCCTTCAGGTACATTATCTGAAATGATGTCTTCATATTCTATCAGCAACTTTCTTATCTCCTCCAGTTTAGTCTCTCTCTCTCTCTCTGTCTCTTCTATTTTAGGCTTCTTAGGAATCAAGGCATAACACATACTTTCCTGCTTCAAACCATCCAAAAATTTCCTTCCATCTACTAAACAGATTCTAGCATTCCCACATACCACATCTTTAGGATCATTTTCTAAAGGAGTCAAAGTAATTCTTTTCCCATTCACTGTTATGGTATATGTATTCTTTCTCCCATCATGTATATCTTTTCTATCATATTGCCAAGGTCTACCCAACAAGATATGACAAACATCCATAGGCATAATATCACACAAGACTTTATCATGATAAGATCCAATATGAAATTTCACCAAACATTGTTCACTCACCAGTACCTTATGATCATTCTGAATTCATGCTATCTAGTAGGGCTTCAGGTGTTTCAACCTTTCCAACTTCAGCTTACTCACCATCTCCTCTGAAACTAGGTTATCTGAGCTACCACTATCAATTACAACTTTACAACACTTACCTCTAGATTTGCATCTAGTTCTAAATAGACTTTTTTCTGGGATGGTTCCTCATTTATCTCTACCTAAAATATTGCTCTCCTAATCACCAATGATTCTCCTTTCTCTGGATTGCCAACTGAACAAGGTGATCCAATAGGTTCTTCTTCCACATAGGCTACTCTCCCACTATTTTCTGTCTTCTTGCTTGTACTACTTTGATTACATTCAAATGCTCTATGTCCTTCACCTCCACACTTGAAACAAATACCTCTAAATGTTTTCTTATCAAATCCTCTTCCTTCTCTTATGTATCCTTCATTCCGGTATGCACTAGGGTTTCCTCTCCGGTAAAAATTTCTGTCATATCTCCGGTAAGCATTGTTATCTCTGTCATCCTTCCTCAACAGGCTATCAAACTTGTTCTATTCCATAGATGATCTATCATATCTGGAAAATGATCTTCCTCTTTGAAATTTACCTCATCTGCCTCTTTGTCTCTGATCATGCTTCTTATTCAGCTTCTCTTCAACCTTCAGGGCAAATTGATATGCTTCTTCCAAAGATGTCATCCTTACCGAGCTTAGTTCTTCTTGAATGTTCAACCTCAGTCCATTGATATATCTAGCCACTTTCTCCTTGCTTTCTTCACTATGTCCTATCCTTATAATCACTTATGAAATTCTTCAGTGTATTCCTTCACAGATTTCTCCTTTTGTCTCAGGTTTTGCAATCTTTTCAACAATTCCAACTCATAGTCAGCATATATGAATTGATTCTTCAACTTTGTCACCATACAGTCCCACTTTGTAATCTTTTCTTTTCCTCTTCTGTTTCTTTCCAACTAAACTTCTTTCCACCATATAGTAGCATGTCCTTTCAACTTTGTCTTTGCAAATTTCACCTTCTCAGGATCTTCAATCTCCTCATATTCAAAGTATTCTTCCATGTCATTTATCTAGTCAATCAATTCTTCGGGGTTCAAATTACCAGTATAGTTTGGAACATCAACTCTAGGTCTCTTTCCAATCTTTGAAATAGCTCACAACATTTTTATCTGATCTGATTCTTCTTTTTCATCACCTCCTAGGGTTTCGCCAGTGTGTTCAATAGATTGAAATTCTTCCTCATCATCACTTTCAACATTAGGTCTTGGTTTACAGAAGCCAAACAAATTCACATTGTTCTCATCAATTCCATCATCTCATCTATTCTATTAGCCATTGTACCAACAGGAGGAACTCTTCGTGGCGGCATCTTCCTAGAATCAAGTGCAAACTGCCTCTGGTTCGGTGATCAGGCTACAAGCGACAACTGCCTCTCAATCGGTGATCAGTTGTGCACAAGTAACCTGCCTCGGATTAGAGATCTGCTTACAACAAGATCGTATGAAATCCCTTTCACCAATTCTCTCCAAAGAATCAAACTTTCACTCTCCAAGATTCAAACTTTCACTCTGATACCACTTCGTGCAGTCACGGTAAGAGGGTTCATAGAATGAACTATCTGGACCGTACAACAAGAGTAAACACAATGGAATCAACTCAAGAAATGGAACAAATGCAGATTCAGTCATTCAATATATCAAAAAATTCAAATACAATCTAGTCGTTAACATGCAGGCTTACAATTAGGGCTCACAGGCCTGATTACATACATGCGCAAGATGAGGCTTTGAAGCTCCTTCGCACAAAATCTAAACTATCAGACCGTTCTTATGTCAATAGTTGCTTTCCTAAGGATCTATTACATCAATATATATCATCTCCAGACCAATAGATTTCCTTGTGTCAGCCAAGGAAGGTCACAAACTCCAATGAAGAGTTGTAACATGTTCACAGATAGGTTGGACCTAAATGCATAGAACACTTCCTCAAATGAATGGAACAATGTGCAGACCCTTGGGGAAGGTCAGCCATGAACCAAAGAACATTTAATGATGTGTCAATGAGATCTACAAGTTAAGGAACAATCTGCAAGCCTTCTCCTTCAGCTGGTTATCAAGAACCGTTAGAATGCTCTGCTCTGAGAAACAGTCAACTTCTGACAGTGATATCTTTCTGATAACTGATCCAAATACTTTGAATTATTGATATGTTGTAGATGAATGAATGTAGATGCTAAGTCCAGATCCGCAATGTGAATTGCCAAAACTAGACCACAAGCTGAGAACTGCTACTGACTAAACTGCTTGAACTGATCTGGAAAAGGAAAGAACTGAAATGCAAACAAACTGAAATGCAAATGTTTTTGGTTGATGCAAGATTTCTCTTGAACTAGGGATGCTCCTACATCATAATCCATCCATTTGCAATGTATTGAAAGTCCTCAAATTTTTTTTTAAAGTTTGGTAGTGGAAAATCATACACTTGCTTTGGAAAAGAGGCCTAATTAGGCCTAGGTGCAGATATGACAGTGAATTATTGAGTGGTCTGGTCTAAAACACCCATACTTTATTTCTTGGTATGTTGAATAAGAGCATAAAGGGTACTCAAAAAGGTGATTGAGTAGTGGGTTTGAGGTCTCTTTTGAAAGTTATGTTGAAAAGACCCAATTAGGAGGGCTAGTAGGCATAAGGGAGCTATTGAAAGACATTCAGTGATCATAGAGATTTGGGACTTGTAGGTTGGTTTTCTTGAAAGTGGAACATCAAAACACCTTGCTCTGCATCACTTGGTGCATAATGTCTAGTGCTATATCAAACTATAGGATTGCTCTAATCAAGCTAGCATAACTACTCATAAATCTATCATTCTATCATCCATCCTTTTATCTTCTTCATTTTTCTATGTTCTCCATCTTCTATCTCCTTTTCTTCATATCCATTCATTTTGATTGGAAACTTGTATTCTTTCAATTCGTATGTCCTCTTGAGGGGACATCATTCAACCTATTAATTAATCCACTACGTACTTCTTCTACTCGACTATGTATCATCATTTCTAATCCAATCATATTGTTCTTCTATACCAAAATCTTCTCCTATCCAACATAACACTATGTTTTAAACTTCTTTGAAATGATGTTACTTCACAACACCATCTCAAAGAGGGTAAAATGTAGACACCTAAAATTGACCCGTTCCTAGATTAGGCTTTCATCTATCATAATTTACCATCAATTTATCCTCCATGTTAATTAGATAATCCTAATTATTTAATTACATCATTTTTATCCTCCATATTAATTAAATATCCTTGATTATTTAATTAAATCAATTTACCCTCCATGTTAATTAAATAACCCTGATTATTTAGTTAAATCAATTTATTCCTACATATTTGATTAAATAATTCTGATTATTTAATTAAATCAATTTCCTTCCAATTTAAATAAGTAAATTCAAATTATTTATTTAATTAGTCTTTTTCCTCCAAAATGAATTAAATTTAATATTTAATTCATTTATCACATTGCATGAAATTAATTAATTAATTTATTTAATTCCCTATTATTCCCTCTCATCCATATTTCACTCTCAATAAGTTTAGATAACTAATCAATCAAATTAGTTAACTAAATCAATCAAATTAGTTAACAGGTTAGTCAATCTAGTTAACTAGTCAATCAATTTAGTTGACTTGTCAATCAATTGAGTTCACTAATCAATCAACTCGGTCAACTCCCCAATCAATTTTGTTAACTCCCCTGATGCATGAGAGGACAAGGACACTTGTCCCTCTCTCATTCATGCACATCCTCTCAACCGTTCTTAGCCATTGATCTCTTAGATCATCCACAACCATTGATCTTTATCCCTGAGAGTCTATAAATTGAACCTCATTCTCCATGTTAATCCTCTCTGATCTTGATACAACATTACACTGCAGAAATATCTCTAGATCCTATCATCCTCATCACAATGTTATGTTGACGAATAGAGAAATCTATATCTCAAAGTAGCAAAGAGAAATCAATTGAGTTTGGGTGCAACTTCAATATGCTCGATCAGTGTAGGCAATTTGTTTGTGCAAAAGGAAGGTAACTTGTACTTGATTTAGTTTATCTTTCATTTATGTTTGCCTTGCATTTTTTACCTATCACACACATGTCAAGGATGGTTGGGCTGTCAGCAACTAGGACATACATGATATTCCTGAACACTGTCTATCCACCTTGGTTATCGCCTCCTAAGACTTGTAGGGTTACCTAAGGGCCTTGAAAGTAATCAATGAATAATCTAAAATAACCTCTATGTGAATTTATCTCATTACCTTTTTAATTATAAACTTGGAGGAAGCTTGTTACTAGTTGTAAGGCCTTTGTAGCAATCATGGACAATCATGAAAACCCTAGGAGTGTGGCCTTGTATGCACTACCATATCCACAAATATTTCTTAGATACACACAATACAATCATCAAATAAAAAGGGATTATGCTTCATGATCCTAAAGGTCACATACATACTAATACCTAAGGTAGTTTACAGAGATATTGATGTGAACATGGAACTATATAAGAACTCTAGGATAGTTTAGAGTACTTTAACTATGATTTTGCCTTATTCCCTTATTGTCACCATGTCTTCATCTTTGTAAACATTTTCAACACCTTGGTAAGTCACTATGAGGAGTAGGAATACTATTGAAAATGGTGAATATCATGAGTATGGATCCTTATATGGCACATGATAGTCTAGGATCAACAGAAAGTGTAGTCCTATCAGCACCATATGACATTCTTACCCTTGGAACACTTAGATTATTATCATTGGGGACATTATGAAGAGATCATAGGATTTATGTACCAAGGAGTAATGAGGGTAGGATGACTGTCATGAGGATGTTTTGGAAACAAGGAATGTCATGGTGACAATTACCAATAGTCTAAGTTTTCAGATGGAGTAAAAGGACAAGCCTCCTTACCCTTATTCCTAGTTGTAGTTGCTTCACACAATGAATCTAATGATTGTAATGATGATGAGAAGATGGATAGAATGATAGAATGATGAAAACATGATAAAGATAATGGAGAAGAGGATTGTTGCAGCCCTCAAAACTGTCCTGCAAGTTATCAAGACTGCTCCAAAATTGTCCCATCTAGTGAAATGAGTCAAATCACACCCTAAAATATGAGTGGTTCCTAATAAGGACCAATAAATGATGGTAAAAACATATATAAAACCTTTACTCAGACTTGGGATGTGCTAAAGCTATTAAAAATGTTTTGCAAACACCTTGGAAACCAAGATGACAACACATTTATGAAGTTGCCTATGGCAACAAATTTGACAATTGGTTGTCCATGACTGATCTATGATAGGAAATGGATATATTTTAGTGTGTTTCGACTAAACATGGTTTTTTATGGTGAATTTGATTTTGGGAATTGTTGTTTGTAGGTATAAAAGGCTGGAAACATGTAGAGATTAGTTGGAGCTACCATGGAAACATGAAGACATGGAGACACCCTCTTGTCCTAGCCATGAAAGAACCTAATTTTTAGGCATATTTCTTTGTTGTACATACAAAATGGATGAAAGAAGATGTCAAGGAGCATGAAGAGAAACCCTAGGAGATAGAGAAACACAAAAATTAGACCTAAGCTACTATTCTTTCTACAATATTAGAGAAAAAAATGATGGAAAATGAAGGAAACAAAGCCATGTAGCTGAGTGAAGGTGAAGTGTATGACCTTATACCTAGTTTGTAAACTAAAACATGACTAATACGACCCATTATAAGGTCCCAAATTACTCTTGCATATCTAAGAAGAAGAAATATGGTTGAAAAGTGAAGTAAACATGAAGCATAGGGGCTAGAAATGAACTTTTGATGCCAAGATTAGTCACCTACAACTTTACCATCATGCTTGCACATGGAAAATAAAAACCTATAGACACATGATGGAGAAAATATCTTTCTACAACTACACATGTTCTTTTTATTGGGACTTGTCATACTACAACAAGTTGTTGGAGATGTAGTAGAAAAAAGTAAATGAGTTGGAGATGTAGTTGCAAAAATTAAATCTTTTGAGCTTGAAAAAGTTACTTTTTTCCAAAAATATAAAAATTATTACAAAAAAGTGAATGTGAAGAAAAGAAAAGTTACTTTTTGATATTAAGGGAATCTTGTTGAGGAAGCTACAAGGAGATGAGGAGAAATATCTTGAAAATTGCTTGTGCCACCAATATTGACTTTGTGTTTGAGCATCAAATTGGAGCCATTGGATGTAAAGGTGAAAACTTAGTATTGTAAAGCTGATTGTATAAGTATATAGCTAAAACCCATTGTAAGGGTTGGTAAAAATAATTGGAGACATATTGGAAATAAATTGTACTTTGGATTTGAGAGCAAATACATAATATTCTCTATTTTTTCATGACATTCTCATTGATTTCTCCACACCAACTTTTGAAATTGTTGATGTTTGTCAATCTTTTGAGCTTAATACAGGTTTGATTCATGATTTCTAGTCAGGATAGTGAATAGAAAATGTTGAGATTTGTTGAACTTGTCATATTACAAAATTTGTTTTATTATTTCTAAACACTAAGTTGAGTTGTTCTTACTTTTTGAACTAACAAGTTTAATGGATATTTGGTGAGTTTGCAAAGTGTTCATACCACTGGTGGTTCTCTAATTGCAAATTGCTTTGTGTGGTTAGCCTGAACATCCATAAACTCACCTTTAAAGATTGCACCTTGTTGAAGCTTGGTTGTTGATTATTTATGATCAAATCAAGAATGGTTAATGTTTACAGACTTTTCTATCCATTGTTGAGGGTGAAATGTTGGTAAAAGATTGAGTTGTAGTTAGTTTTCTCTCTAACCCTTCTCTATCCTACCCTTGCTTTTGCACTTTTTTATCAAATCTGGTTAGTTTAGGATTAGTGTAGGACTTTTAAACTTGAATATTTATATTGTAAGGTTGATATTTCATGAATTCAATTTAGTATATTTCTAGTTATAGGCTGAAATGATACATTTTATGGCAATATATGTTTGGATCAGTTTGCTTATGCATTGACAAATCTGAAAATTGATTGGTTTATGTATATTTCAACCTTGTGTGTTGAAAGTTTGTCCAAATTCATATAAGGACCCTTGTTGGAACAACAAAAGAAGATCAAGCAACTGAGTTATCTCGTAAGGCCAAGATTGATGCAAGAGCATCCAGTGGTGTAAGGGCAATCTTGCATCACCCAAAAAAAAAGATATTTTTCAAAATTGTTGATGTTCTTTCCATTTCTTTTTAAAATTTGTGGTTCTGGTTCCATAATCACTTGAATAATGATGTATAACTTTCAGTTTTTCCAAACTGCTAAAAATAGCAACCTGCTATTTTTAGAAAGTTTGCATTTGGGCACGGAATGAAATGAAAATTTATAGGAAGCTTCATAACTAAAAAATAAGACTTTTGGCGAAGGAATCATATAAAGATCATTTGTGAGCTGAAAGATATTAAAGTTTCTGTTTCCTGAAAAATGCTTGAAAATTTATTCAAACTCAGGTTTGAGGCACTAAACGGCCCCGTATGGGCTTGAAAATGGCCAGAACTGGCAGATTATGTTCTTAACACATAGAGCAGATTAGGTTCTTAACACATAGAGCACTCCGCGAGATTTTTGACACATAAAATAGTTTGTCAATCAGACACCCAGATCAAAAATTATGGCTCTCGGAAGTTGACCTATTTTTGGAGGGAGATGCAAATTTTGAAATTAGGTTGTTGGCTACCAAAAAGGCTATTAATAACCATTTTTGGGAACCCTGGGAAGTAGTAGAGTTAAGGCAGATGATATGGATAGGTGGGAAAATAGAAACCCTAGTTGATTTGGGGTTACAAAAGGCAAATGATTCCAGAGTCTTGGGAGAGGAAGTTGTAATGTGTTGCAGCCTGTGGAGGGTTGATTCCTCTGATTGTATTTGAGCTTCTATAATATATTAAGTTGTCCAAATCAATAAATAAAGTTCTATTTTTTGTGTGCAATTTCTGTTGTTGTGTGTTTTATGATTTACCTCCTTCATCAAAGACCTAGCTGGTATAGACCTTGGGGTAGTCATTTTCTATTTCTTTGGGATTTGATTCCTTTCAGGAGAGATAAGATACCTATTATTTTATCTAATTTGTTGTGTGCAAGAACACCCATCAATAGAGCCCTATGAATCATTATGATTTAATATGAACTTTGATTCTGGTATTGGCAATAGAAAGGAGGTGGTTGAAACTTTTATCGAGTCTTTTCAAGTAGTAATAATTAAAATGAGATTCCTTGAGCATAATCCTATATATCAAGAAGTGTGTACTACTAGGGGGATGGCTTATGAACCATATGTTTCTATCATTTACATGGAGAGGGGTGCTCCCTAAGTTTTGTGTATAAGGGAGAAGAGTTTGAAATTGTTCCAGGATAGAAAAAAGTTGTTATCCCTTATGTATTAAATGTAATTGATGTATTCATCCCATATCCATACCAACAATTTTAATGATTGATCAAAAAACCTTTCTTGAGATTTAGTCAAAATAGAATCATATTAGTAAGTAGAATGTCAAAGATGAATTTTAAGTTTAATATTTTCAAGGAGTTGTGAATGAAATGTTTTACCCTAATAAATAATTTTGTGATGTTCAGGATAATTATGATTATGAAGTTTTTGGTTTCAATTCAATCCTTGATCCTCTTGGTGATGTTGATAATCTTGGTGTCTTGGATGTTTTTTCTGACCCTCTTGAGCATGAGGTAGTTAACTTTGATGACACTTCAAGTTTCATTGATGACCCCAAGTATGAAATCTTGTACCTTGTTGATGACCTTGATTAACCTACTAATGCATATGAGCTTGAGACTTTACACTTTGATGCTAGGTTGAAGGAACCTATTATCCTATGATATATTTATCTATTCCCCTTCGATATTATTGATAAAGATCTTGATTTTAGTTTGGTCCATTACATTGGTTCCTCTAAGTATGAACGTTTTCTTCTTGGGTCAATCTTGAAAAACCTAATGGTCTAGGTAATAGAGATTTTTTTCTTTAATCTTGTTATATTCAAATGTGCTATACTTGGTCCCAATAGTTGTTGGGAGTTATGTTCTAGAGGACTCTATTTATCAAAGAATTTTGGAGTGGTTTTTCTTGGGATCCCCAAGGTTGGTAGAATATTACAAAATACTTGGTGCCTTGGTTGAAAGGTGTTTGGAAAACAAAGAACAAGGAGCTAAAATTAGATGAAAATTTGGGATAGAGGTGTAAGGTTAAAATTTCCCACTTTGTAACTTTCACCTTACATTTTTGCACTCAATTTAGTTATCATTCCCTTAGGTATTTTCTAGGATCATTTCCATTTTTTCAAGCCATCTCTCAAGTATTGGACTAATTTCTATCTATGAATAAACCTCTTTTCACA
This sequence comes from Cunninghamia lanceolata, assembly GCA_027924645.1. Lineage (NCBI taxonomy): Eukaryota > Viridiplantae > Streptophyta > Pinopsida > Cupressales > Cupressaceae > Cunninghamia > Cunninghamia lanceolata. Next base: position 327,657 of record BSBN01001359.1, read on the forward strand.
TTAAAAATCCACCCAAGAAGTTTCGAATCAAAATTTAATTTTGGACAATCAAACACTCAAATTTTAGAGTCTTGGACACCTAGACATATAGATGATAGTGTCTTCAACACCTATACATTTGGATGGTGGCGTCTAAATTAAAATATCAAGTCATGATATTTCATGTGCCAAAAACCCTACTCTTATGTCTACCTAATATGTGTTGAAATAGTAATTTAACATAGACTCAAAATAAAACCACTAGGAGCTTAATTTTTAAACATATAACATTATATCATACTAAGTTTTCACTCTATCCACTCAAAATCATACTAAGTTTTTTATTAATGGTTGGTAGAGGATTTTGAAGCTAGAGTACTAAATCATATCTATAGATCATCATCCCTTGTGGCCTTCTTCCCATATCAAATTGCCAATCCTAATTTGTTCTCTTATTTTCCTTTTATATTTTCCCATTTACTCTCCCAACCCTTTCCCAATCTCTCTCAAAATTCCCTAATCCTCTCCCATATAAAATTCCCCATTATTTTATTTCTTAAGTTTAACCACCACTCTCATCCCAAATTAGTCCAATATCTTTCATTTCCTTCAATTCCTTATTCACCTACATACACCACTCTAAGTAGAATAGCCTCCTAGTGTTTATCCTTATTAATCTAAATCTACACAAACTACTTCACATTTTCCCTTTAGGAATTCACATACTTAAGATTTTTCTAAGGATTTGTGGAGGTTGAAATAAATAAAGTAGAGGACTAACTAAGGTAGGCTCCCAAATAAAATAACCCTCATTTGTTGTCCCCATAGCTTAGGTTCTAAATATTTAGAAATCAATAGTAGTTACAAAGAATCTATATATGGATTTGGGATTAAAGTATATTAAGTATAAAATCTTGAAAATTTTAGGATCTCAAGAGATAAAGGACTAGAGTGTTGCATTGTTCAAGTGACCCTCAAGAGCATCCCAATGCAAAACTGACTTGTAAGAGAGTCCAACTATTTTCTTTCCCACACCAACACCCCACTAACTACATAAATTTTAGGAGCACCTAGGCTGGATGTTAGTGTTCTACACCTATCACAAAGGCTCCAAATGTGGTGTGTCTATTCTTCCAATATTCCTTAGAAAGAACATCTATTCATTGGTCAATCTTTAGATCATATAGGGACACTAGCTTACAATTTTACATTTCCCATTTCTTTATACTAGTTAATTTAAGGTATAAATTTGAGGTGTTATGTGTACTTTTGTTGAATATCAATAGTGTATCATATTAGCTTAGTTTAACTAGTGTATGAAATATTGGACCGACGTTAGAGTTTAAACATATACAAACTAAATAAATAACCAAGGGTTACCAAAACCTATCTTTCAAGAGGTAAGTTGGATATACTTGTATGTCCTTATATAATACACTTTCTTCTCTTTGTGCCTTGTGCCTTTGTGTCTTAGTTTAATTTTGTATAGTTTGTTTGATCCTTTTTATGTATTGTATAGTCTTCTCCTCTACAATTCCTTGTGTTTGGTGTGTGTTCCCAGAGGCTCCTTGAATTATCACCATGCCTGTTGGGGACATACATCCCTAACTACAGCTATTGTTGGGTCAATACTTTCAAAATACTTGAAATGAGCTCTCTATCTTGGTTTGTGTTACCTATTTTTGCTTCTTGGCTCAAATAGGCATCAATGTTGAAATGCATTGTTTTGAAAGGTTGTAGTTATGGCTCCTGATTACTCATTTTTGCAAGGTCGAGTGTTATGTAGTTATGTTATATATGTCTAATACGCTTTCAAGGAACATTTAAGGGGTTTTATAGGGCTATGTGTTATCAAGCATTGCTTCAATATTGTCCAAGAGGTCATATAAGGGCTTTGAAATTGTTTTTGAGCTTCATAACTTGTCAAAAGTGCCTTCTTGCAAGAGCTAAAATAGCTTGTTGTCCTATTTTGCTCCCCAGCCAAATAGCCCACATCCATAAAATATTTAAGTGTTTTCCCCTTTAGAGATGCAAGGGAAAACATCCCAAAATCGACTAAGTCTAAAAATCTTGAGTTTTCCTTGTGTTTTCTAGCTTTTGGAGTTTCAGAGTTCAGAGTTCTACCCTTCATCATGCAATCCTAATCAAATCAAAAAACCACTTTGTTCTTTGCAAAATAATCTAAGTGATCAAGTGTTTTCGAGTTTCAGACTTTAGACTTTTCCTCTTCCCTCTTCCTTTTTTGAAAGGTTAAAGACAAAAAGGCCCAATGCCTAATCTTTTACAAGTGTTAAATTTTCTAAAGGCATTCCACCATTCAGTGGGGATTATTTTATTAAGGAAAAAGGTGATGGCAGAACCGTAGAAATAGGACACATGGCACTAAAGGAAAGAAAACAGCAGAAGGCTCGAAGGCTGACTTCCGTCGAAGCCTTATGGAAATAATGCTAAGTTTTTCAGACTTCAGGGATCAAACCTTCCTTCTTCTTCCTTCTCATTGAAGGCATAAGGTGGAAGGCCTAAGTTCCAAACTCTGCTAAAACTTTCAAAAGATTAGCCAAGTCTTTGACTTTCAGGGCTCAGACTTTCCTTCTTCCTCTTTCTTTGGGAAGGCGGAAGACGGAACGCCTGAGACCTGAAGTCTGCTGATATTTTGATTCTTCTAAGTACAAAGCGGAGCTTGAGGAGCAGACTTTTCTCCTTTTATTTTTTCCTCTTGGAAGGCGAAATGTTGAAGACTCGAGGCCTAATCTGTAGCAATCAAAAGGTTTTTAAGTACAAAGTAGAGATTAGGGAGTAGACTTTCTCCTTTTGTTCTTCTCTCCTGGAAGGCAAAATGCTAAAGACCCAAGGCTTGATCTCTAACCATTTTTGCGATCTTAAGAATCAAAGGAAAAGAAGCAGAATCTAAGGTCCACCATGATCACACATGATGAAATCTTACTTCCAAGGTGGGGATCTAGTCCAAATAAAAGTTAAATGTCTAGCTCCAGCTGGAAAATTGCAGTTGAGCCTTTATGGTTGCAAAAGGTGTTTCAAGTATAGACTTCCAATGAGATATTTGTTCAACCACTTCTTTGAGATATTTTTTGCATTTATGTCAAGACAATCATATTTCCTTCTGATATTCTTTTTGTAAATATCTATGACAGGCCCATGGGGTGCATTCATTACAGTAGGTAATGGTGCTTCCATTGAAAATTCTATATAAGGCATGAAATGTAATGTATTTAGGTTGGTCATTGATTGTAAAAAAATCACATCTCTTTTCAATTGTAACCATGCCTCTTTGACAATAAAAAATAAGACTTTACCTTTTCATGAATTCTGGTTGCTCAGTAATCTTTCTACTTGATTTCCATCTGTGAATGTTTCTTTCCTTTTTGATTTCATCTAGTTTACTTCACCTCTCCAGTTCGCTCATGATTTGTGTATGCTGGTAGACTATGGTTTATTGTTATTCTGTGCATACATGGTTGTTTTGAGGGCCTACCTATATTCAAACCTGGTGTATCACCCCCTTTTCATTTTCACTTCATCCTCCTTCCCCTTTTCCTCAATGGTGTATAGATTAGGTTTAGTCTTAGCGATAGATGAATCTCACATTCAACGAAGGAACCAGCCTCTCTCTGGAGGTTTGATCTCCTTGCAGGGTCCCACACCTGGAGATCATCCCAATGTTTCACTAGATTGTTGAAGCCGTAAACCGCTCCAACATAGGGTACAGATCCGAGTGACAACATGGATTTTCCTCACATTGCATGTCACTAAGTATATAGAAAGTAAGTTTTAAAGTGCTTTTTCCACATCCAAGTAGAGGTTTTCACATTTGCATGATCAAAGGAAATGAGTTTTGTCACATATTAAACCTTATTTTCCTCAAAAAACCTTATGCATCTATTGGAGGGAGTTTTCCTTTTTTAAACTAACCATGTTCAGTTGTCTTTCAAGATTGAGTTTGAGTTGGGTTGGGTTAGGGTTTGCTTTAGATTTTCTTTTCTGAGTCCTTGTGCTTCACCTTTGATTCCTCATGTAGAACCTAGGGTTTTATGAAGACTGATTGCAGGGAACATGGAAATAGAGGTCATATAAAAGCTTACAAGTCTTGCACGCTCCTATTGGATGTCCAAGAGGGTTTCATACATGAAGAGCCTGCAAGGATCCAGGACAAAGATAATCGGTTTGTACATTGAGGAGTGCATTTGAAGGAAACACAGTGATTTCTTGTTGATAGGAGACCAAAAGGAACTTCTAAGATAGTGCCAAGAACTTTTTGTTGCTTAAGAGGCATGGTATGAGAAGAAGGGTCTGGGATAGCACCCATGGAGGTTAAGTTTTTGAAACAGTTAGCATGATTGATATAGAAGACCTTAACCAGGTTAGCATGTAGAGACAACAATGACTATGAACAGTCTTGAAGAACAATGAAGATAGAGGGTTTTCAAGAGCTTGTAATAGTGATTTCAGAGGTTTGCTCCATCATTCAACAAGATTATCAAGTAGTATAAGAGGTTTTAAGACTTAAAAGGTACATTCCTATACAAGTCATAAATATATTAAGGTTTTTTACTATGTCTTAGTGTTTGTGGGTAGTGTTGAATGCTTTGTAAGGCCTTTCAAAGTCCTGGTTAAACCCTAGAGTCTTGTAACCTCTATGAAGAAGTTATGAATGTTATGGAGACATCCTTATAATCTAAGGTCTACCAAATAGTAGTTCATGCATGGACAATGTATTTAGTGACAACATGTTCAAGGGACTATCAACATTTTGAGATCCTCATGTGCCAGTTAACAGTTATTGTAGATAGTCATCAAAGCATTCTTGTCATGCCTAATAGTCAAGATGACTATCAAAACAATGAATAACAGTCATGAAAGACAAAAGGATCATTGAAAAATAATCATTCATAACATTATGACTATAACACTCACAAAGAAAGAGTCTAGAAATGACTGCCATACAGTCTAATAACATTCATAATTCAGATGACTATCATGAGAGTGAAAGATCAGTCATGATGACTATCTCAATAGAACAATCCTAAAGGATAGTCACATAAGATGCAAGGATCAATCCTAAAAGGATGGCACAAACAAGCATAACAAGATATGAAGTTATAGCCTTGAAGTCATAACAATCATAAGTTGATTGTCTAAAGGTTTCATAACATCAAGTTATTGGTGGACAGTCACAAAGATGGTGATATATAGTTCAATAGCATGATAGTCATCAGTATAAGGAAGCCTTAGCAGAAAAAGCACATAGTGAAGAAATAGTCAATGATGTGAAGACCCATCAAGCATGGAGAGACAGTCCATACCATGAGATAAAAAAAATAGTCATTACAATGACTGTAATGACTATATATAGAGAAAACAGTCTCAATGACTATCACAAGAATGAGAAAAAAGTCACAATGACTATATAGCAAAAGTCACATGCAGATAGGTAACAACAATCAGCAAGAACCAATGCATGATCAAGTGATAAAGAGGAAGCATGGAAGATCTTCAATAAACAAAGGAGGATCAACATATCAAGGTCTGAGCCACATTGAGGAGGATATAAGGTTTTATATAAAGACAAAAGAACAATGAATAGGGAGCATGATGACTGTCTAAATGTAAGAGAAATAGTCATATCTCAGTAACTATCATAAGGTGACAGAAGCAAGAACAAAAAAGACTATCATAAGTCTGTCAGCAACAACATATAAAGAGAAGTAGTCATTTTGACTGTCATAGCTCATCATTGTCAATATAGTAGATATAAGAGAAGTGAAGAAGAACTACCAAATCACCTTTAAGAGGATACAAGCTCAATTTGAGGGTAAAAGGAGGTAGTTTTAACATTGAAGAAGACCCTACAGGGGTCATAAACAAAGTTAGGGAGCTTTCTAAGCTTTTAAGAGGTAGTTTTGAGCAATTTGAAGACTCCAAAGATAGCATAACTCCTTCCATATGCCCACAAGAGTTTAGTGACATCAAACAACATTAGTCACATGTCATATTGCTTTGCAAGATGGATGTTGAGTAGGTTATAAGGAAGTTTGGGTTGTTTGGTGTGTTATAAAGACATCATGCACAACTAGGAGCACTTTTCGGGTATATAGGGGCAGTTTGGAGACTTCCCAAGAATCAAGGAGTTTAGAGTAGATGGAGCATGATTTTAGGAGATGGAAGAGGTCAACCATGACATGCAAGAAGTCATATCAGATTAGGAGACTTCTTGGGCGCCTAAAGGAGGTTTGACCCAATTTTGGTCATAATCTTTCATCCTATTTTCACTCTTATTGTCTCCCCATGTTGGGATGATTATAGGAAAGGCTTAGGTAGTCTTTTAGAGTCAGTTCTTTCATGTTTTTGAGCTCTAGAAGCCAAAACGTAGTACTGTAACTCAAAGTTTTGCTGTAGAACAACACATTGTAACATCTTTTTCAAGCAACAAGGATACTTTTTTAGGCATATTCTACTGTAAGAACACCTATTTTCAATAAAATTTCGAGTATTTTACCTTCTTTACTCTTGTTTCATTGTGTATGAGTGAATATAGATCTATGTTTATGTGATGTTTAATGCAACAAGACAAGTTTTTGTTCCATTTGATTAAGGCAACCCATTGAACTTAGCACAACATAATGACATTCCAATGGAAGCCCTCAAAAGCATACCATTTGTCAGAGGAGAGGACCAAACCACACTTATTGAACACATCAAGGATGTGGCAAATCTATGTGATCTACATCACATCACTATTGAAAATGTTGCTCTCAGATTGTTAGCAGCTTCTTTCAAGGGAAAAGCATTACAATGGTTTAGGGGGTTGAGCATGAACTCAATAGACTCGTGTGATCAAATTGGAGAACTTCTTTGCAAGTAGTTTGAAGACAAATTAGATCATTTACAGTCTTTAGTAGAGTAGTTGAGTACTATCAAGAGAGCTCATCATAAGCATATGAAGACTTTAACTTCCATTTCCAAAGGACTTGGGATAGAATCCCATAGCTGGTAAGACCCTTAGCACAACATGATTTTCTATATTTTTTGAGGGCTTTCAACAGTGATATTTCTATGATGATACAATCTATGGCTGCAAACACCCTCCCTGGTGCATATGAAATAGCTATAAGGGCTGAAAACAACCTCATACAAGCTAGGAAAATTGCCCCATGACCTCCAATGCCTATCTTTGCTGAATTAAAACCTATTATGCCAATGTAAATGCCATAAAGAGTTCCTTTACCAGTTGTCCCAACACAAGAAAAAGATATCCCAACCCATTCTTTTGAGTTGCAAGAGATTAAAGGCCTCCTTCAAACATTTGGTAATGAGTTAGTAAACCTAAAGAAGCAACAATTTCAAAATTATAGACCCTACCGAGCCCCTAATAAAGCACAAGGTCAACCAAATCAAGCAAATAGGCTGCCTTACCATGCAAATAACCAAGGCCAAAGGCAAGCTCTTAACCAAGGCCTTTCCAAGCATATAACCTAGTTGTGGCAAGTACATCTAGAGAGTTGATACCTATCCAAAACAACCTTGCTCAAGATTACGAATGGTGTTTCCCTTGTAATCATCCCCATAACTAGTCTACTTATTCCAATGGGGTGATTAACCAAGCCTTAATGGTGTAAAATATACCTAACTTGTATCCAAATGCACCATATGAAACACCTACCCAACATCAAGATGCCCCTCGAAGTGACACTACATTACTAAATTGGCAAGGAGAGGAGTTTTGTGGAGTTAATCAAGACCATTCCTCCATAGAAGCCAACACAAGAGGTAAAAAGAGGGTTGTTGAAATGGGACAACCAACAAATAAAGAGTCCTATCAAGCTCCTAGAGGAAACCAAGGTATTGATGGTCCATCTACATCTAATGTGCTACAAGTCCTACAAAGGGACTAGCCTATGATAGCCAAGGAACAACTTGTGAACCAGTCCCAACCAACACACTTGCAAGGAGATACTGTTGTTCCAAAAGCTCATCAAAAGGTAAATGTCACTCCTTTGAACAATATACTTGAACACATGAAGAAATATAATGTAGGCATATCTATGTGGGCTTCTTTGTCTATCCTAAGACAAAGAGATTTATTACAATCTGCCCTATCAAATGTATGCGTGTCAAATGGACAACCAAGTACTCAAGATAAGGTTGTGCTTACCAATACTCCTCAAAACAATAGTGGGCAGCCAAGTAAGGAAGTCAAACCACCACCTTTCTGTTAGCAAGATGGTTGTCGTTGCACCAAAAGATTGACCTGTTAATGCCCAATACAAGCACTAGAGTTAATGAATCCACGGGAGGCAGTTAAGCCTTGTCATAAACCCAAGCACTACGCTGCACAACACAAGGAGACCAAGGGCACACACCTTGAAACAATTCCCCCAGTGTAAGCAAGGGGTTCGAACCCATGACCCAGGCTTTGATACCAATTATTAGCAAGATGGTTTCATTGCACCAAAAGATCGACCTATTAATGCCTGATACAACCGCTATAGTTAATGAATCCACAAGAGGTGGTTAAGCCTTGTCACAAACCCAAGCACTGCATTGCACAACACAAGGAAACTAAGGATGCACACCTTGCAACACTTTCTATGTGTCTTTGATCATAGGAGATAACCTTGTTCATAACTGTATGATTGATTCAAGAACTAGTAGTTCTGTTATTCCTAAACAAATTATAGATAAACTAGGTTTGAAATACCAACCATTTACAAGAGGGGTAGTCCAACTTGATGGAACAACTATCATTACTGTAGGAGTTATCCAAAACCTGAGTCTCACCTTGCATGCATGTCCTAATTTTTCCATTTTACATGACATCTATGTGATTGACTTGCCACCTTACTTTGTTGTATGCCTTTCAAGAGACTTTATAGCTAAGATAGGTGGCTACTTATCTTCAAATTGGTCACACATGCTCTTTAGGACAAGCTATGGAACCAAGGTGACTATAAAATCTAAACCCATTGCAAATAACCACATAGAACCATATATACCTTGTACTACCATTTTTGACCATGGAGAGCATGTTGTTTCTTAAGAACCAAGTACCCAAACTAAGAACATTCTAGATAATCTTTTAGATGAGTGGGAGGCTAAAAACATAGAGGTTGACCCAAGCAAAAATTTGGAAGTAGTAGGCCTAGGTGTCTATGTGATTCATGAACAAGATCTTAACCTACAAAAAGAGGATGAACAATAGCTGGAACAAAAAAAAGTGAGGTTTAGAAGATGTTCTTCCACCGCAGAGGAAGAGTTTGTTCAAAACCAGATGCAAATCATGAGGTAAATGTTGTAAAGTTGTTATTGATAGTGGTAGTTCAGATAATCTAGTTTCAGAGGAGATGGTAACTAAGTTGAAGTTGGAAAGATTAAAACACCCTAAGCCCTATCAGATAGCATGGATTCGGGATGATCATAAGGTATTGGTGAGTGAACAATGTTTGGTGAAATTTCATATTGGATCTTATCATGATCAAGTATTATGTGATATTATGCCTATCGATGTATGTCATATCTTGTTGGGTAGACCTTGGCAGTATGATAGGAAAGCTATACATGATGGGAGAAAGAATACATACACCATAACATCAAATGGAAAAATAATTACCTTGATTCCTTTGGAGGATGATCCTAAGATTGAAGTATGTGGGAATTCTAGAATCTGTTTGGTAGATGGGAGGAAGTTCTTGGATGGTTTGCGACATGAGAATATGTGTTATTCTTTGGTTCCTAAAAAGCCTAAAACATTGAAGGAGATTGAAGAATCAAAACCGGAGGAGATAAGCGAGTTGCTGATAGAGTATGAAGACATCATATCCAACAATGTACCTGAAGGATTGCCACCAATCAGAAGTATTAGTCATCACATGGATTTTATACTAGGAGCTAATTTGCCTAACAAAATAGCACATAGAATGACACCGACAGAGAATGAAGAACTGAATAGGCAGATACAGGAATTGTTGAGGAAAGGTTTGATCAGAGAAAGTTTGAGTCCTTATGTAGTACCTGCAGTGTTAGCACCTAAGAAAGATGGAGAGTGGAGAATGTGTATTGACTCTAGAGCAATAAACAAGATCACAGTTAAGTATATATTTCCTTTACCTAGGATGGATGATATCATGGATTGTTTGAGTGGAGAAAAGTATTTCACAAAGATAGATTTGAAGAGTGGATACCATCATATCAGAATCAGAGAAGGAGATGAATGGAAGACTACTTTTAAGACAAATGAAGGATTGTATGAGTGGTTAGTGATGCCTTTTGGATTGACAAATGCACCAAGTACTTTCATGAGATTGATGAATGAAGTCTTGAAAAAACTCTTGGGTAAGTTTGTGATTGTATAGTTGGATGATATTTTGATTTTCAGTGAGACAAAAGAAGAACATTTGTGGCATATTAGACAAGTTTTACAGAGACTGAGAGAGGAGAAATTGCTGATAAACATCAAAAAGTGTAGTTTCATGAAAGAAGAATTGGTATATTTGGGATTTGTCATTTCTGCAGAAGGATTAAAGATGGACCCTGAGAAAGTAAGAGCAATTATTGAGTGGCCTACACTAGAGAGCATTGGATAGGTTAGATCATTTCATGGATTGGCTAGTTTCTACCAGAAGTTCATTAGAAATTTCAATTCAGTTTGTAACCCTATGATAGAGACAATGAGAGGTGACAAAAAAGACTTTAAGTGGACATCAAGAGCAGATAAAAGTTTTGAATTGTTGAAGTAGAAGGTGACAGAGCAGCCTATTTTAGCATTACCAGATTTCAATAAGGTATTTCAAGTTGATTGTGATGCAAGTGGGAATACAATTGGAGCAGTGTTAAGTCAAGAAGGTAGACCCATAGCATATTTCAGTGAGAAGTTGAATGATGCAAGGAGAAGATATTTAGTTTATGATCAAGAGTTCTATGCCATATTTCAAGCCTTGAAGAAGTGGAGACATTATTTGCTACCTAAGGAGTTTGTGTTGTATACAGATCATCAAGCTTTGCAATATTTGAACAGTCAAGGTAAGTTGAATCAGAGACATATGAGATGGGTAGAGTTCATGCAGAGTTATACATTTGTGTTGAAGCATAGGAGTGGAAAATCAAACAAAGTTGTTGATGCATTGAGTAGGAGAAGGAACTTGCTGATAGAGATGAGAGTTGAAGTGCTGGGTTTTGATGAATTGAAGCATATGTATGAGGGAGACACTAATTTTGCAGAACCTTGGAAAGCATGTAAGAAACCTATTGTGACAGATAGGAGTAAGTGGTTGGATTATTTCATTTAGGAAGATATGTTGTTTAGAGGAAATCAGTTATGCATACCTAGAAGTTCAATGACAAATAATTTGATAAAGGAGAAACATAGTGGTGGATTGGTAGGACATTTTGGGATTGATAAGATAGTGGCATTGGTGAGTGAAAACTCCTTTTGGCCTCAGATACATAAGGATGTTAGGAAATTTTTGCAGAGTTGTAGAATTTGTCAAGTTACAAAAGGGAGTAGTCAGAATACTGGAATGTATAAACCTTTGACAGTACCGAAGAGACCTTGGGAAGACATAAGCATGGATTTTGTAATGGGATTACCTAAAACATAGAGAGGACATGCTTCTATATTTGTAGTGGTGGACAGATTTTCAAAGATGGCTCATTTCATACCTTGTACGAAGACAATCGATGCAGTGCATGTAGCTGACCTATTTTTCAAGGAGATTGTGAGATTGCATGGATTACCTAAGAGTATAATTTCAAATAGAGATGCTAGATTCCTTGGATATTTTTGGAAGACACTTTGGAAGAAGATGAAGATAGATTTGAAGTTCAGTTCAACATTTCATCCACAAACTGATGGATAGATAGAGGTAGTAAATAGGAGTTTGGAAAACTTGTTGAGATGTTTGATTGGAGAGAAGGCAAGAAGTTGGGACTTGATTCTGTCACAAGCAAAGTTTGCATACAATAATTTAGTAAATAGGAGTATTGGAAGAACACTTTTTGAGATTGTTACTAGAGTGAATCCTAGAGGAGTGTCAAAACTGAGAGACATGGGAACAAAAGAAAGGAGAAGTGCAGAAGCAGAAGAATTTGCAGATCACATGAAGACAATGCATAATCAGGTGAAGAAGCATTTAGAAGACATGAATAGCAAATATAAGGAGCAAGCAGATGAGAAGAGAAGACACAAAGACTTTGCAGTAGGAGATGAAGTGATGGTATACTTGAGAAAAGAAAGATTTCCATTTGGGACATATAACAAATTGAAGATGAAGAAGTTTGGACCTTGTAGGATACTCAGAAAATTTGATTCAGGAAATGCCTATGAAGTAGAGTTACCGGAGACATTGGGCATATCACCTATTTTCAATATTGCAGACCTATATCAGTATCATGAAGTAGAGTTTAGTGACAGCATGGTAGAGGACTTGAAGAAGCAGTTACCGAAACAAGCATTGGAGCAGATTGAAGACATTATTGATAGTAGAGTTGGATGCAACACTAGAGGAAGACAATACAAAGAATACCTTGTGAAGTGGAAAGGCAAACTAGAAGAAGATTCATCATGGATTTCTCAAGATGAGGTGGACCATATTAGTTCTCCCCTAGCCCCGGCAAAGTGAGGGACTCACTTTTTCAATAACCTCAGATGTCTGATGCAGGAGTAGCCTTGGTTCAAGAGCAATCTTGCATCAACCAAAAACATTTGCATTTCAGTTTGTTTATTTTTTTCCAATTCAGTTTAGGTAGTTCAGTTAGTAGCAGTTTCTGTATTTTGGTCTGCATTCTACCACAGTTGCATTTCACATCTTGCAGAGCTGGACTTAGTATCTAGATTCATTCATGCACATCATGTCCAAATCTCAGAGCATTTGGATTAGATACCAGAAAGTTATCGCTATCAAAAGATCGATTGTTTTCTTAGAACAAAGCATCCTGACAATCTCTAATAATTAGCTAAAGGAGAAGACTTGTGGAGTATTCTTTGACTTATGGAGCTTAATTACACATCATTCAATGATCTATGGTTCATGGCTAACCTTTCCCAAGATCCGTACATCATTCCATTCATTTGTGGAGGTGTTCTATGCATTTAGGTTTGACCTACCCATGTACACATGTTACAACTCTTCATCAAAGTTTATGATCTTCCTTGGCTGATACGGAGTAACCTTATGATCTAGAGATGATATATATTTCTGTAATAGATCCCTAGGAAAGTAGATTTCAAATAGTTAGAAATAGATTCATAATTTCATAGTTTAGATTTGCGTGAAGGGACTTCAAATCTATATCTTGTGTATATTCTGTAATCAGGCCTGAGAGCCTTAATTGTAAGCCTACATGTTGCCAGCTAATCTGTATTTGAATTCTATGATATACAGAATGACTGAAACTGCATTTGTTCTATATCTTTGAGTTGTTTCTGTTGTGTTTACTCTTGCTGCATGGTCTGGACAGTTCATTCTGTGAACCCTCCTACCATGACTGCACCAAATTTTTCATGTTTTAAACTAACCATGTTCAGTTGTCTTTCAAGCTTGAGTTTGAGTTGGGCTGAGTTAGGTTTTGCTTGAGGTTTTATTTTCTAAGTCTTTGTGCTTCTCCTTTGCTTCCTCAGGTAGAGCCTAGGGTTTTATGAAGATTTATTTAAGGGAACATGGCAATGGAGATCATATAAAATCTCACAAGTCTTGCATGCTCCTATTGGGTGTCCAAGAGGGTTTCATGCATGAAGAGCCTGCAGAGATCTGGGACAAAGATAATCATGTTGCATGTTGAGGAGTTCATTTGAAGGAGATACGGTGATTTCATGTTGATAGGAGACCAAAAGGAACTTCTAAGACAGTGCTAGGACCTTTTTGTTCCACAAGAGGCATGGGTATGAGAAGAAGGGTCTAAGATAGCACCTAGGGAGGTTAAGTTTCTAAAATAGTTAGCATGACTGATATAGAATACCTTATCAAGGTTAGCATGTAGAGACAACAATGACTATGAATAGTCATGAAGAATAATGAAGACAAAGGGTTTTCAAGAGCTTGTAACAGTGATTTCAGAGGTCTTCTTCATCATTTAACAAGATTATCAAGCAATATAAGGGGTTTTGAGACTTGAAAGGTACATTCCTATACAAGTCATAAAGATATTAAGGTTTTTGACTATGTATTAGTGTTTGTGGGCAGTGTTGAATGCTTTGTAAGGCCTTTCAAAGTTGTAGTTAAACCCTAGAGTCTTGTAACCTTTGTGAAGAAGTTATGACTATTATGGTGTTGTCCTTAGAATCTAAGGTCTGCCAAATAGTAGTTCATGCATGGACAATGGGTTTAGTGACAACAGGTTCAAGGGATTATCAACATTTTGAGATCCTCATGTGCCAGCTAATAATCATTGTAGACAGTCATAGAAGCATTCTTGTCATGCCTAATAGTCAAGATGACTATCAAAACAATGAAATAACAGTCATGAAAGACAAAGGGACCATTGAAAAACAATCAATCACAACATTATGACAATAACAGTCACAAAGAAACAATCTAGAAATGACTGTCATACAATCTAAGAATAGTCATAATTCAGATGACTATCATGTGAGTGAAAGATCAGTCATGATGACTATCTCAGTAGAATAGTCCTAAAGGACAATCATATAAGATGCAAGGAACAGTCCTAAAAGGATGGCACAAACAATCATAACAAGAGATGAAGTTATAGTCTTGAAGTCATGCCAGTCATAAGATGATTGTCTAAAGGTTTCCAAACATCAAATTATTGGTGGATAGTCACAAAGATAGTGATAGATAGTTCAAGCACATGAGATTCATTAGTATAAGGAAGCCTTAGTAGTAAAAACACATAGTGAAGAAATAGTCAATGATGTGAAGACCCATCAAGCATGGAGGGACAATCCATACCATGAGATAAAAAAAATAGTCATTACAATGACTATAATGAATTTATAAAAAGAAAACAGTCTTAATGACTATCACAAGAATGGGAAAATAGTCACAATGACTGTAGAAAAAGTCACATGCAGATAGGTAAAAATAGTCAACAAGAACCAATGCATGATCAAGTGATAAAGAGGAAGCATGGAAGATCTTCAATAAACAAAGGAGGATCAACATATAGAGGTCTGAACCACATTAAGGAGGATATAAGGTTTTATATAAATACAAAGGAACAATGAACAGAAAGCATGATGACTATCTAAATGTAAGAGAAATAGTCATGTCTCAGTGACTATCATAAGGTGACAAAAGCAAGAACAGGAAAGACTGTCATAAGTCTATCAACAAAATCATATAAAGAGAAATAGTTATTTTGACTATCACAACTAATCACTATCAATATAGAAAATATAAGAGAAGTGAAGAAGCACTTCCAAATCACCTTTCAGAGGCTACAAACTCAGTTTTAGGGCACAAGGAGGCAGTTTTAACATTGAAGAAGATCCTACAGGGGTCATAAATGAAATCAAGGAGGTTTCTAAGCCTTTAAGAGGTAGTTTTGTGCAATTCAAAGACTCCAAAGATAGCATAACTCTTTCCATATGCCCACAAGAATTTAGTGACATAAAACAACATGTCACATGTCCTATTGCTTTGCAAGATGGAGGTTGAGGAGGTTATAAGGTAGTTTGGGTTGTTTGGTTTGTTATAAAGACATCATGGACAACTAGGAGCACTTTCTGGGTATATAGGGGTAGTTTGGAGATGTCCCAAACATCAAGGAGATTTTAGAGTAGTTGGAACATGATTTTAGGAGATGGACGAGGTCAACCATGACATGCAAGAAGTCATATCAGATTAGGAGACTTCTTGGAAGCCTAAAGGAGGTTTGACCCTATTTTGGTCATAATTGTTCATCCCATTTTCACTCTTATTGTCTCCCCATGTTGGGATGAGTATAGGAAAGGATTAGGTAGTCTTTTAGAGTCAGTTCTTTCATGTTTTTGAGCTCTAGAAGCTAATAAGTAGTACTATAACTCAAAGTTCTGCTATAGAACAACACATTGTTACATCTTTTTCAAGCAACAAGGATACTTTTTCAGACATATTCTACTATAAGAACACATATTTTTTCAAATATTTTACCTTCTCTACTCTTGTTTCATTGTTTATGAGTGAATATAGATCTATGTTTATGTGATGTTCAATGCAAATCCTTAAACAAATGTCTTATTTGATACTTTTGTCCCAAGATACTTAATGTTTTTGTGTTAGTATGAGTTGTGTCATGATATAAAATGGTCTTGGTTGTGAAAATACACAAAATTTCCTTCCTAAAACTGTAAAATATCAACGCTTCTCATTAAATACTGATCAACAAACATCAAATGAGTGTGAGTTGTGTGTAAAACAACTAGTTTATTGAGATTTTGTGTGTCAAACAACAATAATTTAAATCTCAAACTTTTGTGAATCACCTCCATAAAACATAGGTTCAGTTTATGTATTTCTTTCCTCTTTTTTTGACAAAACAATAGTAGCACATTAAGTTTTAGGTGGAGTACCAAGGGAACCAACCCTCTTTGGAGACTCATCCTAACCTATAGGTAACCCACATGCCTTAGGATGTTTCCATGCTTATCAATTGAGGAGAGAACGATCTATCATTATCCAAAGGGTGCACTCAAGAGTGATAACAATTTGTTTGGTTCTAATGTCTTATAACCTTATGTAGAGTTATTATATTTTGGCCTTGCTTCTTAGATCACCTTAGTAGTGTTCTTTTATCCAATGTCTGTGAGAGTCACTGATTGACTCAAGCGACCAAGATCACCTGCAAAACCAAGGATTTACCTTCTACAAGAGAAAAAAGAAAAGAGGACGAATTTGCACAATATTGGATAAAATAATGAAATTGGATTAATGGATTACATGTGACATCTTTATTTTATATTTTTAAGATAAGAAAACCCTAGGTGACTTAAGAAGCCCCAAGTAAACTTAATAAAGTGTAAATAAATATTCAATTACACCAACACCCCCCTTAAGTGCAACTTAGGGAGAATGAAAAACATGCAAATAATTTAATGACAAAGATGGGTCCCGACTACAAGGCCATGTTAGGTACCCATGTACAAACATAATCTCACAAATAGAGAAAAGGAGAAAAACCTAGTGAGAGAAAGCTCCTCTCCAAAAGAGAGAAAAAAGAAAAATAAGTGATGGAAGGACCTAACATCAAAATCCCCCAAGAACTAAATCCACCATGAAGATACAATCAATAAATATATACAACCTCCCATAAGAAAGGATGTAGAAAGAAGGTTTAGTGACCCCCCATAAGTGAGAAGAATGAAACCTCGTGTAAGGAAACACTCCCTCCCAACATAGAGATGAGAAGAGAGACTGTGCAACCACTCATCAAGATGACTCCTGAAGTGTTGGTAGATGCTTGACAAAGAATGAAAATGAATATCCATGAACGTTGAACCACATTCCTCCACTTGGGAAGAAATATAACTGCAGATGTGTGTAAAATGTCTTCCCATTCTAGATAGGAATATGTAGGAAGAAGAATAAAAGTCTCTAAACTCTGCATATGATCTAAAGATAATAATGATGCTCCCAAAAACTATTCAAATGTCTCCAATCCACTGTTAAATGGAGGATGAATAAAAATATCTAAAAATGATGATGGTGATACAACTCCATCGAAGCTATCATCAAAGAGGAACTCAATACCCTCCAAAGTATCTCCTAAAATCTGTAATGTGGGACTCTACAAATAACAATGATATATATGGTAGAAATGTGTCCCAATGAGCTATCTCTAGAAGACTGATAATGTCCTACTACAAGGAATCACTGGAGGCTCTCAAAGAAGCAACCCTAGACTTAGATGGAGCAACATATTATGATGAAATATCTACACATGTTGGGTTAGAAGAATCTGGCAAACTGATGCCATTGGCATTGCACAACTGTCTCAACTGATGAAGCTTAATTAGAGATTTTAAATCATCAATCTTATTTTGCATGCATTAATCTATGGTATTCCTTTTTCTCCACAATAATCACATTTGAATTTACACAAACTAGGAGACATGATTACACCAAAAATCTAAAGTGTAGAAAAATATATGCTAATATAAAGCCCATGAAAAAATCAAAACTTCTCCTGGTGCAAGTATGTCCAAGTTATCAAACAAAAGCCATAAAACTGACAAACTAAATGAAAGATATCTAGGACTGAATTTGGGAAAAAGTGCATGGATGGTTGTGTAGAGCTCCTCAATACCTTTCCAATGTCAAAAGGATCGTAAAAATTGGAGATCGTGGAAAAAAGTTATGAGCTAAGAAGCCAAAAAAGGTATCTAAACTTCAAATAGAAATAAATTATACCATCAGAAAAATCTAGGAAAAATACCTACACCACTGGATTATTCTCAGATCCAACTTTTCAATGCTTATTTGTTTATGAAAATCTGACTTTGTTTGCCTGATTTATGGAAAAAAGAAGAAAATGTCTCCTTTAGGGCAAAAAATGGACAAAAGACGGCCCTATGCATTATTTTGGTGGCTTTTGGGTGGCATCATCGGGCCTAGTGGCAATTAGGCAGTACTTGGGTGGCATATGGGTGGTGGGGTGGTGTGGCGATGGCCGACGGGTTGACAAAACTTACGACGATGGAGATCGGGCAACGTTCTAAGCGATTTTCTAGCAGAGATTTTTGTTTGGTGGTGGCAGAGTAGATTTACACTGGCGGTACCCTGTATTACTAGGGGTGGACTAGAATTATGGCCATATGTGTGTCTGGGTGGCCTAGATCTAGCTCTACCAAGCCCTTTTAAGGGTCAATTAGGCTGAATTTCAAGCCAGAATCTTGTCTGTGAGCCCAAAACTAGCCTACGGGCCCAAAACATTTTTAATTTTTTTTTCTTTGAAAAAAGCGTATGACCCAGGGTGTACAGGTGCCATATGGACCTGGGAGGATTGTTTTGCCTTTTCTTCTTCCAGACTGAATTTTAGTGAATTAATAGTCATTTTTAGGGTTTTTGGGCCTTCTAAGCACGATGGTAGGGCCAGATTTGACCCAAAATGCTCTAAAATTCAACTTTCCTCTAGATCTTGAAAAAAAGGTATATGCTTCAAACCTTTGTAGATCTGGCCTATGAAGCTCAAATCAAGCCAAATAAAAGGCTAATCTAACTATTTGGATTGCTCTGAATCTAATGGAAGGCTTTGTTTTACATAGAATTACACCCAACAAATGACTCTTGCTTGATTTTCTCTAGATATGAGAAGGGTCTTGTAGATCTGAAGCTCTGATATCATGTGAGAGTCACTAATTGACTCAAGCCACCAAGATCACCTGCAAAACCAAGGATTTACCTTCTACAAGAGAAAAAATCAAAGAAGATGAATTTACACAATATAGAATTCAATAATTAAATTGGATTAATGAATTACATGTGACATCTTTCTTTATATTTTCAAGATAAGAAAAACCTAGGTGACTTATAAAGCCCAACATAAAATTAATAAAGTGTAATCAAATATTTAATTACACCAACAATGTCTATATGTTTAGTTTTTGATCTTTATCTCAAAGCTTATTTCATTTGTAATTGTGTTTCTAGATCAATTGTAAGATATGATGTTGTGTCATTTATCCTTTCAAACACTTTCAAGTCTTCTTTGTGTGGTGAAAATCTAGTTAAGTTCTCTAGTTTGGTCTAGTTTGGCCATAATCATCCATGATAATCTTCTTACTATCATTCATCATTTTAATAGGTTGTTATTTTTTATTGGATGTCTATTAGTTATGAAATTGTTACAATTGGTGTTAATGCTAGTCTTTATCTACTTAATTTTCACAACCAAGTTTTCCTTTAGTTGTGTTATCAAGTGTAGCAATCAAATTTATCATAAAGTCTATATTAATTTATTGATTGACTAATTAATCAACTTCTATACTTTTGTGGACTAACTTAAGTAGTAATCATCAATCTCTAGAAGTTTTGAAAGGGTGTAACATGGCTTAGATTTACATTATGTATGAGATGCATATACAATAGACACTTATTTGGATGATTTTGGTTGGGCCATATATTTGAAGTGTTGTAATAATGAGTTCATGTACTGACATGATGTACATTTATGCATTAAAGTTTTACTTTTGTGTTGAGGTAACATGGCACTGTCTTATGGATTGTGATAGCACGGTCACACGAAACATGAACAATTACCCATTTCAACCATCAAGTGAGAATCAAGTCTCTGCACAGCTTACAAGGCCTTGACATAACTTCTGCCATTAAAATGATAGGAACTAACATGCAACACATTAATGACAAGAATGAATTTAGACTTCTTTCTAACCAGCTACCAGAACTGTCCACACACTTGATACAGAGACATAAAGCATAAGAAATTGATCTTTCATTTCATTTAGCCAACTTGGTCTCTATTACAAAATATCACAAAACTATTCTAAGTCACATCTACACCTTAATCTCTTTGGCCTCTCATCGACCTTTACCTCCTCGCTGATCTATACTATTTGGCCCTTGGCCACATTCAATCTCCTCCTCTCAGTCTAGTTTATTCTTTTCTGTCACCATGCTCATCATTATACTCAATCTCTCCTTTCTCTTGATCTCTAAATCTGCCACTTATTTCCTTTTAACTCTTGGCCTCTTATATCTGCAAGGATCGACCACTCTTCTTGTTATCAGCCTCTCTGTTCATTACATACGACCAATCTGATTATTGGCCTGGCGGCCTCTTCCTCTATCATTCTCCCTTTGTTGCCTATCGACCTCCTTTCACCACTTCTCCAATATGTGTGGCCTCACTAAATTTTGGCCTTCTACTCTCTCTCTTAGCCTTTCCTAATATGTTCGTCCCCATCTAATTTTCTGATGATATTCTTATCGGCCTAGTGGCCTCTTCCTTTACCTCTCTCTCTCTATTTGTTCACCTACTACCTCTTAGATATATGCAGCCTCCTCTTCCATTCTATCTCTTCTGCATACAACCTTCTCTTCCTAAAGCATCGATTCTGTGATGGCCAACTATTCTCCTCCCACGACTATTCATTAACTATTTTCTACCTTCTTCCTATTTGGCATGCGTGGCTGTTATTGTTCCATTATCTATTCTTAGTCGTGTGCCTTCTTGGCTTAATTGGCCTTTTCTTCTGCATGCAGCCTGTTTCTATTTTTTCTTCTGTCGCTTTGTCTATTTTTGGTTCTTTCTACCTTTCTCCACCTTCCACTGTTAGTCACTAACCGTTCCTCTTTGTTTCAATATAGAATCTCTCTTTATGACACCATCAACATCATGGCTAGCACCTCCTCAAAATAGCCAATGAACCTTCCTGCTGCCAACTTTGCACATTGTACCCGATTCTGGATATAATCACCACTTTCTCCATTATTGACTTTCTAGAAATTAATAATCAATTATTATTGTTCCTGTTGCCTTAGAGACAAGCACTTCCTTCCTCATGCTTTCTGTTATTGACTTGACACATCAGACCCCAAATCTTAAATGCTTAAACAATGTTAATGGATGCCCCTGCATCAAACTCCCCAGGGGACAAAAATCATGTGCTCCGGTACATGTGTTCCTCTGCAAACTTACTCAAACCTTTTCTTCCTCTTTTTCCATAATTTCTCTATCCCATATGCATTGATCCTTGAACATTTTTGTGCAACACTATGAGCTACAACACTTATGATCCACCTCCACTCTCAAATTCTCCTTTCATTAAACAAATCATAATCAAGTGGAAAAATTATAACAACTCCCATTTCATTACCAATACTTACCATTCGTATATCATCCTCAATAGGTTCACTTGTCATATCTTCCAACCATTCTTCCCTCATGGTCATTTGCTATAACACCACATCATTTTTAGCTTCATCTTTTATCATCTCACCCTCCAAACCTACAACATCTTCAATCTTCATTTCTGTAACCATTTCTGCATCATTGCCTCCAATCTTCAATGCTGTCCTACTTAAGCTCACACCTTTAATCTTCTCATTCCATTCTTGCTCAATGGCTGCCAACTTCTTCCATAAATCTTCTTCTATGCTTTCCTTTACTGCTCCATCTTCTGATCTTATCTCTTCTTTGCTTTCATTCTTCTTTTGTTTGCTTTCTTGCTCTGGAACTATGGCTGCTCCATCATCATCTTCTTCCTCTATAGCTTCTTGCTAGGTCAAATATGCATCTTCAACACATACCTCTGTTGTCTTCCTTTTCCATACGACTCTTTTATTCCACTTTTCCTCCTTTCTGTCATACCCGTATCTTGCAATTTACCTTTGCCTACATTCTTGTCTTCTCAAATATCTATTTCTCCTTCTCTCTTTTTTATCTAATAATCTCCTCATATTTTCCTCATTATTATGAATTTCATTCAAAGCTTTATCAACATAAAAATCAGATTTCTTTCCTCTTTCCTTGCCTACACTTGGCTTCTCTCGCTGCAACTTCACTATATGATTCTTCTCTTTCTTGCCATCCTCTACTAGATTCATCATGCTTCCAATTCCTAGGAGTTTGTTCTCCTTGTCATGCCTCCAATTCTTTATCTTTTTCGCAACACATTTGTTTGTTGTTGCTTGCTTTACCACCCACACTCTAGCATTGGACTGATGTCCTTTCCTTGCTACATTCGACCTTCTCTTTCCTTGTTCTTCTTTCATCCACAAATCATTTTCTCTAGGCCTCTTTGCTCGCCATCTCAACCTTACATCAGGTTGCCACTTATTCATCTGCACATCTCTCTTTCTATGCACTTTCTTGTTAGCATCTACACAATCAAAAGTATTCACTTCTTTACAACTCAATTGTTGTTTTTCATCAATCTTCTCCTTTTGCCAATGTGGCACTACATATCTATGATCCTTAATCACATTTACATCTTCCAAATTCTTTTTCTTATCAACTTGCCTATCCACATTCTCATTTCTACATTCATAATCAAAAGTAACAATTTTACCCCCATTCCTCTGTGCAAGGATCTGTTGTCCCAAATTGTATCCACCTTCAACTTCTTGGCTTTTCAACTTTTTTTTCTTTTCAAGCATCTTGCTCTGCTACTACAACATCTTTAAATCCATCATGAAACTCTATGGTTTCCTCTTCATCTTCATCATCAGACTAAATGTCTTTAGCATCAATCTGCTCTTCACTTTCAAGTTCTCTGTAATGCACCTCTTCTTGGCATTCTTTTGCCATCAAGCTTTTCTCATTCACATCTTCCACTCATTCTTCAGGAGCTATTCTTGCCCCAACTTTTATTATCTTCAAGGTCTCATTCTCGACCTTCTTCCACACATTCTTCATACCTGCATACCAATCTACAAACATAACATTAGCAAATAAAATGAGAGACCACAGTGTCTCTATCAATGTCCTCCTCATGGACATTCTTCCTTCTTCATTTCTCTTTTACTCAAGTGCTACCTACTGCACCTTTTCCTCTTTCTCTTTTCTCATATTCTATTCAGTGAGAACTCTCTTGACCTCTTCCAGTCTATCTTGCTCCAATGGCAACTCTCTGCTATCCCGATCTCTGTGGGCACTCTTTTCATCCTTCTCTCCTCTTCTCAAGGCATCTCTTCTCTGCCTTTTTCTCCTTTCAACAATTTCTTTTACAGGCCACTTTACTTTCTTACTCATTGGCCAAACCCAATAATATCCTTGGTCTTGCTCTTCATACCATTGTTTCACCATCATCAGATCCCTCTTCAACTCTGCCAGTTCTCTTTCAGTTAGCAACAACAATACAATACACAACCTTCAAAAGATGAAAGAAGATAGAATAACACATTAAACATTCACACTCATATCTTTCTGTGCTCTGATACCAATTTGATAGCATGGTCACACGAAGCATGAACAATTACCCATTTCAACCATCAAGTGAGAATCAAGTCTCTGCATAGCTTACAAGGCCTTGACATAACTTCTTCCATTAAAATGACAGGAACTAACATGCAACACATTAATGACAAGAATGAATTCAAACTTAGTTCTAACTAGCTACCAGAGTTGTCCACACACTTGATATAGAGACATAAAGCATAAGAAATTGATCTTTCATTTCATTTAGCCAACTTGGTCTCTATTACAAAATATAACAAAACTATTCAAAGTCACATCTACACCTTAATCTCTTTGGTCTCTCATCGTCCTTTACTCCTCGTTGATCTATACTATTTGGCCCTTGGCCACATTTGATCTCCTCCTCTCAGTTTAGTTTTTTTTTTTTCACCATGCTCATCATTATATTCAATCTCTCCTTTCTCTTGCTGTCTAAATCTACCGCTTATTTCCTTTTAACTCTCGGCCTCTTATATCTACAAGGATCGGCCACTCTTCTTGTTATCAACTTCTCTGTTTATTACATATGGCCAATCTGGTTATCGGCCTAGAGGCCTCTTCCTCTGTGGTTCTCCCTCTATTGCCTATCGGCCTCCTTTCGCCACTTCTCCAATACGTGTGGCCGCACTAAATTTTGGCCTTCTACTCTCTCTCAGCCTTTCCTAATATGTTCAGCCCTATCTGATTTTCTGATGATATTCTTATTAGCTTGGCGGCCTCTTCCTCTGCTGCTCTCTCTCTCTCTCTATTTATTCACCTACTACCTCTTAGATATATGTGGCCTCCTCTTCCATTCTCTCTTCTGCATACGACCTTCTCTTCCTAAAGCATCAAATCTATGACAACCAACTATTCTCCTCCCACGACTGTTCATTAACTATTTTCTGCCTTTTGCCTATTTGGCCTGTGTGGCTATTACTGTTCCATTATCTATTCTTAGCCATGTGCCTTCTTAGCTTAATTGGACTTTTCTTCTGCACGCAACCTGTTTCTATTTTTTCTTCTGTCGCTTTGTCTATTTTTAGTTCTTTTTACCTTTCTCCACCTTCCACTGTCAGTCACTAACCATTCCTCTTTGTTTCAATATAGAGTCTCTCTTTATGACACCATCAACATCATGGCTGGAACCTCCTCAAAATAGCCAACGAACCTTCTTGCTACCAACTTTGCACATTGTACCCGATTCTGGATACAATCACCACTTTCTCCATTATTCAACTTTCTAGAAATTAATAATCAATTATTCTTGTTCCTGTCACCTTGGTGACATGAGCTTCCTTCCTCATGCTTTCTGTCATTGACTTGACACATCAGACCCCAAATCTTAAATGCTCAAACAATGTTAACGGATGCCCCTACATCAGATTGTAGAAAATCTATAAATGGTGAAGATGGACCCATGGAGATATTTAGATCTTCTAATTGCCTTCAATCTAGATGCATTGGTGAAGATCTTATCATCCATGTAGTGGGATCTTAAACTCCTAGAAATAATTGCTATTGTTGTTTAAGCTAACATTGTATGGCAATGAGCCATTACATAATTAGATTAAAAGTTTACAATGGGTCCAAATGGGAGTTCCTTATTAGATCTCACATGCACAAGGTTCCATTTGGTAATACACACAAAGTCTCTTCACTGGATGTGAGGGTAAAGTTTTTCTTAGTTGAAAGATAAATTTAGAGCCCTAAACTATTGTTTGATGGTGTTAATTTATCTTTAAGATTGTATTATTTCAATAAAATTTCATAACTATCTATTCTAATGAAAGAACATATAAACAATAGTTTTTTAATCTATGTTTATTGCAAATAATATAAGAGCTGGGGGAGGAACTTGAAATTGATTAATCTAAGGAAAAACAAAGAAAAGGGTTAGAAAAACATGTCTCATGTGAAATATGAGACCCAAAATGGACTTTGGAAGGTTGGAAAATGGTACATGGTGATTTTAAGTAAATTTTGAGAACTACTAATTTTGGGGGCACTCGTATTCAACCTAAATCAATCATGTCTAGTTGAAAAAGTTTATGAATGGCCCTAGACACTAATGTCATTTCTAGGCAGTTGATTCCATTACTCTAGTAGATCATTTTTTTTGAGTTACTCATTTGATTTTCATGAGCTTCTTGGTGGTTACATAATATTCACTTAGCCTTTGATACTAAGATATTTGTAGAAAAACTTATAAGAGAAAGGAAAATTTGGCTTGTGCATTTGAGACTATCTTAGTCACTTATTTGGCTTGTTTTAGCCCCTACAATATGAACTTAGAAAACTATAAGTTATGTATCCTAAGTGTGGTATTCTTTGTGTGTACAAGGATTTATTATTACCAAATAACCCTAGGAGGATGTCTAGCTAAAGTGGCGTGTGCTTGTGCAATGGAGGAGATATGGAGATGAAAATCTCTCGTGAGCCAAGGGGCTCATTTGGAAGAGATTTTTGATCCATAATGATGCTAGATTTAGGAGATAAAGGAAATCTAAAACAATGGAGGATTGGTATGGGAGATCTTGGAAAGGAAATTCCTAGTGAGTGTGGGAGAGGTTTTTGGAGCAAGCTATGGATGAGGATAAAATGAGATTAAGGAAGGCTTCAACTATGGACTATTTCCAATTTTTTAGCCATATAGGAAATTAGGAAAATGATGAAGATCTAAAAATGTAGTATAGCCTTTTGAGAAGAAAAATTAGTAAGTTTTAGCAAGAAAGAATGAGTTAGTGAGTGTGAGAGATGAATGTAATGAGGAAAAAGGCTTTCCAAATGTTTAAATAAAGTCTTTTAGGACAAGTGTTTATTAAAAAATTTACAAGGGGCAAGATTAGGGTTTAGGAGTTTGAGAGATAAGATTTTAAAATTTTAACAATGATAATAGTTCTTGGGGGTTCTTGTGTCCTTAGTAACCAACAATTAAGACTTCAAGGAGGGGTTTCTAATAGAGAATGGTGATTTTTCATGTTTGCATAACTCTATAGAGATTGGTATAGGCCTAGAAATTGGAAAAATGATACCTAAAACATGACTAGGGTCATGGACATGGAAATGAGTATAAATGTAAGATGTAAATTGCAAAGTAGGAATTTTTTTATCTTAAAATTTTCCCCCACTTTAGCGGGATGATGGAACTAGGTGACGTACACTAAAGTAGAGAACATTGCAAAAATTATTAAAATCTATAAAGGATAATGTAAAGGATATATGTAGGAGCCCACATTCTTTGTCTTCTCTTCACTTTTCCTTCACTTCAATATACACTATAATCATGCAATGCACTCAAGGAAGAAAAGAAACAAAAAAACTATACATTAAGAGGAATTATGCTAAAAGAAATGGAAAGAAAATACTGAAAGGAAACCATATTCACATTGAAACATTCAATATATCTACTATAGTAGCACAAGAATTAGATAATGAACTATATCCATGAAGGGTTACATAGAGGAGGAGTATGAGGTTATGAATGAGCCTAGAATAAAATGTAGAGTAGGAGGCACCTTGGAAAATGTGTGGTTATGCCATAACCATTAAGTTGTAAAAGAGGTAATGGTGATGTCATTGCCACTAAATAGGGGGCTAGGCCAACATAAATATTTGTGCAACCTAATCCATTATTTCTCAAGTGCCATCAATATAATTTCCCTATATGAAGAAATGGTCTCCATGCATCTAATGGGAATTATGTCAATTTTGGAGTTGATGACTTTTTTCAAAGGGTGACCATCATCCTTAGTCAACATCATTTATTTTTGCTTGTTTATATTGTGATAAAGGGGTATATGACATACACTCCAACTTCTTTTCTATATTTTGGATCTAACCATGCATCACCTTCTAATGGAAGGAGATAAGACTAGGTGACCACCAAGTAAGTGATCTATGAGTCAGAGAGAAGATTGATTTCATTTTTCTCTATGTTTGAAAGATCTCAAAATTCAATGCTAAAATAAAGGAGTAGGTTGTGATAATTAGTGAAGTGTTAACCCTCTTGGAGGAAAATCAACACATGATGGAAGAGGGATTAAGTTCTTTACAAGTTGGTTTGATTGCTATGAGTTTTGATAGTGAGGCCTTGAAGGCCTAAGGGGAGCTCAATGACAACACTTTCTATCATATTTGATTAATGTATTATGCTCTTCATAATATGTGTGTTTACATGGGAGCGACACTCCCTAACCTTGGGTCTAAGAAGTAGTTGAATTAGGGTGGTGGACCAATGGATTAGTTGTTAGATTCAAACATTAATGTAAAGTGATGGACAAGTGTTAATCACCCATTAGATGAGTATTTCCCAATAACTATAAATTGAAGCATTTTCCCTTGAGTTTAGATCTCTTTCCATCTTCTATGTTCTAATGTCCATGTGTAGTCTATGGTGTTAATTGTAGTATGTCTTAAGTTGGTAATGTAGGTGGTAAGTGTCTGTAAATATTTTTGAAGGGTGGTGTAATGAAAGTCCATAATGTAAGGACTAATTCTCCTATAGTAGCATTATTTTTTGGGGGGTATCTATGTTCAAACCTTTGGGGTCACTCTTATTGACTTTATATATATATATTTATATATTGATTAGTGGTTTTGTTAGGTGTTTCTTATTGAAGAAGCTCCCAAATGCACATGTAAAATCCTTTTTTTAATATATATAAGGACTGTTAGAAATGAAATCAACACTACTTCAATGGAAATCTAATTCAATATAAATTTATGTAATATTTAACTGTGTGTTATTAATGGAGATTGTAACACAGAAACAAAACTATGCTTCACAGAAATGCAAAATTAGAAATATGAACACATAACACAATGTTTAATGTGGAGAAAACCCTTTCAGGTAAAAAAATCCACACAGGAAAGAGGCCCAATGTTTGTATTAATCTAAAAATGATTTACAATACAACAACACTTCAACTCTCTCCACCAGTCTTCAATCTGATAGCATTCTGGCAGCACCTGAGTACCTAAAATATGTATTGCAGCAACAAATACATGGAAAATACTTATAGAAACATTTTCCAACTCATCCTAGGCATTCACCTTCTCTCTCCTATGATTCTCCAACCTGTAAACATTAATTACCATCTTACAAGCATCTTACACTTGTCCAAAAATAGTCATGCAAAGGTTGGGGTCCCAAGACTAAATCTAGCCTCTTACAACATCTTATGACGCATCATAACCATCATAGATTCCACAAAAGAGTATCTTTCTAAGATAGGAACCTTGGGCTAAATATAGGAAATATACAACTGACATATCCGTCATAATGCATCATAGAATCTCAGAATCTTATGACAACTTGCAGCTGTCATAGATTCACTCACCAAATATTATGATAGTTGTCATACATGCCAAAAATAGTATATTCCTCAAGGGAGCACGCCTATCCTCATTTACTTTGAGTTTTTACATTTACCAACCGTAAATGTCACTCTGTAACTGCCGCTGGTAACTCCGAAATTACAACTATCAATGAGACTACTTCATTCCCTTATGGGTAATTACAAATAACAAATAATAAATGGAATAAAATACATTATTGGAATTTACAAGGTTAATGGCACCTTATTCCATCAAGGGATACTAAAGCAATTTGCCTTAAAGTAGTACCTTCAATTTTTATTTATCATTGTCTAAAATAAATTTACAGCTTGATTAAATAGACTTTTTGACAAATTCTAGTTCATTGGTTAAAAGTTTACAATATTTTCTATATACTTTGCTAATTTTGACTCTAGAACCCAATGGGTAGGGCATTTATATGAAGGCAACTAATCATTCTTAACCTTTTGAAGTCTATTGGTTTGTAGGATACTTTATTTCCTTCTAGTTAGCATTAAAAATTGTAAGAGATCAATATTGATTAATTTGAATTTGAGAAATTCATGAAGTATATACCCTTTCTTAAGCTTAGTGGTACTGAGTCTTTCTAATCTATTGTATTTAAGAGATCTTGATTTACATAATCATTGTAAAGATAACATGCATAATAAATAGTGACAAATGATTTGTTATTATCATGCATACAATATAGTTTACTTTCTACAATTTTAGGGTCAAGTAGAGCCTAAAGTGTATAAGGGTCACCCATACTTGTTAAGTGGCCCAAATTCACTTGTAGTTTGACCATGAGAATTAACCTAATTTTTAACTTAATGATTCTTCTTCAATGGAGCTCTATCTGGTCTATTTCTCTAGAATTGAAGGATGTGAACTTGGAGTACTAATAAAGAGTAGTCTTACTAACACATGTAGACCCTATACTAGGTACAAGGCACCAAAATAATAGAAAAAATAGCCCAAAGATGTACCACATGTTTGTAACTCAATGGAACCCTAAGGAAGGAGCGACAAGTCAAAATCATTATCTCTAACATTTTCCTTAAGATTGGTTGGTGCCTCTAAGGAACAAGTTGATATAGTCATCCCCTTACAAGGGGAGCTCTCAAAGATCAAATTGATCCCAAATAGAGAAATTAATATGCATTGAAATACGTTGCTTTTGCTTGTAGATATATAGGTAAAACCTTGATTCTTTTTGTAGATATTGACAAAGCCCAAAAGAGACTAGACTCATCTCACATATGAGAGAAGATGAATAAAAAAGTGTGCTAGTTATTGACTTTCATCTCACATATGGAATAAGCCAAATCCCAAAAATCTAATATCTAAAATTTGACCATCATGATGAGGGTTGTCTATTAGATAATGCTAATTATAATTCACACATTTGCCAAGGCTAAACATAAGTCAATACTCATGGGTAAATAATACTATGTTGATTCAATAAATATAGGATGCCATATAGGGACATATCAAGTGCTTATTTTGCAATTCCATCTCGTACATGTTATGTAAGTCTATTTCATTCATTCTATGCAAGTCTAAAGATAAAAAAAAATTAACTAAATCTTGTGAGAGATTCTTCCATATTTAGATGTATCAAAAACATATAAAAATGTTCCAAAGGTATCAAAATTCATATAAATACATATATCTCTGAACCGACTTTCAATGGTGAAAAATGGATTCACATGGAGTCTAAATGCAAAAGTTATGACCTTTAGAAGATAAAATTGAAAAAATGAACGCATGACACTCAAATGAACACTAGGAAGTGTTAGGAGGTAGATAATTTTGGGTGTCTATAGTAGATATAAAGGTAAAACCTTGATTCTTTTTGTAGATATTGACAAAGTCCAGAAGAGACTAGACTCATCTCACATATGAGAGAAGATGAATAAAAAAGTGTGCTAGTGGTTGACTTTCATCTCACATAATAAGCCAAATCCCCAAAAATCTAATATTTAAAATTTGACCATCATGGTGAAGGTTAGCTATTAGATATAATTCACACATTTCCCAAGGCTAAACACAAGTTAATACTCATGGGTAAATAATTCTATGTTGGATCGATAAATATAGGATGCCATAGGGACATATCAAGTGCTTAATTTGTAATTCCATCTCCTATATGATATACACAATTCCATCTCCTACACATTATATAAGTCTATTTCTTGCATTCTATGGAGGTCTAAAGAAGTCTATTTCTTCCATTCTATGGAAGTCTAAAGATCAACAAATTAACTAAATTGTATGAGAGCTTCTTCCATATTTAATATATCAAAAACATATAAAAATGTTCCAAAAATATCAAAATTCATATAAATACATATATCTCTAAACTTGACTTTAATGCTTAAAAGATTACTTATAAAAACAAACCCATGACACTCAAATAGACGCTAGATTTAGTTGAATATATAACCTAAACAAACAATTTGTTTAGTGAACAGAAAATGAAAAATTCTCCCAAATTTATGTTGAGAGTTTTACTTCTACGGGGATACAAACTCTAGTATTGGACTTACGGTAGGCGGCCCACCTCACATCTTCTCATTGATTAGGTTTATTTCAGTTGAGTAGATAGAAAAGGACAAAATTTAGGTAAGCTACGAGTGTAGTGCGTATGGTTCATTGCATACGAATAGCGTGTTATAGGAAAAACAAACCCCTGGTTTTCACAATCTAGAACTTATTAAGACTAGTGGGTAGCCAAGGAGTCAAATTTTCATTCAGCGTAGACAAAACGGCCTCCTACCAAAATAATTGCAATTAAGTTGGTCTTAGTGTGGCTTAATCCCTAATTATTTTGATTCAATGGACTATGGTTCACGCTTTTATAGTTTTAGTAAATTAAGACATTTTCGTTTTATATTTATTTTTAGTTTTGTTGTGGATTTTTTTTCCCTAATGTTTAATTGGGCTTGTTTTGGGCTTGTTTTGTGTATAATATTATTTTAGTCTTGTACCTAGTTTCTATTAGGCTTAATTCATCATTGTAAAATGAGATTGAGCTATGTTTATAGCTTTTTATTTGTTTAAGATTGGATTGCAATGTTCATCTATACTTTGGATAGGACCTCACTTATAACATAGTCTTTTTAATTTAAATCTTATTTCTTGCTTTCCCAAGTCGACGTTTTCAAAGAATATGGTCGCTACCTATCAACTTGTATCCTTAAAGAGTTTGAATTGAGCACCTTATATCTTGTATTTAAGGACAACTCTAAGCCATTAGTTTTGGTCAATTATCTCATTAGAGCATTTCATTTGCATCGCATCAAATAGAGACCCAGAGCTTGCATTAACACTTGCATCCATAGGAAAAGGCAAAGGGACAAGGATAAACTAAGGACTAAAAGGTGGTAGTGTGAACACTAAAAAGATAAACCAAAAGAAGATGGTTAGACAAGCCTAATTCACCATTCTAAGTCACCCCAAGACTAGGCTAAAGAGTGATGCATAAACTAACTAAATTGCACTCTATCACTATGCAAAACTCTTGATTTGCCCTATGATATGCTAAACTATATGTGAATTACTAATGTCAAGTGCTCAATGAGGCAAAATTTTATTACATTCAAATTGCTTGTTGGAAATGAAGGGGAAGGGCTCAATTTATAGATTTTTGCAGGTGAGGATGGAGGGCTAGGATCAATTTTGAAGATCAAGGGCTCACATTGCTTAAGGATCCACAAACAAGAAGAATTAGACAAGTGGCACAAGCAGATTTCATAAGGGAGATGCTCCAAGATTCGAAGGGAGATCAAAGGATGAGATTGAATAGTTGAATGGATGGATGGTTAGGATTGGGTAAGTGTATGACATGTAAGGCCTCATTTATGAAAAGACATGGTTTGAATTTTGTGAGGAATTTAAAATTTGGAGGAGAGGACAAGTGTAATTTTAAATTCCATGCAATAGTGCCACATGTAATTTAAAATTGGGGGAATAGTGGAAAGAAGGACAAGTATGACAAAAGGAAGATTTGCCCATACTTCAAAAGCACCACTTGTCATGTACATGCATGTACATGAGATGACAAATGTCCATCTAGAAGCATAGGGGAAAGAGGTAATTTAGGTTTAAGTTAATTAACCCATGTGCACACACTTAGGAGAAATTAATGATTGATTACAAAAGTAATCAAAAGTGGAAAAAATAGGTAATTAAATAAATAGGTATATTTAATTTAATTTAATTTTTTAGAGGTGAATGTGAACTATATAGTCTTTTAAATGGATATTTGATTTTTGGACTATAGTAGGAAAAAATGATTTTTGTGATAAGGAGAGATGAGAAAATATTATTAATTAACATATGCGTTGGGTAGAATAGTGGGAATTATTTGATTTGGAATGATTTATTATGCAGGTGATGACAGAAGGTGGCTGTGACCATTTTTAGGTGTCTACATTTTGCCCCTCTTTGATGTGGCATCATAACTACCAGGTGTTGGTGGCGTATCAAATAAAATTTGTATTTTAATTTGGCCCACTCGGTCGATGGAAAAGGAAAATGTGGTGAGGTGATTGCCCCCTTGAGAGATCGATGAAAAAAAAATCGTCGATGTCTTGAAATAGGGAGAAGGGATGACAGGATGATAAGTTAGGAAGAAATTGACATGCACAAGAGGAAACAAGTATAAACAGAGGTGGAGGAAAAATGAGGACAGGGGGGGAAAATTAGGTCTCGGAAGAATGATTAGGGAAAACAAGGCTACAAATAGGGGTTTGGGGGGCCCACACTCCTCATTTGTTTATATCCACATGGAGAATTTTGATTAGAGGAGGAAAAAGTTAGTTGGACGAGATGGAACAAATTCCATGTGAGGAGCATCGAGGGGAGTGCATGTGCGAGTACTTATGGTGGGCGGCGACAGGCGAGCCAGTGAGTCATTGATTAATGATTTGTGATTTTGGGAAATGGTAGTTTAGATGCAATAAATGAGGGGAGAAATAGGGTGTTATTAGGCGCTAAAGGGGTAGTTTAGTGCTTAAGTGTCATGATTAGTGCCTAAGTGGTAGATTTTAGTGCTTAGATAGGGATTAACACTTACTCTAGTGATTAGCACCTTTTGAAGGTGATTAGCATTGAAGGGGAGAAAAGGGGAGGTGGGTAATTAGCACCGAAATAGTAGGGGTTAGCACCAAAGGGGAGAAAGTAGCACCTACACATGGTGTAGAGCTTAGATAGCAGGAATTAGCGCCCAGATAGGCTGGTAGAATAAAAATGATATTAATGAGACGAATTGTGATGATTGCAGGTTGATGAGGATGTGTTGCAGTCCAAGAAGCGTCAACCACCTACCTGTGTGCTCTAGGATCGATTGGATGGGATAGACAGATTCTTTCTACGAATGATGGGTTTACAATGGATAGTTGAGATGCCTAAGATACACACGCATTGGGTGATGATGACAGCTCTGGTGGAGAGGTGGTAGAGCGAGTGGTACGCCAACCTATCACCTACAAGAGAGATGACCATCGCCTTAGAGGATGTGTGGAAGATACTACGTATCCCCATTCATGGAGAGAGTGGTATTGTTAGCAAGAGACACTGTGTGGCTTCATAAGTGTTGTCATTGATGGCAACAAAGTCTATCCCACACATCCGCAGTACATAGTATGCCTATACCAGAAGTCAGATTGAAGATTATCTTGGTCCGGTGAACCAGAACAGAGTATGTAACAAGGTCTGACAATCAAGTCTGGATCTCTCAAATGGTGTAACTCAGTAAGTTGCGGACTTGGACAAGTCAAGAGGGGTATCATGACTACTGTATTCCAAAGATTTAGCCTCCGGTGATAAAGCAAGAAAAAGATATGAGCATCTAGGTGTTGGGTTTCAGTTAGGCAGAGCAGACAGAGGAAGAACTAAC
The DNA here is from genome assembly GCA_027924645.1 of Cunninghamia lanceolata. NCBI lineage: Eukaryota > Viridiplantae > Streptophyta > Pinopsida > Cupressales > Cupressaceae > Cunninghamia > Cunninghamia lanceolata. The sequence goes on from BSBN01001359.1 coordinate 362,725, forward strand.
CGATAGAGTATCAGACTTCAATCTGGATGAGTAAAAGGTGTTGATCAAGCAATTTGTGGGATTATACATTGTTGGCCGACATGATTAATGACTTCTATGCTTAAGATTTTGATATGCATCACAAATCAAGCATGGATTCAACCGACAGATCTATAACTTGCAAATATCTTGAGTGTTCCTATTACTGACTAGAAAGTTGATAAAAATCCTTGATGCGGATATATATACTAGATGGATTCTAGCATGTAAGCATATCTGTTGAAGATGTGAAGAAATAAGGTGCGAAGAAAAGTAGGGATAAGTGTGAAGAACAGCAATTCAAGTCCGGTATGTGACTGAATAACAACATTGAACAGAGGAAGAATGAAGTGTGTCAGATCAATATATTGTGCCTAACCAGAACTGAACTCTTGCATTTGTAGATGCTTCTCATCAGTTTGAACACTTGATTATCTTTTGTAAGTTCTATAGACAGTAAGTCTCTTGTAGGCAGTGTGCCTCTTGTGAGCAGTGTGCTCAGGTAGTGAGCCCTAATTGGCAAGTGCCATTTTGTACTCCTTTATTCTTTTAACAGAGAATACAATCTTGGGTTAGTCACCCCATGGTTTTTCCCTTAACAGGGTTTCCACGTAAAAATCCTTGTGTTATGTGTGTTGATTTTATTTCTGTTCTTATGATTACATATGCTTTCATGTTTTGATATAACACTGAATATTGAGATAACAAAATTAAGAAAATTTTGAGATAACTGATTCACCCCCCCTCTCAGTTATCTACCTTGTTTTCAACAATTGGTATCAGAGCAAGGTTCCTCTGAGAAAAGCCTAATAGCTTGCGGAAGATCTGGGAATCTCAATGGATGCATATGGTCTAAAGGAACAACTTAAGTCTACCCTAAATGATCTTGAACAATCCCACTCTAAAGTCAATAATTTAAGAGAAAGACTCAAACAAGCTGATGATTTCATAAATGACCTAAAAGAAAAACTTAGTATCTCTGTGAAAAAGAGAAAGGAAGTACTTCAAAAATTATGCAATCAGAGTGAAGTCAATGATACTAATGAAGATCTAAATGAGAAAAATAAACTATGTGAGAAGCTGTCAAAAGAAGTCATTATGGTAAGGTATGAAATGTAATTAGGGGTTATGAGATTCACCCAAGAAATTGAAGAAAAAAAGGAAGATTGAAAATAATCTAAAACAATCCCTTAAAGAAAAAATAGAGGATTGCCACAAAATGGACAGAATAATCAGGCATCTTGAATCTGATCTTGAAGAAGCTAGAGACAATGAAGAACAACTTGAGAATCAGATAAACACTCTTAAACAAGATCTTCAAACTGCAAATGAATTCAAAGATATCCATACTTCAATGGATACTACTTCAATTGCAACAATTTTGGTCACAAAGCAACTTAGTGCAGGAGGAGAATAAATCAGAATAATCCATCCTTCTCCAGACAATGTTTTAATTGCAAAAGGTATGGTCACAAATCTCATGAATGTAGAAATATGCAAATAAACAATTCATTCAATGGTAGATGCTTTGCATGTAATAGAATGGGACATATGGCTAATCAATGCAAATCAAGAGGATATCAATCAAATAAGCAAAGAAATGTTGTATGTTACAACTGCAAAAGATTCGGTCATATTGCCAAATTCTGTAGAAGCAGAAATCAGGATAGAAAAGGTCTGGTGGAACATAATCAGAAATAAGATAAGGGCAAAGGTAAAGTGAATGCAGATGAAGTTCAAAAGGATATGAGCAAGATTTGGGTAAAAAGGAGTACAATGAATATTGGGGATGGATCTGCACCAGAATTCGGTGCTGATATTCCTTCCAGAAACTAAAAAGGTGAGCTCTGGCTCAGGGGGAGTCACAGAGAAAAATAGTTTCCCCTAGCCAGTCTGCTAGTGCCTAAATTTGGCACATTGAGTAAACATCTAATGCTGTGGATTAAAGGGTTGTCAGAAAAACCTCCAAGTAACCTTCAGTCAAAATGTGAAAGGTCCACATGGAGTTTTGCAAGATTTATAACCGCTGAAGTTAATCCGGTTCTGACAGCTATCCGGTAAAGCAAAATTTCATAGATAGATCCGGTATGATTCAAAATTAAAATGCTTTGATCTGCGGACCCATGACATGATTGAAGAAAATAAGATACATTGTCAATCCTCACAGACAATGATTCTAAGTTTTGCGCAGTGATTCAAGAAAATCTCTCTCAAAACAGGGCAACCGGATAACTTAAGTTGTGCATTTATCACAAAAAGGAAATTAGGGTTTGCGCAAGGATAAAAGGGTTCTTTCACTCATTATTTACACACTTGCACTCATGAAGAAGAAAGAAGAGCTCTATGAAGAAGATTCTACAATTCACTCAAGTTTAACTGAAAATCAAATTCAACCAGCGATTCGTTCCGGCTCCTGCTTCAAACCCTAAAGTGTGAAAAGGTACTTCCATTCTGAAAATCTCTCTTTGAATCTCCTGCAAAATGGCTACTCCAATGGTTGTCAATATTTCTGATAGGCCAAGACCTAAATTCAAGAAACACCCTTACAAATCTCTAGAAGTTGATCCCTTGGGTGTGTTTTCTGGCATTCCGCATGAAGTCTTGCATGTAGAAGATGTTAGGGTTTATATCCATGCAAACATTGAAGAATTTGGAGACTCAAAATTGATGGACATTTATCACAAACAGCTAATAGATGAGAATTTTGAACTCAAACCTGAATTTAAGGCCTTCCGGGACAAACACTTCAGACATTGCATACATTTTCCATGTTTTGTAGAAGATGATTGGGTCCGATATGTTCTAAGTAGGATGCATGACAATTTTATGTGGCTAATGAGGCCATTCAAGATCACTAAAGATGCCATAAGGGCAGTCATTGGACTGCATTCATTCAGTGGGGTACCCACACTTAAATCTGTGAAGAACCAGATGGTAACTGAAGCCACCAGATCAAAATTTGACAAAAGAGCAATGACTATAGAAGACATCATAGATCTGGATGTCAAATTTGCTTCAATGATAATCGGCTACAAAATCTACCATTCGAGCAAGGAGAATTTTGTGTCTGGTACAACAATCTATGCCGCATATCAGATGTTGAGGGAAGATGCAGATTATGATCTATGTGAACTTCTTCTAAATCAGCTATTGGAGAACTTGCAGAAGATTAAAAAGGATAAGAAAAATTCCTTTAAATATGGTAGTCTAATACTATGTCTATTTTTCTATTATATGAATGAGCTACCCGGATCAAATGGTTGGGTCTGGCAAAATGATAAACCCATTGCAATTCAGATTAGAGATTACATGTATGGACTTGGTGATGCTCAAGCCCAAAACATAACTCTCTGGGGTTACTTTAAGAACTTCCAGAACATCATGCAAGCCAAAGAGAGAATACCACGGTCCATAGTTGAGAAATACAAGGACACAGTTTGCTTTATGGTTGACACTGATCAATGTCTAATGGAGGCAGTTGAGCCAAGAACTATGTGGATAATGCCTAGGGGATATGAGGTCGATGAAAAAAACTTGGAGCTACATATTCAACACCTGCTGAGCCATCCTAAGGACACTGAAGCAGAAAGGTTTGGTACCTTTGAAGAGCTAAGTATAAAAATACATGTTGAGTTAAGACAGTCGGAGATGAACAGGAAAGTAAGAAAGGAAGTTGAAGAAATTGCCAAAAGATTTGGCATATCAAAGGAGGCTCTAGATGCTAACAGAGAGAAAATGGAGAAGGCAGAGAAAGAAAGACAAGAAGCAAAGAAAGAAAGTGCCCCTGCACAAACCTCCTCTAGGACTAGATCCTCCAAGAGCTCTGCTCCTGTCGCTTCCAAAAGCTCAAAGTCCACCAAACCGGAAGTCAAGACATCCAGAAAAGGAGAAAAGAGGATGAAGACCAAAGCCTCAAGGACATATACAAGCCATAAAGATGATGAGGCAACATAATCAAATGAAGAAATTAGGGAAATAAAGAAGAAGAGAACATCCAGGAAGTTCTCTGCTGCAAAAATGAGTAAGAGAAGGCAGAGGAATTTGTTGAAAAGCCCACTCTTTCTATTGATGACATCATCAAGGTAGTTACTGTGGATGGAAACCTGCAGCCGGTGACTGAGTTCTATGATGCATACAGTGATGCTGACAAGAGAATTTTGGAAGAGGCTATTGTTAGGTACTTGAACATTTACAATAAAGCTTTCATTGAAATTATATCATTGATTCCTAAGAGTCTAGAAAAGGTACTTGAGCTAAGAAAAGAGAATGCAAAGGTTAAAGACTTAGAAATCCATGAGCAAATAATAATACAACTTTACCCTTCTATCACTCCAAAACAAATGGACATGATTTTCAAGGATTGTAAGGATGAGTTTTGGAGTAGGGCAAGAATGAATAAACTCATGCTTGGAGAAACAGACCAAGTAGCAAGTGAAACAAAAGATATTCTCTGGAATGCCTTGAAGAGATTCAATCTTCCTATTGTAGAGGAAACAGATGAAGAACCTTCTACCATGGATGTTGAAGTATTAAATGTAAGATCAATGAAGAATTTTCTGACAAGGATGTCGAAGGATTAAAGAAAATAAATGAAGAAATCTCTGAGAACTTAGACTCCTCAATTCTAGAAGAGGAAGTTCATGAAGCAGCAAACATAGGTGACATCTCTCCTTCGGATCCCACTGCAGCTATGACAAACATTCCAGACTCTGAAGCTGAAGGAGAAGGTAGAAGAGAGGAGAAGAAGATTCAAGAAGAAGAGGTTAAGGGAAAAGAAGAAGAACAAGCAGAAAAGACTAATGATGACTGTTCTGATACCCCAAAAGAAAAGAAGACTCAATCACCAGCAAGAGACACTGTAGAAATAGTGAAGAACTTCTTAGATAGAGAAATGATGGAAATGGATGAACCTGAGCTATTTCAAGGACCACTGAATTTTGACTCTCTCTCCTTGGTTCAGACAATGAAAATAGCATCTTTTGCTCAAGCCAAAGCAAAAGAAAAACTCTTGAAATCTCACATGGAGGACTGTGAACTATTAGAGATTGCATTCGGGATGCTAGAGAAGATCATGCCATCCTATCAAAAGGATTCTTCAGCCTCACCATCCAGTAACTTGAAAAAATTAGTAAATTCTGTTAACACTCATTTCGAATCTCTAGAGAAATCAACAGAAGTAAAGGTCCAGAAGGAGTTTCTGGGAAAAAGATTCACTAAGGTGCAAGGACTTATTGCAAATGATAGGAGGACTCTAGATATTGGAATAAATAGCCTTGAAAATGTTCTCAAAGATGGTGGGGACCTATTCAAATTCTGTCTGACTTGGCCTAAAGTGACAAAAGACATTGAGGAGAAAGTAAAAGAACAAGAAGAAAAACTATCAAGTCTAGTTCAAAATTTTGATCATCTTTCTTCCTCTCTAATGAATCAAGAATGCTAGGCTATTGTTATTATAAATGAAATAAAGAAGCTGGGAAAAGAAAAGAAGAACATAATGAACAGAATGGGTGAACTCAGAGGGATAATTATCCCTAAGTTAGAGGCAATGCATGAGGCCTTGACAGATGCTCAGACCACATCCCGGACCAGTGATCCAATAGATTTAAGAAGGGTAGAAGCATATGCATTTTTGTTGAGTGGTCACATCTTCATTTTGGATAGGATGAAGAGGAGCTGGGCTACAGAGTTTGTACAGCTAAAGACTACTTTTGCAAACATACTCAAGTATATGTAAGTTTATCTTATGATTTGTATGTACATATGCGGCCATGTATAGAATGGTTTTTACAAAATTTTGGTATGTGGATTTTTCCCTTTTCCATTGATAGCAAAGGGGGAGTGAAGAATAGTGAAACATGTGGAGTCTAGCTAAGGGGGAGCTCCGGTAAAATAGTGCAAGAGTTAGAGCATTAGCCAAGAGGGAGTTACTACGACACTTAGCCATTTTTCACTAAGTGTTGCCATCAATGCCAAAGGGGGAGATTGTTGGCAAGAGACACTGTGTGGCTTCATAAGTGTTGTCATTAATGGAAACAAAGTCTATCCCACACATCCACAGTACATAGTATGCCTATACTAGAAGTCAGATTGAAGATTATCTTGCTCTGGTGAACAAGAACAGAGTATGTAACAAGGTCCGACAATCAGGTCCGGATCTCTCAGATGGTGTAACTCAGTAAGTTGCAGACTTGGACAAGTCAAGAGGGGTATCATGACTACAGTATTCTAAAGATTTAGCCTCCGGTGATAAAGCAAGAAAAAGATATGAGCATCTAAGTGTTGGGTTCTAGTTAGGCAGAGTAGACAGAGGAAGAACTGACCGACAACGTATCAGACTTCAATCCGGATGAGCAAGCAATTTGTGGGATTATACATTGTTGGCCAATGTGATTAATGACTTCTATGCTTAAGATTTTGATATACATCACAAATCAAACATGGAGTCAGACGACATATCAATAACTTGCAAATATCTTGAGTGTTCCTGTTGCCGACTAGAAAGTTGATGAAAATCCTTGATGTGGATATATATACCAGATGGATTCCAGCATGTAAGCATATGTGTTGAAGATGTGAAGAAATAAGGTGTGAAGAAAAGTAGGGATAAGTGTGAAGAACATCAATTCAAGTTCGGTATGTGACTGAATAACAACACTGAACAGAGGAAGAATGAAGTGCGTCAGATCAGTATATTGTGCCTAACCAGAACTGAACTCTTGCATTTGTAGATGCTTCTCATCAGTTCAAACACTTGATTATCTTCTGTAAGTTCTGTAGACAATGAGTCTCTTATAGGCAGTGTGCCTCTTGTGAGAAGTGTGCTCAGGTAGTGAGCCCTAATTAGCAAGTGCCATTTTGTACTCCTTTATTCTTTTAACAGAGAATACAATCTTGGGTTAGTCACCCCGTGGTTTTTCCCTTAATAGGGTTTCCACATAAAAATATTTGTGTTATGTGTATTGATTTTATTTCTGTTCTTATGATTACATATGCTTTCATGTTTTGATAAAACACTAAATATTGAGATAACAAAATTAAGGAAATTTTGAGATAACTGATTCACCCCCCCTCTCAGTTATCTGCCTTGTTTTCAATAGTTATATGATTACCAGTGGGGAGCATGGTACATAGAGGTTGTGTTCGCACCAACAGTGGTACCATTCAATGCAGAGAGGATAGAGATGAGATATCCTAGGCTATGGGTAGGTTATATGTATTGCCACTGTTTGTGGCTAGGGTGATAACATGGACTCTAGTGTTAGATAGGAGATCACGGGGGTTTCTAGTTGGATGGGGTGTGGTGCAACTACAAATGTTTCAAGATGGAGTGGTAATCATGTGGGGGCCTTGTGTGCTAACCCACATCTATCATGATATGGTATGTGGTGTGACACTTCTACACATTTGGGCATGGGAGCACATCGCCATCATGTGGCCGATTAGAGTCAGGACCCAAGAGTGGAGACATCCATATATGTTTGACTATGGAGAAGTGATAAGACATCATAGAATGGGGGATCTGAGCTATTGGAGGAGGGTGATAGGTGATATACAATCGGTGATATGGAGACTATGGATAGTGTGTGAGAGTTGGTTAGATGATGCATTTTAGCTGCCATATGTGTGAAAACCCTAATATATGATGTGATGCACTGAGTAGATTATAGACAGGCACAAGCTTGATCAAGTTTTACACCAGTTCAGTATTGTACAGGATGTCCCTTAGGAGGAGGTTGTATTCTTGTGGGTATAGTTAGAGGAACCATGGTGGGGTGTACTGATCAATCCACGATCAGTTATTGTAGAGTTTGATGGGTTGCAGCTGAGGGCTTGGGATTTGTGCCTAGGTGTTGTAGATGTGGGGACAACACCTATATACATGATGCATGGTGGGCACGTGAGAAACTGATTTAGCTCACAATGCTAGCAGGACAAGCGACAGGGAAGGGAGGAGATGGCAGTGAGGAGGTGAGGAGCACCATTTGTCAAAAATGGACAATTATTAAAATCTAGGCTTTAGTTTTGAGTTTTGCATAAAATAAGGTCTTAAAAGACCATTCATTATTGTAATAAATCCTATTTGAGGCATTTTTGTAGTAGGGGTTATAGGACTAGGGTTTTTAAGTTTTTTGCTTGAGTTTAGTATTTTCTATTTTGGTAGCCTTAGTGGAGAGGCTATTTTTTAGCCTTTCTTTTTGAGTTTTCTAGATGGAGGAGTGGAGTGAAGTTATATATTATAAAACATGCTTTTTATATGACATACAGGTCATGGAATAAGGATATGAATCTTTTGGAATGAAGGAAATAAGATAAAATGATTTTTTTTACTGTTCTAGCTCTGTTTTTCACAGTTTTTCTATATTTTTTTCTATTATTTGCACTTGTATGGACTTGTATGGCCATGTAGAACCCTAAAACATGTATGGTTGGATGGGGTATTGGATTACATTTCTTTTTCATATAATTTTATGGTCTAGTCTCATGTTTTGTGGATTTTATGCTCATTTTACTAAAAACAATCCAATAACCTAGATTTTGATAGTCCTAGAAAGAAATTTTATGTTTTTGAGTGCGATGACCATGCCAAAATGACAAAAAATGGTGGAATGACAGGTTTTTAAGTCCTTCAAATGATTTCTTCACTTGTGGAGCAAACAAATAAGTTTTCTTGGTGTTTTGAAAAGTCCTTATTGTTGCAATTTCCTGTTTTTTAGAAAGAATGAGGGTTTCTAGTTTGCATGTTTGAATTTGATGAGATAAGTGAGGGTCCTGATCAAACAAATGGTAGATTCTTCTATTTTAATACATAACTAAAGACTATCCATTGAGTTTTGGTAAAAATTTGGTGATCTTGAGGCACCTCCTTTGTAAAAGTGACCTAATTAGGCAAATTACCAGAATTACCAGTCATTTTTAAGGCCTTATGTTACAAAACAATCATACCTGCATGAAAGATATGTTATGTAAGGGGATAATGGGTACTCTAAACAGGTTTTAGTTCATGGTTTTGAATCGTTTTATGAAAGTTATGCCAAAAATACTTCATTTGTTGTCCTAATTAGGCCTAGGAATAGCAGGTACAGTCCATGTTTTAGGCTTTTGGTCCAAAGAAACCTACCCTGCATGTTAGATATGTTGTGGAGGGGCTTAATGGGTATTCAAAAAGGTAATTTGTTCATGTGTTTGTCATAGATTCTGCAAGTTATGCCCCAAAAACTCTATTCTAAGGGCTATAAGCAAAGTTGACCTAGTTGTGAAGGAACAATAGGAACAACAGGTTACTAAGTTGTTTTATGAGTTTGGTGAGTATCCCCTGGTCATTGTTTTGTGGTCCAAGGTGGTTGGGAGGTTTGATGGGTAGCTTATGCATTCAAACCATGAAATGGCATATTTTCCTAGTCTTAAAGCAATGCATTCTAAGAGGATAGTCAAGACAATGTGTGAACAGTCAAGTGGTAAATGAAACCTTGCATTTGTGTGCTGCCTCTGCCTTTGCATCAAGTGGTATCAGAGCATAGGAAGTAGGTATCTTGGGAATTGAAGGTTGGAGTTTGAGCAAAGTGGAATCTGAGAAGTCAAGATGCCTCCTAAAGGAAGTTCAATTGCAAGAAAGATTGATCAACAGGCTAGAGAGCTAGAAGCCTTGAAGAAGGAGATTGTTGCATTGAAGTCTAAAGTTGGGGGCACCATGAGTGAAAGTGAGTTTGAAGAAGAAGAAGAAACTTCTAGTGAACAAGAAGAGTTGGATCCAGAGGATGTGAGGATGGTCAAGTTTTTGAAAGCTGTGAAAGGTGATGGACATAGCAAAATGGATTTGCCAATTTATGGAGGCAAACTAGATGGTGAAGAGCTCTTAGACTGGATAGGAGCCATGGAAAATTACTTTGAAAGTGAAGAGATAGATGAAGATCACAAGGTGAGGAAGGCTAAAACCAAACTGAAAGGACATGCTTTGATGTGGTGGAACTTTGTGCAAGAGGAAAGACAGAAACAAGGGAAGAACAAGATCACTTCTTGGGAGAAAATGAAGGCAAAATTGAAAGGTAAGTTCCTTCTTGGTGACTATAATGTTCAATTACTAAAAAGATTACAAAATCTTAGGCAAAAGGACTTAGATGTGCAAGCATATACTGAGGAGTTTTATAGGTTAAGTATAAGGACAAAGCATGAGGAGGATGAGGAAGAAAGAGTGGCTAGATATCTCAATGGCCTAAGGTATAACATTCAAGATGAAATCAGTTTGTTGGCACCAAAAATAGTGGAACAATGTTTTCAAATGGCAATAAGAGTAGAAGAAAAATATAGAGGAGACAAGAGAAGGCAACAAGAGGAAGAGGTAGTACTTCTAGGGGCAGAGGTACATTTTCAACACCAAGACAATCCAAAGAAGATTTTGAAGATGCTGATAAGAGTAAAGAACAAGCACCTAAGTCTAGAGGAGGATGGAGAGGTGGAAGAACAAGTTTTAGGGGTAGATATGTAGATTAAGGAAGAGGTTCAAATTTGTTTATTGGAAAGTGCTATCACTGTGGTGAGTTTGGTCATCAGCCTATAAGTGCCTTGACAAGATTGGTACTACTTCAAGTGGAGGTGAAAGAAGAGGTGAAAAGAGAGTCCAAATTGTACAGGAAGATGAAAGAGAAAGTGTCCATGCTGCACTAGAGGTGGGTAAATCATTGATGGTGAGAAGACAACTCTTGAAGACATCCAGGGAGAAAGAGCTAATTCAAAGAAGAGCCTTGTTTAGGACAGCCTGTAGATGCAAAAATAAGGTATGCAAAGTAGTAGTTGATTCTGGATGCACTGATAGTATGGTATCTAGTGATATGGTGGACAAATTGAACTTGCAAAGAGTGCCTATGGCAAAGCCTTATCAAGTGTCTTGGGTTAGTGAAAACCAAACCATTTTGGTGAGTGAACAAGCTACTGTTTAATTTCAAATTGGTCAATATAGAGATAAAGTTGTTTGTGATATTTTACCCTTGAGTTGTTGCCATGTTTTACTTGGAAGGCCTTGGCAGTTTGACAGGTTAGCAATGTATAATGGGAGACAAAATACATATAACATTGAAAAGGATGGGAGATCATTCATTCTAACTCTATTGGTTGAAGAGGTAAGAGAGCAAGGTGAGATCATCATGATAGGGAGAAAAGAATATGTGAGCAATGAGGAAGGTGGGAGTGTGAAATTTGCAGCCAAGTCACAGTTTGATGCTGTTGGGACAAAAAATGAGAAGGAAAAACACAATGTGTAGACAGAGATGAAGAATGTTTTTGTATGGAAAGAGGAGAGTAGGTTTGAAGTACAAGAAGGCATATTGATAGGAACAATCATGTGTCCTATGGTAAGGTAGCCTAGTGATGTTGAAACTTGTAGGGCAGTGAAAGAGAGGATAATGAATCATGAGGATAGAAGGACAATGGATTGGGATGCTGGTTGGATAGTGGAAAAGGTAGGTGCAGATCTGATAAAGACCACCAAATGCATTTCTACAGATGTTAAGGAGACTGACAGAGAAGAAAGGACAGTTGACAGTGAAAAATATGCAAATAGAATGAGCATTGGACAATGGTCTAAACAAGAAGAGAAAAGGGAAGTGATGGTAGTAGGAGAAAGCTTGTAGATAGAGGTAAGGGGAGATTTGACATCAGAGTTTGGTGATAAGGTAGAACAACACCTCACAAAATAGTACACACAGTTAGAGCATGTTTCAAGGGAAGCTAAATGGAAGAATGTCAAGGACAGTCATAGTCAAGTACACAGTGAACCTATTATAGGCAAGAGTGATGGTCAGAGCCATGAAGAACACAAAGGAGCACAAGGTGCAGTAATTTTTCCAAGAGACTTGGAAAACTTTAAAATTGGGGTGTATGGTGCAGGAGCACCATTTGTCAAAATTTGACAATTATTAAAATCTAGGCTTTAGTTTTGAGTTTTGCATAAAATAAGGTCTTAAAAGATCATTTATTATTGTAATAAATCCTATTTGAGGCATTTTTGTAGTGGGGGTAATTATAGGACTAGGGTCTTTAAGTTTTTTGCTTAAGTTTAGTATTTTCTATTTTGGTAGCCTTAGTGGAGAGGCTATTTTTTAGCCTTTCTTTTTGAGTTTTCTAGATGGAGGAGGAGTGGAGTAAAGTTATATATTATAAAACATGTTTTTTATATGGCATATAGGTCGTGGAAGAAGGATATGAAGCTTTTGGAATGAAGGAAATAAGATAAAATGATTTTTTTTGCTATTCTAGCTCTGTTTTTCATAGTTTTTCTGTATTTTTTGTTGTTCTTTGCACTTGTATAGACTTGTACAGCCCTATAGCACCCTAAAACATGCATGGTTGGATGGGGTATTGGATTACCTTTTTTTTTCATATAAGTTTATGGTCTGGTCTCATGTTTTGTGGATTTTATGCTCATCTTACTAAAAATAGTCCAATAACCTAGATTTTGATAGTCCTAGAGAGAAATTTTATGTTTTTGAGTGCCATGACCATGCCAAAATGACACAAAAAGGTGGAATGACAGGTTTTTAAGTCCTTAAAATGATTTCTTCACTTGTGGAGCAAACAAATAAGTTTTCTTGGTGTTTTGAAAAGTTCTTATTGCTACAATTTCCTTTTTTTAGGAAGAATGAGGGTTTCTAGTTTGAATGTTTGAATTTGATGAGATAAGTGAGGGTCCTGATCAAAAAAATGGCAGATTATTCTATTTTAATACATAACTAAAGACTATTCATTGAGTTTTGGTAAAAATTTGGTGATCTTGAGGCACCTCCTTTGTAAAAGTGACCTAATTAGGCAAATTACCAGAATTACCAGTCATTTTTAAGGCCTTATGTTACAAAACAATCATACTTGCATGAAAGATATGTTATGTAAGGGGATAATGGGTACTCTAAACAGGTTTTAGTTCATGGGTTTGAGTCAGTTTATGAAATTTATGCCAAAAATACTTCATTTGTTGTCTTAATTAAGCCTAGGAACAACAGGTACAATCCATTTTTGAGGCTTTTGGTCCAAAGAAACCTACCTTGTATGTTAGATATGTTGTGGAGGGGCTTAATGGGTATTCAAAAAGGTAATTTGTTCATGGGTTTCTCGTAGATTCTGCAAGTTATGTCCCAAAAACTCTATTCTAAAGGTTACAAGCAAAGTTGACCTAGTTGTGAAGGGACAATAGGAACAACAGGTTACTAAGTTGTTTTATGAGTTTGGTGAGTATCCCTTGGTCATTTTTGTGTGGTCCAAGGTGGTTGGGAGGTTTGATGGGTAGCTTATGGATTCAAACCATGAAATGACACCTTTTCCTAGTCTTAAAGCAATGCATTCTAAAAGGACAGTCAAGACAATGTGTGAACAGTCAAGTGGTAAATGAAACCTTGCATTTGTGTGCTGCCTCTACCTCTGCATCAGGAGGAGGCTAAGGAAGAGGAGGAGGCTAAGGAGGAGGATGTGGAGATGGTGGAGGTGGAGGTGGGTGATGACGATGAAGAGTTTGCCAGACTGCAGGCACAGGTAGAACAACTGTAGGCATAGGTCGTATAGCTGCAGGGGAAGATAGGGAAGTTGCAAGCTCAACTTACACATGCCTAGGGAGATGTACAGGTAGCACAACTATAGGCACATGTGATGCATCTGTAAGGGCAAGTAGTGAGATACCAATGTGAGTGAGATGAGGCACATAAGGTGTTGGGGCCAGGGATGGCTGATGTACTGAAGGGATTGCAGGCGTGAGGGGATGAGGCCACCTGAGATGCACAAAACTATAGGACTCTCTAGTGCCAACTAGATAGAGAGAGAGCTATAGGAGCCAATCAGGGAATATCACTTCTTGGAGGAGAAGATAGTTGAAGAGGTTTGAGCAATAGTCATCACAGTAGCAGACATAGGTACCCATGCAGCAAGTAGTGTAAAAACCTATGGGGCCACCACCATCATGAGGAGCAAGGTCATCCCAATCAGAGACATTAGAGAGAGACAGTTCCACCTAGGGGATGAGATAGACATTGTTTTGACATGTATGCCCATGGGTTGATATTGTATTTTGATGGATCTGCAGAGCCCATGTCTATTTATTGTATCATGATCATTTTTGGATATTTATGTGAGATGGTATTTTGGCAGTGATCTATGGACTTTGTTTTATGTTATATGGATGAGGTGATGTGATGATTTATTTTTGTTTATGTAGCATGATGCATGACATTTATTATGATGTGGATGATGTATGTTTCAAGACATGGATTATGTATGATGTATAATTAGATGTATGTTTATGATGATGGATTAGGATGATGTATGTTTAAATGTATGATTATGTGTATGACAATGGATTATGTATGATTAAGGACATGGATTATGATATGGATTATTTATGATGTATGATTATGTAGGATGAATGACATTATTGATGATGCATGATGTATACATGGTAGATATTTTTGTGATTTGATGTATGGATTTCATGTTATGCATATCGCTCTATATGTGGATGTTATGGAGTAAAAAGTGATCTCATGCGTTTTTAGCTCCTAGTTTATCTCCTAGGTCCTTGTGTTAACATCATGCAAGTTAAATATTCATCCTGAAGCCCATGTTAAATGGGACTCAGGGGCCCATTCCAATCCTTCAGCATGACCAAATTAGGGCCTTGGGACTTGGGCACTCACGCCCAAGTCCACCCTAATTTGTCAGGATAAAAATTAAAGCATGTCGGCTTGGGCCCTCTCAAAAGGTTTCCCTTTGTCGGCCTTCTTGATTTAATTTATGAATGTTAGTGGGAAAGCATATTTAAATAGGTTTATGTCTTCAATTTAAGTGAAGTTAGAGAACGTGAACTTGTGATATTGAGCAAAGAGCATTCAAAGGACTTCATTGTGTTTCAGAGTAGAATTGTGTTGTTATTGTGTTTATTTGTTGCATATTTGGATTCATCAATCCATCTCCTCATGATTTGAAGGAGCTTCATCTCCATGCGGGCTTCACCTCTAAGGTGACATCAATTTTTGTTTTCAATCATTTCATTTCATCATTGGATTTGACCTCTGCCCTCCTTAGGTGCACACTCTATCTAACAAAGATGTTGGAAGACTTGAATGTCCTTCCAGAGATTGACCGAGGCAAGCTCCTAAATACCACAACCCCCAAACCCTTTTATTCATGTGTGTAGGTTACAGGTGTGGGAGTTGGAAAAGTATAGGTGTAGAGAAGCAATTTGAAGGATTAGGTTTCAGGATCTGGAAGAATCTTGTGAATATTCCTCTTGTTTGGACTAGGGTGTTAAACACAAAGAATACTGAGAGGGGGGGTGAATCAGTATTCTGTAAAACCTTTCTTTCTCATATTCATTAATCCATTTACCAAATTCAATAACATGAAAGCAGAATAAACATAAGAAGAGAAGCCACAAAGTCATAACACATAGACACCAATATTTTTACGTGGAAAACCTAAAAAGGGAAAAACCACAGTGAGTGTTAGCTCACAATATATTATGATATCAAAACTGAATTACATGAAGGCTCACTGCCCAAGGACTCACTGTCCAAAGAAGTGCTCACTGCCAAGAAAAGAGAAGAGAAGATAGAAGAAGGATTGGCTCACTGCCAAGAGAAGACTTCTACAAATGCATCTACAAAATACTGAAATGCAGTTCCACTAATAGCTCAATACACAAATTCAAAAGTCTTCATTATATCTACCCTACTTCACATATACTCTGCTCTTCTACCCTTACTGTTCCTTTCTGATCACAAAATTGCCTTAGATCACATACACATTGAATTCTCACTATATTCACATCATCCCATATGTCCAATACCAAAATCTATCAAGTATATATATATCCGCAACATGAATTATCCCAAAACTAGGTCGGCATGCAAAATATGAAACTTGTATATCAAAGTTGTACCTTGTGAGCTTGATCCTTTGTAAAAACAACAATGCAAACCCATACAGTCATTTGGTAATCTTCATATAGGTCTGGACTTATTATTGAACCACTTAGAATAATGATCTAAGCATTATCTCCTTACCACACATTGATCCAACTGTGTGTCGGCCTTATCCCAAAATACACACTTAACCTCTATTGACTGTCATATCACAACTTCTATTGTGGACCACATGAAACTTTAAAATTCTCATCAAACATTTATTAGACATCACCAATCATACCTTCAAAACTATAGGTCATAATATTCTTGTGTGGCGATATGTGGATCTCATAAGTGTTACCTTTGTCTTAGTTAAACATTGTTAAACTGTTTGCCGAAACTTGGAAGCTTGTAGATGATGTTCTGGTGGATTTCAGATGTTGTAAATATGGAATTAGATAGCTATCATATGTGTTTACAACACCTTCAAATCTCACATCGAGATAACCAATAGCAGAGGAATGCGAAGTGAATTACTCAAGTGTTCTGCACTATTCCTCACTGCACTTTGCTTACTAGACTTAGTCAAATCATAATGTATCTTTCATAGATTATTAGGACTTGAAAACCAAAACATAACATCATCAAAGGATTGTGTATAACACACCAAAACCACATATCATGATCTTTAACTGTGGAGGAGTACCAGCTGAATCACTATCACTGTCTTTGTAAGCTACCAACACTTAGTCAATTTTGGCTAAGTTAGTTTTCCTGGATCAAAAGGCTACACACAACTTTGTGTCAGGAGATATTCCAAATCATGTATGATTGTTTCCATCAATGAAAACATCAAGTTTCCACCATATCAAGAGTGTCTCTTGATCATGTTGTCAACAATCTCCCCCTTTGGCATTGATGGCAACACTTAGTGAAAAATGCTTATCTGCTCCCCCTTACTATGTACACTTTATTTTTCTTCTTCCCTTAATATGTTTGGCCATTTTTCACTGGACCTTCTTCTCCCCCTTTGACATCAATGGAAAAGGTTTATGTACAAGTAACAAAATTGTATTGCAAAACTATTATACATAGTTGCATATGTACAGATGTAATCAAAAGCTTATTGACTAAAAAGTGGAGAGGATGTCTGAGTATATGAATTTTAGTTGAGCTATCTCTCCATCCCTTTTGGTCTTGGCACTGTTCAAAATTTGAATGTTTCCATCTACTTGAAACACCAACTCTTCTACCTTATTAACAGTTGTAGGCACATTAGTTATTGCCTTTATTCTTGTTGCCTCTGCTTACAGACCAATCATAGAATCAATCTTGGATTCTATTGTTTCTCTTACTTGGCACATTCTTCTTTTGATGGCATTTTTCTTACTCTGCAGATTGTTTATTTGTGCATGAATGCCTTCTATTTCTGACATTTTGTTTGAGATGGAGTCAATTGTTGGGTCAAAGGTTTCAGAGATCTTTAATAGTTTGAGCTCCAATTCATCTATTTTCTCCTTCAACTCTTTTGTTGATTTAGGCCAAGATAGACAAAACTTGTATATATCACTAGCATCCTTAATGGTAGTTTCTATACTCTTGATACTATTATCTAACAAAATTGCATCTTTAGCTAACTTGTCCTTTAGCTCAACTAGCCTCTTATTACTAATTTTTTCTCTAACCTTAGTATCTACTGCTATTTCAAAGGATTCAAAATGAGAACTTACAAAGTTTATGAGCCTTTTAAGTTGCTCAGATGGTGCAAGTGTTGTATCTTTCTGTAGTTCAGGCATCAATTTCTCCAATACATCAGATGCCTTGTCAATGAGCTCACTGTCTTGGACATAAGATTTCAAAATTTCTTCTTGAGCTTTGGCCTATACAATTGATACCAATTTCAACTTCTACAAGGGAGACATTGAGTCCAAGTTGATTGGACCTTGCATAAACTCATGTGCATCCAAACATGTGTTCCTTGCTACTTCTCCAAAAATTCCTTGACAATATTTATCGGATCCGGTGTAGTAGCAGTGTCTCTTTCCTTATCATCACACTTTTTCTTCTTGATTCTGCTCTGGTGGTTCTAGATCCATAGCCTCTTGTTTATCAATGTTTTGTTCTAGAGGAGGGCCCTTCTCAGCTTGTTCATTTTCTTGATCATTAGGTTTATTTTGCTCTGCAGTCTTCTCCTTGTTTTCTTGATCATCAGTTTGTTGATCCAGAGAACTTATCCTTGTTTGGTCCTTGTTAGCTTTGTCTAAACTATCAATAATAGGGGCTTGATCAGATGTAGGGGTTTGATCATCCTCTTTCTTCTTCATTTCTTGATCAATTTTGTCCAACCCTTGATCCAAGCTAACTTTTGGAACAGATGTGTCATCTCTAACACTTGTATCTTCTCTATCATATGTGGTTGGAAGATGGAATTCCTTTAGTATTTTCAGACTGATTTCCTCAGTTTCCTTAGCCAACTTATTAATGTCACCTGACATGAGAGTGTTTGTCCTTCTCTTTGTTCCAAACTTCTCACTGAGTACTTTGGAGACCTTTGTTTTTTCTTCTGGAGTGATCTCAAGACATAGCTTTATTAGTACATATTCTCTAAGTTCAGTGTCCTTGGCCATTGCAGCTTCTTTCCTTGCAGTCATTAGACTTCCTAGGTTGTCTAAGAGGTCAGTGATAACCTCAATCAATACTTTATTGTACATATCTAAAAATCTTATAACTACAATTTTTATGATGTGCTTGTCAGCATCATTCATTTCATCATATAGTTCTGCAATTGGTTTCAAGTTGCCATGAGTAGTCATGGCATTCAATGTATCCTCCAAGGTTATTGTTGCCTTTTCTTTCGCAAGCCCTGTTTTCTTCATCTTCTTCCTTTCTTTGCCCTTTCCAGAGGACTTGTCTTGCTTGGTACTAGAGGCTTCCATTAATTTTGCTTTCATCTTTTTAACCTCTTCGTCTGATTTTGTTTCTTCATCATCTTTACCCACACTGACATACATTCTGTGTCCTTTGGTATTTTTCCTTTTATGACCCTTATTAGTGGCTTTCTTGGTGGGTGCTTCTGCAGAATGGATAGGAATGGAGGATTTTGAGGTTGTTTCAGCAGATGTGGAGCTTCTTGTCCTTTTCTTTGGAGTTGCAAGTGCCTCTGACTTTACCTCTTGAACATCTAGAGCCTTTTCAGGCTCACTTTTCTTCATTTTTTCAGCTTCCCTAGCTACTTCAACCCTTGCTCTTGCTTTAGAAATCTCTTCTTTAGTAAGTCCTATGCTTTGGGCATATTCCTCTACCATTTTCTTCATCTTTTTCTGAGTTTCTAGCTTTCTCAATTTGACATGAACCTTTATAGATAACTCCTCATAGGTACAAAATCTTTCTTCTGAGGTATCCCTAGGTTTGCTTAACATGAGATTAGCATAACCATCTAACACATTTCCTACTACTTCATAACCAATTGGAAGAATTTAGACTATTCTAGGCTCAACAACTTCCATCATGCATTGATATTTGTTAACAATGAAACATATGTCATTCTTATATTTCTCAACAATTGACTTAGGGATCCTTTCCCTAGACTACATGACCTTTTGGAAATTCTTAAAATAGCCCCATAGGGCTGTACTCCATGCATCATAGATTCCTATACTACTTAGTTGATTCCTTATTTGCACTGTAGCAGGTTTGTTGCTAGGCCAGAACAAGTTTTGCATTCTTGGTAACTCTTTCATGAAATAAAAAAATAGGCAAATGATTAACATACCAAACTTGAAGGGATATTTTTTCTCCTTTTTCTTCTTCAGATTTTCCATTAGTTGTTGCCAGAGCAACTCACAAAGATCAAAATCTGCATTCTTCTTAATCATCATCATAGGTAGTGTAAATGGTTGTACCAAAGATAGAGTTCTCCTAGTTGGTGAAGTAAATCTTATACCCAATCACCATTGATGCGAACCTTACTACATGGTCTTCAATATTGTTAACTGTCAATGCCCTTTTATTAAATTTAGCTCCGATAGCCTCCATCTATTAGAATTAGTCTGGACAACTAAGAGGGGGGTGAATTAGTTGTCACACAAATTTAATCTTTTCTGCCTTTAATCTTCTTTCACAACTTATAATCAGATTAATGATATAAACATTAAAGCATGAATCAACAACACATGAGCATAAACAAATTAAACACACATAACACCATAATTTTTTACGTGGAAACCCGGTTAAGGGAAAACCACGGTGGGAGTTAACCCAAAAGATTCGTACCATATTAAAAGTACTTAAAAAATGGAAGGCACTTGCCTTCGGGCTCACTGCCCAGAGCTCACTGCTTAAAGAGAGGCTCACTGGCTATAAAATTTATTTTATTACAGAAAGAATTAACTGAGAAATAGCATCTTCTTCATGCCTGGTTTAGTCTTATTAAGTTCTCAAAAAAACTTCTGCTCTTCTCCCAAATACTTCTTCACTATCACTTCATCCTTTACTGATCTTGCTCCTTTGCTTCTCTTCTTCTTTGCTCTACATTTGATCCTTTTTTGGGATTTTATTAATTCACAGAAGGATACTTTTTCACAACTCATATACATGCCTTTATATCCTTCATCAACCTTGGAACAAACATCAAGGTTGGCACTACAAGCATTTGACTTGATGCGAATCACTTAGCTATCAACCAAACATAACTAGGACTCAAATATTCCTTGATCAACATGCCATGCTCCATCGAATTGCTCTTAGATCATCCGCAACACTCTTGAATCATCTGGTCGGCCAAGACTAGGAAGAACAATAACACCAAGAAGGAAATCTTCACCAACGAGCTCAAACTTCAATCTAGACCTCCAACATAGTGGTCACACAATCTAGAGACCTCCACAAGCACATTGAATTCAACAAAAACATCCGCACTCCTCTAAATCATCATAATTACTTGCATCTTCATCTAGAACCTTATGAACACTGTTTGTCATGACTATCACACTAGAAAGATTGCTTGCAGACCTCCAAACCTCAAACCACTTGAATGGATGATACACACTGACTTCCCAAACATGCCTCTAGATCCACAAATCATCATTTTACATATCCAAAACAATCAAAACCTCTTTCTTGTCACTCTATCTCTTCTGAACACTGCGAAACTAGTTCTACTTAGATGGTCATAGCTTCTTCAAATCTTCATGTGAACCCTTCAAATCTTAATTGGAGCCTCTTTAGACAATCCTCTACTTAGCCATATGGTCTGCATACTTTGATCCACATAAATTTTCTCAGTATCCTCAACATTCCAGTCTTCTAAATAGGCAACAAAATAGGATACAGTTGACACCAATGGCAATAAGGATATGTTGACATCAATGACAACACCGCTTAGGCACATATTTACAATAATCTCCCCCTTTGTCATTGATGGAAACATATGATGTGAAAAACTGATTCAACCATCAAGACAAGAACTTCTCCCCCTTTCTCTTATCACTTCTGCAACCACTATCTTCACTGCTCCCCCTTTCATCAGCAACTAGTTTTTCACATGACTTCTCTCCCCCTTTGACATCAATGGGAAAGAGCACATATTTGTAGTCTTTTCTCCTTATTTTTGTTTTAGACCAAACTCAAAAATTGCATGCAGACTACTCCCCCTAAGTAGTGCCTTCTTAACATCAATCTGGATCACAAGATATGGCTGTGAATTCCACCAACTAATGAACTCTAGTTTATCTTAATTCTAATCAGGAGGGGTAATAACCCCTAGCTTCTCTCTGAGATACTCAAAAGTATCTTTAGGCAAAGGCTTGGTAAATATGTCTGCAATTTGATCCTTTGAAGAAACAAACTCCAATCTGACTTCATTCTCATTAACCTTTTCTCTCAAAAAGTGAAACTTGATTGATATATGCTTTGTCTTTGAATGCAACACCAAATTCTTGGAGATGTTAATTGCACTTGAATTATCACAGAAGATTGTAACAGGCTCCTCAAACACAATTCTGATGTCCTTCAACATTTGCTTCATCCACAAGACTTGAGTGCAATTACCTATTGCTGCTATATATTCTACCTCTGCAATAGACAAAGATATTGCCTCTTGCTTTTTGCTGAACCAAGAAACCAATATCCTTCTCAAGAAGAAAGCACCACCACTAGTACTTTTTCTGTCATCCACATCTCCTTCCCAGTCAACATCTGTATATGCTTGAAGAGTGAAGTCATTGTCCTTCGGATACCACAACTGATGCAGGAGCATCTAGAGGTGTAAGGGCAATCTTGCATCACCCAAAAAGAAGTTAATTCAAAACCATTGTAGTTGTTCTCATTTCTTCCCATAATTAGTGTTTTTGGTTCCATAATATCCAGAATAATAATGTAGGACTTTCAGTTTTTCCAAAACTGCTAAAAATAGCGACCTGCCTGTTTAGGAAAGTGTACCTGCTATTTTTAGAAAGTTTGCATTTGGGCATGTAATGAAGTAAAAACTTCTAGAAAGTTACATAATGGAAATATAAGACCTTTGGTGAAGGAATCAGACAAAGATCATTTGTGAGCTGAAAAATATTAAAGTTTTTGTTTTCCAAAAAGCCTATGAAAATTTACGGAATGAGATATGAGGCACTAAAACTTCTCATAATGTCTCAAAAAGTTGACAAAAATCCATTTACAAATTTTTGACATGATCTTTTACATTGCGATCTTTCCGGTGCTTAAAACAGTTCATCAATTGGACACCCGGATCAAAAGTTATGCTTCCCGGAAGTTGACCTACTTTTGGAGGGAGTTGCAAAATTTGAAATTTAGCTGGAGGCCGCCAAAAGTGCTATCTATGACTATTTTGGGAACCCTGGGTGGTAGTAGAGTCAAGGGGGCCAGTGTGGAGTTAAGAATAGGTGGGAAAATAGAAACCCTAGCTGATTTGGGGTTACATAAGGCTCAAGATTCTAGAGTCTTGAGGTTGGGGAAAGCTGTAATGTATTGCAGCTAGTAGAGGATTTATCCTCTAATTGTAATTGAGCTTCTGTAATGTAATGAGTTGCCCAGTTCAATAAAAGAAAGTTCTATTTGCTATGTTCAATATCTGTTATTGTGTGTTTTGTGATTTACCCGCTTCATCAACAACCCATAATCAAGTGTTCCTTTGAGATATCTAAAAATTCTTTTGACTTCTACAACATGGGATTCTCTAGGATCAGCTTGAAATCTAGCAACAAGTCCAACTGCATTCAAGATGTCAAGTATGGTCTGAGTCAGATAGAGTAGTTCTCCAATCATTAATCTATACCTTTTTTGATTTGTCTTAGGGGAGTCATCATCTTTACTCAACTTGCATTCAGTTACCATAGGAGTACTAATTGGTTTTGAATCCTCCATTCCAAACTTTTTCAACAATTCTCTCACATATTTAGATTGAGATATGAAGATACTTTTATCTAACTAAGTGATTTGTAGACCTAAGAATAAATTCATCTCACCAAACATGGACATTTCAAATTCACTTTGCATCTGATCAGCAAATTTCTTACACATGTTTCCATTTCCACCAAAAATGATATCATCAACAAATACCTCAACAATTAATATGTGCTCATGATCAATCTTGAAATAAAGATTACTGTCAGCAGTGCCTTTGCTAAATCCTATCTTTAGTAGATACTTATCTAATCTTGCATACCAGGCTCTTGGGGCTTGTTTGAGTCCATACAATGCTTTTCTCAATCTGCAGACCATATCTTCTTGATTGGACAACTGAAATCCTTCCAGTTGCTCAATGTAGACTTCTTCCTCTAACTCTCCATTCAAGAATGCTAACTTGACATCCATCTAGTAAACTTTGAAATCTTTGAAAGTAGCAAATGCAAGAAATAGTCTGACTGCTTCTATTCTTGCCATCGGAGCAAAAGTTTCTTCAAAATCAATTCCTTCCACTTGAGAATATCCTTTGCATACCAACCTTGCTTTGTTTCTTACAACTTCACCATCTTCATTTAGTTTATTCCAGAAGACCCATTTAGTTCCAATCACATTTTTGTCCTCAGGTCTATGAACAAGATCCCAAGTGTGATTCTTTTCAATTTGCATTAATTCTCCTTCCACTACTTTTACCCAATTTTCATCATTGCAAGGCTCACTTACTGATTTTGGTTCAATCTTAGAAATTAGACAGATCTCCTCTTGTTCTTTAGCAATTCTTCTCCTAGTTCGAACACCTCTATTTCTATCTCCTATAATCTGATCTTTAGGATGATTTAGCCTTACATACCTGGGAGTTTTGGGAATTGCTTGAACTTCTATTTCTTGAGTTTGTTCCTCTACATCTACACTAACTTCTTGAGTTTCTAGATTTTTTGGATCAGTCTGGATCTGAGTCTAGGTTTGAACTTGCGTTCCTTGACTTTGACTTTCATCTTGATCATTTGAATCATATCTGCAAGACATGGATTGTCCTTCTTTGCTCTCATCAACTCTGACATTAGCACTTTCAACAATCTTTTCAACCTCTTGTTAAAGCACCGGTATGCCTTGCTTTGAGTAGAGTAACCCAAAAATATTCCTTCATCACTTGTTGTATCAAGCTTGCCTAGATCCTCATCTCTTTTGATGTAGCATTTACTACCAAAAACTCTGAAATATCTCATGGTAGGAGGATGACCAAACCATAGTTCATAAGGTGTCTTACCAGAATTGCCTTTGATCTGCACCCGGTTCAGAGTGTAGACAATAGTACTCACAACTTCTCTCCAATAGACTTGTGGAACATTTGCTTCCATCATCATGGTCCTAGAAGCTTCTTGAATGGTCCAGTTCTTTCTTTCCATAACTCTATTCTGCTGAGGAGTCCTAGGAGCAGATAACTATCTTTTTATTCCTTGCTTCTCACAAAATGTATCAAACTCATCGGGGGTAAATTCTCCACCTTTGTCGGATCTCAGACACTTTATCTTCACACCAATCTCATTCTCCACCATGACCTTGAACACTTTGAATTTGTCGAGAACTTCTGATTTTTATTTTAAGAAGGTTACTCACATCATTCAGGAGTATTCATCAATTAGTAACATAAAATATATGTCTCCTTGTACACTCCTAATTCTGGCAGGATCACAAAGATCAGTATGCACAAGTTCCAATTGTCCACTTTAAGATTGTTCTTTACTCTTGAATGAAGTTCTGCTTTGTTTACCCAATTAGCATTCTCTACACATGCTATCAGGTTTCACAAGTTTTGGAAGATCTCTTACAGCTTGAGTAGAACTTATCTTGACAATGTTATCAAAATTCACATGACACATTCTCTTATGCCATAACCAACTCTGGTCAATCTGAGCAATCAAGCAACTCTTACTGAAACTACTTAGATGAAAGATGTTACCTCTAGTCTGAGTACAAGATGCAACTTCAGTTCCAAAGCTTTTGAAGATTCTACATTTTCCATCCTTGAATCAGAGATCATAACCCTTATCAACCAACTATCTAACACTGAGAAGATTATGCTTCAAACCTTCCACATACAGAACATCATTTGTGTTATTCTTACCATCAAATGAGATGGATCCTCTACCATGGATTCTACCAGTTGAGTTGTCTCCAAATTTCACAAGCCCACCTTCATATTTTTCAAATCTTACAGACTTACTTTTATCACCAGTAACATGACGAGAACATCCACTATCAATCACCCATTCATCCTTTTCAACAACCTAACCAACCAAGGCACTTTCCACATTTGCATAGCTAGTAGACACAAGATCTTCTTCTTTGATAGCAATGAACACCCAATCATCTTCAGTGGAACCTCCATGATCTGATTCATCATCTGTGACTCCTTCTCCAGCTTCTTGGACATAGTAACATTTCTTCTGACCTTTATATCTGTTAGGGTTTGGTTTTGAAAACTGCTTCAGACATCTTGAGGCAAAATGACCAATCTTATTACAAGCAAAACATTTGAATGTCAACTTTCCTTCATACTTACTAGATCATCTTGGCATTCTTTTGGAAATAAGAGCTTCAAGATCTGTAGTCTCAATTTCCTCATCTTCAAGATCCTTCCTTGCCTTCACAAATCTGTTTGATCTTGCTAAAGAGCTTTCACTCGAATCATATCTTTGTTTTCCATATACACTATAGATTCAAACTTAGGGAGAGAATCACCAAACTCACTCATTTCAAATGCTAAGAGCTTACCAACTAGCTGATCCCTTGTAATAGTAGTCACTATCCTGATTTCTTCAATGGCAACAACTTTATGCTTGTATGTTGTAGGTAAGGATCTGAGCACTTTGGCAACAATCTCTAGTTCTTCCAATACTCCACCAGTATTTTTGATACTGGTCACAAATTCATTCACTTTCTACATGTAGGAGGTAATGTTTTCATCTTCACTCATTACCAACCTTTCATATTTACCTTTCAGGCTCTGTAGCTTAGCACATTTGACATATTTGTCACCTTCATACAGATTTTCCAACTTTTTCTAGATTTCATGGGTAGTTTTTAAATCTAGGACATTTGCCAATTCTGTATCAGTTAGGGCACTCAACAAAGCTTCTTTGGCTCGAATATTGTGTTTAGAATCTCTGATTTCATCTAAAGTTGTAGGGCCATTGTTCAAAATCTTATACACATTCTTAGTTATCAACCAAAAGGCATCACCCATACATTCCAAATGACACTGCATGCACACTATCCAAAGGGAGTAATTTCTTCCATCAAACCTCAGACTTTCCTTCTTGTAAGTTGACATTTTAGATCTCCTCAAGCGGTCAAGCTTCTTTTAGAGGAACCGACTCTGATTCCAATTGTTGGAATTAGTCTGGACAACTGAGAGGGGGGTGGTGAATCAATTGTCACACAAATTTAATCTTTTCTATCTTTAATCTTCTTTCACAACTTATAATCACATTAATGATATAAACATTAAAGTATGAATCAACAACACATGAGCAGAAACAAATTAAACACACATAACACCAGAATTTTTTATGTGGAAACCTAGTTAAAGGAAAACCACGGTGAGGGTTAACCCACAAGATTCATACCCAATTAAAAGTACTTAAAAAAGGGAAGGCACTTGCCTTCAGGCTCATTGCCTAGAGCTCACTACTCAAAGAGAGGCTCACTACCTATAGAATTTATTTTAGTACAGAAAGAATTAATTGAGAAATAACATCTTCTTCATGCTTGGTTTAGTCTCATTGAGTGCTCAAAAAAACTTCTGCTCTTCTCCCAAATACTTCTTCACTATCGCTTCATCCTTTACTAATCTTGCTCCTCTACTCCTCTTCTTCTCTGCTCTGCCTTTGATCCTTTCTTGGGATTTTATTAATTTGCACAAGGATAATTTTTCACAACTCATCTACACATCTTTATATCCTTCATCAACCTTGGAATAAACATCAAGGTTGGCACTACAAGCATTTGACTTGATGTGAATCATTAAGTTGTTGGTCAAACATAACTGGGACTCAAATCTTCCTTTATCAAGATGCCACACTCCATCAAATTTCTCTTAGATCATCCGCAACACTCTTGAATCATCCGGTCGGCCAAGAATGGGAAGAACAACAACACCAAGAAGGAAATATTCACCAACAAGCTCAAAATTCAATGCAGACCTCCAACATAGTGGTCACATGATCCAGAGACCTCCAAAAGCACATTGAATTCAACAAAAACATCCAGACTCATCTAAATCATCAAAATTACTTGCATCTTCATCTAGAACCTTAAGAACACTTTCTGTCATGACTGTCACACTAGAAAGATTACTTGCGGACCTCCAAATCCTGAACCACTTGAATGGATGATACACACTGACTTCCCAAACATGCCTCTGGATCCATAGATCATCATTTTACATATCCAGAATAATCCAAACCTCTTTCTTGTCACTCTGTCTCTTCTAAACATTACAAAATTGGTTCTACTTAGATGGTCATAGCTTCTTCAAATCTTCATGCGAACCCTTCAAATCTTAACTGGAGCCTCTTCAAACAATCCTCTACTTAGCCATATGGTCCACATACTTTGATCAACATAAATTTTCTCAGTATCCTCAACATTCTAGTCTTCTAAACATGCAACAAAATAGGATACAGTTGACACCAATGGCAACAAGGATATGTTGATATCAATTACAACACCGCTTAGGCACATATTTGTAACACCATCACCATATCATTCTTAACAACCTTTAACACATGCACTTTTTAGGTAGAGTTTAGTCTTGTAACGACCCTTATAGCATCCTTGGTGATCATGAAGGGTCTCTCAAGCCATATGAACTAATCGTGGATCCTGCTCAATATGTACCAGACCCATTCATCTTTAGCAAAAGTTGGGAAATCTATGTATTGTAGGAATTTCTTCTCCTCAAGTGCCTTGTATTCCTCCTTCAAGTTAAGATCATCACTGCTCAGATGCTTCAGGTAAAGATCTGAAAACCTATTGTCACCAAATTCTTCTAAGGCAACATGAATGTAAACCCTATATTATCCTCTGCATGCATTACACCATATGGTACTCCTAAAAATACACCATTAGGGTTGACTTACATAGATTTGAATGGATCTTTCTTGAATTTTGGTCGTGGTCTTTCATTGATGTCAATAACTTGGGGTGTTGCCATTTCCACAAGAATTCAACTAAGTTCATGGTAGGGTTTTAAACTGTAAATACCTCTTTTGCCAAATTAGGGTTTGCTCTGAGTTGCTTTGAATCCTCTGGAAATCATTGAAATCACTTAGAATTTTACTTCAGTTCTCCTTGGACACTTGATATCTTGAATACAAAATGATTAGTCTTTCAAATGCTACCCTTTTTAACCCTTGTTATGCAAAAACCTAGTCATCATAAATGTTATTCTCAAAAAGTTGTCAAACACTTCACTGTAAAGCACAGTCGATCAAGATTGCTCCGCAATGTGCCACATTTTATCTTTTTCTTCCAGTTTCTTCTTCAAGAGATTCATCACATAGATTCTCAATTCATATCTTTGTGCTGGATCTCTGCACCAAATATCTGGCTAGGGGATTAAGATTTTTCAATAAGAGCTCCCCCTAAGCCAGAGCTCCCAATTTACTTCCCAGAGGAAGTATCTACACCAGAGATTGGTGTAGATCCATCCTTGACATCATTTACATCCTTCTTAATCCATACACGACTATCTCTGGTGTAGATCCATCCTTGACATCATTTACATCCTTCTTAATCCATACATGACTCATTTCCTTCTTGATTTCTATTGGATCAACTTTGTTCTTTCATTTATCTTCCCTCTACTCTATTTTCCTCTTTTCTACAGGATAGTTCCTTTTTACATTCTTGCTTCTGTAGAATTTTGCAATATGTCTAGACTTATTACAATTGTAACAAACAACATTCCCTTGTCCTTGATTTCTTCCAATTGTTGGAATCATTCTTAATCTACATTGGTTAGCCATATGCCCAAATCTAATGCATGTAAAATATTTCCCATTAAAAGATTGAGTATTCCTTCCATTATTGAAACTATTCCTTATCACACTCCTACATTCATTTGTTCTATGACCAATTCTCTTGCAATTGAAACATTGACCAGGGAAGGATGGAACATTTTGATTCATTCTACTCTTACACTAAGTAGCCTTATGAACAAACTTATTGTAATTAAAGCAATAGCCATTGAAAGATGGGTACCTTTGAGCATTTGGTTGCCTAACCGAAGGCCTTCTAGGTCAGTTTCTCTGATTCTGGACCTGATTGCCTTTGACTCTCTTCATCTCAGTGTCAACTTGTCATTATTTAGAGATTTCTCCCTTTTCAAATCCAAAACCTTATTTGTCATCTAGATTTTTCTAGTTGTTAATCAACTCATCTAGCTTTGCAAAGCTTATCTTGAACTTTTCTTTATAACTATTGGCTGCTTCTAGATAATATTTCAAAAGTAAAACATCTTTGGCTAATTTTTCACCTTCTTCAGACTTGCCTTTCAGAGTTTGATTCAAATGCTTCTCAATTTCTTCTTTTTCTTCAATGAGTAATGATAAATCACTTAGAGTTTCATTTTCTTCTTTAAGCCATTCACTTAGCTCTCTATTTCTATCCTTTGATCTATTAATTTATTCTCTCAGCTTTAGGATGCATTCATTGGCTTCTTTGACATTTTCCATTAAATCCCAGATATCTGCTTCATACTTATCAAGATCTTTAAGAGAAGTTTTTAGTTCTTAATTACTGACATATGTGCAATTATCAATTGTGACACTACCTAGAGCAGGATACCTTTTGGATGCCATGAGTAAACTTTCCCAGATCTTCCTTAAGTTGTTAGGCTTCTTCCAAGGAACCTTGCTCTGATACCAATTGTTGAACACAAAGAATACTGAGAGGGGGGGTGAATCAATATTCTGTAAAACCTTTCTTTCACATATTCATTAATCCATTTACCAAATTCAATAACATGAAAGTAGAATAAACATAAGAAGAGCAGCCACAAAGTCATAACACATCGACACCAAGATTTTTATGTGGAAAACCTAAAAAGGGAAAAACCATAGTGAGTGTTAGCTCACAATATATTATGATATAAAAAATAAATTAGATGAAGGCTCACTGCCCAAGGACTCACTGTCCAAAGAAGTGCTCATTGCAATAGGCTCATTGCCAAGAAAAGAGAAGAGAAGATAGAAGAAGGATTGGCTCACTACCAAGAGAAGACTGCTACAAATGCATCTACATAATGTTGAAATGTAGTTCTATTAATAGCTCAATACACAGCTTCAAAAGTCTTCATTATATCTGCCCTACTTTTCTACTTTGCTTCACATATACTCTACTCTTCTACCCTTATTGATCCTTTCTGATCATAAAATTTCCTTAGATCACATACACATTGAATTCACACTATATTTGCACCATCCCATATCTCCAATATTGAAATATATCAAGTATACATATTTGCAACATGAATTATCCCAAAACTAGGTCAGCATGCAAAATATGAAACTTGTATATCAAAGTTGTACCTTGTCAGCTTGATCCTTTCCACAAACAACAATGTGAACCCATACATTCATTCAAGAATATTCATATAGGTCTAGATTTATTATTAAACCACTTAGAATAATGATCTAAGAATTATCTCCTTACCACACATTGATCCAATTGTGTGTCAGCTCTATCCCAAAATACACACTTAACCTTTATTGACTGTCATATCATAACTTCTATTGCACACCACATGAAACTTCAAAATTCTCATCAGACATTCATTAGACATCACCAATCATACCTTCAAAACTATAGGTCATAATATTCTTGTGTGGCAATATGCGGATCTCAGAACTATTACCTTTATCTTAGTTAAACACTGTCAAACTGTTTGCCAAAACTTGGAAGCTTGTAGATGATCTTCTAATGGATTTTAGATCCTTTAAATTTGGAATTAGATAGCTATCATATGTGTTTACAACACCTTCAAATCTCACATCAAGATAACCAATAGCGGAGGAATGTGGAGTGAATTACTCAGGTGTTATGTACTATTCTTCACTGCACTCTGCTTACCGGACTTAGTCAAATCATAATGTATCTTCCAGAGATTATCAGGACTTGAAAACTAGAACATAACATCATCAAAGGATTGTGTATAACACACAAAAACTACATATCATGATCTTTAACTGCGGAGGAGTACTAGTTGAATCACTATCACTGTCTTTGTAAGCTACCAACACTTAGTTAATTTTGGCTAAGTTCATTTTTCTAGATCAAAAAGCTACACACAACTTTGTCTCAAGAGCTATTCTATATCATGCCTAATTATTGCCATCAATGACAACATCAAGTTTCCACCATATTACTAGTGTCTCTTGATCATGTTGCCAACATAGGGCGCCTGCCTTGTAGTCCTCTCAACAAGTTTGGCTCTAGAATCAGGATTGGGTTACAGTCTACTACACCTCGTTGTTCAGAATCTCTAGAAACTCTACCCTTCTAGACTTGGGCACTCGCCCCATAGTCCTCTAGGGTTTCAATTTCTAAAACTCAA
This sequence comes from Cunninghamia lanceolata, assembly GCA_027924645.1. NCBI lineage: Eukaryota > Viridiplantae > Streptophyta > Pinopsida > Cupressales > Cupressaceae > Cunninghamia > Cunninghamia lanceolata. The sequence continues at coordinate 394,654 of BSBN01001359.1, forward strand.
CTTTAGGTATGTTTCTAATCGTCCTTGAGTACTTTCCTATCAGGTTTTCTATAGCATTCAGTTTGTTTACAGTCGATTGTTCTATAATTAGGGTTTGAGGCCTAGTTGACCTAGGGTTTGATAAATCTCTCACTCTAATCTATTCTTTCCTTATCATTCTTGAGCATAAAATCAGCAGCTAAGTCCTCATCCATATTGTAGTGACTTGGCTCAGTTTTGTCCTCGAGTGTTAATGTAAAAGGAAGGTTTGATTTGATACACCTTGGCCCCATTTCATACCTTTCTCCCTTTTACACTTAACATTCTGGTGAACCTGGAATAGAAAACATTTTAGCATCTTTCTGAGTGTTATAATTAGTCATTACATTCATCCATATCACATTTGTCATCTTGTATTGGAAAATCTTACATACATTTGGAAAAAATAGAAAAAACAAGCATTCTAGGCTTGCATGTAGACATTATTTTACATGATTTACATTTGCATTTGATAAAAGATTTAATTTTCTGATATTTACATCATATCTGATCCTTATTATAGTAATTCATCATTGATTTATATCAAATATTGCATTTAAAGGTTTCATTTGCTAGGGTTTTTCTTAAAAAGTTGCATTTTTCATATAACCTAGTAATTCCAAAAACTAGGGTTTGTAGTCAAAATATCATTTTCAGATTTTGCTACTCTTCTCAACATTCATTTAAATCTGATCTTGAATTGTAGTGTTGCTTCATCTTGCATACTTTTGCACCCTTGCTTCACAAACTTCACTTTTTACAATTACACATTGTGTATTTCAACATACATATCCTAATAATATCAATAATTGCCTCTTTCATTAGTGTTTTTTGTGTTATAAGATTTTGCATGAGTGTGGTAACCCACTGCCCTAACACAAACACTTTAGTGAGAAGAAGTTGTAGATTGATGGGTTCTAGTGCTCCTGATAGCAACGGTTTACGAACATCAGAAAATCCACTCTCTCACTACTTCACACCGGGTGAAACAATATCTTATCCAAACAACAACTTAAATATGATGGAAGAATACAAATTTCATGATTTATGCAATTGAAATGATAACACATGTACTTGATGATCAAATCCAAAACCTTGATAAAGAATTAGATGGTTTTCAAGCATTTGTGGAAAAAGAAAGGCTATCAGAAGAAGTCATACATGTTGTTCATAGTCTAAGAGGCTTATTAAAAGAAGGACAAGATGGTGTTAACATGCTCAGTGGGATAGCCCATATAGTAGATAACAACATTATGTCAGTGGCTAACTGTGCGGATATCATTAACAATGTGTCATCACCGAATCATACATAGGTATCGATACCTATACTGACTATTGGAATATCCACTTTCAGATCATAAAATCTCACTACTAATGTACAAGATTGTAGTAATGCTACCACTAGTATGGGAACATCTAATGACATTAATTCACAGTATTACAAAGTTGTGGGATTCAATTATCAAAACCTAGCACCTAAAGTGTCTTTTCCCATGAATACCCATTCTCAACCACCTCTCCATTCCACCTATTATCAACCACCTTTTGCTATCACTCACACCCAATCACCTCTAAATTTCACGACTGCAGCTTCAAAAACTTTTGCTTCTAGCCAACAAACAACATCACCTAATGATGCCATCTTAAACCAACTCTTGCAAAGTATGACTTCCTTGCAGCAAAAAGTGACAAACTTGACCAATTTGCTTCTTTTCAACCTAATATACCAACATACCATGCTCATAGTCCTTTATCTTTTACAATCCTATGGGCTCAAATGCCTGATAAATTTGAGACTCCTTGCTTTGAAAAGTATAGTAGTAAAGGTGATCCTAATACTCATGTGGCAACATTCATAGCTATGTGTAGTGATTTCTTCTTCAATGAGGACTTGTTAGAAAAACTCTTTCCGTGATCCATCAAAGATACTGCATTGGAATGGTTTTGCTCTTTACCTCCAAATTGAATACATCTTTCTCATAGCTTGTTGATCAATTCTTACAACATTTCCAAGCAAATATTGGACCTCTGGTCTCATTGATTTACTTAGTTCAGTGTAAACAAGGTTTGAAAGAAAAGTTAATTGAGTTCATTAGTTGTTATCAATCTCTTTTTGCACAGATACAATATCTGATAATAGATGAGAATGTTTAGAAGGTATTCATTATGAATCTACAACCTAACATCTGTGATAAAATCCTCTTGATGAAGTACAACTCTTTTCAACATTTATGCACAACTCTTTGCGATTACCAGCTTTCGTCTAGTCAGTATGAGAATCAAAACTCATCAGCTCAAGTTGGTTAATCCACAAATGGAACATCTCAAAAAAACTTTAATAGGAACAACAAGAGTTTCATCAAGATCAATGGGAAACACTCAATAATTTTCAATCACAAGTGTCTGCAATCAATAATCCTAAATGGGCATCATTTCAATTCAGGAAATAATAAAGATAATTTACTCCATTATCTAATTCTCTTCAATCAATTATGAATCAAGTAGTAAGTAACAATCTTTTGAAGCTTCCTCCTATTAAACCATTTGATAGCAACAAGATATAAGGACCTTAATTTGATGCCAATTCCTACTGTCACTATCACCGCTCATAAGGACATAACATCGAATGATGTATGCATCTTAAACATGAAATTCAAGACCTCATCAATTCTAATGTAATACAAGTAACTGGTGTGAATGATAATGGAAATAAGTTGGTTGCCCCTTTGAATCAAAATTTACAGATCTTCACTGATCCTTTTCCTAAGAATAACGACAACAATATGGTAGAACAAAATACAATAGAGCAGGAAGATGACTACCTTGACTATGATGAAATAATTGGCATAATAGAAGTGGATAAGGAAGAGAATGAAGACTTGCCTCATCCATGAGGGAAAGGTATCTACACTGAGGTTCCTCCGTTCTCATCCCTGTAAGAATCGGGAGACAACCAAAATGCACAAGATACACAAACTGAGCAACCTCGACAAGATAACTTTAAGAAAGAAAAGGTTGTAACGATGGAAAATATACCATTTCATCACGAAAGGCTCATTCATCAAGAAAATCAGAATAGGAAAGCAAAAGAAAGGAAAAGAACAAGGCAGGTGTCATTCGTAGAAATAGGTAATGATTCTTCTCCTTGTAAGCATCAGAAGATTTCAAACATACAAGAAGTTGGGAAGAATGCACCACATAATTATTTTGACAATGATAATCAAATAGGTATGAATTTCTCACACATTTTACCACACTTGATAGAGCACCTTTCTAATATGCTCACAAGTTTGGCCTCCTCTTAGATATATATGCTATGGTAAATTGTGTCGTGTTGTGTTCCCCCATATTATGATTTTGTTTAGGTCCCCTTGGATGACCCTTGATACTCTTGTAAGGTCAAGGATACAACGGGACTACTTCTGTCATAACATTCTTCTATTTGATTCTCAATTCTTCTATACTTCTCTCTCCTCTTTTTATTGTTGTGTGTTGTGCCTTGGGGGCATATCATTGTGGAAGATGTTTCTGGGGCATCCTCCTACATGGTGTTCCTACGTCACTTTTACCTCTATCTCTCTCTCTCTCTCATTTTTTACTGTTTCCATTCTTTTTTGGCTCTACCTAGTTGGTGGATGACAATAAAAAATATATACTAATACGGATTGTGTGTCCCTTCAACAAGTAAGAAAAAATGGACCCAGTCCATATATGAAGATGGGGTTGATATAATTCTAACACTTGACTAGTAGAATCACTTTGTGTTATGTGTTAAATTGAAAAAAATTCTTGTAACAAATCCTTTGCAATACTAATATGCTCTACGCACTTTGATATGTCTTTGACATTTTTTGTGTCTCACCTTGTGCTACACTCGGTTCTGAGATACCTAAAGTATAACCTCATGGCTATACTCAGTTCTAGACCTGCAAGTATAGCCTTGGCTTGTTTATCTGATATGATTAGCTTATTTCATTATTGTTTAGCATTTGATACTAACATATGTTATTGTTGGAAGGATTCAGTGACCGTAAAGTGCATGTCACTTTAGGGGCATAGGGTTTACAGGAGCTCTTGTTTCCTTTTGTGTTTTTTAACTTTACCTTAAATTGATTGCTCCTGGAAGGCATGTAAGAGTTGGCTAGATAGGAGCCACCCAAGATCTAGGACTTCATGAAAGCACAAGAGAGACAATATGAAATAATAATAATGTATTCTATCAATAAATGCAAAATTGTGTATGTTACAATGCTTGTTGTTTCTACAATGTACATGAGGATCCTTACTTATAAAGGCAAGGGAGAGAGCCAAGATATTGTAGTCATGTGACAAGTGTCTTAATCATATGACATGTGATAACTATAGCACATGTGGAGGATAAGATAACTATCAACAACTAGCAACAACTAGACACAACTAGAAACATCTAGTAGACTCACTAAGTCAACTTAACATGTGAATTATGTGAGGGAATATTATTTAACTAAAAAATAGTTAAATAATATGAATTATCCTCACACAAGGGAAACTAGATAGGAAATATCCCTATTCACACTAACAAGGCAGAGTCAACCACTTTAAGGTGGGGGCATATATAATGGTATCTGATTGATACTTTTACATTGATAAAGCATGTTTGAAAGCCCTCATCAGAACACAGGATGGTGTATCTCTTGAGCTAGTGCACATCCTTTAAGAAAAAAGCCCTTCTGTAGAAGGTGGGATGACGTATCTCTTGAGCTAGTACACATCATTTTAAAATAAAAATCCCTTCTGCAGAAGGTGGGATGGCATATCTCTTGAGCTAGTGTACATCCTCTTTAGCAAAGTCCTCTGCAGAGGTGGGGTGGGTCTTGAGTCATTCACCCTTAAGAATGTCTTTGGAGGTTATGGTAGCATAGCTCAACTGTCAGGTGTGTCTAAAATGTGTTTTAGATGGTGGGACTTAGCAATAAGCTCCTTCCCATAACTCTTGTTTGTCATGTATAAGACATATAATGTGTCGATGACATACTGTGTGGCACTCATGTATTCCATGTGTCTTCCTTATGTGTTTGCCTTCCCTCGAGTGTGGTCTAAAGGTGTGTAGCGATGAGCTCCCTCCACATTTGGGTTTTGTTTTGCATGTCTCCCCCCTGGTGTGGTCTAAAGATGTGTAGTAATGAGCTCCCTCCACATTTTGGGTTTTGTTTTGTGTGTTTTTGGCAGTCTAAATGCACATAGCAATGAGCTCCCTCTGCCCCCTAGTTTAGGATTTGTTTAGTTGTTAAATCAATGTATACTTTGTGTATTGCGTCACTGCTCTCATGTCTTCTTCATGTATTACGTGCTTCACTATATTCTCTGTGTTTTGTGTGGTTCTCACTGTCTTCCTTGTGTCTTGTGTGATTCTCACATGTTTTCTAGTGCCTACCTGAGATTGGGGCTAGAAATAGTACTTCAATCTTTGGGTATGCTTTATTTCTATGTGCCTAGTGTGTTTGATGTGCTTTGACCCTACTTTAATGCATGTATCAAATCGTAAGATCATATATACATTAAAGTGGGGGATAAATGTTATGGAGTAAAAAGTGACCTCATGCCTTTTTACCCCCTAGTTTAACTCCTAGGTCCCAGTGTTAACATTATGCAAGTTAAATATTCATCCTAAAGCAATTTCCCACGAAACCCATGTCAAATGGGACTCAGGGGCCCATTCAAATCCTTAAGCATGACCAAATTAGGGCCTTGGGACTTGGGCACCTACACCCAAGTCCACCCTAATTTGTTAGGATAAAAATTAAAGCATGTTAGCTTGGGCCCTCTCAAAAGGTTTCCCTTTGTTGGCCTTCTTGATTTAATTTACGAATGTTAGCAGGAAAGCATATTTAAATAGGTTTATGTTTTCATTTTAAGTGAAGTTAGAGAACACAAACTTGTGATATTGAGAAAAGAGCATTCAAAGGACTTCATTGTGTTTCAGAATAGAATTATGTTGTTATTGTGTTTATTTGTTGCAGATTTGGCTTCATCAATCCATCTCCTCATGATTTGAAGGATCTTCATCTCTTTGAGGGCTTCACCTCTAAGGTGACATCAATTTGTGTTTTCAATCATTTCATTTCATCATTGGATTTGGCCTCTACTCTCCTTGGGCACGTACTCTATCTAACAAAGGTGTTGGAAGACTTGAATGTCCTTCCAAGGCATGACCGAGGCAAGCTCCTAAACACCACAACCCCCAAACCCTTTTCTTCATGTGTGCAAGCTACAGGTGTGGGAGTTGGAAAAGTACAGGTACAGAGAAGTAGTTTGAAGGATTAGGTTTCAAGATCTAGAAGAATCTTGCGAATATTCCTCTTGTCTAGACTAGGTCACTCGCCCTGTAGTCCTCCCAATAAGTTTGGCTCTAGAATTAGGATTGGGTTACAGTTTTACTACACCACTTTGTTTAAAATCTCTAGAAATTCTACCCCCTAGACTTGGGTGCTCGCCCCGTAGTCCTCTAGGGTTTTAATTTCTTAAACTCAACTTTTGGTATGTTTCTAATCCTCCCTAAGTACTTTCTTGTTAGGTTTTCTATAGCATTCTAGTTGTTTATAGTCGATTGTTCTATAATTAGGGTTTGAGGCCTAGTTGACCTATGTTAGATTCTGTGAGAAGTGAGAATCAAGTCAGGATCTAATATCGGTCATAGATCACATGCACTCTAGTTGACAAATGATCGAAGATCAATATAGCGGAATGGAGAGAGAATCTGAAAAGAGAAAAATAGAGACAAAGAAAGAGAATTGAGAATACTCTCAATACTCTCACAGACCTTTCATTGAACTAGTATTGAACTAGTGAAGGTGACAGATGTATATATAGCAAAAATAGGGCATATACATCCAAGAGATGCATTAACTCCTATTACCCATAAAAGGTGGGAGGGTTTAACTACCTAGTAAATGACAAAACATGTGGCATAACCTCCTCAAATTAAGACAAAAAGGAGGTGGCACATAAAACCAAAAGAGGGTGAGAAACCCAACTACCCCATAACATACTTAGGTAAAAACATAATAGTGGTTATGAGAGGTGGCACAAAAAGCCAAAAGAAGGTGTGTAACTCAACTGCCCATGTGTGGGAGAGAGTTACACATGTATCTGATGTATTTCTCCATGTGTTCTCATATTAACCACATCTAATAAACCTAAGCAAGCTTAATAATGTATAGGAAAAAAAAATATCCCTAAAGAAAATAAAAAACATACACTAACACCCCCCTTAAATGTAGCTTAGGTGGGTGAAAAGATATGGGTCCCGAAAAGTGAAGCCTGGTGAGATACCCATGTACAAAGAATTCCCCCCAAAAGAGAAGAGCCCCCCACAAAGGAATAGCCCCCCTAAATAGAGAGAGAAAACACTCCCCAGAGTAGAGAGAGTGAAGCAAAGGACTAACAAGCCCCTCCTAAAGTAGACATTGGCCTCACCCCTAGTAAATCTTGCAAATGAAGGATCTTGCTCTCAATGAAGGGTTTGGTGAAGATGTCTGCAATTTGCTTTGATGTCTAAATGTACTTGAGATCAATGATGTTTGCATGAATCAACTCTTGAATGTAGTGCATATGTATCTCAATGTGTTTCATCTTCTCGTGATGGAATGTATTCTTTGAGATCTGTATTGCACTCTGGTTATTATAAAAGATGACTGTGGGCTTTCTGAATGAAATGCCAAACCCAGTGAGAATATTCTAAAGCCAGATGGCCTCAATGGTGGCATTAACTATAGATTACTTCTTGCTTGACCAACAAACTAGACTGGAACCAAGTGAGAAGCAATACCCTGAAGTAGACTTACAATCCTGAGAATCATCTGCCTAATCTAAATCTGTGTATCCCACCAAGTCAAACTCTACGCCCACTGCATAGTGAATGCCATAACTGTGAGTGCCCTAAACATAGTGGAGAATCTGCTTAGCTGCTTTCCAATGCAATTCATGTGGCTCTTGCATAAACTGAGAGACCATGGCCATGTCATATGCAATGTTAGGCCTTGTGTGAGTCAAATAGATGAGACTCTCAACAAGTTGATGGTATAAAGTGCCATCAACCAAGGGTGAAGAACACATAGCCTCAAGTTTGACCCTGGACAGAAATGGAGTCGGTGTAGGTTTACAGTCAGCCATGCAAAATCTGGAGAGCATGTCGAGTGCATACTTGGATTGTGCCATGAAGATTCTTGAAGATGACTGGGTGATCTCAATCCCTAAAAGTAGTGTAAAAGACCCAAGTTTGACATCAAAAATTGATCATGTAGAGCATTTTTCACTACCTTGATGGTGGATGAGTTACTCCCTATGATTAACAAGTCATTGACATAAAGAACCAAAAATGTCAGAGTATCATCCTACTGTAGAATGTTGATGTTTGGATTAGAATGACATCGAGTGAACGTAATTGACAAAAGGAAGGAGTCCATCTTGGCATACTAGGCCTGAGGAGCCTGTTTGAGGCCATAGAGAGACTTCCAAAGTTAGAAAACAAGTGAAGGATCTTGAATGAACCCCTATGGCTGCTGCATGTAGATTTCCTCCTAAAGGTCACCATGAAAAAAAAACACTCTTCACGTCCATCTGATGAACTTCCCAATGATGTGAGCCTTATGCTTGTCAACTAACCCATCTGCTACAAGTTTTGTCCAATAGATCCACTTGCATTGAACAAGTTTTCTTCCCTTAGGAAGAGGGACTAAGTCCCATGTGTGATTCCTTTCTAAGGAACTGATCTCTTCCTACATTGCTGCATCCCACTTGGGGACACCAGAAGCTTCCCAAAAAGTATGTGGATCAGAAACTAAAGCAACAAAGAGATGTGGAGCCTACTAAAATTATGACCTTGTTCTTCTTGTATCTGAAGGATCACCAAACTAATCACCTGCTGACTATAAAGTCTGACGAACCCAAAGAGGCCCTGTGGTAGGAGAATTTGGAGGAGAATCATCAACCTCTGAATGATAACTGGGAGAAGAAGGTGGATCCTCATCATCATTGTCACCATTTGAAGTGGAGAAAGAAAACTCCTCATTGTGATTAGGAGGATTAAGATCCTCTGAAGAACTATCATCATGCTGCAATGTCTCCAATATAATGGTGGATGAAGGAGTGGTAGGAGAAGAATTGAAAGAGTCCTCGAAATGAACACTCCTCTCAATTAACAACTCATGAGTTGTAGGGTGAAGAAGCCTGTAGCCCTTAACATTGTTTGGGTACCCAACAAATATACAAGGCTTGCTTTGTGGATCCATATCCTTGCGTTTCTCTACTGGAATGTGGGCCTTGTTGAACACAAGGAAAACTGAGAGGGGGGGTGAATCAGTATTCTATAAAACCATTCCTTCACATACTCTTTAACCCATTTACCAAAGTCAATAACATGAAATAAAAATAAACATAGAAAGAGCAACCATAAAGTCATAACACATAGACACTAGGATTTTTACGTGGAAAACCCAAAAAGAGAAAAATCACGGTGAGTGTTAGCTCATAATATATTATAATATCAAAACAGATTATAGAAGGGCTCACTACCCAAGGACTCACTGTCCAAAGAAGTGCTCACTACAAAAGGCTCACTGCCATAAAGCAAAGAAGATAGAGAAAGGGTGGCTCACTGCTAAGAAAGAACTATTACAAATGCATCTGTTGAATGCTGGAATATAGTTCCAATGATAGCTCAAAATACAGTTTCAAAGCTCTTCATCTTAAATTCTTTGTTTCTTTGTCCTATTCACATATACTCTATTCTTCAGTCCTCTGCACCCCTACTGCACTTTTTAGATCACAAAAATTCTCTAAGATCATATATTTATTAACTTCACAATTCCTTCCATTCTTCTAATATCGAAATCCATCAAATATTTATATCCGCAACAAGATCTAACTCAAAACTGGGTCGGCTTGCTAGACATGAAACGTGTACACAAAAAATTATACTTTGTCGGCTTGAATTCTCTACACAAAAAGTTATCTGGACCAATACAATCCTTCAAGAACCTTCATATAGGTATGGACCTATTATATAACCACTTAGAATGATGATCCAAACAATATATCTTTATCGCATATTGATCCAACTTGTATGTGTTAGGGTAAAATGCGGATTAATCAATTTAACAATAATAAACCCAAACATCAATAGAATAAAGAAATCAAGAAAGATTGAATGAAACAAAGCAATGAATAACACAGTGTAAACCTTCCTTGAATCAAAGCTTCTATTGTTTGCCTATTAAAACCGTCCTTGCTGATATGAAGTAGGCCCTCAGAGAGTGCACTCTTTTAGCTGTGTTGTCGGATGTCGGTAGTAAATGGCTAAGATGATAGATAATGTTGTGAAGTAGAGCTTCAAAGCAAAGGGTGATCTCAAGTAGATTGTATTGGGGGTGCCAAAGGTGCGTGGGTAGAATTTTGTAGAGTAACAATACAAATAACCTGGATGATTAGAATGGAGGGATGAAGCTTCTTTTATAGACTCAGAAGAATGAGAATCAACAGTTGAGAAGAAGTGTGAAGATAAATGGCTAAGAATGGTTGAGGAATGTGCAACCAGTAGAAATATGACAAGTGTCTCATCTCCATCATGAAAGAGGGGACTTGACAACATTGATTGGAGAGTTAAACTCTTTTAACTGATCAGTTAACAAACTTGATTAGTTAGTTGGAAGAATGAATTATGGAATTGACTGAATTGATTGAGGGATTAACTCAATTGACTAGTTAGTTAACACTTTTGATTTGAGAAGAAATAGGACATGTGGGTGAGGGAAAAATAGGTAATTAAATATTTAATATATTTAATTACATGTGCAACCTGATGAGGTGGACAAGGTGAGGTGGAAAAGTGAGGTGTACGGGTGAGGTGGATTTTTGAAATTAGAACTTAGGATAGGGGGATTTATGAACAATTAAATAATTTAGGATTATTTAATTATGTGGGACATTAGAAGAATTTAGAGATTTTAATTAAATAAATTGAATTTATTTAATTATGGAATAGTGAATTGATTAAATAAACTTAGAATATTTATTTAATTGATAGAAGAAGGGAATAAATATTTAGAATATTTATTTAGTTGAATCATGTCATTTTTAGGCGTATACATTTTGCCCCTCTTTGATGCAATGCAGTTTATGGTGTTGCTTCAAAGAAATCGATAGTCTGACGGTAATACATGCCCCAGTTTGCCCCTGGTACAAGTTTAATGATGATAGGATGCCCCCTCGGGAGATTGGATGAAAGAAGGGCGAAAGATTTTGAGACAGACAATCTCAAGAAGACGAAGGGGTTAGGTTAGGTTGGAGGAAAAAGGACTCGTTTTAGGGAAATGGCAAGAAAAATGGGAGGAAAAACGGACGCGGGAAGTAGTCACAGTCATCACCTAGCCAGAATTAGGGTTTGTAGGCTATAAATAGGAGCTGGGTCCACAAGATTATTCATTTGTACACTTGTTTGATCTGGATTGGAGAGAGAGCTTAGAGCAACTTGGAGCAACATGGCCGCTAGAGTAGCTGATATTCCACACGAGGAGCATCGATTTGAGTGAGTCCGTCGATTCGGGTGGCCAGCAGAGGCAGGACCCCCAGTATGTGCTTCAAAAATTTTTCCCTAGAGTCGCATTAGGGTGTCATAAATGCAAGTATAAAATTGGTCAGACAGATGCGCCGAAGTACAGAATGGCACATATGCAGCGCGAAACGACGCATTTGTCATTTCGCAGCACATCTGTTTAGTTTAGCTGTGCATCTGTTAAAGCTGTGCATGCGTGGGTTTTGGCGGTGCATTCATAATTCAGCGGCACATCTGTTAAATGTTGCAGCACATACGCTAAAGTTGCGCATATGTGCAATGTAATGACGCATCTATGTTTTGGTAGTGCTTTTGCTGATTATAGCGACGCATATACCAGAAGTGGCGCATCTATAAAGAAATGGCACTTTTACCACCTGTAGTGGCACATGTGCTTTAGATAGAAAATTTCTTAGCAAAATTGACTCGATGAGCACCCTGTTTGATGCGACAATCGATGAGCTATCTCAGAGATTGTAGGAATCTAGTCAAGAGATGTAGTGTGCTGTTTTGATCAATTTGAAATGCTAAGTTTAGTTGATATAGTTCAGTAGATATGTTGAGTATGGTATTTGCGGCTTTAGATTGATGCCTTGTTTTGCGTGCTTGCAGGAGGAGATACAAGACACATTGCAGTCTAGGGAGACATTCCCTATGCCCCTATTGCAGAGATATATGCTTACAAAGATTGACAGGGAGGCGCTTGGTGCCATGGGTTTGGACTATGTATGCTTCATGCCCGAGGTGCAGGTGAACCATGGATTGTTGACAGCTGCCGTGGAGAGATTCCATAGTGAGGATGGGACCTTCCATTTTCTGACTGGAGAGATGACCGTGACTCTAGAGGATGTCTACAGGATACTGCACTTACCTATTCAGGGTGAGTTGGTGGAGTATGATGCGCAGCGAGATGCGGGACTTGCCGAGTGTAGGCGAGTATTTGATGACCCCGAGCTAGTTGGACAGGTCATCTCCTGGCATGATATATATGACTGTTATGACTACTTCCCTGGGATCATGGCTGGATTCATCAGGGGCGTTGTATGCCCCGACAGGAGATCACATGGGTTCCCCATTGGATGGGGCCAGATCATGGAGCGGATGCTGACTGAGGGCACCTGATATGCATGGGGGTCTGCGTATTAGCTCACCTATACCATGACATGCACTAGGTGGTGTATCACCGCAGCACGAGTCTGTCGGCCGGGGTACTACTGCTACAGTTTTGGCTGTGGGAGCACATAGCAGTGACGAGGCCAATATGTGTGTTCGTGAGGCAGCGAGGGGAGCCATATAGTTATGGCTATGCAGGAGTGATTTCCTAGCATAGGCTGGGGAAGCTAGAGTACTAAAGGCACACATTGGATGGTGTGGATGTGGTCGTCTGGCGACCATATTTGGATTGTGAGCCCTGGGACGACGAGGGAGATGAGCTACCATACTGCTTTCAGACGTGGTGGCTAATAGGCCGGACACGACACATACTAGAGAGACAGATGGTGGGCTGAGTACTAAGACAATTTGGTAGGAGGTAGGGTATGCCACAGGGACAGGCACTATTTGCACGGACACATGCAGAGTGGGTTAGATGGGGGCCAATGGCTTCATACAAGGAGGCCCTGGCAGAGTTCCAACAGACTCCTTATGTGGCATGGGACATGAGGACAGAGATAGCTGATGCCGGGGTTACACAGGACTATGAGGATTGGATGACAGCACATCCATTCCTAAGGTACTCAGGGCTTGGCATGCTGGTGCCTCGTATTGATGAGGCTGATTCAGAGGAGGAGGGACAGGTTGGCAAGGGGCGGAGGGGAGGTAGAGGAGGACGGGGTCGAGGAGGACGGGGGGGTGGAGATGGAGAGAGGCTGAGACAACAGAGGAGGGTAGCTCAGGCTGAGCAGGCAGTGCCAAGACAGGTTGCACAACAACAGATACCACAGCAGGTGCAGATGCCGCCACCCTAGCAGGTGCCCCAGCCATAGGGGCCAAGACAGGCAGAGGCATCACAGGGGCTAGTGCAGGTAGAGGTGTATGAGAGGGCCATAGCCAGCCTGAGGGGACATGTGCAAGAGCTGCAGGCACAGCTTAGGAGGCCCAAGGACTGGTGAGAGACAGACGCGTGTGGTCATCGCAGGGCTGACCTGTGAGAGAGATATGGCAGACGCACGGGTATGCGTGATCCATGTGGAGCAGGACACTGTAGTGGCAGCTTTGGGGACAGACTCAGCTAGCTCCTTTTTGGTTGGGCAGGTGCAGCAGGCACAGGCAAAGGTAGGCCAGTTGTAGACACAGTTGGCACAGGTGCAGGCAAAGCTTGCCAGAGCATAGGCATAGGCACAATACTACCGGGATCTATATCATGGGGCAGTGCTGGCAAGCCAGAGGGTGTCCAGTTTCAGGAGTCAGTCTGGGGCTTCACAGAGAGCAAGTCCATCACGATCAGGGGCCTCTGTGATGGGTCCTCAGCAGTCAGGAGCTGGCAGTGGTGGCCCATAGCAGCAGGGGTAGACTTGTACCAGATTTTGTACTTTTTGGGACATGTATCACCATCCTTTTAGATGCACATTGTATATGACATTTTGATTCAGAGATAGAGATGATGATATTGTACATTTGGACTTCTTTTTATGATTGTATACATGATGATGCAGCCTTATGATTCATTGCATACGTTATGAGATGATGATGCACTTCTATTGTATGATGCAATGCATGTGTAGACTTAGATGTTCTATCTGATGCTATATGAGATGCTTTTGATATGATGCTATGTGATGTCTATATGATGTAATGTTTATGTGATATGAGTGTTTGATCTGATATGTCTGAAATGTATGCAAATGCAACATGATTTCTATATGATTATGCGACCTTTGTATATGATGCACTTAGCTATGTTTTTGATTTCTTTGCGGTTTGATGCGATATGATGATGATATATGGATGACCTAATGCACTGTATTATGTATGCAGCTGATTTAATCATGTTCATGACTAGCTCTAAATGTGATATGATATGCACCTATATGCTTTGTTTTTGTGATGTCCAAATGTACTCTATCGACAAAAGAATGATAGGATGATAGATAAAAGAATGGTTTTGACGGAATGACTAGGTATAGAAAGATTTGGAAGCTTTACTTGATATTGTTCCTCTGCATAGTTCGAGTACGATTTATTGTATAGGATATGGATGCATGGCTGTGTATATGGATATAGGATGGATGTTTTGCTTTTAGAGTGCTTTATTTCATCATTGGGAAATTTATTTTTGGTACTTTTTCTAAAATGTTGCAATTTAATACAAGCATCTAGGTATAATTGAACCGAGATGACTTGAGTACTGCTTACATGGGTGTTGATTTAGCAAGTTAATACAAGCATCTAGTCAAAATTGAATCTAGATGACCTGAGTGTTCCTTGCGTTTCAACAAACAAGGATTGCCCCCATTCATGTTAGACCTTTGATTTCCTCGATGATCTTTGGCCGATCATGTCCTTAGACAAGGTGTCACATTACTAAAGCGGAATCCACAGATAGCAAACAAAGAAAATGATCATGCCCCCATCATAGCATCTCTAGCTTTTGGCATCCTTGAGTAGCATAGAAAGACATGATAAGAAAAATCAAGACTCTGTAACTTAACCATGATTTAAAATCACCAAACATTCTTGCATTTAAATGTGTTTATTTCTTGCTGTAATTTGAGTAAAATCATTTAGAAGGCCTTGGGTATTTCATTTCGCATTTGAATAGGTTAAACTGCATGGAGTCAAGATTCTTGCTTGGAGCGTGGGTTGTGCTTGCATTTGCTTGTTTGGTGAGAAGATTGCACAATCCTTATTGGGGAGATGGACCCTAAGGGACTAACCTAGTGCCTCGGGGGCGCATTGCTAAATGGCCTTGCCTATGTGACGACACAGAGGCAACGTAGTTCGGGGTAAACCCTAACAGACCTCAGACCTAGGCAAGAGAAAGTGGAGACAGACTTAGATTGATAGAGGGACTAGATATGGGATAGATGGGACAAATGGAAGCCTCAGGGGCACATTAGAATAATGGCCTTGCCTACGTGATGGTGCAGAGGCAACGTAGTTCACAGACTTGGACCATGGACACTAACGAGGGACACTATGCTAGGCTCACACTGAGGAGACGGTATGGGACAAAACCTTGGTTGACAAGGCCACAAAGAGGGAGAGTTATCAAGCCATGATAGGTAACTGTCAGGTGTTTATTGTGGGACAGATATGGGTCAAATGGGAAATGAGCGAAGGAAGAATGGACTCAAGGTGATTGGATTCCCAAAGATGGAGAAGGCGGTTTATCACAAGTAATGCCTGTTTACCAGGTTTTCATCACTTGCTTTTATTTGCACGAGAAGCTAGAAAGTAAACATGACACCTGTTTGCCAGGTTTCCATCATGATACCTATCTAAGGTGCCTATTTGCTAGGTTTTCACCAAAGGATGATGTTTTTGTATGCTTTCTATTTTTCCAATTTTTTTTGTATTTTTTCTTTTCAACTTTTTTTTTGAGTTTTTTGTGTTTTTTGCGCCCCCTTGCATTGGGGTTCTCCTAGGTATAGAACCTGCGAAGGTGCATGCTATTGATTGGATCATCGAACAACTCACCCTTTGATGTTGCCAACTGATATGCCCCTGATCTGTAAGTAGCTACAATCACATAGGACCCAAGCCAGTTAGGTTCAAACTTGCCTTTCTTTTCTCTGTCTTGTTGATTACGAGGATTCTCTTTGAGAACGAGGTCCCCAACTTTAAAGATTCTTGGGCAAACTTTGTGGTTATAGCTTCTTGACATCATCTGTTGATATGCTTTGAGATGATCAAAGGCTTTTTGTCACCTTTCTTCTAGCAGCTCTAGTTCCTGTAACCTGGAGACTCTATATTCTTCGTCTGATATGAGACCTTTCAATGACACCCTGAGAGATGGTAGTTCGACCTCAATGGGGAGGATGGCTTCTGAACCATAGACAAGGGTATAGGGTGTAGCACCTATGGGAGTGCGTATACTAGTTCTGTAGGCCCATAGAGCAGGATTGAGTTGGACATGCCAATCACAGCCAGCATCATTGACTGTCTTCTTGAGAAGTTTCAAGATGGTCTTGTTGGATGCTTCAGCTTGACCATTACCTTGGGCGTAGTATGGAGTGGAGAAACGATGTTGGATTTTGAAACACTCATAGAGTTCTTGGACATCCTGGTTTTTGAATGGTCTTCCATTATCCATGATAATGGATGTAGGAATGCCATATCTGTAGATAATGTAATTTAGGATGAATGAGGAAATTTGCTTACTTGTGATGGTGGTGAGGGGAACGGCTTCAATCCACTTTGTGAAATACTCAGTGGTAGTTATGATGAATTTGTGGCTATTGGATGAGGGTGGATGAATCTTTCCCACAAGGTCAAAGTCCCCACTAGCAAAAGGGCCAGGGTGTCATTAAAGGTCTCAGCTCTTGAGCTAGTGCATGTATCAGGTTCCCGTGTATTTGGCACTGTTTGCACCTTTTCACAAATTGATATGAATCCATTTCCATGTTTGGCCAGTAATAACCCAAACGCATGTGTTTCTTGGCTAAGGAAGGACCGCTAGAGCATGTTCTGTAGATCACCTCGTGTATGTCTTGCAAGGTAGTTATGGATTCTTCTCATTCTAAACAACGGAGCAAAGTACCGTCGAGACCATGTCGATATAGGGTATCGGCTATGATGGTGTAGCAAGAGGTTTGTCGTATAAAAGTTTGTCTTTGGTTAGAAGAGAGGTCAAGTGGGAGAATGTTGTCCTTGAGGTAAGTGTAAGTCTTACCATACCAAGGTGAATCAGATCTAACTAGAAGGCAGATGGAATGGGTCTCAAGAAGATCATAAGCTGGTTGCCGGATAGTTTCCACTAAGAACTCATACCATGACTCATTTTCAGGTATTTCTAGAAGAGAGGCAATGGTTGCCATTGCATCTGCTGCTTTGTTCTCGATCCTGGGTATTTTCTCGAAGGAGATGGTCCCAAAGTGCTTTTTGAAGTCGTCAACCATTTGTTTGTATGGGATGAGCTTTTCATCTTTGGTTTGATACTCATTGTTGACCTGATTGAATATAAGCTGAGAATCACCGTCGACATGTAGTT
This sequence comes from Cunninghamia lanceolata, assembly GCA_027924645.1. Classification (NCBI taxonomy): domain Eukaryota; kingdom Viridiplantae; phylum Streptophyta; class Pinopsida; order Cupressales; family Cupressaceae; genus Cunninghamia; species Cunninghamia lanceolata. Next base: position 412,413 of record BSBN01001359.1, read on the forward strand.
CTTGGATTTTCCACTCAGTTGCCATCTTGAGACCAATTACCAAGGCTTCATATTCTGCTATGTTATTGGTGCATGGAAATAACAAATGGTAAGACTTCAAAATTATGTCACCTTGAGGAGTTACAAACAGGATGCCTACCCTCGATCCATGGTTTGTGTAAGACCCGTCGAAGTAGAGTTTCCAAGAAGATGTTGATATAGTGAATAAGGACTCATCGGGAAACGTAAATTGCATTGGTGAGGTGTCTTGTAATGGTGCATCTGCTAGTTGATCAACTATGATTTGTCCCTTGATGGATTTTCTATCCACATATTTGATGCCATACTCACTAAGAAGCATTACCCACTTTGCTAGGCGACCTGTGAGAGCTGCTTTGCTGAGGAGATACTTCAGCAGGTCAATTTTTGCAATGAGTTTTACTAGATGTGCAAGCATGTAATGTCGGAGTTTTTGTGAAGCAAAAACTACCGTGAGACATGATCTTTCTAGTTGTGAGTATTGCAACTCGTAGCCCACTAAGGTTCTACTGATGTAGTATACAACTCTTTCCTTGTTCTCGTAATCTTGTTGCACTAGAAGAGCTCCAAGAGTAGTAGGTGTAGCAGATATGTAGAGAATTAGAGGTTTTCCTTGGATTGGAGGCATGAGAATGGGTGGATTCATAAGGTACTCCTTTAGCTTGTTGAATGCCTCTTTACACCGCTCATCCCACCTAAATGGAATGTTCTTATGCAGAAGATGGCTGAAAGGTTGGCACTTGTCTGCCAGCTGTGATATGAATCTGCGGATGGCTTGTAGCTTGCCCTGTAGGGATCTCAACTGAGTTAGAGTTTTGGGCAGTGGCATGTCCATTATAGCTTTGACCTTGGCAGGGTCTACCTCTATTCTATTTGCCGACACGATGAAGCCTAGTAGCTTGCCTGACGTTACCCCAAACACACATTTCTTTGGGTTCAGTTTGACTTGGAATTGGTCCAATCTTCGAAAGACTTTTTCTAGCACATCTAGGTGTGAGTCTCTTGTGAGAGATTTTTCTAGGATGTTGTCGACATAGTCCTCCATTGTTACATGCATCATGTCATGAAATATAGTTGTCATAGCTCATTGATATGTAGCACCTGCGTTTTTCAGCCCAAATGGCATGACATTCTAGCAAAAGGTACCCCATGGGCAAGTAAAAGCTATCTTGTGTTGGTCCTCTAGTGCTATTTTGATTTGATTATACCCTGAGAATCTGTCCATGAGTGATAGCATTGTATGTCCTGCAGTTAGGTTGACTATGATATCGATGTTTGGCAATGGAAAATCATCCTTGCAGCATGCTTTGTTTAAGTCTCGAAAGTCATTGCATAGTCAAACTTGGCCATCTGGTTTAGACACTAGCACAATGTTGGATATCCCTTCTGGGTAATCTATGGCTCTGATGAACCCCACATCCAGCAATTTCTTGAGTTCTTCTTTGACCAAAAGTGCTATGTGAGGATGCATCTTTCTCAGCTTCTGCTTTACTGGTTTTACTCCTGGATCCAATGGCAGATGATGTAGAATTAAGTTTGGGTCTAAACCTGGCATGTCTACATATGACCAAGCAAAGCTGCCTCTCTTCTTCTTAAAGAATGGTACAAACCTGGTTTTCTCTGGTGCTGTAAGAGATTTGGCAAAATGGATAATCTTGGGCTGTTCTTCTGTTCCAATATTCATGGGCTCTGTCGGTTCCACAACAATCTGTGACTTTTCCTGGTACATATCACTAGGGAGAGTGTCAGGCTTTCCATCGTCAGGTGCCACAGTTGGGTTTTCACCTTCGGATGCATCCTTTCTTTTTACTATTTTGGGATCTGACACTACCGCAAGGCGGTTTTCACTGTCAGATCCATTTTTGATCTTGATATTTTTGCGACTGGAAGGCTTGGTACCCTCCCCGAAGTAAGCCATAGTATTTAGTTCAATAGCAAAACCAGCTTTATGATCTCCCTTGGGTAAGTGGCCCCTAAGTTCCATATAATCAATGTAAGCATCGTCGTTTTGGAACATATCTAGTTGGGGAGTTCCTTGTAGATCCCAATCAATAAGCTTAGGGTGCAAGAGGGGAAGGGAGTCGGATGATAGACCTGATTCATTGATGGTGTGAATGGAAATGTTAGGAGCATTGGCAGGGGTAGTGTTCAGGGTGGTACTTTCCTCCAAGTTGCTTATTGCAATGGAATTTAAACTTTCCTCGAAAGCCATAATCTCAAGGATGGGCAAATTAGACTCCAATGGTCTGTTCCGTTGTGTTTGTCCCTCATGGTAGGGGCTAAGAGTTTGGATGGTGTCGACCTCTTTGTCGTCATAGGAGTGCTTTGTTAGCTCATCCCACTCATACTCATTTGAATCTGTCACTATCCACTTGGAGTGTTTGGATTGTTTCTACAAGGCAAGCATTTTCCTTAGCTTTGCCCTTGCCATTGTATCCTAGGCCACTTGTGTTTCTAGCCGATGAGGATGAAGAAGGTTGAATAGGTTCAATGATTCCTTCTTTTCTAAGGCCGATGGGGCCTTGTCCTTCATACCCCATCCTGTGCAAAATAGTCTCACCTCGCTCGTAGAGTTCTGTTGGGAGTCTAGGCAGATCTTGCATTGTGTTCTCTTCTTCAGCATAAAGCCATTGTAGGAGATCTCTCTCCTTTGTTTCATCAGATAAGGTCCCCCATTTTACAAAGGGAGTTGCGGGGGCTACGAGAGGAGCAGACAGCTTTGGAAAATGTTGGGGTTTGCCAAAAGATCGAGGAGACAAAGGCATCTTGGCAAGATTGAGGCTGTGCTCAATGGAGTATTCCCCCAATCCACTTTTTTTTATGGTAATTTTCTACTTTTTGGGCCTTGATGAGGAGGCTGCAGCAGTATGATCATACTGTGGAGTAGGGGAAATGTATGCTCTGTTGTTGGGTATGACACACTCAAGTTTTGCATGGAAAGAATTGTAGTGTTGGTAGGGGTCAGGGTCGCCTTGAATGGTGACTTGCTTGCCATTGTGCAGGAATTTAATGCATTGATGATAGGTCGAGGGGACAGCCTTCATGGTGTGAATCCATGGTCTCCCGAGTAGGATATTATAAGTGAGCTCCCGATCAAGGACTTGACACACCACATATTTTATTACTGGTCCCACTTGAATGGGTAGGACAACTGTTCCCTTTGTGGTTCTTTCTTCCTTGTCATACTCTTTGATGGTAATTTTCCTCCTTGGATCAACTACCTGTTCGGAGAACCCCAGTGCAAGGACTAGCTTTAATGTACAAATATTTAAATTGGCACCCACATCAATGAGGACCCTCTTGATGCGGTGTTTGTGGATGAAGGTGACGATATGTAGAGGGGTGTTGTGGGGTTGAGATACAGAGAGGTCATCTTGCTTGGTAAATGATATGGTGTTGGAGGAGGTCAGATTACCTACCATGGTCTGAAACTTTTCTTGGGCCAAATTAGTGGGGACATTGGTTTCCACTAAGGCTTTTTCGAGGATCTCTTAATGGGATGGGGATAGATGCAACAACTCCAAGATAGAAATGTGGGCCAGAGTTTTCTGTAATTGGTTTATGACATTATATTGGCAAAAGTTGGATGGAGAAGGTGATGACCCTGGAGGGGTGGCATTGAGCGTGACTTTACCACTACGGCTAATTATACTACAACCAGTTCTGTTAGGTCCTGATTGTTGGTTGGGTGAGATGACATTGATTTACGGGATTTGCTCAGAAATGCAATTTATGGTATAGTCAAATGGCACACTTGCATAGTTGGCATTACTAGTCCTGCTGTTCTGATTTGGCTGGTTATGATTATTGTTGTTGTTGTCGTTGTTGTTGTAGCTGTTGTTGTTGTTGTTGTTGTGGCCGTTGTTGTTGTTGTGGCCATTGTTGTTGTTGTTGTTATATGGCCTGTTGTGATTCAGAAGTGGATCCCTGTAGGCCACATGAGATTCATTGGAGGTATGTTGTTGTGTCCCTCCCTGGTTCTGATCTAGTACATCTTGTATGACATTTTTGAGTCAAATGTAGTTGTTAGTTGTATGTCCCCTTCCTCGATGATATTCACAATAGTCTATGTCCTTCTAGTAGGGAGGTTTGACTATAGGCTCGTAATCACTTGTTGGCGGTAGAGAAATTTCGTTGTTAGCCAACAACTTCCTTAGTGCAGACTCTTGAGACTCACCCAATGGTGTGAATTTTCTCCTTGGATTTGAACTGAACCAAGGTCTGGGCTCCCGAGAGGGTGGTTTGTTGAGTGTACCATTGTTTGTTTCTCCCTTGAGAGTGAATATGGGTTATTGCTTGGGAGCTGCCACCTAGGCATCCACTACCCCATCGTTGACCACATTCTTGTTCTTGGTCAAAAACTTTGACTTATCCATTGTGTAATTGGAGGTAGGTGTGTCCGTGTATAGCTTGATAGCTCCTTTAGTGATCATAGCCTTTTCGATGAATAAGCCCATTTCAATGACTTTTGAGAATGATGTAGGGCATTGTATCTGTATTTGATAGCTAAGATCAGTGTTCAGGTTATGGACAAACATCTCCAATAGCTGCTTCTCAAGCATATCATAAGAACACTTACTAGCTAGTTGTCTCCATCATTGTAAGAAGGTGGCGAATGACTCACCACTCTTTTATTTGGTGTTGCATAGATCTAGCATAGATTCCTCGTGTTTGATGTTGTAAGAGAAGTGTGTGATAAATTTGTTGACAGGTTCATCAAAAGTTTTGATTCCTGGTGGGAGACGTGAGAACCACTCCATAGCTTGACCACCTAAAGATCTTGGGAATAGTCTCATCAAGTAGGTCTCATTGTGAGCTACTTCTAAACATGCTGCATTGAATTCCCTAATATGATCTCTAGGGTCCCCCTTCCCTTTGTATTTGTCAAACTTTGGAACTCCGAATTGATAGGGGAATGGTTTCATGACGAAATTTTTGTCAAAGGGGTATGGTGCTATATCTTCCAAGGAGTAGTTCTTGGTACTTGTACCCATCTTAAGGTCTGATATTTGTTGTGTGAGGCTCTTGAGTTGTTTTCTCATTTCTTCCATAGGAGCATTTTGATCTATGGGTCTCTTTCCTCTATCATTTGCATTTGGGTCTATAGTATTCCTTTCTCTTTTGTGATTATTTTTTGTGTTTTCCAGGATTGAGCTTATATCAAAATCCATGGGGAGTTTGAGTCCAAGACTAGCAAGATGATAGAAATACTTATGAGGGTCTTCAAGGAGCACCTTCTCTATTAGGCGTTGGAATTTTCTATCTTGGATGTGCACTTCATATTCTTCATGAGAAATTTCTTCGTCACTATCATGTGGTGTGACGATGCGATTGGATGAGCCAGCCATTTCTATTTTCTTTTTGTACTGAGATCGAGTAAGAACCATGCAAGGTGATGTGGGATGGAGTGGACTAGGATTAGAAATTTTGGCAAGGTGCCGACTGAGACTGTTGTGAATAGGATACCTAAAACAAGGTTTGGACAAAGGATTCTCTTGCTCAATGACTTCAAGTAAGATGGTTGATACAAGATGATAGCCACTAGTAAGGGTAGTCAATACCTGTCTTACTGTGTCGGGACTAGTTGTGCAACGAGACTACTAGCAAGGTTCTGTGACCTACTAGGCTTACGTGAATTCACAAAGGATACGAAAAAGGGACCTATGTCGAACTGATATGGAATAAACTGACTTTGGGACAAGAGGGATTTAGACAGAAGGTGAATGGGATGATTGACGAAAGAGAGATACTTGGGTAAAACGGATGAAGACTGACTGCAAGGTTAAATCTGATCTTGGAATGTGAAGCTAGGCTGAAATGGGTGCTCCAAACAGGTAAAAATATTTCCTCAAAAATAGTGCAAGTGCTCACTGTCGTGTATGCACAGAAGAAATGAATATATGCATAGGAAGTCGCAGTATATGCGCATCACTAGTAAAGTATAAATGTGCAGTAACAATGTGTATATGCGTAGCAAGTCTACACGTATGCGCAGCAAGTCGACACAAATACGCAGTAGAAATGGGTATATGCGCAGCTCTGGTTTTTTGGCAAAATTTTGGAGTTTTCTATTGCTTTTTTGGTATTTTTGGCTGAAAAAAGGCCTTCTTGATCTAATTTTATGAATTAACAGCAAGAAAACACAACAAGTACAAATAATATTTTATAGTTTTTCATTGTTTTTTTGTGGTTTTTTCTGACTCTATTTTGGACTGAACAAAAGTAAGCACAAAGATCCTTGGCTATAAATAGTTTACAAGGGCTTTTGGCCGCTAGAACAAGAGGTAATTAATGCAGGCAACTGTTCAAGTGGTTACACATGCGGCGGCACTACTCTCCATTGTGGAGTTTCCCAGCCTCAAAGGGTTGTGCCTTAAAGGGTTTTGGGGGAGGTTGGCCGTCGGTGTAACATAGCAACACTTGTTGCAGGAAGTTTTCAGCTGAAGGACTTTTATTTTAAGTGGATTGGTAGGGCTTGGCTTCTAGCCTGTTTCCACTCAGGCTCGTTCCCACTTGGACAAGCGTGCATCCAAGGGCAGGCCCCTCTTAAAAGTTAAACAAATGGAATAACAAGTCTGGCACTCTGATCACCCAGTAAAGGGGAGAGCATAAGCATATTGTCATTCGTCAAGCATAGAAGACACTGATTAATCCAACCTATTTAAAAGTAGAAAAACTAAATGGGCTAATCTACTTGGGCAAGCACAAAACTTTGAAGTGATTTTAGCAAGATAGCATTGGTTCAGTTTTAACTACAGAAAGCAATGGTGAGTTCAATTTTAATCCTCGTAGCACGAAATAGTTAACTTTGAAGTTTTGGTCCAACGAGATAGCAGTAGTTCAATTTTAACCCAGAAATCAATGGTGAGTTTAGTTTTAATCCTCGTAGCACGAAATAGTTAACTTTGAAGTTTTGGTCCAACGAGATAGTAGTAGTTCAATTTTAACCTAGAAATCAATGGTGAGTTCAGTTTTAATCTCAGATAGCAATAACTTGGAAAGTGTTGCAATGCAAGAAACAAATGATCCAGTTACTTCTTTTCTAATTAGAGCTAGGTGAGGATTTGAATGAATATCAGTTTTACTATCCCTTAGAAAATGAAGTGTGAACTATCAGAATGCAGCTATATGGAACTAAACTTGAACCTATCCTGCAAAACAGCTCCAGAGAACACCTGCAAAAAGGTTAGCATTAGCAAACTTTCCTAGAAAAGTACTAAAACCATTGCTTATTACAGATGCGCAGCTTCAGTGACTAAATGCGTAGAGATAGTCAACAGAAGCGCAACAAAAAAATGCACAGTAATAGTGCACAAATGTGCAGTAATAATGAACAAATGCACAGGAATGACACATGTGTAGTAATAGTGCACACATGCACAGTAATAAGTCATAGATGCGTAGGAATGACAAATGCGCAGTAACAGTGCACACATGTGCAGTAAGAAGTCACAGATGCGTAGGAATAATGGATGCACCACAGAAATAGATATATGCGCTGCAGAAATGTTCAAATGCATTGAAGTAACCTGTGCGTGACCTGTACGGAACCTGCCTTCAAAAAAGCTCAGATTTTGATGAGATAAAGGAGCAAAGGCCCCACAGTGGGCGCCAAAAATGTTAGGGTAAAATGTGGATTAATCAATTTAACAATAATAAACCCAAACATCAATAGAATAATGAAATCAAGAAAGATTGAATGAAACAAAGCAAAGAATAACACAATGCAAACCTTCCTTGAATCAAAGCTTCTATTGTTTGCCTATTAAAACCATCCTTGCTGATATGAAGTAGGCCCTTAGAGAGTGCACTTTTTTAGCTGTGTTGTAAGATGTTAGTAGTAAACGGCTAAGATGATAGATAATACTGTGAAGTAGAGCTTCAAAGCAAAGGGTGATGTCAAGTAGATTGTATTGGGGGTGCCAAAGGCGCACAGGTAGAATTCTGCAGAGTAACAATACTAATAACCTGGATGATTAGAATAGAGGGATGAAGCTTCTTTTATAGACTCAGAAGAATGAGAATCAACGGTTGAGAAGAAGTGTGAAGATCAATGGCTGAGAATGGTTGAGGAATGTGCAACCAGTAGAAATATGACAAGTGTCTCATCTCCATCATGAAAGAGGGGACTTGACAACATTGATTGGAGAGTTAACTCTTTTAACTGATCAGTTAACAGACTTGATTAGTCAGTTGGAAGAATGATTTATGGAATTGACTGAATTGATTGAGGGATTAACTCAATTGACTAGTTAGTTAACACTTTTGATTGATTAGTTAACTAACTTTTGATTTGAGAAGAAATAGGACATGTGGGTGAGGGAAAAATAGGTAATTAAATATTTAATATATTTAATTACATGTGCAACCTGATGAGGTGGACAAGGTGAGGTGGAAAAGTGAGGTGTACGGGTGAGGTGGATTTTTGAAATTAGAACTTAGGATAGGGGGATTTATGAACAATTAAATAATTTAGGATTATTTAATTATGTGGGACATTAGAAGAATTTAGAGATTTTAATTAAATAAATTGAATTTATTTAATTATGGAATAGTGAATCGATTAAATAAACTTAGAATATTTATTTAATTGATGGAAGAAGGGAATAAATATTTAGAATATTTATTTAGTTGAATCGTGTCATTTTTAGGCGTATACAGTATGTTGGCTTCATCCTTAAGTATATACTTAACCAAATCTACTGCCATACTACAACTTCTAATGTAGACCACACGAGACTCCAAAATTCATACCAAACATTCATTACACATCACCCAACATACCTTTAGAACCGTGAGGCATAATATTCTTATGGGGCAAAATGCAGATCTCTGAACTACTGACTCTGTCACTGTGAAACACTGGCAATCTGAGTGTCGATACTTAAGAGCTTGTGGCTGATCATCCGGTGAACCTCAGACTCTACAAATTTGGAATTAGATACTCCTAACATGTGTTTACAACACTTTCAAACTGTAAATTGAAACAACCAATAGAGGAGAGATGTAGACTAAAATACTCAAGCATTCTACATTGTTCATGACTGAACTTTGTTAATGCAAACTTAAGCAATTCATGGTGTAGCTTCCAGAGATTGCTAGGGCACGAAACTTGGAGTATAACATTATATAACAACTATGTGCAACATACCAAAACTGCATACCAGAATTTGTATCTGTGGAGGAGTATCAACCAAATCTCTATTGCTAACTCAGTAGGCTGCCAACACTTAGTCAATTTGACTAAGTCATTCTTCTTGAACCAAAAATACCGTACACAACTTGTCTCAAGACCCGTTCCCAATCATATCTGACTGTTGCCATCAATGACAACACCACATCACAATCATATTAGTAGTGTCTCTTGACCATGTTGCCAACAATCTCCCCCTTTGGCATTGATGGTAACACTTAGTGAAAAATGTTCATATTGCTCCCCCTTACTATGTACATCCAGTTTTTCTTCCCCCTCTTAGGTATTTAGCTATTTTTCACTAGTTCTTCTTCTCCCCCTTTGACATTAATGGAAAATGTGTATGTACAAGTGACAAAATTGTATCAAAATTTCAAAATTGTTATACTCGGCCACATATGTACAAGTGCAATCACATAACTTAGTTATTATAAGTGGAGAGGATGTCTGTGTATATGATTTTCAGTTGAGAAGTCTCTCCATCCCACCAAACCTTGACCGTGCTCAAAATCTAAATGTTCTCATTCACTTGGAACACTTGTTCCTTTGCTTTATCTATAGTGGTAGGCTCTTCAATTATTGCCTCTATCTTTTCTGCCTCAGCTACTAGACCAATCATAGAATCAATTTTAGAACCCATTATTTCTTTGAAATGGCACATTCTACTTTTATTAGCCTCTTTTTTATTTAGCAAACTGCTTATGTTTGAATGGATACCTTCAATTTCTGCTTTCTTGAAGGAATTAGATGCCAGATCATATATTTCTGACAATTTTAGCATTTGAAGTTCCATGACATCTATTTTCTCCTTTATGTCTTTTGTAGTTTCTGGCCATGTTAGACAAAATTTGTATGTGTTGTTGGCTTCTTTGATGGCACTATCTACATTCATAATACTATTATCCAACAAAATTTTATCTTGAGCTAACTTATTCTTCAACTTAATGGACCTTTTATTATTTATCTCTGTTCTAAACTTTTTATCTACAACATTTTCAAAAGATTCAAAATGTGAACTTACAAAGTTCATTAACCTTTTGAATTGCTTAGTGGGGGCTAGAGATGTATCCTTCTATAGTCTAGGCATCAATTTTTCTAAGACACTAGATGCCTATCAAACTGAAATCATCAATGGAGAGGGGGGTAGATTTCAAAAAGTCATTGCCCACCAAATTTAGCTGAAAACCTCTAGTTTTGGTAGGACTTCCAAATTTAGTGAGGATTTTGTTTCATGCCAAATATGGCTGATTTGCTAGAAATTGTGCCAAAAATGGCAGTGGCTCCAAGTTTGATGGCTCAAAGGCCAAAAACAATTACATAGAGCCTAGAAGGTTGAGTCCCAAATTGGGTTTGTGCATGTTATGGGTCACGGGCCTGAGCAAAGGAGGGGTCAAACCCCTTAAGAAGAGCTGATGCCCTTAGAATAGTTTTGAAGCACTTGTAAGTGCTAGGTTTAGATAACACTTGGAGCACTTAAGTTCAAATGTGTAAGCACTTGAAACAATGCTTAAAGCACTTAGTACAATGCTAATATTTTTTTAAAAAAATCTGTATGACTGTACTATACGGTGAGAGGTACGACCAGAGGTAAATATTTTGTCTTAGAGGCTCTCGACTTCGAATTTGATGATTTGGAAGTTGATCCTTAGGTTTTTGGGCCTTTTGAGCATGATGGTGAGGTCCGTTTGGGCCAAAAATGCAATGACTTATCAGCTACCTCTAGGAAGCCCTCAAAAAACCTCTGGTACAACTAAGTCCTTCGATCTTTGATTTTGATGAAACAAAAGCCAATTTTGACTTTTCTGAGGCTTTTGGACACTATGGAGATGCTGAAAATGCCTCTAGGATTACCAAAAGAGTTGCAATCACCTACATCTCACAAGAACACAAATATGCATGCCAGAGTAATACAGATGCTTATTTTCCTTCAAACTATTCTAATTCTCCAGATCATCTGAGGATGCAAGAGAAGAGCATACTAGGATTTTTGAGAAAATATTACCAATCTAATAGTCTCAACTCTCTCAAATATCAAGATTACAAAAATGAACTAAACTAAACAAATAGTCTCTGATACCATGTTAGATTCTGTGAGAAGTGAGAACTGATCCAGGATCTGATGTCGGTCATAGATCACATGCACTCCAATTAGCAAATGATCAAAGATCAATATAGGGGGATGGAGAGAGAATCTAAAAAGAGAGAAAAATAGAGATAAAGCAAGAGAATTTGAGAATACTCTCAATGCTCTCATAGAGATTTCATCGAACTAGTATTGAACTAGTGAAGGTGAGAGTAGAGAGCTGTATATATAGCAAAAATAAGGCATATACATCCAAGAGGTGCTTTAACTCCTACTACCCATAAAAGGTGGGAGGTTTTACCTACTTGGTAAATGACAAAACATGTGGCATAACCTCCACAAATGAAGACAAAATGGAGGTGGCACATAAATCCAAAAGAGGGTGAGAAACCCAACTACCCCATAACACACTCAGGTAAAGACAAAATAGTGGTTATGAGAGGTGGCACAAAAATGTAAAAGAAGGTGTGTAACTCAACTACCCATGTGTGGGAGAGAGTTACACATGTAGCTAATGTATTTTGCCATGTGTCTGTTGTTATATGGTGCCTAATCAGACTCGAAGGTTAAATTTACCCCACTTTTATGCGTGGTTTCCCCCCAAATTATTTAACGGGGGTTTGGGGGTAGCACCCCCAAGATGGGGTCAAGGGGCAGCACCCCTTGCGGGTCTAGGAGCAGCTTTCATATTTATATATATATATATATTATATTATATATTTATTTATATAAAATATTTAAATATTTGATATATTATAATTAATATAAATATATAGCCGATAAGGGCGTGGTTCAGTGGTTAAGTCACTCCATTGTAGTGGTGGCCACCAGAGTTCAAACCCCTGCTGGGCCAATGAGCTCACAGGCTTTACACCTTTGTTGGGCCCTCACTGGTTCATAGCTCTGGGCAAAAGTGCTGGGCCAATGTGCTCGCAGGTTTGAAGTGAGATCCCATGTGTTGTGGCCTCACCTATTCATAGCTCTGGGTGTTGTGGCCTTACCAGTTCATAGATTCGGGCAAAAGTACTGGGCCAACGTGCTCACAGGTTTAAGGTGAGGTCCACCATGTTGTGGCCTCATCAGTTCATAGCTCTGGTTGTTGTGACCTCACCATTTCATAGCTTTGGGCAAAAGTGTTACCATGGAGCTGGAGGGCGTGTCGTACTAGCATCACTAGTCATGTTAAAAAATTTACTAGGGGCATTATCTTTAAAAAAATAATGTATACAGATAGTATGTCTCTCTCTCTTTCAATGTTAAGAAAGCATCTTTCATATGCAGTAAGTTTTTGAATTGACTTTGAATAAAATATACTTTAGCTAAAATTTCTTATTATTTTATAAAGACGTCAGGAGTTATTTTTCTATTGGTTGACATAAAAAAACCCTTTTTGTAACCGACATAAGTCTTGATAAAAATGACTAAGGGTTAGGGTTTCTGTGGACATTATATTGTAGCATTTTGTAGCGGTATTGAGTTACAAGGATTGTTGTTTGTAATTGGTTTGATTTACTAGATAATAATATTAGACTCTCTGTTGGTGGATGTAGCCTGAGTTTGGGTGAACCACGTTAAAACTTGTCTCTCGCTGTTATTATTTCTATGTATTTTCATTCCTCTGTTTAATCTTTATTTGCATTTAATTGATATCTTCTATCGGCTAACCCTAACAGTGTCCTCATATTAACCACATCTAATAAACCTAAGCAAGTTTAATAATGTGTAGGAAAAAGAAACATCCCTAAAGAAAATAAAAAACCTACACTAACAACCTAGGGCTTGATAAATCTCTCAATCTAATCTATTCTTTGCTTATCATTCCTAAGCACAAAATCAATAGCTGAGTCCTCATCCATCTTTTAGTGACTTGTCTCAGTTTTGTCCTCGAGTGTTAATGTGAAAGGAGGGTTTGATTTGATACACCTTGGCCCCATTTCATACCTTTCTCCCTTTTACTCTTAATAGAGGATAATGAGATTAAGATGCTTGTAAATGAGAAATGGATGATAATGGGATATTATAATGAAATGGATAATGTTTAGATTAATAAACATTTATTACCTATGCAAATGGATAATGGAGAAATGATAATGGGATGTAATAATAGATAATTATAATGTGAATTTGTTAACACAAAATGTAAGATCAAGGCTAAAATGGTATTCACTAGCTAGAATGAGGAGATCTAATGACAGTGGAAAAATCTTAGAAGACCCACGGGTGAATTAAGAAACAAAAAGAAGATCAGATAGGAATCTAAATGCCACCCGCTTGCTTCAGGAAGAGTTAAACTCAACTTCGATGGGGCCGCCAAAGGGAATCTAGGCATGACGAGTGCATGATGCATTATTAGAGACAATAGTGGGAGGTGCTTGGGGGCTATTTCAAGAAAGATTGGCTATTCAACAAATAATGAGGTGAAACTTGAAGATTTGATAATGGGGTTGGAATTGTACAAAAAACATGGGTTTAAAAATGTAGACATCAAAGGTGATTCACAGTTGTGCATTCAAGTAGTTATCAAGAAAGACACTTCGAACTTGAAGGTCAAAGATTGGGTGATCAAATCTTGATCATTGCTAAGAGATGTTAAGGATTTCATGATATCCAACACCTATAGGGAGGCCAATTCAGCTTTGGACTGCCTAGCAAACCATGAGGTACTCCAGCCAACTTACACTCTAGAGGGCATGAATGCTAACAACTAGATAAGTCTCAAATATCTAATTGATAAAGAAGAAAAGGACAGAAGCCTTTGTGATAGAAGCTACTAAGAAGGGACAGATCGAGATAGACTCTTAGAGGGCTGGTTTGGAGAGTATAGATACCAGGGGTTTAGGTTTAAGAGCTAGCTATGCTTGTGATAATGTAACTTTTTTATCCTCTAACCAAGAGTTGGAGAGAACTGGTTCTATGGAGGAAGAGACTATTCCCTCCCTAATTGCATTGTAATTTTTTATTATCAATAAAGGGAGTTATCCCCTAAAATAACACTTTAAAAAAAAATGGATAATGATAATAAATATGGCATAATGATATAGATAATGGATATGGATAATGATAAGAAAGATAATAAATATGGATAATGACAAGAAAGACATAATAATGATATAGATAATGAAGAGGGATAACAAATAACAATAATAAATATAAGGAATATGTAATAATGAATATGGATAATGATAAGAAAGATGTAATAATGATAGAGATAGTGGAAATGGATAATGATAAGAAAAACATAATAATGATAAGAAATATAATATAATGATAAGAAAGATAATGAGTATGGATAATGATAATAAAAATGTAATAATGATATAGATAAGAAATAGGGATAATGGGATGGATGATACCTAAATCAGGGTTGTATGACATATAGGTGATGTAAGGGTGGTTTGTGTGTCGATTTTGTTGATCATGATACATGGGTCCTAAAAATGGTCACAAGGAATAGGGCTAGTGGTATGAGAGGGAAGGGGGGTAGGATGGGTGGATAGGAAGATATTAGAGGGAAGGGTGTGCATATGGTATAATTTAGGTAGGAGGGAAGGAAGTTTCAAGATATTAGTGAAAGGGGTGAGGAGAGGGTGTAGGAGATGATATGATGGGAAGGTCTCTTTGATGAATCTTGGAACTAAATGGGGAAGATGATGTTTGGGAAGGAATGTGAAATGTAGGTACTAATAAAGGATGGGGTTTGTGAACCCAAACCCTTGAGGGGAGACCAAAAATCATGATTCCTATGGGAGAAGGGGAGTTTTAAATGTATTACAAATACTATGTAGATTATGAGCAATTATGTTGATATAGCATGAGATGTTATGCACCAGGGTGTGAGAAACCAAGGTGAAAATGTATCTCATGCATAGGACTTGACACGTCAAACAAAGGATGACCTTATACATGCCCAAGATAATACAATCTTGTCTATACGTGTGAGGAAGAAAAACTTAGAGCATAAATCCTGAGTGCACAAAAGGTATTAAGGGACCTTAGATGCAACAAGATGACTAGTATGCAAGAAGCCATTCCAACACACACAAGATGTGAATATTAAGTTGAAGTAATAAGAATATCCAACAAGCATGACATACAAAAATCAATGACTATGTCCGATTCTAAGTCCTTCGCTGCACACCAAGATATAGAAAGATCAAGGTGGTATTGAAGTAGTCAGGGAATGGGACAAAAATTAAAATCAGCAAAGAAAAGACCCACTGACCAACATACAACCATCATATATCTTGCCAAGAGTTGTGTGGATTGAGGATTCTACCTATTGTAGGAAGGATGAATCTGTAAGGCAGGGTTTGATGATGATTTGGATAAGTTGAATGATAAGCAGAGAGATATGTAGGCAATGTGTTAGGGTCAAGGAGGATCTTGGTGTATGTGATTTTGGTGAAAGCATGATGCTTATGTAGGTATGCATAGTACACCAATTGTATGAAGGTCAATTCTAAGTGAGTATGGAGATGGGAGGGGATGGTGTTTGTTTATTATGAAGCAAATGTAGATGGATGATGGGATGGGAATGGTGGAGAAATCAAGCTTAGATAGTAGAAACAAATAAAAAGGTTGGGGAGGTGGCATCTTGTGTACTTGCATACTAGATGAATCCTTCATATTCCAGACTACCTACATACCTTGTATTCATGGGATCAAGGCACACTAGGGTGCAGGTGGTAATGTAATGTCTACTCATGAAAATATTAGTAAAATTATTAAATTATACAGAAATAATGAAAAAATAAGATCATAGGAGGAAATTCATTTAAAATTAACTTAATAAATTTCCTATTAAACATAAGTATTATCTTATTCATTGTAAATGAGAATTTAAGATATAAGTTTTCTTATACAATTATACACATTTACAATAATTATCATATGATCATCCTTTCACAAGATGAGAAATACTTTCTTAGCTCTGGTACCCTGCATGGTTATCAGACTAGAATTTGCACACTAAATAAAAACATTAGTTCCACAAGGTCATTATATACATAAAAAAATATCAATTTACAAGCTAACAAGACTAAGGCCCTAAGGGGCCGACCTAATGTCTCGGGGGCTCATGATGGCCTTGCCTACATACACATAGTGCAGTGACTTCATAGTTTGGAAACTTGAACTTGTAACCACACGACAATTTCACTCAAAATAGAACCTCTAGTATGTTATTGTCATAACATTGAAACCCTCTCAAACTTAGATACACGTTTGCATTTTAAAATCATACATGAGGACAATAAAGGATTAAGGTTTACGTATCTCTCAACATTCTCAATAAGATTCACAAACATAAATGATATTCTTCAATCTACAATCTAAGTCCTAAGATGATGTCATCAATGATGATCAATCACCTAAAACACATCAATTCAGAGATCAAGTCGATGATAAGATGTGATTCATAAATTTAAACTAAGAAATAACTTTCATGAAGATAGAGATTCCCAAATTCATGAGGAACAAATGCTCAAATTATCACAAATTAGGATTTCTCCAGGTTTCTCTCAAATTAAATAGAAAATCTAGATAACCAATAGAATTCCAAATATCTTATATTTGTACTTCGTATAATAAACTTATTCACCATCTCAAGATGAGTTAATTATCTAGTTGTGAAACAAATATACACTTCATCCCATAACTCTATACACATAATTAGAAAACAATAAAGGCATAGTAGAACTTAACAACCTACATTGATTCATTCTACTAGAATAATTCTAACCTACTTAAATCACTCAAAAACCACTATCCCCACATAATTATCTATCCAAATCCTCCACAACCCCTAAACATTATTAAATCTCATTACAAAATTAAACTTATTCACTTAAATACCTAATTGCAAACACCATCTTCTTAAACAAACATTTATAATAACAAATTAATCATCACATCATTCTACTAACCAAAAATATTCCTCACAAAATTAAGTAAACCTTTAATATATTACTTTCTTCACACTCTTACTCTCCATCACACATCCCATACTATTTATTCAAAATAGAAATATGAAGAATGATATCCTAATATACTGTGCCAAGGGGAAACCAAAATTATATGTGTGCCAGTGTTCAATCCTTCAATGTGGGATAATGCTTGAACTCAGTCAGTTTTCTATTTCTATTCCATTTTAACATCTGAAGGAAAGAAATGATTAACTTGCATGCAAAGATGACCACAAACACAAACATTTAATTAGATGAATGGAGATAGGAGGGCGTGAAAGCTTTGCAAGCTTATATCTATATGCATTGTATGGTTTCTAAAATTAGATTAAGAAACTAACAAGTCACCATTAATTTCTTCCTCTGCTAGCACAAAGATCTAATAGGAAAGGTAGGTTTGTGTCAGATTAAATAGATAGAAAAGCTCTGGGTTACATACATGCAAAAAGTAAAATCAAGACTAAGCGCATGGTCTCTTGGCTGAATGGCTCAAAGCGATGCTATTTCATGGAGTGAATGATTCATAGGATATGTATAGAATGGATTTGTTGAAAAGGCTTTACAGACTTCATGCAATTGTGAATTAAGAATAACAAATCATTAAGAATTGCAAGAATATGCACAAAATAGGTTTATCAAATGGCCTTAGAAACTTTCAAGAAAAATGTTGGCATAAATTCAAACCTCACAACCTATAAGCCAAAGCCTTCCAATCTACAAACATGAATAAGACATCTTATAATAATTAAGGAATTTTATCAAATGTTACAGATGTAACTATAGTGGCAGAGTTGTAAGAAATATGAGGATGCATAGAAAAGGGCACTTAAACTATTAGAAAATTACCTCCAAGAGGTGTCGACCCATTGAAAGAAATAATTATAGGATATGCACTTTGTAAAGACCAACATGTAACTATGATATAATTCTATAAACAAATGAGAACCTCATACCTATGCAAAGTGTTCCTTCACCCCCCTTCTTCTCTTTGAAAGCTACTGTGATAGGTGAAACCCTTCATCTTCTAAACGTTCTTCTCTCTCTCACTATGTGATGCAGGAGCATCCAGTGGTGTAAAGGAAATCTTGCATCACCCAAAATGATGTTGAATCAAAATCATTGAAGTTATTTTCATTTCTTTCCATAATTAGTATTTCTGGTTCCATAATCGCTTGAATAATGATGTAGGACTTTCAGTTTTTCCAAACTACTAAAAATAGCAAACTGCTATTTTTGTAAAGTTTAACTGCCATTTTTGGAAAGTTTGCATTTGGGCACGGATTGAAACAAAAATTTACAGGAAGCTTAGTAAATGAAATATAAGACCTTTGGAGAAGGAATAAGGCAAAGATCATTTGTGAGTTGAAAGATGTTAAAGTTTCCATTTTTTGAAACACCCATGTAAATTTCTGAAACCAGATATGAGGAAATAGAAATGTCCCATAACATCCCAAAATTTTTATGAAAATCTATTTATGGATTTATGGTGTGAAATTTCACTTCGTGAGCTTTCTGGTGCTTAAAATAGTTCGTCAATCGAACACCCATATCAAACATTATGCTTCCTAGAAGTTGACCTACTTTTGGAGGGAGTTACAAATTTTAAAATTTAGCTGGAGGCCACCAAAAAGAGCTATTTATGACTATTTTTTGGAACCCTGGGCAGTAGTAGAGATAAGGGGGAAAGTGTAGAGTCAAGAAAGGGTAGGAAACCATAAACCCTAGCTGATTTGGGGTTACAGAAGGTAGATGATTCCAGAGTCTGGAGATAGGGAAGCTGTAGTGTGTTGCAGCCTATAGAGGATTCATCCTCTGATTGTATTTGAGCTTTTGTAATGTAATGATTTGTCCAAATCAATAAAATAACATTCTATTTTCTATGTGCAATTTGTGTTGTTGTGTGTTTTATGATTTACCCCCTTCATCAAGCGGTATCAGAGCAAGGGTTCCTGAGTGTGTAGATAGATCACCGACCGTGATGTAGTTTGCACCACAACCTGAGGTTGTGGGTTTGCTAGGGAGATCAAGATGCCTCCACGAAGAAATTGAATTGGGAGGAATTCTTTGAAAGAAGAGGGTTTTAGAGCCCCGCAAAGGCAGATCAATGCATTGTAAGAGGAGTTGTGAAGAGGGTTTGAGCTGAGAACAAGAGAAGAAAGCGAGGATGAAGCTGAAGAAGAGCTATCAGAGGAAGAACAAGAAGCTGTAGGAGATCTTGTAGAAGTCAGGTTGTTGAGGGTCATTTCAAAGATCAGAAAGAGGCCCAGGATTGAAGTTTCTACGTATTCTAGATATTTGAATCCAAAACAGCTTATTGATTGGATCAATGACATGGAGGAGCATTTCGAGTATGAAGATGTGGAGGACCTAGATTAGGTCAAGTTTGCAAAAACAAAGTTGAAGGGCCATGCCAGTATTTGGTGGAAGGAGGTCTAGTTAGAGAGGAATAGAAGAGGAAAAGGAAATATTACCAGATGGGATTAGATGGTGGAAAAGCTAAAGAAGCAGTTCATTTCTATGGACTATGAGATGGAGTCACTAAAGAAGCTGCAAGAATTGAAGCAAGGCAACAAGTCTGTTAAGGAGTATACAGAAGAGTTTTATAAGATTACTATTAGAACAAGCCATGCAGAGGCCAACAAGGAGAAGGTAGCCCTTTACATTAATGGGTTGAGGCTAAGTATTCAAGAGGAGCTAAGCCTGGTTAGAATGACCACCATAGAAGATGCATACCAGTTTTTCCTGAAGGTGGAGGAGAAAATGATAAAAGATTTGACAATAAGCAAAAGAGAAGAGGTCAAGGCAGAAAGACTGGTGGAAGACCCTATGGAGGCTAAAATGAAGATCCAAAGAAAAGTGAAGAAGCTAGCACCAGTCGAAATCAAAAAGGAGATAATACCTACCGTACTCGTGACGAGAATAATGGTGAACAAAAAGGAAGAGGAAGAGGGAGACCTAGGCAAGGACCTAGAAGAGGAGGTTTCAGAGGAACCTACTTCCAATGTGGAGAAGAAGGGCATCGAGCATACGAGTGTCCACAATATCAAGGAAGGATAAATAGAAGACCTGAAGGTAATGCATGAGTTGTGCATGTAGATGAAGATGCATAGTCTAAGTGATCTAAAGATGCTGAAAGGGGAGAAACCCTAGTTGTCAAAAGAACTTTGTTGAATGAGGAGAAAGAACCCAATCAGAGGAAGAGTTTATTCCACACAAGGTGCAAATGTGAAGGTAAGTGTTGTGATACTATTATTGACAGTGGAAGCACTAACAATCTTGTTTTAGAGGAGATGGTTGACAAATTGAAGTTGACAAGAAGAAAGCATCCACATCCATATCAAATTGCATGGTTGCAAAAGGACCATAGAGCTTTGGTCAATGAGTAGTGTTTAGTGAAGTTCAAGATTGGGGACTACCATGATGAGGTGCTGTGTGATATCATACCGATGGATGCATGTCATATGTTGTTGGGGAGGCCATGGAAGTATGATAGGTGCGCTATCCATGATGGCCGTACAAACACATATTCCCTAACAAAGGATGGCATTCATCATAAGTTGAAGCCCTTGAAGGAGGTGGAAGAAAAGGTATGTAGTACTGCCATAATTTGCTTGGTAGATGGTAGGAAAATTTTGGAGGGTATGAAGCATGAACGTCATTGCTTTGCATTGATTTCTAAGATCAGTCAAGAGAAATGTGAAGATGTACCAATAGAAGTCTTAAATCCGTTGGAAGAATTTTAGAACATTATCTCTAATAATGTACTAGAAGGTTTACCACCGGTGAGGAAGATAAGTCACCAAATGGATTTGATACCAGGAGCTAGTTTGCTAAATAAGGTAGACCATAGAATAACTCCAACAGAGAATGAAGAATTGAATAGACAAGTTCACAAGTTTTTAAGGAAGGGAATGATAAGGGAGAGCCTAAGTCCATGTGTGGTACCTCTAGTACTAGCACTAAAGAAAGATGGAGAGTGGAGGATGTGTATAGACTCCCAAGCCATCAATAAGATCATGATCAAGTATAGATTTCCATTGCCTAGAATGGATGACATAATGGATGGTTTGAGTGGAGCAAACTTCACGAAGATTGACTTGAAGGGTGGGTATCACCAAATTCGAATCAGAGAAGGAGACAAATGGAAGACAACCTTCAAGACAAACGAGGATTTGTATGAGTGGTTAGTCATGCCATTTGGGCTAACCAATGCACTAAGCACATTCATGCAGCTCATGAAGGAGGTATTGAAATAATTTTTGGGAAGTTTTTTTATTGTTTATTTAGATGACATTTTGATTTTCAGTAAGACTTGGGATGAGCATCTGATGCATATCAGAAGAGTTTTAGAAAAGCTAAGGGAGGAGAAGTTGTTGATTAATTTGAAGAAATGCAATTTTGCAAAGAAGGAGTTGGTATACCTAGGATTTGTTGTCTCAGAGGACAATCTTAAGATGGACCTGTTGGTGTTTCTTTCGAATTAGCAAAGGGTTTGCCAGTTCCTAAGCTCAGGCAAATTCGGCCAACAAATACAAGAGGTTGTGTGAACTGCCTCCCCTTCACTTCTGGTTTTGCTGCACCAAGGGGGGTATCCCTATTGCTAAAGATTTGTCTTTGACTCACTCCCCATAGAAAGATTTAGCTTTATAATAAAGACAGAATACTCTCATGTTTGGACCAAGATTTGCATGATAAATCACAAGGTTGGCAATGTTCTTGGACATATCTAACTGGTTAGGAATAAGAGTATGCAGGGTTCCTATTTCTACTCCTACAAACTAATAGGTTGGAATTATGAAATGATTTGTATTTATGTTTTGCATGCAAGACAAGGGGTTTTGGATCATAACTACTACACAAGGGCAGACCGGTGCCTATCTCAGGGCAAGGAGTCAACTAGATGTATACATGTGAATGATTTGCACAAACTCAATAGAGATTCAAGTTTCAAGGGGTTAGATTGGTGCTTGCCTTACAAACATCACCCAAGAATGAGTATTTAGCAATCTCTACTTACAAATATCCCTGTTGTCATACATTCTTCCTCATACTTAACCTAAAACAGTTTAATCCACTCCTTGAATGGAAGTTAGAGATCAAGCATGCAATACATAAATCTATATCCTAGAATTTTAGTAACCCTTAGCAACCAAATCCAAAAGAAGGGATGCATACAGCCATGGAGACAAATAGCTAAACACATGCCATGAAGCATTTTTCATATAAAAATGACATGAAACTGAACATGTATGCAACATACATTCAAATGCAACTCATAAACTCACAAAAGAGATAGAACAACCCAGAAAAGGTCTATTTTCATTATTCCTCGCAAAAATTGTCCAAGTCTTCCACCACCAGAAAAATGAGTGACACAGTTCTGATATACCTAGAACGTGTACTTAGCAATCAAGGTACATGTCATCTCAAAATGCTGCTAGATACGATGCACCATGAGAATGGTGTTGAAAACATTCAATGCAGACGAGAGACAAAGAGGAAAGAAGCAGGTGAGATTGGGAAATGTGCAGCCGCCTGGAGATTTTCTCATCAAATATGGTAGCTGGTCTATCATTCATCGACCATACCATTGTAATTTTTCCATAAATGCCAACCTACCGATTTCAGGATGCAGCAATGGTTCGTGTGTTTTTGAAGTTTCTTCCCACTTGAAATGATGTAGTGAACACACAGAAAAATTACTCTTGCTCTGAAGATTTGAAGTAGGCCATCGATTCCATCCTCTTCCCCACAATCCACGGCCTCAAATTGCGTTGACTGGTCCTTGACCAATGAAAACATGCCATGCAGATAGTTTTTGCTCTTTTGACTTTTCGCAGTGCAAACATACCTTTTACCTTTTTTGCCCATTGTACATTCAAATTTTTGTATATGCAAAAGCATGTACATATAACTGCTTTTGGACACATGTCAGCATCTCATTAGATCACCATCATTGAAAAATTGCATCTTTGAGTCATCAGGACCCACCACTACATCCTATTCGCCATCAGACTGTTGTATTCATTTCTACATCTATGGTTGCACATGAGATTATATATACATACAATCACCCTGCATACAAGTGCGTACCCCAAATCTTTATGAAACAATTTGAAATCACTATCAGGTCTAGGCTTGTACATTCCCTATGTATATCTCCTTGTATATTGCATATACAAATGCAATATACATACAATCACGGGATCCAACACATTTATCAATCAGATTGGAATAACCTTTGAAATCTGGCATTGTATTTACCCCAACCTGAAATCTGCCAAAACACATTCTTCATTCACGTCCAGATTGTATATGCGCTTTGTATTTTGAATTGTATATAGCACATACATACAATCGCAGGACATACAGCTATGCGGGCCCCACCAGGTTTTTGAACATCGTTGCCTTTGACCGCAACCTGCTTGTATATTTCTTTGTATATGCCCATTGTATATTTCACATTGTATGTGCAGTTGTATGATGGAGATACATACAATGCAAGATACAAAGGAAACACATTGACTTTTCAACTTTGCACTTGTACCAACTCCTGCCAGGCTTGATCTAATAAAATTTAAAGTCTGGGATTATATGTTTTGCATTATATATCAAATTGTATATGCTATACACATACAATCCTTCTGCTGCATACCTATGGGCCCGACCATTATTCAACCCGATTTGAAACTTATTGACGTACGCCGTTGTATCTTACCCATTGTATATCGAATATACAACAACATATTCATGCAACCTTTCAATACAAATGTGGAATATACCAGGAATCTACTATGTACATCCACTTTTTAACCTCCAGAAATGCACCTGAATGCCAAATACAAACCCGATATGCATACAATGATGCATACAACTCATATTTCCATTTCTGAGCTGATTGAACTTCTTTTCAGGTCCACCATTGTACATATGCATCTATGGGTTAGATAGAACAGCAACATACAATGACACATACATACAACTGCGAAGGCCAAGGGACTTAGAAATTTTTGAAGGTTTACAATGAAAATGCCTATGGATTTTTAGCTCGAAACCTTAACTCTAGGTGCAAGAACCACTAGGACCCATAGAAGGTGAGGACTATCATTGAATGACCTACACCAAGGAGTGCTACAGAGGTAAGATCTTTTCATGGTTTGGCAAGTTTTTACAGAAAGTTTATCAGGAGTTTTAGTAGCATTTGTGCACCCCTAACTGAGACAATGAGAGGGGATAGAAAAGAGTTTAAATGGACTACAGGAGCAACCAAGAGCTTTGATACATTGAAGCATAAAGTCATAGAGAAAACTATTTTGGCACTTCTAGATTTCAATAAGGTATTTTAGGTAGATTGTGATGCTAGTGGCAGTGCTATAGAAGTTGTTTTGAGTCAAGAAGGTAAGCCCATTGCCTATTTTAGTGAGAAGCTTAATTATGCCAAGAAAATGTATTCTATTTATGATTAGGAGTTTTATGCAATAGTTCAAGCTTTGAAGAAATGAAGACATTATTTGATACCAAAAGAGTTTGTTTTATGTACTGATCATCAGGCTTTGCAGTATCTTAATAGTCAAGGAAAGTTAAATCAAAGGCACTTAAAATGGGTTGAGTTTTTGCAAAGTTATACTTTTGTTTTGAAGCACAGGAGTGGGAAGTCCAACAGAGTTGCAGATACCTTGAGTAGAAGGCAAAATTTGTTGACAGAAATGAAGATAGAGGTTGTTGGGTTCGATGAGCTCAAAAGTTTGTATTATGAAGATCTAGATTTTGCAGAGGCTTGGAAAGATTTTGCAGAGGCTTGGAAAGATTTTTTGGAACTTGTTACTTTAGACAAGACAAAATGGTTGGATTTCATAATCCAAGATGGTATGTTGTTTACAGGAAGCTAGTTGTGCATTCCAAGGAGTTCCATGAGAGAGAACCTGATTAAGGAGAAGCATAGTGGGAGATTGGCTGGACACTTTGGTTGAGATAGGACCATTTCTATTGTTGGTGAACATTATTATTGGCCACAGTTGCAATAGGATGTGAGGAAATTTTTGCAGAGTTGCAGAGTGTGTTAGAAGGCAAAATGAACAAGTTAGAGTACAAGGCTATATCAGCCACTACCTATACCAAAGAAGCCATGGGATGATATTAGTATGGATTTTGTTCTTGGTTTACCAAGGACACAGAGAGGACATGATTCCATTTCTGTAATGGTGGATAGATTCTCAAAGATGACACATTTCATTCCTTGTAAGAAGACTAATGATGATGTTCATATTGTAGAGTTATTTTTCAGAGAGGTGGTGAGACTACATGGTCTACCTAAGAGCATAGTTTCAGATCGAGATACCAAGTTTGTTGGTTATTTTTGGAGGACATTGTAGAAGAAGTTGAAGACAGATTTGAAGTTCAGTTCTACATACCATCCACAGACTGATGGATAGATAGAAGTGGTGAATAGGAGTTTGGATAACCTGCTACGATGCTTAGTAGGAGATAAGCCCAAGGGATGGGATTTGATTTTACCATAGGTAGAATTTGCTTACAACAATTCTGTCAATCAAACTACAAGTAAATCACCATTCTAGATTGTATATGGGAATAGTCCAAGAAATGCTTCAAAGTTAAGGAAGCTGGACAAAGGAGAAAAGACAAGTGTCGAGGCCGAAGACTTTGCAGAACACTTGAAGAATTTACATGAAGAGGTGAGAAAGCACATTAATAAGATGAATATTCAGTACAAGGCTAGGGTAGATTAGAAGAGAAGATATAAGGAGTTCCAGGTAGGAGGTGATGTCATGGTTCACTTGAGAAAAGAGAGGTTCCTAATTGGAACATATAATAAGCTAAAAATGAAGAAATTTGGACCATGAAAAATCCTAAAGAAGCATGATTTAGGAAATGCATATGAGGTAGAGTTGTTGAGCGGGATCAAAATTTCACATGTGTTCAACATTGTTGATTTAATAGAATATCATGAAGGTGGCACAGAGGATGGACCAATAGAAGAATAGTGGAGTATTTCGGCATCTACTTCAACGGAGGAGATAGAAGAGATCTTGGATAGCTGTGTGGGAAGAAGTACTCAGAACATGCAATATGAAGGATATCTGGTGAAATGAAAAGGAAGGTCTGTTGAAGATTCTTCTTGGTTGTCTAAGGCAGAGGTTGACCATTTGGGTTTTCCTCAAACAAACACCTGAGACGTGACAAGGTCACTTCTCAAATTACCCTAGGTGTCTGATGCAGGAGCATCTAGTGGTGTAAAGGCAATCTTGCATCACCCAAAAAGATGTTGATTCAAAATCATTGAAGTTTTTTTCTTTTCTTTCCATAATTAGTATTTCTGATTCCATAATCACTTGAATAATGTAGGACTTTCAGTTTTTCCAAATTACTAAAAATAGCAAATTGCTATTTTTCGAAAGTTTAATTGCCATTTCTAGAAAGTTTGCATTTGGGCACAGATTGAAATGAAAATTTATAGGAAGCTTTGTAAATGAAATATAAGACCTTTGGCAAAGGAATTAGGCAAAGATCATTTGTGAGCTAAACTATATTAAAGTTTCTATTTTCTGAAATACCCCTGAAAATTTTTGAAATTAGATATGAGGCACTAAAATGTCCCATAATGTCTTGAAAAGTTTATATAAATCTATTTACAGATTTCTAGTGTGATAGTTCATTTCATGAGTTTTTTGACGCTTAAAACAGTTTGTCAATCAGACACCCGGATCAAAAGTTATGCTTCCCAGAAGTTGACCTACTTTTGGAGGGAGTTGAAATTTCAAAATTTAGCTAGAGGCTACCAAAAAGGGCTATTTATCACTATTTTTAGGAACCCTGGGTAGTAGTAGAGATAAGGGGGAAAGTGTAGAGTCAAGAAAGGGTAGGAAAATAGAAACCCTAGCTAATTTGGAGTTACAGAAGGCAGATGATTCTAGAGTCTGGAGATAGGGAAGTTGTAGTGTGTTGCATGATTTACCCCAGGCTTCATCAGTATGCCTCACTGTAGCTCCATGAATCCTCCTCCCACTTCTTCCATTTCTTCCTCTTTTAAAAACTGAACACGTGACTTTTTTGTCTTCCACAAAAGAATGACAACAAGGAAGACGACTCTTCATCTTCAACTCCCGACACTCATTTTTTTCTCATCCTCTTTTATAAACTAAAATTAGCTCCACTAATCTTGAAACTGCAAATAAATATTAATCCCATTTCTTGCAGGTGATATAAAATAAAAAAATCTTTATAAAGTAAATAAATATAAAATGCATAATTTTTTCTTTTGTAATAATTATTTCAAAATAATGCACTTAATTAATTATTCTTAATAAAATATCGTAATTAATAAATAGGTTTCATGTATGCCTTACATTCTTCCCCCTTATGAATGGATTTCCTCCTAGAAGTCATCAAGAGAATGAATATTTCCTAAATTCATCACATCCAACAGAAGTTAGATTTCATCAAAAGATTTACTAAGTCGACTAAATATTCTTTTTGCCATCATGCAACAGTACAAAACCTGAAGCCTACATCACCAAATGAAGAAAAGTACAGAGAAATCCAGATTCGCTCACCACTCAACCATAGGATCAACTAGGTCAAATCCACCCTTGAGTGTAAATGTAACAGTATTCATCCATTAATCAAGAACTTTAATAATAAAATCAATCAAAAAAAAATTATGCACAAAGTAAATCATAAGCTTTCTAAGAAGAAATCCTCTCTTGAGGTTAAAGCTTCTGTAGCTCCGTAACACTATAGCTCACTTATACATCATCAACTCCCATATAACACATAAACTCCCATAAACAAATAAGATTATTCATAAATGAACTCTCATAAATAATAACTCCCATATCATATCAGAAAAACTCCCTTTATATAACATTTACTTCCATATCACATCAGAATAACTCCCTTAATAAAAAAACAAAACTCTAGTAATTCATAACTCTTAAAATTCACAATATCAAAACCCCATTTCTTCCACACCCATTGTCCTTTTCAGCCAACATCTTATTCACAGTATTATCACCAAAATGTATTCAAACACCCAAAGAAATAATCAGAATTCATTTCCTTAATCAATTTATTCACATTTACACATTAGATCTTTCATTAATAAACATTTTTATATGATCATATCAAAATAGAAATAACATTACATATCATACCTTGGCTATTCACACCTGGATCAGCTCCTTAGCCTTCCTGCCTACCTCTCTTCCATCTTTATTTTCTTCTTTGAATTTTGAAAATCCTGCAAGCTCACAACAACCCCAATACCAAAAGATTCGGATATACCATTTTGTCCATTGGAATTCTGTAATATCTACAACATTAACACTTAGCTATGGAGCATGTTTATATTACTATTCATCAAATTCATTGCAACATTTTCTTTTATAAGAACTCCTAACATTTAAACATCATTGATATCAATTCTATACATCATGTATATCTTCAATGGGATTGGGGTGATTAGTGCCAAATAGAACCATAATGCCATAGAATAAATCTTACACACTTTCACAATAAACATTCCCCATGCCATCTACTCCCCTAAAAAACCTACTAGGGACCTCTCTTGGGTATGGCAATCTACACAATTCACCTTACTCCACACAAGCCAACAATAATAAATACTGATAAAGCCTCAAAATAAAGAAGTTTTCAATGAGTAAAAATTTCAAATAAAATCAATAAATAAAACTTTATATACAAACAAATTAGATAGCGTACAAACAATAGTTCAATTCAAAACCCAAAACCTTAATAAAGTCATCCTTGAGGCAAAAGGACAATAAAAGGAATAGATTAAAGAAATTTTGAAACTACTGGTTCAATTAAGGAAATAAAATAACCAAATAAAAATTTCAAATATTCTCACAAAACTTAACATCACAATCACCACGTGACTTCAAAGGAGCCACCTAAGGGGAAGAGAGGAATGTGGTGGTCTCAAACCACATGGAGCTTCAACATAATGCTTATATACCAAAACTAATCACTAATATTATTCTTTTCAATAAAATTTGTAGCTGAAATAATCACAATTTAGAAAACTCCCCTTTTACAAATATAGCTCCCATTGTTGAAAGTCAGGAACATTGAGAGGGTGGGGGTGAATCAGTGTTCTAAATTTTTTTTGATGCACTTTAACTTTCAACCATTTTCCAAAATTAATTAAACAAAGGCATAACATGCATATGAACAACAAGCATAAAAATATGACACATAGACACCAAGATTTTTATGTGGAAAACCCAAAATGGGAAAAACCACGGAGAGGATTATCTCTCAAACATATATTGAAATCTGTACAAATAATGATGTTAAGGATTGGTCACTCCATGGGCCTAGAACATGCTGTCTCACTGCCATGAAGTACAACTAGGTCTAGCAAGATTACAATAAGGGTTGTTAAACCCTGAGGGCTGTTAAACCCTAATGGAGTCTCACTTCTAGGCTTACTACCTTGATGAATAAATCTCACTATAAAGTAGAAATAAAATTGCACATGAAAGCTGAATACTACAAAAACATCTATCACTATGCCAAGGTGCAGTCATTTAGCAATTGAATTCTGAATCCCAAGTCATCATCACTGTTGATCTTCTAACTCTACTTTTCTATTCGCATGCTTGTATCAATTCCACACACTTGCACACCCCTCACAACTGAAACTCATCACCTTTATATATCTACATTATGATTTGATCCACAATCAGGTCAGCATCCAAGAAATGTAACATGTACATAGAAAGATGTGGCTTGTCAGTTTAATCCAATGCACTATATATTATGCGAACCCAAATATTTTTCCAAATGTGTTCATATAGGTTGGCTCTAATCATTCAATCACTTAGATCCTTCAAGTATTATCTCTTCTCTGTACAATGATTTATCATACTAGTCAGCCTGTTCCTCAAGAACATGCTTAACAATTCATTTGTTGACTTACAAGTTTTACTTCAAATCTCAAAACACCTCCAAAATCATATCAAGGACTCTTCATACATTCCCAAACTTACCCTCAGAACTGTAAGGCATGATATCTTTTTGCAGAGAAATGCGGACCATTAGAACTTAGACTCTGTCTCTGTCAAGCTCTGTCAAACACTATGCTGATACTTAGCAGCTTGCAACTATCTTTCTGGTGGACTTTAGATCTCCCAACTCTAGAATTAGACACTTCATATAAGTGTTTACAACACCTTAAATCCTTATAAGAAAATTCTCACCTACAGAGGAATGTGGACTACTACACTATACCCTATTCATTGTTCCTGCTATACCTTTGCTTATCCAGACTTAGACATTTCTTCAAAGTGACTTCTGAAGGAAGTCAAGACTTAATCTCTAGAGTATGACACCACAAAACAATTACTAACAGCATACCTGAACCATATTATTAGATCACCATCTGCAGAAGCATACTAACCCACTTACTGTGTTCTATTCTGTACATACTTATACTTAGCCACTTCTGCCAACCAACCCTGAAATCTAATGTGATCTTCCAGAGTTGTGTCTCCCTGTCATGCTAAAGAGATCTTTGAGCCTTTTTTCCATCAATAACAACATATAAGTCCATACCAGAGTAGTGTCTCTTGCCAACAATCTCCCCCTTTGGTATTGATGGAAACGCCTAGTGAAAAATGCTTGACTACTCCCCCTTACTATATACACTTTATTCTCCTACTCTCCCTGAGATGTTTATCCATTTTTCACTAATCTTCTTCTCCCCCTTTGACATCAATGGAAAAGGGCGCTACCTGGAACCAAAAATTTGTCAAAACTTCAAAAGATTTATGTACACTGCCGCATATTTACAAGTACAATCTTCAACTTAATTTTTCATGTGCTGAAGGATGTCCTTGAACATGTTCTTTACTTGAGGCCATTCACCATCCCAACTTTTATTGGCATTATCCAAAATTTGAATATGACCATTAAGTAGAAAAACTATAGCTTTTGCCTTTTGTAAATCTGATGGTGAGGCAGTTTGTCCATCAAGCTGTGCTTCAGCCACAAGCTTAGTCATTGAATCTAGCTTAGGACTAATCAGTCTTCTCAGTTGTCCCATTCTACTCTTTATTTGATACTTTTGATTTATTAAATTATTCAAGTCATTGTGGATGCTAATGACTTGAGCTTCCTTTTTGCTTGTTGATTCATGTATCGGATCAAAATTCTTGGAAATATCCATCAGTTTTTCTTCCAATTACTTGATCTTTTCTTCTGTCTTCTTTGTAACTTCCGGACATGAAAGACAAAATTTATATACATCACTAGCTTCTATAATAGCACTCTAAATATTCTGTATTCCATTTTATAGTTGAGCCTTAACATGGGCTATCAACTTTATTGACTCATCTAGCCTTTTCTTATTAAACTCTTGTCTAACTTTTGTTTTAGCATATTTTTCAAGAGATTCAAAGTGTATACGCCTAAAAATGACACGATTCGGTCTAGATAAATATTCTTAATATTTATTCCCTTCTAATTCCTCTATCAACAAATAAATAAACAAATTTATTTATTTAATTCATATTCTCCCAACAATATAATAAAATCCTTTATTTAATTCAATTCTTCCAAACAATTAAATAATTCTTAATTATTTAATTAAATCAAATTATTCTTCCAAATTTGAATAAATCAAATCAAATTTATTTAAATCCTTTCAATTTCTAAAAATAAAATACAATCAAATATTTTATTTATTCTTCCAAAATCATGCACAACAATTAAATAAATTTATTTATTTAATTTGCTTTCTAATCTTCTAAATTAAATAATACCAATTATTTAATTATTTCTTCCAATAATATCTCCCCTAAATTTAAATAAATCAAATATTTATTCAAGTTGTATTTTTCTTCTAAATTGAGTTATCTCTAAATATAACTCAATCTTTTTGCAAATGTAATTAAATATTCCTAATATTTAATAAAGCAAAATATCTTCTATTCTCATGCAAATCCCTTCTTGTTTTCAATCACTTAATTGATTATTATATTCTTTTAATTGCTTTAACTCATTCTTCTATTCTTAGCAAATCCTCTCATGCAAAAGAAAACAAGACACATGTCTTCTTCTTATTCATTACACGTTCCTCAACTGTTCTCAATCGTTGATCTTCTCATTCTCTTTATACCATTCATCTCTTCTTTCTCAATTCTATAAGTACAACCTCATTCTTCCATTTCAATCATCCAAGCTTTAAGTATCGTTACTCTACAGGAATTACAGCGCGCCTTTAGCACCAATTCCTTCATTGCTTGTGATCACGTTCGTTACTATGCAATACTACCATCATTGTGAAGCTCCTCTTCAAGGCGATATTATTATAGCCGTTCCCAATTGACATTCTTGAAGCATAGCAAGGAAGTGCACTCTCTGAGGGCCCTATTTCATACATGCAAGATCGATTGTGATAGGCGATTAATGGAAGCTTCGAATTAAGGAGGTTTTCTTTATTGTTGTTCATTGTTTATTGAATCTTCTTTGTTCACCATTTCATTGAGTTTTGGGGTAAATTGATATTGATATTATTGATTATTCATTTGAATCCAATTTTCCCTTAACATTTTTGGCACCCACCGTGGGGCCTAGCCCCAAATTTAACCCAAAAACTGAGTTTTTGTGTTTTAGAAAGCCGTGCACAGGAAGAAACAACGCATATGATACATCTTAACATGCATCTGTTATCTGTCCTGGCGCATATGTTTTCGCAGTGCATACAGTCTCTGTTCTGGCGCATCTATTACCTATCATGGCACATACATTTATGTAGCGCATATAGACACTGTTCCAACGCATTTGCTACTTGTCATAGTGATACATCAGATCAGTGCATATACTCTGTTTTGTAGCGCTTTTGACCTCTGTCTTAGCGCATATGTATTGTGGCGCTTCTGTTCACTGTTTCTACGCATTTAGTCTCTGAAGCGGCACATTTGTTTTAGGTAGTGATTTTAGGGTTTTCTTGAATATTTTTGCTAATGTTGACGTCTTTGCAGGAACTCACTTGATCTGTTTTGTAGGCTAGTTACTGGTTTAGATTCATATAGTTGCACTTGTTAGCTCATGCTTTGATTTCTAATGAGAAATTAAAATGGATGCTCATGCAAATCTCACATAGTTTTAATGAGGAAAGTGGTAATTGAATCATTGCTATCTTACATATCATTGAATCATTGCTATTGCTATCTTTTCAAAGTTAACAACTCATTGCTATTTGGATAAAATTGAACTTATCATTGCTATCTGGGTAAAACTGAACCATTTCTATCTCGATCAGCCATCACTTCAAAGTTAAGAATTCATGCTATGTAGATAAAATTGACCTCATCATTGCTATCTAGGTAAAACTAAACCATTGCTATCTCGATCGACCATCACTTCAAAGTTAAGAATTCATGCTACGTGGATAAAATTGAACTCATCATTGCTAGCTTGGTTAAAATTGGACCATTGCTATCTTGTTATCACTTCAAAGTTTTGTGCTTGCCCAAGTAGATAGCTCATCTAGTTTTTCTTATTTTAAATAGGGGAAAAGAACCACTGTATTATGTGTTTTGGGAATGATACCAGGCCTATGTTCTCCCCTATATTGGGTGACCAAAATGCCAGACATATCATTTTTGCATGTGTTTTTCCTTTAGAGGGGCCTGTTCTTGGATATCGTTCATCCAAGTAGGAATGACCCTAAGTGGTAATAGGATAGACACCAAGCCCTTCCAAGCCACTATAAATAAATTCTGTTTGGAGTGAAAGCTTCAAACAACGAGTGAAGTTGTGTTATATTGATAGCCAACCTCCCCCAAAACCCTCTAAGGCGCAACCCTTGCAGGCTGGGAGATTCCATAACGGAGAGTAATGCTACCACATGTATAACCACTTAAACGGTTGCCTTCATTAAACACCTTTGTTCTAGTGGCCAAATACCCTTGTAATCCATTTAAAGCCTAGGATTGTACTTATTTTTTTCTTTTAGTCCAAAAAGTGTCAAAAAATCACAAAAAATAAAAAACCATAAAAATATTCTTTGTGTTTGCTGTGTCTTCTTGCCATAATTTCAGAAAATTATATCAAAAAGACCTTCTTGCAACCAAAGTACTAAAAACATCAAAAAATTTTCAAAAAATTGCAAAAATACTAAGAAAAGCCAGAGCAATGCATCCGTCCTTTGTTGCTGTGCATTTGTGTCGACCTATGGTGCATCTATTCTGACCTGCAGCGCATTTACATTTTACCAGTGTGGTGCATTTGTTTCGACTCACAGTGTATTTGTTAGTTTCTACAGTGCATTTGTTCTAGCGCATATGTGATAGTGAGCACTTGTACAATCTTTGAGAGAAAAATTTTGTTAGTTCTGGGTACCCATTTCAATCTAGTTTCAGGTTCCAAGATCAGGTCTTACCTTGCAGTCTTTTTTCCATCCATTTCAAGTCAAAACCTCTCTTTCGTTAGTCATCCCATTCGCCTTCTATCGAGTCTTCCTAGTCCAAAGTCAAAGTATCCCATATCAGGTTAGCATAGGCCCCTTTTTCATATCACTTTGGATTCAAGTAACCCTAGTAGGTCACAAGACTTCGCTAGTGGTCTTGGTGCATGACTAGTCCCTACATAGTAAGACAAGTATCGAGTACCCTTAGTAGTGGCTATCATCTTGTATCGGCCATCTTACTTGGAATCATTGATCGAGAAAGTCCCTTGTCCAAGTCTTGTCATAAGTATCCTATTCTCAATAGTCTCCATCGACATCTTGCCAAAATCTCTAGTTTCATCCCACCTTATCCTTTGTCACCTTGCATGGTTCTTACTAGATCTCAATACCAAAAGCAACTTGAAATGGCCAAATCATCCAACCACATCATCACCCCTCATAATAGTGATGAGGAAATCTCACACAAGGATTATCAAGGAAGCCTCCAAGATCAGAAATTCCAACTCTTGTTAGAGAAAGTGCTCCATGATGATCCTCACAAATATTTTTATTATCTTGCAAATCTTGGAATTAAACTCCCCACGGATTTTGATATAAGCACAATCCAGAAAATGTGGAGAATAATCATGAAGAAAGGGGAAAGAAAGCCATAGATCCAAACGCAAAGGATAAGAATGAAAAAGGAAAGAAAGCCATAGACCCAAGCGCTCCTATAGAAGAAATGAGGAAACGACTCGAGGGTCTAAATCAACAAATGTCAGATCTCAAGATGGGTACAAACACTAAATCCTATTCCTTGGAAGATATTGCACCGTACCCCTTTGATAAAAGTTTGAACATGACACCATTTCCCTTTCGATTCAAAGTTCCTAAATTTGAGAAGTACAAAGGGAAAGGGGACCCTAGAGATCACATTAGGGAATTCAACGTAGCATGCATGGAAGTAGCTCACAATGAGACTTACTTAATGAGACTATTCCCTAGATCTCTAGGTAGTCAAGCCATGGAGTGGTTCACATGACTCCCACCAGGCATCAAATCTTTTGATGAGTTAGTGAACAAATTCATCACGTACTTCTCTTACAATATTGAACATGAAGTCTCCATGCTAGACATATGCAACACCAAGCAAAAGAGTGGCGAATCATTTGCCTCCTTCCTACAAAGGTGGAGACAACTAGCAAGAAAATGTTCATATGATGTACCAGAGAAGCAATTAATGGAGATGTTTGTCCATAACCTCAACTCCGATCTTAGCTATCAAATACAAATCCAATGCCCTACTTCATTTTCAAAGGTCATTGAAATGGGATTGTTCATCGAAAAAAGCTATGATCACTAAGGAGCAAATCAAGTTATACAAGGACACACCTACCTCCAATTATACAACTGACAAATCAAAGTTTTGGACTAAAAACAAAAATTTCGTCAACGATTGAGTAGTTGATGCCAAAGTGGCGGCTCCCAAGCAACAACTGATATTTACTCTCAAAGGAGAGGCAAGAAATGTTACACCCAACAAAACATTCTCTTGGGAGCCAAGACCATGGTTTAACTCAAATCCAAGGTGAAAGTTCACACTGGTGGGTGAGTCCCAAGAATCTGCATTAAGAAAGCTATTGGCCAACAACCAAATCTCTCTACCACCAACAAGTGATTATGAGCCTCAAATCAAACCTCACTATTGGAAAGACACCAACTATTGTGAGTATCATAGAGGAAGGGGACATACAACCAACAATTGTATCCATCTTAAACATGTTATTCAAGATGTGCTTGATCAAAATCAAGGAGGGACCCAACAACATACCTCCAATGAGAC
Organism: Cunninghamia lanceolata; assembly: GCA_027924645.1. Taxonomy (NCBI): domain Eukaryota; kingdom Viridiplantae; phylum Streptophyta; class Pinopsida; order Cupressales; family Cupressaceae; genus Cunninghamia; species Cunninghamia lanceolata. The sequence continues at coordinate 448,947 of BSBN01001359.1, forward strand.
ACATGTGGCTTACAGGAATCCACTTCTTAATCATAACAAGCCGTACAACAACAATAACAACAATGGCAATAACAACAACAACAACAACAACCGCAACAGACAAAATCAGAATAGTGGGAATAGTAATTCCAACTATGCAAGTGTGCCATTCGACTATACCATCAATTGCATAATAGAGCACATACCACAAATCAATGTGGTCACGCCCAACCAACAATCGGAGCCCAACGGCAATGATTGCAGTATCATTACCCACAGTGGTAAAGTCACGTTGAATACCATCCCTCCAAGGTCGTCACCTTCTCAGTCCAACTTCCATCAATATAGTGTCATAGACCAACTTCAGAAGACTCTGGCCCACATTTCTATCTTAGAGTTGTTGCGTCTATCTCCTTCCCACAAGGAGATTCTCAATAAAGCCTTAGTGGAAACCACTGTCCCCACTAACTTGGCCCAAGAGAAGTTTCAGGCCATGGTAGGTAATCTAACCTCCTCAAGTACCATATCATTTACCAAACAAGATGACCTCTCAGTGTCTCAACCCCATAACACCCCTCTTCACATTGTCACCTTCATCCACAAGCACCGCATCAAGAGGGTTCTCATTGATGGGGGAACTGGTTTAAATACTTGCACATTAAAGCTAGTCCTTACATTGGGGTTCTCAAAAAATGCAGTTGATCCATGAAAGAAGATAACTATCAAAGCCTATGATGAAGAGGAGAGAACTACAAAAGGAACAGTGGTGTTGCCCATACAAGTGGGACCGATAATAAAAGATGTTGTGTGCCAAGTCCTATATAGGGAGCTCACCTATAATATTTTGCTAGGTAGACCATGGATTCATGCCATGAAAGTTGTTCCCTCTACTTATCACCAATGCATAAAATTCAAGCATAATAGCAAGCAAGTCACCATCCAAGGAGAACCTGACCCCTTCTAGCATTGCAACTCTGTCCTTTCAAAACCCAATTGCATCATACCAAACAATAGAGCATCTACATCCCCTACCCCATACCATGATTCTACCTCTGAAGCTTCTTCATCAAGGCCCAAAGAGCAGAAAATTACCATTAAAGAAAAAGGAGTTGGGGAATACTCCATAGAGCACAACCTCAATCTAGCCAAGATGCCTTTATCTCCTAGATCCTTTGGTCAACCCAAGCATTTTCCAAAGCCATATGCTCCTCCTATACCTCCCATACCTCCCTTTGTAAAATGGGGGACCTTATCAGATGGAACAGAGGAAAGAGATGTCCTACAATGTCTTTACATAGAAGAAGAAGAGAGCACACAACAAGAACCACCTAGGCTCCCAACAAAAATCTATGGGCGAGGTGAATCTATCCTACACAGAATGGGTTACAAAGGACAAGGCCCCATTAGCCTAAGAAGAGGAGGAATCATAGAACCCATTCAACCTTCTTCATCCTCATTAGCTAGAAATACAAAGGGTCTAGGATATAAGGATAAGGGCAAAGCTAAAGAAAATGCTTGTCTAGTGGAAATGATCCATACACTTCAAGTGGACAGTGACACAGATTCCAATGACTATGAGTGGGATGAGCTAATAGTGCATTCCTATGACGACAAAGAGGTCAATACCATTCAAACTTATAGCCCCTACCATGAGGGACAAATGCTACTGAATAGGCCATTAGAGTCTGATTTGCCTATCTCTGAGAATATGACTTTTGAGGAAGGTTCGAGTTCTATCACAATAAACAACTTGGAGGAAAGTACCACCCTAAACACTCTCCCTTCCAATATTCCTAGTATATCCATTCAAACTATCAATGAATCAGATCTATCCTCCGACTCCCTCCCCCTTGTGCATCCTGAGCTTATTGAATGGGATCTACAAGGAACCCGTCAACTAGATATGTTCCAAAATGACGATGTCTATATTGACTATATGGAACTTAGGGACCACCTACCCAAAGGAGATCATAAAGCTAGTTTTGCTATTGAACTTAATACCATGACTTATTTCAAAGAGGGTGCCAAGCCTTCTAGTTAGAAAAATATCAAAATAAAAATTGGATCTGACGGTGAAAACTGCTTTGTGGTAGTGTTAGATCCCAAAATAGTAAAAAGAAAGGACGCATCTGAAGGTGAAAACCCAACTGTGGCACTTGACGATGTAAGGCTTGACACTCTCCCCAATGACATGCACCAAGAGAAGTCTCAGATTGTTGTGGAACCCACAGAACTTGTTAACATTGGAACAAAGGAACAACCTAAGATCATTCACTTTGCTAAATCTCTAATCCCACTAGAGAAAACCAAGTTTGTACCATTCTTCAAGAGAAAGCAAATCAATTTTACTTGGTCATACATAGATATGCTGTGGTTAGATCCAGATTTGATTCTGTATCATCTTCCATTAGACCCAGGAGTGAAACAAAAGCTTAGAAAGATGCATCCACACATAGCATTGCTTGTAAAAGAAGAACTCAAGAAATTACTAGATGTAGGGTTCATCAGGGCTATAGACTATCCGAAATGGGTCTCCAACATAGTACCAGTGTCCAAACCAGATGGCTGAGTTAGACTATGCAATGACTTTAGAGATCTAAACAAAGCTTGCCGCAAGGATGATTTTCTGTTGCCAAATATAGATATCATAGTCGACTTAACAGTAGGACATACCATGTTATATGTCATGGATGGATTCTCAGGATATAATCAAATTAGGATAGCACCAGAAGACTAGCATAAGACAACTTTTACTTGTCCATGGGGCACTTTCTGTTGGAATGTCATGCCATTTGGGCTAAAGGACACAGAAGCCACATATCAACATGCTATGACCACTATATTTCATGATATGATGCATGTCACCATGGAAGATTATGTAGATGATATCCTAGCAAAGTCACTCACAAGAGAATCACACCTGGATGTGTTAGAGAAAGTCTTTTAGAGATTAGAGCAATTCAAGGTCAGGTTGAACCCAAAGAAGTGTGTTTGGAGTCACCTCAGGCAAACTCCTAGATTTTATTGTATCAGCAAATGGAATAGAGGTAGACCTCGCTAAAGTCAAGGCCATTATGAACATGCCACCACCCAATACTCTTACTCAACTAAGATCTCTACAAGGCAAGCTACAAGCAATCCATAGATTCATATCACAACTAGTAGACAAGTATCAACCATTCAGTTATCTCCTACACAAGAACATTCCATTCAAGTGGGATGAGAAATGTGAAGAGGCATTCAACAAACTGAAAGAGTATCTTATGAATCCACCTATTCTCATACCTCCTATCCAAGGGAAACCATTGATACTCTACATATCTGCTACACCTACAACTCTTGGGGCTCTTCTAGTACAACAAGATTATGAGAATAAAGAAAGAGCTGTCTACTATATCAGTCACACATGGGTGGGCTATGAGTTGCAATACTCTCAGATAGAAAGATCATGTCTTGCGGTAGTTTTTGCTTCCCAAAAACTCTAACATTATATGCTTGCACATCCAATCAAACTTATTGCAAAAATAGATCCACTAAAGTACTTACTAAGCAAAGTAGCTCTTACAGGTCGCCTAGGCAAATGGGTAATACTCTTAAGTGAATACGACATTGAGTATGTAGACAGAAAAGCTATCAAGGGACAAGTCATTGCTGACCAGCTAGCGGATGCACCACTATAGGACACCACACCAATGCAATTTGAATTTTTAGATGAATCTTTATTCAATATCTCAACACATTCCTAGAAACTATACTTTGATGGGTCCTACACAATCCATGGATCAAGGGTAGGAATCTTGTTTGTAACTCCTCATGGTGACACCATACCGAAGTCTTACATCTATTATTTCCATGCACCAATAACATAGCAAAATATGAAGCCTTAGTCATTGACCTCAAGATGGTAACAGATTGGAAAATCAAAGAGCTACATGTCTACGATGATTCTCAACTAGTGATAAATCAGGTCAATGATGATTACCAAACTAAAGATGAGAAGCTTGTACCATACAAGCGCATGGTAGATGACTTTAAGGAATACTTTGTGATTATATCTTTTGAGCAGATACCTCACATTGAGAACAAAGCAGCAGATGCCATGGCAACCATTGCCTCTCTTCTCGAGATACTAGAGAATGAGTCACGGTATGAGTTCTTAGTGGAAACTATTCAACAACTAGCTTATGATCTTCCTGAGACCCATTCCATATGCCTATTAGTTAGATCTGATTCACCTTGGTATGACAAGGTTTACACTTACCTCAAGGACAACAGCCTCCCACCTGACTTATCTTCAAACCAACGACAAACCTTTATACGCCAAACCTCTCGCTATACTATTATTGCCGACACCCTATACCAATGTGGTCTAGATGGTACTTTACTCTGTTGTTTAGAATGAGAAGAATCCCTAATCGCCTTACAAGATGTACACAAAGGGATCTGTGGAATGCACTCTAGTGGTCCTTCCTTAGCTAAGAAACTCATGCGTTTGGGTTATTACTGGCCGAACATGGAAACAGATTCATACCAGTCTGTGAAGAAGTGCAAGCAGTGCCAAATACATGGGAACCTGATACATGCACCAACTCAAGAGTTGAGACCTTTAATGACACCTTGGCCCTTTTGCCAATGGGGTCTTGACCTTGTGGGAAAGATCCATCCACCCTCATCTAACGGCCACAAATTCATCATAACCGCCACTAAATACTTTACCAAGTGGATTGAAGCCATTCCCCTCACCACTGTCATAGGTAAACAAATCTCCTCATTCATTTTGAATTACCTCATCTGCAGATACAAAATTCCCTCATCCATTATCACAGATAATGGAAGACCGTTCAAAAACTAGGAAGTCCAAGAACTTTGTGACCGATTCAAAATCTAACACTGTTTCTCCACACCCTATTAACCCCAAGGCAACGGTCAAGCTGAAGCATCCAACAAAACCTCCTTGAAACTCCTCAAGAAAATAGTCAACGATGCTGGCCATGATTGGCACATCCAACTCAATCCCACTCTATGGGCCTACAAAACCAGTATATGCACTCCCATAGGTGCTACACCTTACGCCCTTGTCTATGGCTCAAAAGCTATCCTTCCCATCGAGGTCAAATTACCATCTCTCAAGGTGTCGTTAAAAGGTCTCATATCAGATGAAGAATACAGAGTTTCTAGATTGCAAGAACTAGAGTTTCTAGAAGAAAGGAGATAGAAATCCTTTGATCATCTCAAAGTATATCAACAAATAATGCCATGAAGCTATAACCACAGAGTTCACCCAAGAGTCTTCAAAGTTGGAGATCTAGTACTTAAGGAGAATCCCCGCAATCAACATGATAGGGAAAAGAAAGGCAAATTTGAGCCCAATTGGCTTAGGCCTTATGTGATCGTGGCTGCCTATGGATCAGGGCAATATCAGTTAGCAACATTAGAGGGTGAGCTATTGGATGACCCAATCAACAACATGCATCTTTGTCGGTTCTATACCTAGGAGAACCCCAATGTAAGGGGGCGCATAAAAAAAAATTAGAAAAATACAAAAAAATCATCCTTTGGTGAAAACCTGGCAAAGAAGTGCCTTGGATAGGTATCATGATGATAACCTGGCAAATAGGTGTCATGTTTACTTTCTAGCTTTCGTGCAAATAAAAGCAAGTGGTGAAAACCTAGTAAACAGGTGTTACTTGTGATAAACCGCTTCCTCCATCTTTGGGAAATCAGTCACCTTGTGTCCATTCTTCCTCGTTTCCCATTCGACCCATATCCGTTCCATAATAAAAACCTAATGATAACCTATCATGGCTTGATACTCTATCTCTTTGTTGCCTTGTCAACCAAGGTTTAATCCCATATCCTATCCATAGTGTCAGCCTAGTATAGTGTCTCTCGTTGGTATCCAATGTCCAAGTCCATGAACTACGTTGCCTCTGCGTTGTCATGTAGGCAAGGCCATTTGTCAAATGCACCCCCGAGGCTCCCACGATCCCATCCATCCCATTTCTTGTCATCTTTCTTCTAGTCCATCCATGGTCCAAGTCCATGAACTACGTTGCCTCTACGTTGTCACGTAGGCAAGGCCATTCGTCAAATGCACCCCCGAGGCTCCCACGATCCCATCCATCCCATTTCTTGTTATCTTTCTTCTAGTCCATCCATGGTCCATTAGGGTTTACCCTGAACTACGTTGCCTCTGCGTCGTCATGTAGGCAAGGCCATTTAGCAATGAGCCCATGAGGCACTAGGTCAGTCCCTTAGGGTCTGTCTCGCCAATAAAGATTGTGGAATCTTCTCACTAGGCAAGCAAGTGCAAAGCAAAAACCTACTTTCAAGTAGAAATCCTGATGCAAGACATTAACCTATCCAAAGCAAAGCAAACTCCTAAGACCTTCTAAATAATTTTACCCAAATTATGGCAAGAAACAAACACATCTAAATGCAAGAATGTTTTGTGGATTGGAAACATGGTTAAAATACAGAGTCTTGACTTTTGCTAGCATGCCTTTCTATGCTACTCGAGGATGTCAGAAGCTAGAGATGCTATGATGGGGGCATGATTATTTTCTTTGTTTGTTGTTTGTGGATTAAACTTTAGTAATGTGAATCCTTGTCTAATGACATGATCGGCAAAAGATCATCAAGGACATCAAAGGTCTAACATGAACATGGACAATCCTTGACTGTTGATATGTAAGAAATACTCAGGTCATCTCAATTCAATTATACCTCGATGCTTGTATTAACTTGCTAAATCAAAATCCATGTAAGCAATGCTTAGGTCATCTTAGTTCAATTATACCTAGATGCTTGTATTTTCTTACAACATTTCAAAAACACAAAAAAACAAAAAAGCCCAATGATGAAATAAGCACTTCAAAATACTTGCACTATCAAGATGTCACATCCATTCACATCCACTCACATCCACTTGTATCTGCAAAAGCATCCATACCATATCCCATGCAAATAAAGATCCAAATTACAGAGTATTGAATAAAATCTTGTGATTCCTTATGGCGAGTCATTCTTCTATCAATCAACTTTCTATCTATCATTATATCTCTCATCAACAGTTCTATCTGTCAGTCCAAGCAATGATCCAAATGCAAGTCTATCCTTAATCCATACTGATCAAGTCAAGTCAATTGTATCAAATGATCCAATCACAATCAGTGGTCTTGATCCTTGTCTGGTCGTAAACCAACTTGATCAGTTAATCAATCAATTGTCTTATACAGGATGTAACATTGTCGAAATTAGACCAACACACACATCTTACACGACATGTTTCATTTCCTGAAACTAGACACTATCCTTCGTGTTGCTCTAGGGATCTATCATTTCCTGCCATGACAACACGCCTACTGTGTTGGTCTAGGGATATATTGTTCCCCACCATGACAGCACTGTTGTAAATCGTTATTAGTATATTGTTGGTTTACCGCTAAACAAAGGCAATGCCTTGTTTGTTCTTGTATCATTTGTGCATACTTGCTTACTTGCTTGTGTGTGTTATCATTCTATCTTGCATCGCATATCATTCAGCTCTTTCTTCATCCCATTTTCTTCTGCATCCAACCATTTCTTCATCCTTCCTCTTCATGAGATTGTTTGTCTCACGTCCTTCTACCTTCTTCTCCTCCAATCTCCCGAGGGGGCATCCCATCATCATAACCTGTACCAGGGGCAAACTGGGGCATGTATCGCTATCAGAATTTCTATTCTTTGAAGCAATGCTGTAAACTACATTGCATCAATGAGGGGTAAAATGTATACGCCTAAAAATGACATGATTCGGTCTCGATAAATATTCTTAATATTTATTCCCTTCTAATTCCTCTATCAATAAATAAATAAACAAATTTATTTATTTGATTCATATTCTCCCAACAATTAAATAAAATCCTTTATTTAATTCAATTCTTCCAAACATTTAAATAATTCTTAATTATTTAATTATATCAAATCATTCTTCCAAATTTGAATAAATCAAATCAAATTTATTTAAATCCTTTCAATTTCCAAAAATAAAATACAATCAAATATTTTATTTATTTTTCCAAAATCATGCACAACAATTAAATAAATTTATTTATTTAATTTGCTTTCTAATCTTCTAAATTAAATAATACCAATTATTTAATTATTTCTTCCAATAATATCTCTTCTAAATTTAAATAAATCAAATATTTATTTAAGTTGTCTTTTTCTTCTAAATTAAGTTATCTCTAAATATAATTCAATCTTTTTGCACATGCAATTAAATATTCCTAATATTTAGTAAAGCAAAATATCTTCTTATTCTCATGCAAATCCCTTCTTCTTGTTTTAAATCACTCAATTGATTATTATATTCTTTTAATTGCTTTAACTCATTCTTCTATTCTTAGCAAATCCTCTCATGCAAAAGAAAGCAAGACACATGTTTTCTTCTTATTCGTTGCACGTTCCTCAACTGTTCTCAATCGTCGATCTTCTCATTCTATCTATACCGTTGATCTCTTCTTTCTCAATTCTATAAGTACAACCTCATTCTTTCATTTCAATCATCCAAGCTTTAAGTATCGTTACTCTGTAGGAATTACAACGTGCCTTTGGCACCAATTCCTTCATTGCTTGTGATCACATTCGTTACTACGTACTACTACCATCATTGTGACGCTCCTCTTCATAGCGGTATTATCATAGCCATTCCTAATTGACATTCTTGAAGCATAGCAAGGAAGTGCACTCTCTGAGGCCCCTATTTCATACATACAAGATTGATTGTGATAGGCAATCAATGGAAGCTTCGAATTAAGGAGGTTTGCTTTGTTGTTGTTCATTGTTTATTGAATCTTCTTTGTTCACCATTTCATTGAGTTTTGGGGTAACTTGATATTGATATTATTGATTATTCATTTGAATCAAATTTTCCCTTAACACAAAGTGTGTACTTATAGAGTGATATAGTCCCTCGAGTTGACATGTGGCAAATAGAGACATATCCTTCTAGTAAGTTGGCACCAGCTTTTCCAAAATGTTGGATGCATCATTTATGAGTTCACTATCCTCAATGTGAGACTTCAAAATTTCTTTTATTGCTTTAGGTTGGACAACTGAAGCCAACTTGAACATTTGAGCAGGCCACATTGTGTTTAGGTTTATTGGACCTTGGATTGATTTAGGCTCATCTAGAACTAATTCTTCTTTTTCCAAAATCTCTTTTACTATCTCCATAGTGTTTCTTCCTGCTTCTTTAGACAATTCTTCTTCTTGATTTTGTTCTAGAGTTTCCATGTCCATATTCTCTTGTAGACCAATATTTTGCTCTGGTGTAGGGCTTTCCTTAGCTCTATCAAGTTCTTGATTATCCACTTTGATCTGCTCATCAATTTTCTCCTTGCTATCTAGATCATCAGTCTGTTGACCTTGATCCACGCTGACTTCCAAAATAGGTGTGTCATCTCCAGCATTTGTTTCTTCATTGTCATAGATGGTAGGAATATTATTTTTCTTCAATATTTCCAAAATGGTTTCCTTTGTTTCCTTGACCATGTTGTCTATTTCACCTATCATTAATGAATTCATCCTTTTCTTAGTTCTGAAGGCATCCTTGATTTCCTTAGAAATTTTGGCTTCTTCTCAGGAGTGATCTCCAAACTTAACCTTGTTAGTACATGCCGTTTGAGTTTAATATCTTTGGCCATAGTAATTTCTTTTCTAGCTGATAAAATACTTCCCAAGGTATCTGGGAGATCACCAATGATCTCAATGAGAGCTCGATTGTATATGTTCAAGTACTTTACGGTGGCTTCTTCCGAAACCCTTTTATCAGTATCACTGTAATTATTATAAAATTCACCCATAGGTTTTAAGTTTCCATCAATAGTGATAGATTTTAATACATCTTCAAGCATTAATGTGGCTTGAGACTCATTTACCTTCTGTCTTTTGCTGGGTATCTTTCTTCCAGATGACTTCTCCTTGCTACTTTTGGAGACTTTAGTAGCCTCAACTTTCATTTTCTTTACTTCCTCATCTGATTCAGTCTCTTCTTCATCGCTTTTTCTCACATTGACATACAGTCTTTTTCCCTTCATCTTCTTCCTCTTTGTATCTTTGTTAGAGGGTTTCTTTGAAGATGTTGTACCGGATGAAGTAGTAGAGCTTCTGGTAGTCCTTTGTGTTGTTTCAGGCTCTCTTTTCTTCTTTATAGGTTCTTCTGAAACCTTAGCCTACTGACTTTCTTGTTTTTCCTTCTTTACTTTCTGTACATTTTCTCTTGATTCCTTGAGTTGCTCTTTAGTGATGCCATACCTTGCAGCAATTTCTTTCACCTCTTTTCTCACTTTTCTGGTGGATTCAACTTGTCTAAGTTCAACATGGAGTTTCATAGATAACTCCTTATATGTTCCAAATCTTTCCTCCTTGGCATCTTTAGGTTTGCTGAGCAGGTGCTAGGCATAGTTTTCCAAAATTTGTTCATCTACCTCATAACCCATCGACATTACCCATACGGTTCTAGGTTCCACATCCTCCATTAAACATTGATCCTTAGTGACCATGAAACAAATTGTTTCCTTGTACTTATCAACAATTTTCTCAGGAATTATTTCTCTAGAGTGCATCATACTTTGAAAATTCTTGAAAAATCCCCATAGGGCTGATTTTTGCTCATTATAACTTCCCAAGTTGTTAATACAATTTCTAATTTGCATAGCTACTGGTTTATTACTCAACCAAACCAATCCCTTATGATTTGGGAATTCATTCAAGAAATAGAAGAATAAACAGATAATTAGCATACCATACTTGAATGGATAGTTCTTTCTTTCCTTTATCTTCTTTAGATTCTCCAGTAGTTGTGTTTGCAGCAGTTCATACAAATCATAATCTGCATTCTCTTTGACCATTTGATACGTGGTGTATATTGCAGTACCAAAAATTGAATTCTCCTGGTTTGAGAAGTAAACTTTGTAACCTATGACCATTGAGGCTAACTTTACTGAAGTATCAGTGATATCATTTATTGTTAATGCCCTTTTGTCAAATTTTGCTCCAGTAGCATATGTAGCCATTTGATTCTTGACCGCCTTTAATAATGGCACTCCTCTGATGGAGTTTAATCTAGTGACTACCTGAATTGCCTCTTTTGTTATTTTGAAGGGTTGCACTTTCCCTAACCACATGAATTCATCATGGATTTAACTAAGGATATATCGGACCCACTCATCCTCTGTAAATGTGGGAAACTCTACATAATGGATGAATTTCTTGTCCTTTAAGGCTCTATATTCTTCTTTTAAATCAAATTGATCATTATTTAAGTGAATTAGGAATAAATCTAAGAATTTGTCATCGCTGAGCTCATCTAGGGCCACATGGATGTATGCCCTAACATATTCCACATACAAGACTCTGTAGTGTATTTTTGAGAATGCACCCATTGGATCCACTTCGGTTGCCTTGTAGGGGTGTTTCTTAAATTTAGGCCGAGGTCGATCAACGATATCTACGAATTGTAGAGTTGCCATTGTAGAAATTCAACAGATTCACAAATGAGGTTTCAATGAAAATACCTTGTTTCGCTGAATTAGGGTTTTCTTTCTTCAAGTGCTTCAAATTTTGGTTGTCGCTACTTAAGTTTAGCTTCAATCTTTTTAAATTTTTGATAGCTCCGAGTGCAAAGTGATTTTGAAACCAAACAAGTTCCTTTTTATCCTCCATGCGGCTTGACCTAGTCATCATTAAATGCTCATTCCCAAAAAGCTGTCAAAACCCTTCACTATAGAATGCAGTCGATTAGGATTGCTCCGTAATATGTCGCATTGACCCTTTTTCTTTTGGTTTTTCTTCTAAGAGTTGTGTCACATCAGATTTCATCATACACCTTTGTGCCAGATTCTGGTAGGGAGATTTGGATTTTCAACATTGCTCCCCCTAACCCAGAGCTCTCAATTCACTTCCCAGAGGAAGTATCTACACTAGATACTGGTGTGGATCGATCCTGACTTCAATTTCTTCTTTCTAGATCCATACCTTGTTCATTTTTTTCTTGGTTTCAACCAGATCAACTTTCTCTTTTCCCTTATCATTTCTCTGCTCTGTCTTCCTTTCTTCAAAATAATAATTTCTCTTCACATTCTTGCTTCTGCAAAATCTTGTAAAATGTCTAGATTTGCTACAATTGAAGCACATCACATTCTTTTGACCTTGATTCCTTTTTATTGATTAGATTTGATTTGCATTGATTATCCATATGTCCAAATCTATTGCATGCAAAACACTTTCCATTGAATGATTGACTGTTCCTTATATTTTGAAAAATGTTTTTTACAAAAATTCTACATTCATTTGATTTGTGTCTCGTTTTATCACCTAATAGAGTTCTAACCCACTTTACTTCTGCACTCAACTGCTCTATGACCAATTTTATTACAATTGAAACATTGACCAGAGAATGATGGAACCTTTTGATTTATTTTGCTCCTACACTGAGTAGCCTCATGACCAAACTTATTACATAAGTTACAATAACCATTGAAAGATGGGTACCTTTGAGCATTTGGTTGTCTGACTGGAGGTCTTCTAGGTCTTCTTCTTTGATTTTTGATTTGGTTTCCTTTGTTTGGCTTTAATTCAGTGTTTGTTTGACCAGATTTTGAGCTTTCTCCTTTCTTAAATCCCAATCCTTGCTTATCATTGACAATCCTCTGGCTAGCAATCATTTCATCAAGCTTTGTAGTACTTATCTTGAATTTTTCTTCAAAGCTTCTAGCCTTTTCAAGATCCATTTTTAGACTTACAATTTCTTTTTCAAGTTTTGTACAATCTTTTGATCCGTTCTTCACAATCAAATTCAGATCATCTTCTGCTCTTGTTCTTTCCATAACTTCTTCTTCTAGTTCATTCAGGGCTTCATTTGTTGATATCAATTGATCATTAACTTCTTTGTATTTGTCTTTGAATTTCTTGACCTACTCTTTTAGCTTTGAGATGCATTCATCAGCTTATTGAAGATTTTCTTTTAGATCCTTGACTTCTGCTTTAGAATTCTCAAGATCCATAAGAGCTGCTTCTAGTTGCCTGTTACTTTCATAATTTCCAAATCTTCTTGCTGCCATGATTACACTATCCCAGATCTTCCTCAAGTTGTTAGACTTTTTCCAAGGAACCTTGCTCTAATACCAATTGTTGAAAGTTAGGAACACTGAGAGGGGGGGTGAATCAGTGTTCTAAAAGTCTTTTGATGCACTTTAACTTTCAACCATTTTCCAAAATTAATTAAACAAAGGCATAACATGCATATGAACATCAACCATAAAAACATGACACATAGACACCAAGATTTTTATGTGGAAAACCCAAAATGGGAAAAACCATGGAGAGGATTAGCTCTCAAACATATATTGCAATCTTTACAAATAATGATGTTCAAGCTTGGTCACTCCATGGGCCTGGAACATGCTGGCTCACTACCATGAAGTACAACTAGGTCTAGCAGGCTCACTGCCTCAACCCAAACCTAGAAAAATTACAATAAGGGTTGTTAAACCCTAATGGAGGCTCACTGCCAGGCTTACTTCCTTGATGAAGAAATCTCACTGTAGACTACAAAGCAAATTGTACATGAAAGCTGAATACTGCAAAAGCATCTGTCACTATGCCAGGGTGTAGTCATTTAGCAACTGAATTCTAAATCCCAGGTCTTCATCACTGTTGATCTTCTAACTCTACTCTGCTATTTGCATGCCTGCATCAATTACACACACTTGCACATCCCTCACAACTAAAACTAATTGCCTTTATATATCGACATTATGATTTGATCCACAATCAGGGCGGCATCCAAGAAATGAAATGTGTACATAGAAAGATATGGCTTGTCGGCTTAAGCCAATGCACTATATATTATGCGGGCCCAAAATGTTTTTCCAAATATGTTCATATAGGTTGGCTTTAATCATTCAATCACTTAGATAGATCCTTCAAATATTATCTCTTCTCTGCACAATGCTTTATCATACTAGTCAGCTTGTTCCTCAAGAGCATGCTTAACAAGTTCATCTGTTGACTTACAAATTTTACTGTGGATCTCAAAACACCTCCAAAATCATATCAAGGACTCTTCATACATTCCCAAACTTACCCTTAGAACCACAAGGCATGATATCTTTTTGCGGAGAAATACGGACCATCAAAACTCAGACTCTGTCTCTGTCAAGCTCTGTCAAACACTATGCCGATACTTAGTAGCTTGCAACTATCTTTCTAGTAGACTTCAGATCTCCCAACTCTAGAATTAGACACTTCATATAAGTGTTTACAACACCTCAAAACCTCATAAAAAGGCTCACCTGTGGAGGAATGCAGACTACTACACTATACCCTGTTCACTGTTCCTGCGATACCTTTGCTTATCCAGACTTAGACATTTCTTCAAGGTGACTTCCAGAGGAAGTCAAGACTTAATCTCTAGAGTATGACATCACCAAACAATTACTAACATCATACCTAAACTGCATTATCAGATCACCATCTGCAAAAGCATACTGACCCACTTACTGTGTTCTATTCTGTACATACTTATACTTAGCCACTTCTGCCAATCGGACCTAAAATTTGATGTGATCTTCCAGAGTTGTGTCTCCTTGTCATACTGAAGAGATCTCTGAGCCTTGTTGCCATCAATGACAACGTATAAGTCCTTACTGGAGCAGTGTCTCTTGCCAACACCCATATCACAAACTCCCACAACACCATTCCATCAACCAAACCCCCATCAGCACACCAACACCAACATCATGAATATCCCTAAAGGGGCATAGATCTCTATAACTCCCTTATCGTAACTCCCAATTCACAACATAGCTCCCATAAGACAATAGTATCTCCATAATAACAATAATATCTCCCATAAACAATAACCCCCATAACAAAACTTCCATAAACACAATAGTTCCCTTAAAATAATAATCTCCCAAAACACCATAGAACTCCCATAACACAATATTTTTAGTAATGCATAACTCCCAAATTCACAGCACACCTCCAAACCCCCATTTCACCAATACTCATTCACCATTACACCCATCACCATCAGCCACACTCACAAGTTTGTCAGTATCATTACAGAATAAGGTGAAATAATATACATGCTTAAGAGAAATCATTAATTAACATTATAGAAACTTACAATTCCAAGAATACATCCATAATCATATATGTTGAAAATGATTTACTAGAATACATTCATTTCATATAGTTAATAAACCAAAATTTACCTCTAGTTACCATGATGAGATCCAAAAACGGGTTTACATTACTAATACTTTTACCCCAAAGCTCCCAAGTGTTGCAACCTGGATGTAATGCCTACTCATGAAAATATTAATAAAATTATTAAATTATATAGAAATAATGAAAAAAAAAGATGTCAGGAGGAAATTCATTTAAAGCTAACTTAATAAATTTCCTATTAAACATAAGTATTATCTTATTCATTATAAATGAAAATTTAAGAAATAACATTTCTTATAAAATTATACACATTTACAATAATTATCATATGATCATCCTTTCACAAGATGAGAAATACTTTCTTAGCTCTGGTATCCTACATGATTATCAGACTAGAATCTGCACACTAAATAAAAACATTAGTTCTGCAAGGTTTTATCAATTTACAAGTTAACAAGACTAAGGCCCTAAGGGACTGACCTAATGTCTCAGGGGCTCATGATGGCCTTGCCTACATACATGTAGCGCATAGACTTCATAGTTCAGAAACTTGAACTTGTAACCACATGATAGTTTCACTCAAAACATAACCTCTAGTATGTTACTCTCATTACATCGACACCCTCTCAAACTTAGATACACATTTGCATTTTCAAATCATACATGAGGACAATAAAGGATCAAGGTTTACCAATCTCTCAACATTCTCAATAAGATTCACAAACATAAATGATATTCTTCAATCTACAATCTAAGTCCTAAGATGATGTCATCGATGATGATCAATCACCTAAAATAGATCAATTCAGAGATCAAGTCGATGATAAGATGTAATTCATAAATTTAAACTAAGATATAACTTTCACGAAGATAGAGATTCCCAAATTCACAAGGAACAAATTCTCAAATTATCACAAATTAGGATTTCTCCATGTTTCTCTCAAATTAAATAGAAGATCTAGATAACCAATAGAATTCCAAATATCTTATATTTGTACTTAGTATAATAAACTTATTCACCATCTCAAGATAAGTTAATTATCTAGTTGTGAAACAAATATACACTTCATCTCATAACTCTATACACATAATTAGAAAATAATATTAAAGGCATGGTAGAACTTAACAACCTACATTGATTCATTCTACTAGAATAATTCTAACCTGCTTAAATCACTTAGAAACCACTATCCCCACACAATTATCTATCCAAATCCTCCACAACCCCTAAAAATTAATAAATCTCATTACAACATTAAACTTATTCACTTAAATACCTAATTGCAAATGCCATCTTCTTAAACAAACATTTATATCAACAAATTAATCATCAGATCATTCTACTAACTAAAAATATTCCTCACAAAATCAAGTAAACCTTTAATATATTACTTTCTTCACACTCTTATTCTCCATCACTCATCCCATACTATTTATTCAAAATAGAAATATGAAGAATGATATCCTAATATACTGTGCCAAGGGGAAACCAGAATTATGCGTGTGCTAGTGCTCAATCCTTTAATGTGGGATAATGCTTGAACTTAGTCAGTTTTCTATTTCTATTCCATTTTAATATCTGAAGGAAAGAAATGATTAACTTGCATGCAAAGATGACCACAAACACAAACATTTAATTAGATGAATGGAGATAGGAGGGCATGAAAGCTTTGAATGCTTATATCTGTATGCATTGTATGGTTTCTAAAACTGGATTTTAAGAAACCAAAAAGTCACCATTAATTTCTTCCTCTACCAGCACAAAGATCCAATATGGAAGGCAAATTTTTGTCAAATTAAATAGATAGAAAAACTTTGGTTTACATACATGCAAAATTAAAATCAAGACTAAGTGCATGGTCTCTTCGTTGAATGGCTCAAGGCGATGCTATTTTATGGAGTATAATGATTCATAGGATATGTACATAATGGATTTGTTGAAAAGGCTTTAGAGACTTCATGCAATTGTGAATTAAGAATAACAAATCATTAAGAATTGCAATAATATGCACAAAATAGGTTTATAGAATGACCTTAGAAACTTTTAAGAAAAATGTTGGCATAAATCCAAACCTCACAACCTATAATCCGAAGCCTTCCAATCTACAAACATGTATAAGACATCTTATAATAATCAAGGAATTTCATCAGATGTTATAGATGTAACTATAGTGGCAGAGTTGTAAGAAATATGATGATGCACAGAAAAGGGCACTTAAACTATTAGAAAAATACCTCCAAGAGGTGTCAACCCATTGAAAGAAATAATTGTAGGATATGCATTTTGTAAAGACCAACATACAACTATAATATAATTCTATAAACAAATGAGAACCTCATACCTGTGTAAAGTGTTCCTTCACCCCTCTGCTTCTCTTCCAAAGCTACTACGATAGGTGAAACCCTTCATCTTCTAAACGTTCTTCTCTCTCTCACTATGCCTTGCTGTAGCTCCATGAATCCTCCTCCCACTTCTTCCATATCTTCCTCTTTTAAAAACTAAACACATGACTTTTTTGTCTTCCAGAAAAGAATGACAACAAGGAAGATGACTCTTCATCTTCAACTCTCGACACTCATTTTTTTCTCATCCTCTTTTATAGAATAAAATTAGTTCCACTAATCTTGAAACTGCAAATAAATATTAATCCCATTTCTTGCAAGTGATATAAAATAAAAGAATCTTTATAAAGTAAATAAATATAAAATACATGATTTTTTATTTTGTAATAATTATTTCAAAATAATACACTTAATTAATTATTCTTAATGAAATATCATAATTAATAAATAGGTTTCATGTATGCATTATAGGTGATGTATGTAGTTCTGGTGGATTGATGAATGGGATATGAGGATGGTTCAATGTAGTGGGAGAGGTGAATAGAGAATGGAACTATTAATTTTTAGACCGTACATGGTATCAAAATCACGATAGTAGGCTGGGGGAGGAAAGGAAGATTAGGGCATTGTGGTATGTTAGGTGGATGGTTAGGGATAGTCCAGGTCTAAGGATCTGATGGTCAGTTTGTCATTGATGTCAAAAAGTGTTCGGTTAGAGGTTGGATAGTTTGAGTGATTGGTTACTATGCTTCATGCATGAGAGAGGTCTTTCTTGAAGTTGATATTTTGGATAACATGGTTGGCTGACTTAGAATGTTGATGTTATAGTGTCTTCATGAGGATGCATGAATTTTGTATTCTCTTCATTGGAGTCATGCTTGATGTGGTTGATATCATGATGGATTTTTATGATGACATAGTTTTCATTATTCACTGTACAATCCTTGATGTTCACAGTACAATCATTTCTTGTTGAGTTCTTCAGGATCATTGTGGTCAGATATGCAAATGTGGTAAAAGATGAGATGCTCTCATTTGGATCAAGATGGTTCAAGGTGTACTTCTTAGAGACCTCAAGTTGTGCTCCATAGTTTGTCATCTTCATATGGTTTGGTGTAGCAGGATGATGTGCTTCAATGATAGAGGTAAGGTAGAAAGTTGGTGATGGTGATGTCTTAATGATGTTCATTATGCCTTAAAAGAGATTAGGACAGGAGAATTGCTTCATAGTGTTTGATGTTCATGCTAACATGTTATGGAGTTCTTGTCCAAAATTAAAGGAGTTTGGAGGATGCATTCATATGGTTTCCTTAGGATCAAGATGTCAAAGTGAAAGGGTGTTGGTTAAAAGCATGTTTGTTAAGGGCAGAGACTAAAGAATCATTATCTTTGAACATTGTCATTTGAGCCTCAAAATGGTGCAAAGCTCTTGTGTATATGAGGATTAGGGTTTTAAGGGTTAGCATTGTTTCCACTCATTAAGGATTAGGGTTTCTTATCATCTATTTTAGAGACTTTTAGAGGGGTATATAATATGATGGTAATCTCTTTAGGGTTTGTAAAAGTTTCAAAACCTAACCTAAAGGATCTACAAAGCTAAAACCCTAAAACCTAAAGTTCCTAAGTTTTTATTGTTTGGCATGGAGCCTGATCAGTCTCCAAATCAGAGATTGTTTGTATGTGGTGACTGATCATGCAAGTATTGTACACTCGTCATGTATACTCATCAGGGTTTGGGGCTGGGTCGGGCCCCGAGCGAGGGTTCAGGGGCACAACCCACAAAATTTTTTTCCCTCTTTTTTTCCTGTTCAGAGTTGGTTGTTAATTTTTATTAACCAACAAAAGAAAAATGACATTATAAAACCCTATTTTTGTAACTGACATAAGACTTGATAAAAGCGTTTAAGGGTTAGGATTTCCATTGATGTATTGTAACATTTTGCAGTGGTATTGAGTTGCAAGGATTGCTGGTTGTAATCTATTTGATTTATTGGATAATAATATTGGACTCTCTATTGGTGGATGTAGCCCAGGTTTAGGTGAACCATGTTAAAACTTGTCTCTCGCTGTTATTTTTTCTGTGTATTTTCATTCCTCTGTTTAATCTTTATTTGCATTTAATTGATATCTTATGCATGCAATTCCTAAAAAGTGGTATCATAGCGGGTTGTGTTCGATTATCATTTGCAGGAAGGTCTCATAGTTGAGTGGGAGCAATGGCGGACAAGGGTAAATTGAAGGTAGATAAATTCAATGGGCAAAACTATCAATTATGGAAGATGCAGATGGACGATTATCTCTATCAGAAGGATTTATGGAGGCCGTTGGAAGGAATAGCCAAAGAAACCGGCAACAATGACTAATGAGGATTGGAATCTTTTGGACATAAAGGCACTGGGAACCATTCGATTGTGCCTAGCACCATCTGTGGCATTCAATATAATAGAAGTGATGACAACAAGTGAACTAATGAAATATTTGGCTAAATTGTATGAAAAACCCTCAGCCTCAAATAAAGTATTTCTCATGAAGCATTTGTTTAATTTGAAAATGATTGAAGGTGGATCTATGAATTATCATTTAAATGAGTTTAATACGATTATCAGTCAGTTAACTTCTGTAAAAGTGAAATTTGATGAAGAGGTGAGGGCTCTCTTGATATTATATTCTTTGCCAAAAAGATGGAATAGCTTGGTAATGGCTGTAAGTAACTCTGTCTCTAGTTCAAATACTTTGAAATTTGATGATGTTGTTAGTGTTATCCTTAGCAAGGAAATGTGACAGAAAATCTCAGGAGGGTCCACATCAGGTAGTGCTTTGAATGCAGAAAGTAGGGGTAGATCAAAGGAGAGAGGAAAAGGTTCTAGAGATCATGGGAAGTTATGAGGAAAATCAAAGGATAAGAGGTCCCAATCCAGAGGATAAAAGGGTTGCTGGTACTGTGGGAAACTAGGTTATCTAAAGAAAGATTGTTGGTCTCGAAAGAATAAAGAAGGAGACAAACAAGAAGGCAATAAGGAGGCAAATGTGGTAAGTAATAAATATGAAGACATGACACTTTAATTCTTTCCCTAGATAGTGCTGATGATTCATGAGTTTTATATTCAGGGGCGTCATTTCATGCTACACCCCATAGAAGTTATTTTCTTGATTATGTCCAAGGGGATTTTGGGCTAGTTTATTTGGGAGATAATGAACCCTGTCAAATTGTTGGAAAGGTAAGAATCAAGATTAAGTTGCAGAATGGGAATCATTGGCTACTACAAGAGGTAAGGTACGTTCCAAGGCTGAGTAAGAATTTAATTTCAGCAGGGCAACTAGCTGATGAAGGTTACATTGTTACATTTACTAATAAAAATTAGAAGGTTTCAAGAGGTGCCTTAATAGTAGAAAAAGGTGTGAAAGTAGGCACCTTATATCTTTGTACATGTCATACTGTTCCTTCTACTTTAGTTGTTGCAGAGAAAAATCAAACAAGTTCAGGAACAATTATTGCGGGTTCGCAGGAGGAGACTGAAACAGTTGCTACAGGTTCTGAGACAACACTATGTCATAATAGACTTGGGCATATGAGTGAAAAAGGTATAAAGGTACTTCATTCTAAGAAAGTTTTACCAGGTCTGAAATGTATTAATATGGATTTCTGTGAAAGTTGTGTGTATGGAAAACAAAAGAGAGTTAGTTTTCTCAAGGATGAGAAGCAAAATAAAGATGAAAAGTTGGAGCTTGTGCATACAGATGTATGGGGACCAGCTCAGGTATCTTCTCTCGGTGTCTCTTAGTATTATGTTACATTCATAGACAATGCAACTAGGAAGGTTTGGATTTATTTCCAAAGGTAGAAATCGGATGTATTTAAAACATTTAAGAAATGGAGAAGCTTGGTTGAGAATGAGATGGGTAAAAGATTAAAATGTCTCAGATCTGATAATGGTGGTGAGTATTGCAATAAATAATTTGAGGATTATTGTTCCTTTAATGGAATTCATAGGAAGAAAATGATTCTAGGGACTCCACAGGAGAATGGAGTGGCTAAACGCATGAATAGGACAATAATGGAGCATGCAAGGACCATGAGATTGCATGTTGGGCTGCCTTTAAACATGTGGGCAGAGGCTATCAACACTGTTATATATTGAATTAACAGAGGTCCTTTAGTTCCTTTGGGCTGTGGTATTCCAGAGGAAGTATGGATAGGTAAGAAGGTGAGTTATTATTTTCTCAAAACCTTCAGATGTGAAGCATTTACACATGTAGATTCTGAAAATAGAACCAAGATGGACACAAAATCAAAAAAATGTACATTTGTTGGATATGACATTAATGAATTTGGTTATAGGCTTTGGGATTTTGAAAATTAGAAAATTGTGAGAAGCAAGGATGTTGTATTCAATGAGAAGGTGTTGTACAAAGATTAGTTGCAACAACATGAGAAGAAAGAAAAGGATTATGTGGTGTTGGATGATACTCCATATAATGATGTTCCAATGGTTCCTCATGCTCCACAACAACAACAAGAAATACCACAAACTCCAATGTATGTTAGATGGTCAACAAGGCTAAGTAGACCTCCTGAAAGGTTTTCTCCCTCTTTGTATTCTATTTTGTTAACAGATGCTGGTGAACCAGAAGGGTATGATGAAGCTATGTAGGTGGATACAAAGGTTCAGAGGGATCTTGTAATGAAAGAAGAAATGGACTCCTTGCTAAAAAATCAGACTTGGGAATTATGAAAGTTGCCTGCAGGTAAAAAGGCTTTACCAAACAAATGGGTTTATAGGCTAAAAGAGGAAGATGGAGGTAAGAAAAGATTTAAATCTAGGTTAGTTGTAAAAGGATTTGTACAGAAAAAAGGCATTGATTTTGATGAGATTTTTTCTCCGGTTGTTAAGATGACTTATATTCATACTATTTTAAGTATTGTGGCTACTAAAGATTTGCATTTGGAACAGTTAGATGTGAAAACTACCTTTCTCCATGGTGATTTGGAGGAGGAGATATATATGGAACAACCCCAAGGATTTGAGGTCAAAGGTAAGGAGAAATTGGTGTGCAAATTAAAGAAGAGCTTATATGGCTTGAAACAAGCACCTCAGCAATGGTACTTGAAATTTGATAGTTTTATGGCTGAGAAAGGGTACATCTGGTGTAATTCTGACCATTGTGTTTATTTTAAGAGGTTAGATAATGACAACTATATTATTTTATGTTTATATCTTGATGACATGCTTGTAGCAGAGTCTAACATGGATCACATAAGAGAGTTAAAACAACAGTTAGCACAATCATTTGCTATGAAGGATTTAGGGGAAACAAAACAAATCCTTGGTATGAAAATTTATAGAGATAGGAAGAACAAAAAATTGACTCTATCTCAGGCTGATTATGTTGAAAAGGTGTTGTAGAGATTCCATATGGATAATGCAAAAGCTGTCAGCACACCTTTGCCTAGTCATCTGAAATTGACTAAGGAGATGTGTCCAAAGACACAAGAGGAGGAAGACAAAATGTCCAAGGTACCATATGCTTCAGCTATAGGAAGCTTAATGTACACCATGGTATGCATGAGACCAGATATTGCATATACTGTAGGATTCATAAACAGGTATATGAGTAATCCTGGATTGGAGCATTAGAATGCGGTAAAATGGATTCTCAGATATTTGAGAGGTACATCCAATAAACACTTATGTTTTGGGGGCTCTAATAATGATTTAACAAGCTATGTGGACTCAGATTTGGTAGGGGATATTGATACCAGGCAGAGTACTATAGGTTATGTCTTTACTGTAGGTGGAACATCGGTGAGTTGTATCTCCAAGTTGCAAAAGGTGGTTGCTTTATCCACCACAGAGGCAAAGTATGTAGCTACAATAGAGCCAAGCAAGGAGATGATATGGCTGCAATCTTTCATGGAAGAATTGGGTAAACAATAGGCTAATAGTTATTTGTTTATGGACAACCAGAGTGCCATACATCTTGCAAAGAATTCTGTCTTGCATTCAAAGACCAAACACATACAGTTGATGTATCACTTCATTCAGTTGATGTTAGATGATGGACAGTTAAGCCTGGAAAAGATACATATAGATAAAAATCTAGCAGATATGTTTACGAAGGCAGTCATAAGGGAGAAGCTGAGCTCCTCTTCATATTCAGTTGGTCTTCAAGCCTGAAAACCAAAAATTAGAACATCAAAGTTCAAGGTGCTTATTTCCAGTGGGAGTTGCACGTGCAGCGGTGTCATCCAGGATCGGTCTCCAAGTGGGAGATTGTTGGTGTGTGGTGATTGATCATGCAAGTACTATACACTCATCATGTATCCTTGTAGGGGTTTGAGGGTGCAGTCCCCAGAAAAAAATTGCCCTTTTTTTGCCCGTTTAGAGTCAGTTGTTAATTTTTGTTAATTGACAAAAGAAAAATGACATTAGTAAAACCCTATTTTTGTAACCAACATAAGGCTTGATAAAAGTAGCTAAGGGTTAGGGTTTCCATTGATGTATTGTAGCATTTTGCAGTGATATTGAGTTGCAAGGATTATTGGTTGTAATCGGTTTGATTTACTAGATAATAATATTGGACTCTCTATTGGTTGATGTAGCCCAGGTTTGGGTGAACCATGTTAAAACTTATCTCTCACTGTTATTATTTCTGTGTATTTTCATTCCTCTATTTAATCTTTATTTGCATTTAATTGATATCTTCTACATGCAATTCCTAACATTTATTTCCTTTGTCTCCTCTACCACAGTTTGTATATGTTGACTATTGTGTGTTTAGGAGCTATGTGGAATCTAGGTTTTATTATTGAATGCTTTAAATCCTAAAAACTATGATTAAAACCTGGATCCTAATTGCTAAAACCTAGTCTTAAACCCTATTCTAAATCTTTTTGTCTTTATTTCTAACCATCACCAAAGGAGGGAACTTTATGTTTTGTTTTAAAGTTCACCAATGTTTAAAGGTGAAAATAACTTGAGGTACAAACTTAAGCCTTTGAACCTCATAAGGTGACCGGCCTTGTCACCTAGGGGAACCGACAGCATCAAGTCAGTCTTTAATCGAATGCAAACTTAAATCTTATCCTTTGATTGTGTAGGTAGGAAACCAAAATCAATGGTCTGCATTTAAATCAAATTTGAAATACAACAAATACCCTTGATCACTAAATTTGACAGTTTGGTTTCTTATGGAATCCCTAACGACCTTTTTGTAGCAGTTGAAAAGAACCAAAAGGCCATTAAATTCAATTTTTAAGAGAGCACGATATGTCTGATGAAAAAGATGCATCATTAGAGCTTTGTTGATGAATACCCACATGCTAACATAAAGAATATCAATGTTTTTAACAAATATGAGTGTATTTTGAGTTGTTAAAAATCTTGAAGTGGGATTAAGTATGTAAAAGCAGTATTTATCAATGGAATCTATCTTGAAGTGATCTATAGAAGGTTTGAAGTGATCTATAGAAGGTTTGTATGAGTTATGAAGATCTATCTATAGAATTTATAGTGTTAACAAAATAGACTAAGGTTTTGAATAGGATAAAGATGAAGAATGTTTTCTAGTGTATAAAACTGAGGGTTGTTTGTGAGAATGTAATGAGAAGATCAATGGTGAATCTTTGTTCTTGAAGTTACAGATTCAGATAGAGCATGATAAAGTCTACAGAATTACACTGAAATCTTGCATGACACAATAAAGATGATGTTCAAGTTTGTGTTTCTTGTCACAAAAGATTCTATGTGAACATGAGAAATGTATACAAGAGTTGACCTGATAGAGAAAGTGGCATATGAGAGAGTATGGTGATGGCAGAGGTAGAGTATATGATTACTGCAGAATGGAAGTGGTTTGTTTGAGAGGTTTGATATAGCATGTCTGTGCAATGTTGGTGAACTGAGTTGTTGACAACATGATCTATGAGGAAATGTCATAATATATATACATTGATGATGTAGAGACTGTTTGAAGATTGACATTGAATGTATAATTGAGAAAAATAACATCTTGCAGAGATTGAGAAGTATATTGTGCTGCAGTGAAACAGAGTGTCCCTCTATGTTTGTTTTCTTTTTCAATCAAATCAGTGAGGTAGATGCAAGCCAGTGAAGCAGATGCAAGCGAGTGAGGCAAATGTTGTTGTATTTAGGATAGACAACTGAGAGGGGGGGGGTGAATTAGTTGTTAGCAAAATCTATTCTTTATTTATTCTAAGCCTTCTTATATTTCAACAGCATATCAAAGATTCAATCAAGGAAGCATAATGCAATAATTCATGAGCAAAAATAAATTCAACACATATAACACCAAGATTTTGATGTGGAAAACCAGGTTAAGGGAAAAACCATGGGGTGACTAACCCAAGATTGTATTCTCTGTTAGAAGAATAAAGATGAATAAAATGGCACTTTCCAGTTAGGGCTCATTGCCCGAGCACACTACTCACAAGAGGCCCACTACCTACAGGGGACACACTGTCTACAAAAGAATATAAGTATTACATACTTGAACTAGAGATAAGCATCTTTACTATGCTTGAGTCAGTTCCATTTCAGCTCAACACTTCTGCTCTACTTCTCACTCCTCTACACTACCACCTTCTCTTCATAATCAAGGACATCTTTGAATGACTTCACAACTCTTATTTATACATGACATCAACTTTGGAATGATCATCAAAGTCGGCACAACATACACTTATTTTATTATAGAGCAATTACAAAAGTACAACTTGACTTATTTCAAAAACTTTATGTGCATTGCTTCATTGTCGGCCATACATAACTGGGACTTCAATCTTCTTCGAGGAACATGCCATGCTTCACAAAACATCTTCAAGATCATCTGCAACATGCACAAATCATCTGATCAGCTAAGACTAGGAGGAACACCATCACTCAAAGGTAAGTCTTCAATTATGAGCTCAATATTTAATGTGGACCATCAACACGAATTGGACACAATCTAGAGACCCCCACAAGCTTGCTTGAATCACCAAGAACATCCGCACCACTTCTTCTTACTGTAATCATTCATATCTTCATCCAGAACCTTATGCACATAGTCACCCATCACTGTCACATTAGAAGGATTGCTCGTGGACCTCCAAACCACGAACCAATTGAGTTGTCAATTCACATTATCTTCCCAAACATGCCACCAGATCCATAGAACATGATATTGTATTTCCAGATCTCACTGGACCTATTTGTGTCACTCTATCACCTCTAAATAGTTGCTGGAACCAGTTTTACTCTCATGGCCATAACTCCTCCACATTTTCATGCGGAGCTCTCAAATCTTGATTGAATCATCTTTAGACACATATCTACAAACCCTTTGATGCACATTCTCTGATCTTGATCTAGTTGGGATCTTCACTTCATAGAGCTTCATTGTCTTCACTAATCTTCTCTATTTCTAATAGGACTAATTTTCTCAATATCCTTAGCATACAACTCATGCAATCCTTGACATCAATGCAACAAGAATATGTTGACATCAATGACAACACCAGTTAGGCCCATACTTGCAATAATCTCCCCCTTTGTCATTGATGGCAACATATAATGTGAAAAACTATTTTAACCACCAAAACAAGAAATTCTCCTCACTGACTGACATAACTCCTATCAATAACAATCATTCACATGTCTTCTCCTCCTTTACTATTCCCCCTTTGATTAGAAACCACTTTGTGTTTTTCACATGTCTTCTCTCCCCCTTTGACATCAATGGCAAAGGGCACATACTTGCAACCACTTCACATACTTTAGAATCATACAGACTACTCCCCTTGAGTAGCAGCCTCCTAGCATCAATCTAGATCACAAGATATGACTGTGGGATCCACTGGACTGATGCAAATTAGTGCACCTTAATTCAGAACCGGAGGGGTAATAACCCCTAACTTCTCCTTGAGATACTCAAAAGAGTCCTTAGGTAGAGATTTAGTAAAGATGTCTACAATTTGATCCTTTGAGGGCACAAACTCTAATCTGACTTCATTCTTGTTTACCTGCTCTCTCAAAAAATGGAACTTGATGGATATATGTTTTTTCTTTGAATGCAACACTAGATTTTTTGATATATTTATTGCACTTGAGTTATCACAGAAGATTGCGATAGGTTCTTCATACTCTACTCTGATATCTCTTAGCATTTGCTTCATCCACAATATTTGAGTGCAACTACCTGTTGCTACAATATACTCTACTTCTGTAGTGGATAGAGATATTGCCTCTTGTTTCTTGCTTAGTCAAGAAACCAACCTTTTTCCCAAAAAGAATGCACCACCACTAGTACTCTTCCGGTCATCCACGTCTCCTGCCCAATCATTTGTATATGCATGAAGAGAGAAATCATGATCCTTAGGATACCATAATCCATACTCAACTATTCCCTTTAGATATCTGAGAATCCTCTTGATTGCCGTGACATGAGACTCTCTAGGATCAACTTGGAATCTGGCAAAAAGACCAACATCATTCATAATATCAGGTCTAGTTTGAGTAAGGTAGAGCAACCCTCCAATCATTGGCCTATACTTTTTCTGATCAACCTTAGGGGATTCATCATCTTTA
Organism: Cunninghamia lanceolata; assembly: GCA_027924645.1. Classification (NCBI taxonomy): domain Eukaryota; kingdom Viridiplantae; phylum Streptophyta; class Pinopsida; order Cupressales; family Cupressaceae; genus Cunninghamia; species Cunninghamia lanceolata. Next base: position 477,077 of record BSBN01001359.1, read on the forward strand.
CTCAGCTTACATCTGGTTGCCATGGGAATATTCATTGCCTTTGAATCTTCCATCCCAAATTTCTTCAACAATTCTTTCACATATTTGGTCTGTGATATGGAAATTCCTTTCTTTGTTTGAGTGATTTGCAGACCCAAGAAGAAATTCATTTCCCCAAAAATAGACATTTCAAATTCACTTTGCATTTGATTTGTAAAAGTCTTGCACATACTATCTTTCCCTCCAAAAATGATATCATCAAAAAATACTTCCACAATCAATATATTTTCATGATCAATCTTAAAATATAGATTACTATTAGCAGTACCTTTGTTGAAGCCAATCTTCAAAAGATGTTTGTCCAATCTTTCATACTAGGCTCTTGGGGCTTGTTTGAGTCCATACAATGCCTTCTTCAACTTGTAGACCATATCTCCATGATCAGACAATTGGAATCTATCCGGTTGCTCAATGTATACCTCTTCTTCCAAATCACCATTTAGTAAAGTAGACTTGACATCCATCTGATATACCTTGAAATCCTTAAAAGTAGCAAAGGCAAGAAATAATCTGACTACTTCAATTCTTGCCACTGGAGCAAAAGTTTCTTCAAAGTCAATTCCTTCTACTTGAGAATAACCCTTACAGACCAATCAAGCTTTGTTTCTTACTACTTCACCTTCTTCATTTAGTTTATTCTAGAAGATCCACTTAGTCCCAATCACATTTTTTTCCTTAGGTCTGGGGACAAGGTCCCAATTGTGATTCTTTTCAATCTGAATCAATTCTTCCTCCATTGCTTTAGCCCAATTTTCATCACTACAAGCTTCACTTATTGTTTTTGGTTTAATTTTTGAAATCAAATAATACTTCACTAAATCTTGAGCAATTTTTCTTCTTGTTTGAACACCTTTGCTTCTATCTCCTATAATCTGATCTTTAGAATGATTCAGTCTTACATACCTAGGAGTTTTGGGAATTTCTTACACTTCTAATTCTTGGACAGGTTCATCCAAACTTGTCTCTTCTTCCTGTATTTTAGGATTCTCTAGATCAGTCTGAATCTGAACTGCAGTTGGGGCTTGTTCTCCTTGGTCTGAGACATCATTCTGATCATCTGCTTCATACTCATAAAACCTTGAGGGATTTTCCACACCTTCATCAACCTTCACATTTGTACTTTCTACAATATTTTTCAATCTCTTGTTATAACATCGGTATGCTTTGCTTTGAGTGGAATATCCCAAGAATATTCCTTCATCACTTCTAGCATCAAACTTGCCAAGGTATTCATCTCTTTTGATGTAGCATTTACTACCAAAGACTCTAAAATACTTTACAGTAGGAGTGATACCAAACCAAAGTTCATAAGGAGTCTTACCAGTATTGCCTCTGATTTGTACCTGATTAAGAGTGTAGACAACAGTGCTCACAACTTCTCTCCAATAGATCTTAGGAACATTTTCTTCCATCATCATGATCCTAGAAGATTCCTATATGGTTCAGTTCTTTCTCTCCACTACTCCATTTTGCTGTGGAGTCCTTGGAGCATATAACTGTCTCTTTATCCCATGTTTCTCACAAAATGTTATGAACTCACCGGATGTGAATTCTCCACCTCTATTAGACCTGAGGCATTTTATGTTTATGCCAGTTTTATTTTCTACCATAGCTTTGAATATTTTGAACTTCTCAAGTGCTTTAGATTTCTCTTTTAAGAAAGTTACCCACATCATCCTAGAGTTGTCATCAATTAGCAACATGAAATACCTATCTCCTTGTAGACTCCTGACTCTTGCCAGACTACAGAGATCAGTGTGCACCAAGTCTAACAATTTGATTGAAGATTGTTCCTTACTTTTGAATGTGACTTTGCTCTGCTTACCTAACTGAAATTCTTTGCACAAACTCTAGTAGGTTTCATCAATCTTGGAAGATCTCTTATAGCCTGAGTGTTTCTTATCTTGATGATATTATCAAAATTCACATGACACATTCTCCTATGCCACAACCAACTCTGATCAATTTGAACAAATAAGCAAATTTTTCCAGTACCAACCAACTGGAAGATGTTACCTTTTGTCTATATACCAGATGCAATCTCAGTTCCAGAGCTTTCAAAGAACTTGCATTTTCTATTTTTGAAACAAAGATCATAGCTGATGCAGAGCGATACACAGCGGAAAGCCTTTCAATTCAACAATGAAATACTTGTCAATCGCATTCTCAATTCGGCTTGTATGTACATTACCTGACCTTCTATCGTAGGTAGCCCATTGTATCTCCAACCATTTTGACGGCTACAGTCGGTCCTCATTTGCACCTCACAAAATGTACATTAACTATGTACATTTGCATATACAATCTTCAACATGCAAATGCGAGATATACACGAATTGCTTTTTCAGGTACAACTGTGATATACTCACTGCTTGTATATCCTCAATGTACATTCACGATGTACATTCTTCACATGCATTCCAAATATACATTTAGAATGTACATTTGGTGGGGCCCTCGACCTCCACTCAACCGTTGTATGCTCACCGCATACAACTATATGTGCAATGCTGATACAAACAAATCTCACATGCAGAACATGACTTACTAGGCTGGTTCCTTCCACTATTCCTGTCAGTCAACAATTGTATCAAGAGCAAATGTATGTTTCCACATACAACTGAAATATACAATTGGAACATGCATTAGACAACTTCCTATCGCTGGTCCTTTTCACCGCTATCACTGGTCATTCCTTGTATCCACACACACAAGTCCCTCCAACATACATTCTAGTTACCACTCCGGCCAGTCACCTTTTGCATCTTAACCTGATGTATCTACGGAATGTATATTTCTATATACATTCGAAAACATACAACTCTAACTTGCTTTCAAAACATTCATTCACCGAGTATGCCTTCAAGGGAAGTTGACCGCTAACCTCTTTGTATATAAACCCAATGTACATTTGTGATGTACATTTGCTATATGCAATAGTGATAGACAATTGTGAGATACACAGAAACATGCAATGGCGATATACACATGAACTGTCCATAGCATACAAAAGTGATATACACAGGAATTATATATCTAATATGTCTTAGCCTTGTATATTCATAACATGCATTTTTAACATGTTTTCACACTTGATATGCTTTACAATATATACACAGACTGTATATCTACCATGCAAATGTAGTATATACACAAAATGTATATTTGAACACCACTGTCAAACAACCATAACCTTAACCCAAAAAGACTTTTATACATACCATTCTTCACAGCATATACACATGATGATGCTCGCATGCAAATGCAATATACTCACAGACTATTCTCGGCATACAATTGATGGATATACATAAAATGTATATTTGAATTTCCCAGCGATAACTTTTGCTGCAACAGATTCCACAATTTCTATTCTGCCATGCCCACAAACACAAGGAAAATAAAACAGAAAACTATTTTACAAGTCCATTCCACTGATTTCACAGAAATCCACTAGTGGAATGGCTTTAATCGTCCATCTTGACAATAGAAAGATTCAATTGAATACCAAACAATTCTATACAGAATATACATAGAACACTTTGATGCACAGGGAATTTACACAGAATCCAGAAATTGCAAAATACAATTGACAGAATTTCTATATCTTCATTTTCAACTTTTATCGAACACAGGCTGATTACAAAGATCCATACATTAGATCATTCTGAAAGTGGAAGATGCACAACAATAACCCCCCTTTTCCTCGACCACCTTCCCTGTTTTGTTACCAACTCCCCTCTCCTCTGTTTTCAAGATTTTGCTTAAACCAAGATTATAATCAAAACCCTAACTAATCACACGACACTTGTTTTGCATAAGACAACAAAACACCTAATAATAAGACACATTGGTTTAATCCTCCACATAACCCAACATGTCAAAAATGTCAAATTTGATGTTTACAAACATGAAATGCCAACACAAAATGCTACATTTGACAATGACATACAAATGCTGCATGGTAACATGAAATGTCTAAAACATATTAAAGCCTTATTATTCTCTCTCTTGTACATATTTATCTTGTTGAAGGGGTGCTCCTGCACCATACTCCTTGGGAGAAGAGATCTCAAGTCCACTTGAGATTAGAGTTTGAAGGTCTGCACCATGGTTTGTGATCTGATCTTCAGTCATCCAAATTGCTTCCGAATTAGGTTTCCCTTGCCAAGCCACCAAATACTCCATGTACTCTTTGTTCCTTGTCTTCTTTGTCACTCTTGAGTCTAAGATCTTCTACAATTTTGGTGGATCATGCTTAGGAATATCATCATCTGCTGCATCCTGTAATGGTTCCTGTTCTACATCTGTATTTTGTTTGATTGGAGTTAAATCACATACATTGAAAATGGGTGACAATCCAAGATCAGGAGGAAGTTGGATCTCATAGGCATTCGGCCCACACTTCTTCAAAATCTGACATGGTCCAATCTTCCTCTGCATTAGCTTGGTATATTTACCTTTTGGGAGCCTCTTCTTCTTCAGATTAACCCACACCAAATCTCCAACATCAAATTGTACCTCCCTCTTTTTCTTGTTAGCATATGCTTTGTACTTCAATGTAGTCTGTTGGAGTTGGTTCTTAACTTGATCATGCACTTCTTTGATGGCTGATGCAAAAGCTTCTCCATCTACACTAATAGGCTCTCCTATAGGTAGATCTCTCAATTCTAAAATACCTCTTGGATGAATACCATTTACTACCTAGAAAGGTGACTTTCCTATACTACTATTAATGGTGTCATTATAGGAAAATTCTACTTGTGGTAGGATGTTATCCGACTTCTCTCCATGCTGCTTGGTCAAACACCTTAACCAAATTTCCCAATGAATGGTTAACCACTTCAGTCTGCCCATCTATTTGAGGATGGTAGGCTGATGAGAAGGACAAGTTGGTTCCAAGCTTCTTCCAAAGAGTCCTCCAAAAGTGACCAATAAATTTCACATCTCTATCTGATACTATGCTCAATGGCAATCCATGTATCCTCACTATTTCCTTGAAAAATAGATCTACAACATATGAAGCATCACAAGTGGTTTTGCATTGTAAAAAGTGTGCCATTTTACTAAATCGGTCTACTACAACAAAAACACTATCATATCCTTTCCTTGTTCTAGGCAAACCCAATACAAAGTCCATCTTATGCTCTCCCATGGCCTAGAAGGAATGGGTAGTGGCTGGTACAAACCTGCATTAGTGGACCTTCCTTTTGCTTTCTGACATATCACACATGCCTCCACATATCTCCTTACATCTGACTACAATTTGGGCCAATAGTAATGCCTCTTTACAAGATCAAGAGTCTTATCCAGACCAAAATGTCCTGCCATGGCCCCACAACGTTTCTCCTAAATGATATTCAGTCTCATGGAACACCTTGGAATACACAATTGTCCACCTTTGAAAAGTAATCCACCTTGGATCAGAAATTTAGAGAACTCAATATGATATTTATCACGAAAGGAAATACATACCTTATAGATTTCTCCAAAGTCTTCATCATCATCATACATGGTCTTCAAAGAGTCAATGCCAACACTCTCCAGTTGGATTTGATTGATGGTTAGAACCCTCCTGCTCAAAGCATCTACCACCTTGTTCTTGACCCCTTTCTTGTGTTTGAGTGTGAAGGTGAAAGCTTACAAAGTCTCCACCCATTTCATGTGCCTATGGTTCAGCTTCTCTTGACTGTTTATGAAACTAAGGGCCTGATTATTTGTGAACACTATAAATTCTTTTGGCATCAAGTAATGCCTCCACTTTTTAAGTGACTGTACTAGAGCATACATCTCCAAATCATAGGATGAGTATCTCTTCTTTGCATCATTTAGTTTTTCACTAAAAAATGCAGTAGGCCTACATTCTTGACTGAGTACTACTCCAATTGCCATGTGGCTGGCATCACATTCTACTTGAAAAATCTTGCTGAAGTCAGGAAGTGCAAGAACTAGCTGCTCTGCCACCTTTCTCTTCAATGTTTCAAGTGAATCATCTGCCTCCTTTGTCCAAGTGAATCTACACTTCTGTCCTCCTTTTATGGTGTTAAGCATGGGTGCACAAACATGACTAAATCCTTTTATAAACTTCCTATAAAAGGTTTCTAACCCATGGAAACTTCTAACATCATTCAAGGTTTAAGGAGTTGGCCAAGACATTATGGCACTTACCTTCTCTAGATCCATTTTCAATTTATTATGTGAGATGACAAATCCTAAGTAGATGATCTCTTCCTGCATAAACGAACACTTTCCTAAGTTGATCATTAGCTGCTCTTCATGTAATCTTTTGAGGACTAAGTCTATATGGTTGAGGTGCTCTTCCCTCATATTACTGAAAATCAAGATGTCATCTAGGTATACTATGACAAATTTACCTATGAATTCCCTCAAGACCTCATTCATCAAACTCATAAAGGTACTGGGGGCGTTGGACAAACCAAAAGGAATGACCTTCCATTCATATAACCCCTCATTGGTCTTAGATGCAGTTTTCCATTCATCTCCTGGCCTAATCCTAATATGATGATAGCCGCTCTTTAAATTTATTTTTGTGAAATATTTAGCACCTCCTAAACAATCAAGCAAATCTTCTATCCTAGGGATTGGAAACCTATACTTGATTGTTATCTTGTTGATACCTCTTGAATCAGTACAAAGTCTTTAAATGCCTTCCTTCTTTGGTGCTAGTATAGCCGGTACTGCACATGGGCTTAAACTTTTGCCAATTAAGCCTGTCTCCAACAATTCCTCAATCTGTCTTGCTACCTCTGCATTCTATTCTGGGGTAACCTTACATGCTGCTTTGTTTGGAAGTGTAGATCCTAGAATCAGATTTATGCAATGACTGATGTCTCTTATAGGTGGTAGGGAACTTGGTATCCCATAAGAGATGATGCCTTTGTACTTGTCCAATAGCCCTTGGACAACCGGATCTATGTACCTTTGCCTCTTCTCTCCCTTGACTTCTTGCTGCTGCTCTTTGTTCACCTTTAGGCATGGAATTAGAGCATATGCAATTGCTCCTTCTTCCACTATCTCTTTCATGAGTTGTTTGCCTTCTATCATCATCGCCTTGACTTCTTTCCCTTTTGATTCCACCTCATTTTCCATCAATGGTAGCAACTCTATCACCTTACCATTCTTGGTGATTGAATATGTGTTTCTGATTCCATCATGGTATGCTTTCAAGTCATACTGCCATGGTCTTCCAAATAGGAGATGGCAAGTATCCATCTTGGCAATGTCAAAAAATAATCTATCCTTGTATGGTCTAATTTGAAACTTTACCCAAGCCTATTCTACCACAACTGTTTGCTGTCCTTGAGTAAGCCATGAAATCTTATATGGACAAGGATGTGGCAGTCTTCTAAGCTTAAGCTTTTCTACCATTTCAAATGACACAAAAATTTTAGTAGATCCAGAGTTAATCAAAACTCTACATACCTTTCCTCTGGCCTTGCAAGTAGTTCTGAAGAGAGACTTTCTTTGTGGGGGTTCTTTGTCAGGTACCCTCAAGGTGGTCATTGCCCTCCTAATCATCAAAGATTCTCCTTTTTCAAGATATCCATAACTGTTAGGAGCATTCACAATTTGAGAAGTGTTGGAGCTTGTTACACTTTGACAATCAGATTCTTGGATCAGGTTGATCCTCTTTTCTCCCATTGAACTTGTTGCCTTAGCTAGACATTTGCTAGCTATGTGGCCTTCTTGATTGCAGTTGTAACATCTGATAGGTCCTCTACCCTAAGATCTTCCTCGAAATGGTGGTCTTCTGCCCCTAAAGTTTCCTCTTTGATTGTAACTTCCCCCTTGGGTTTGACTATTGTCTCCTTTGCTGTTCTCTTGATTGGATTCACCTTGGTATCGAAATCCATTTCCCCTGCCTCTGAAAGGACTTCTTCCTCCTCTTTGTTGTCTACCTTTTCCTCTATTGTTCTGCTCATGGCTTCTCTTGAATTTTTCTTCCACTTTGAGTGCTAACTGGTAGCATTTTTGGACTGTCTCTGGATTATGTAGACTTATGTCTTCTTGGATGTTAAACCTCAATCCATTAAGGTACCTTGCTACCTTCTCTTCCTCACCCTCCTTTACCTTTGTCTTGAGACATAGTTTCATGAACTCTTCTGTGTATGAGCTGACATCTAGCTCCTTCTGCTTCAAGTTTTGTTTCCTCTTATGTAATTGGATATTGTAATCCAATGGAACATAGGCTTCTTTCACTAAAGCCATCATATTCTTCCAAGTAGCAACTCTGTTCTTTCCTTCTTTCACCCTATCATCTTGGATGAAATTCCACCAAGTTAGTGCAACTCCTTTCATTTTGGATTGAGCCATCTTCACTCTTTGGTGGTCTGGTATTTCCTCGATCTTAAAGAAATTATTCAAGGAGTCTATCCACTCCATCATTGAATCAGGTTCCATTTTTCCTGCAAACACTGGCAGGTCTATTTTCATATCCATGGTCCTTCTCTCCATGGATTTGAGGGCGTTAAGTAAGGGTCTTTGGTCTGTAGGAACCTCTATCTCTTCCTACTTTGGGATCTCCTCTTCATCCCAATCTTCTCATTTACTAGAATCTTCTTCTCCCTTCACCACTCTGTCCCTCAACTTCTCTACTTCTTCTTTCAAAGCCTAATTCTGAGCTCGAGCTGCTTTGCTCTCTGCCATTTGTTTTCTCACTAAGACCGCCAACTCAGCATTGGTCATCTTTGCTGGTTATGCTTCTGACCCTTCTCCTTCTGACATCTTGTCTTCTCCTTATACCCAAAGGATACTCCTTTTCTCTGATACCACTATGATGCAGAGTGATACACAGCGGAAAGCCTTTCAATTCAACAATGAAGTGCTTGTCAATCACATTCTCAATTTGGCTTGTATGTACATTACCTGACCTTCTATCGTAGGTAGCCCATTGTATCTCCAACCATTTTGACCACTACAGTTGGTCCTTATTTGCACCTCACGAAATGTACATTAACAATGTACATTCACATATACAATCTTCAACATGCAAATGTGAGATATACACGAATTGCTTTTTTAGGTACAACTGTGATATACTCACTGCTTGTATATCCTCAATGTACATTTGCAATGTACATTCTTCACATGCATTCCAAATATACATTCGGAATGTACATTTAGTGGGGCCCTCAACCTCCACTCAACCATTGTATGTTCACCGCATACAATTAAATATGCAATGCCGATACAAACAAATCTCACATGCAGAACATGACTTACTGGGCCGGTTCCTTCCACCATTCGTGTCGGTCAACAATTGTATCAATAGCAATTGTATGTTTCCACATATAACTGAAATATACAATCAGAACATGCATTAGACAACTTCCTATCGCTGGTCCTTTTCACCACTATCACTGGTCATTCCTTGTATCCACACACACAAGTCCCTCCAACATACATTCTAGTTACCACCCTGGTAGGTCATCTTTTGCATCTTAACCTGATGTATCTACGGAATGTATATTTCTATATACATTTGAAAACATACAACTCTAACTTGCTTTCGAAACATGCATTCGCCGAATATGCCTTCAGAATATGCCTTCAAGGGAAGTTGACCACTGACCTCTTTGTATATAAACCCAATGTACATTTGTGATGTACATTTTCTATATGCAATAGCGATAGACAATTGTGAGATACACAGAAACATGCAATGGCGATATACACATGAACTGTCCATAGCATACAAAAGTGATATACACAGGAATTGTATATCTGATATGTCTTAGCCTTATATATTCATAACATGCATTTTTAACATGTTTTCACACCTGATATGATTTGTGATATATACACAGACTATATATCTACCATGCAAATGCAGTATATACACAAAATGTATATTTGAACACCACTGTCGAACAACCATAACCTTAACCCAAAAAGACTTTTATACATACCATTCTTCACAACATACACACAGGATGATGCTTGCATGCAAATGTGATATACTCACAGACTGTTCCCGACATACAATTGACAGATATACATAAAATGTATATTTGAATTTCCCACCAATAACTTCCGTTGCAACGGATTCCGCAATTTCTATTCTGCCATGCCCACGAACACAAGGAAAACAAAATAGAAAACTATTTTACAAGTCCATTCCACTGATTTCACAGAAATCCACCAGTGGAATGGCTTTAATTGTCCATCTCGACAATAGAAAGTTTAAATTAAATACCAAACAATTCTATAAAGAATATACATAGAACAATTTGATGCACAGGGAATTTACATAGAATCTAGAAATTGCAAAATACAATTGACAGAATTTCTATATCTTCATTTTCAACTTTTATCAAACATAGGCTAATTACAAAGATCCATACATTAGATCATTTTGAAGGTAGAAGACGCACAACAATAACCCCCCTTTTCCTCAACCACCTTCCCTATTTTGTTACCGACTCCCCTCTCCTCTGTTTTCAAGATTTTGCTTAAACCAAGATTATAATCAAAACCCTAACTAATCACACGACACCTGTTTTGCATAAGACAACAAAACACCTAATAATAAGACACATTAGTTTAATCCTCCACATAACCCAACATGTCAAAAATGTCAAATTTGATGTTTACAAACATGAAATGCCAACACAAAATGCTACATTTGACAATGACATACAAATGCTATATGGTAACATGAAATGTCTAAAACATATTAAAGCCTTATTATTCTCTCTCTTGTGCATATTTATCTTGTTGAAGGGGTGCTCCTGCACCAATAGCCTTTGTCCACCAACTATCCAGCACTAAGAAGATTATGTTTTAGACCTTCAACATACAGGACATCACTAGTTTTGTTCTTTCCATCAAAAGAGATGGTTCCTCTGCCTCTAATTCTAACAACAAAATTATCTCCAAACTTTACAACTCCATCTTCATATCTTTCTAGGATTAAGAACTTACTCTTTTCGCCAGTTATATGGTGAGAGCATCCACTCTAAATAACCTATTCATCCTTTTCTTCAACCTGAGCATCCAAAGCACTTTCTATCATCTTATGATTGGCAGATTCAATAGGCATTGGATCTTCTTCTTTGATGGAAATAAACACCCAGTCACTTCTAGGTTTGTTTCCTATCTTAGATTCATCATCTTCTTAAACATAGTAACACTTCGTCTGAAACCTTGATCTATTAGGGTTTAGCCTTGAAAACCTTTCCAGACATCTTGAGGCAAAATGACCAATCTTATTGTAGGCAAAGCATTTGAAAGGTAATTTTCCTTCATACTTACCAGATCCTCTTGGTAGTATTTTTGCAATAAGGGCTTCGAGTTGTTCATCTTCTAATTCATCTTCTTCCAAATCTTTCCTTTCTTTATCATACCAAGTTGATTTCCTTAAGGAACTTTCACCTGGATCATATCTCTTTTTACCTTTTACGGAGGCACTAGGCTTGAATGTAGATTCAGTCTTGGGAAGTGCATCACCAAACTCAGCTAACTCAAATGCAGATATCTTACCAACCAATTGATCCCTTATGATGGTTGTTAAAGATCTGATTTCCTCAATGGCAACAACTTTGTATTTATATGCAGGAGGTAAAGATCTGATAATTTTAGCAACAATTTCATCTTCATCTAGTACTCCACCAGCACATCTGATGCCACATACAAGCTCATTTACTTTAGTCATATATAAAGTGATATTCTCATCTTCACTCATCTTTAAGTTTTCAGACTTTCCCTTTAGACTTTGTAGCTTGGTACACTTAACATATTTGTCTCCTTCATATAGATTTTTAAGCTGTCCAAATTTCATAGGCAGTCTTCAAACCCATAACATTTGTCAGCTCTAAATCAGACAAGGCACTCAGTAGGGATTCTTTAGCTGGAAGATTATTTTCTACATCTTTGACTTCATCTAGAGTTTTTGGGCCATTCCTTGGGGGAACATATTTAGTTGAGGTTATGTTCCAATAATGATATCCCATGCATTGTATGTGACATTCCATGTGGCTTTTCCAGGCAGTGAAGTTTGAACCATGAAACCTTGGACTGTCCTTCTTGTAGGTTGACATTCTAGATCTCCTCAAGCAGTTAAGCTTCTTATAGAGGAACTTATCTCTAAAACCAATTGTTGTATTTAGGACAGACAACTGAGAGGGGGAGCGAATCAGTTGTTACCAAAATCTGTTCTTTATTTACTTCAAGCCTTCTTATATTTCAACATCATATCAAAGATTCAATCAAGGAAGCATAATGCAATAATTCATGAGCAGAAATAAATTCAACACATATAACACCAAGATTTTGACGTGGAAAACCTAGTTAAGGGAAAAACCATGGGGTGAATAATCCAAGATTGTATTCTCTATTAGAAGAATAAAGATGAATAAAATGGCACTTTTCAGTTAGGGCTCACTGCCCGAGCACACTACTCACAAGAGGCCCACTACCTACAGGAGACACACTATCTACAAAAGAATATAAGTATTACATACTTGAACTGGAGATAAGCATCTTTACTATGCTTGAGTCAATTCCATTTCAGTTCAACACCTCTTCTCTGCTTCTCACTCCTCTACACTACCACCTTCTCTTCATAATCAAGGACATCTTTGAATGACTTCACAACTCTTATTTATACATGACATCGACTTTGGAATGATCATCAAAGTTGGCACAACATACACTTATTTTACTACAGAGCAATTACAAAAGTACAACTTGACTTATTTCAAAAACTTTATGTGCATTACTCCACTATCGACCATACATAACTGGGACTTTAATCTTCTTTGAGGAACACACCATACTTCATAAAATATCTTCAAGATCATCTGCAACATGCGCAAATCATCCGGTCAGCTAAGACTAGGAGGAACACCATCACTTAAAGGTAAGTCTTCAATTATGAGCGTAATATTCAATGCGGACCACCAACATGAACTGGACACAATCTAGAGACCCCCACAAGCTTGCTTGAATCACCAAGAACATTTGCACCACTTCTTCTTACTGTAATCATTTGTATCTTCATTTGGAACCTTAAGAACACAGTCGTCCATCACTGTTACGTTAGAAGGATTGCTCGTGGACCTCCAAACCATGAACCAATTGAGTTGTCAATTCAAATTAGCTTCCCAAACATGCCACCAGATCTGTAGAACATGATATTCTATTTCTATATCTCATCGGACCTATTTGTGTCACTCTATCACCTCTGAATAGTAGTTTTACTCTCATGGCCATAACTCCTCCACATTTTCATGCGAACCTCTCAAATCTTGATTGAATCATCTTCAGACACATATCTATAAACCCTTTGATGTACATTCTCTGATCTTGATCTAGCTGGGATCTTCACTTCATAGAGCTTCACTGTCTTCACTGATCTTCTCTGTTTCTGATAGGACTAATTTTCTCAATATCCTCAGCATACAACTCACCCAATCCTTGACATCAGTGCAACAAGAATATGTTGACATCAATGACGCCAATTAGGCCCATACTTGCAACAGATGCAAGCCAATGAGGCAAATTGTATAAAAGGGTTAGTGAGACCTTGCTTTGTTAGTGAGATACTCATCATCCAGTGAGGTCATGTACATGTTAATATCCATGATTAAGCTAGTGAGGCAATTTTGAGTGGTTTTTCTACCCCAGGAGGGTTTTCTACTCATGAAATCTATTGTCATATCTCAATTGTTGTGTGATTCTTTTATTCTTCTTTCTTGAACATTCAGTTCTATTTATTTGATTCCTTGATTTGATAAGAGGTAAATAAGTTTTGTTTTTCTATGACACTGATTCACCCCCCTCTCAGTGTTGTTTGTAACAGGATCAACCAGGGGTCTAGTCATGGTAGAGGTTGATTGCAACCTTTTTGTTACTCACTCTTTTGATGGACGTATTAAAAAATGATGAAGGTAAGGTTGGGTGACAAAATATATAGGTAGGGTTGTGAGGGAGGGGGAAACCAGTGTGATGGACCAAGTATTATAGTTGGAGGACAAAGGGATGGAGTGGGTAGGGATGATGCATGTAGTAATGATGGAAAATGGATGAATAGTGGATCTAGTTTGAGACTACACATGACACTTGCAAGTAGGTTTTCATCATGGTACTTGACCAAGGTGCCACGATAAGTGATATTCACCATAAGATGAAAGATTTTTCCTTGACATTTTTTGATTTTTTTTGTATTTTTTGATAGGATATTCAACAACCTAGGCATAGAACCTTTTAAGATGGATGATGTTCATGGGGTCTTCAAGTTCTTCACCTTTGAGAGTGGTGAGGTGATATGCCTCTGAACCATATTTAGAGACAACTACATGGGGCCCAACTAATTAGGTTCAAATTTTCCTTTCTTGTCCCCATTTTGAAAGATTCTTCTAATTTTCTTTTAGGACCATGTCACCTACTACAAATTCTCTGGCACTAATTTTCTTGTTGTAAGATTTGCAGAGCCATTTTTGGTATGCTTGGAGATTGTTCAAGGTGTTGAGGCACCATTCATCTAATAGCTCTAACTATTGCAAGATTGCAACATGATATTCTTCCTTGGTGATGATATTAAGCAAGGAGATGCGCAAAGAGGGAAGTTCACTCTCAATTGGCAAGATGGCTCCAACTCCAAAGACAAGCGAGTATGGAGTGGTTCTAGATAGTTAGAGTAGGGATGCTAGTGTGGTAGGCCCAAAGGGTGGGATGGATGTGGAGGTACCAATCACGACCAATTTCATTGACAAACTTCTTAAGGATTTTGAGTAGGGTCTTATTAGTTGCCTCGGCTTGGCTATTTCCTTCAGGGTAATATGGGATGGACCAATGATGTTGGATGTGGAATTTTTTACAAAGAGAATAGACATCATTATTTTTGAAGGGTTTGCCATTATCTGTGACAAGGGTGTATGGGATGCCATACTAGTAAATGATGTGGTAGAGGATAAATTTAGCAATTTGCGAGCCAGTGGTAAAAGTGAGGGGAATATCTTCAACCCACTTTGTAAAGTATTCAGTGGCAATAATGATGAATTTGTGGCCATTAGAGGAGGAAGGGTGAATCTTTCTAATGAGATCTAAGCCCATTAATAAAAAGGCCATGGTGTTATTATTGGTTGCAATGCATGAAAGGGAGTGTGAATGAGGTCTCTATGCTGCTGACAAGGATTAAATTTCTTCACATACTCACATGCATCATGTTCCATTGTGGGCCAATAATATCCTGTGTAAGAGCTTTTTGGCTGGGACAATACCTCTTGTGTGGGAACCGTAGATACCTGCATGGACTTCGTGTAGGGTGAGCGAAGCTTCTTCTATATTTAAACATTGCAAGAGAGTGCCATCATAACTTCAGTGATAAAGGATGTCAAAGAGGATAGTATAGCGGGAAGCTTGGTGAATAAGGGACTTTTATTGTTTCCAAGAGAATTCAAATGGGATAGTATGATGTTGGAGATAGCTATAGATGTTATGATACCAAGGGGTTTTAGAACCAACAATCTCACATATGAATTTTGACTCAGCTACCCTATATGCTAGTAGGAGGAGTTGTTCCACAAGGAATTCACATTGATGACTATCTAAAAGGAAGCAAGGTATGCATAAATGCTTCCTACACTGATCTACTGAGGAAAGATTTATGAAAATTTTAACTTTTATAGTTATAGATTAAGATGTATTTTAATAGAAAGGTAATAACAACATCCAAATTCAAATACAAAACTCACAACACAAAATATACATGGGGAAAACCCTTTCAGGTAAAAAACCCCACACTCCAAAGCTGCCCAATATATTATAACCAACCAAAGATCTAGAGGTAACTCAACATCTATAAGACTCTTACACACAACCTCCATCTCAAGCTTATGATATATATGAGATACAATACAGTAAACCGTCAACAATAATTAGAAAACCATGAGCCAAAACCACTTAAAAGTGGCACCCAAATTATCTCCTTGATTAAAGATTCCTTGTGATGTACCAAATCACACACCAACACATGTAACTCTCCCCTTTACAGCTCTTTTAAGTGTCCAACATGTTTTTACATTTCTTAAAAATAGGAGGTCCAACTTCCAGAGGTCATAACTTTTGATCCAAGTGTCTGATTGATGAACTATTTGATGTGTCGGAAAGATCATGAAGAGATATATCTAGGTATAACCTGCTTTGTCAATTATGACAACTTTTGGGGCATTTAGGGACCTCTAAGTTCCTTAATTCTAAGTTTGTAACTTTTTTCAGTCGTTTCAAAAAACAAAAACTTTAATATCTTGCAATCCAGACATGATCTTGAGTTGAAACTCACCCAAGATGTTTACTTGGTAGTTTTACACCTTTTGGAAAAAATTCAGGTCCATCTGAGCTTAAATGTAGAGTTATGAAAAATAGTAAGTCCTACCATTTTTAGCCCTTTTGGAAACTTTGAAAGTTCTAGACCATTCTTCAAGATAAAGGGTATTTGAAAAGACCAAAACTGGGAAGAATAGTAACCTTCTATAGTTGCAAGGTTAAGACAACTTTCCTATCATTCTCCCACTTATCGAACACCTTGCAAGAGAAAGGGGAGTATCAACACATGATTTAATTGCTAGGGGCTGAGAGGCCCATAGACTCCAAACACCATCTGAACTTCTCTGTGCTCACAGGTTTTGTCAAGGAATCTACAACATTTGTAAAAGTTTCAACTTTCTCCAAGTTTACCTTCCCATCCTTTACCATGTTATGAACAAATGCTACTAGACATCAATATGCTTAGTTGTCACATGGAAAGTATAATTCTTCACTAAACATATGGAACTCTGACTACCACAACAAATAGTAATATTCCTTGCATCAAACCCAACATCAGAACATAATCTCTTAAGCCAAATGGCTTTTTTACAAGTACGAGTTGCTTCCATGTACTTAGCTTTAGTAGTGGACAAAGCAACCATTGATTACCGCTTACTCATCCAACTAATAGCACCACCAAACATAGTGTCACCTACCTAATCTAAATCCATAAATCCTTGAATACAAAGTGAATGTCAAGGTCTTGTAGGATAACCATGATAACATAAGGAATACTTGGAAGTACCCCACAAATATTTGAATGCTCTCTTCACTGCATCCCAATGTACCCATCCAGGATTAGCAATAAACCAACTAAGGACTCCCACTACTTGGGCAATATCTGGTCTTGTACAGACCATAGCATACATCAAGCTGCCAACTACACTAGCACAAGGAACTCTACTTATATCCTCCATCTCTAAAGGAGACTTCAGAGAATCTGCAATAGATAATGTTGTCCCCATCATAACATGAACTGTCAACGGTCTACAAGCTGCCATGGTGAATCTCTACAACATGGTGTTCACATACTTACTCTAGCCTAACCAAAGTTTTTTGTTAGTTCTATCTCTTTTGATTTCCATTCCAAGAATGTACTTGGCTGCACCTAGATCTTTCATCTCAAATTATGCTAACAATTGAGACTTCAAATCACAAATCAAACTTTTACCATTCCCAATGAACATATCATCAACATATAATGCAATAATGAGAATGTGATCTTTATCCATTTTAAAGTAAACACAATGATCTGATTTCGATCTTAAAAATCTGAAACTCAACACAACGACATCAAATTTCTGGTACCAAATCCTAGGAGATTGCTTTAGACCATACAAAGACTTTTTCAACTTGCAAACTAGATTTTCTTTACCTTTTACCACATAGTGCTCTGGCTATGACAAACCGATTTCTTCCTCCAAGTCACCATGAAGGAAAGTTATCTTCACATCCATCTATTCAACTTCTAAATCATATGTTGCAACAAGTGATAACTAGAATTTGATAGATTTCAGCCTTGCAATGAGAGAAAATCTCACCATAATGTATTCCCTCAACCTAAGAATAACCCTTCATGACCAACCTTGCCTTAAATTTCACAACACTGCCATCTGAACCAAACTTCTTCTTGAACACCCATTTGCATCCAACAGGTTTACGTCCATCAGGCAAGGGTACGAGAACCCAAATATTTTTTTCTTCAAGAAAGCCATCTTTTCTTCCATGGCCTCTTTCCAAGAATCTACATCACTCATACCCATAGCCTCCCTTATGGTCTTAGGCTCATCAATGTTAGAAATCAAAGCAAAAATACAACTGGAATCATGTTGCAAGTATGAGGTGAACCAGTGTTGTCATTGATGTCAACATACTCATATTGCATTGACAAGAGGGATTCGATGAGCAGTGTGCTGAGGATATTGAGAAAATTAGCCTCAGTAAGGAACAGTGAAGAACAGTGATGAGAAGAAGGCAAATGTATTGTATAGGATGCAAACCGGAGGATGCGGATTAAAGAGTTTGTATATATGAGTCTTGAGATGCTTCAGTTAAGATTTCAGAGGTCCACATGAAGATCTGAAGGAGTTGTGGCTGTCGGTGTGGAACCGGTTCCAGCAAGTGTTCAGAGGTGATAGAGGATCACAGAAAGGTCCGGTGAGGTCCAGAATTGTATAATCCTAATCTGCAGATTGGAAGGAGTGTCTGGGATGTCCTTGTGATGTGTCATCTCAAGTTGTGTATGATTTGGAGGTCCGGAAGTACCTTTTACATTGTGACAGTGGCGACAGACTGTGTTCTTGAAGTTCCGGATAAGGAAGAGAAGAGATTCCAGTAAGTAGAGGAAGTGCGGATGTACCTAGTCATTTAGGCAAGCTTGGAAATGTCCATGGATCATGTTTAAGTTGTGTTGTTGGTCCGCATTGATGGTAGAGCCCAGAATTGAAGATAATCTTCCAGATGAAGTTCTTACTCTGTTTAGCCGACCGGATGAGTTGTTCATCCTATAAATGTTCTTGTGGTGGCCGACCGGATGTGTTATTCATCTTGCAGATATTCTTATGGTTGATTGCCGACTTAGATGATTGTTCCTAAGTCGATGTCTTGTATAAATAAAGGTTTGTGAGTTCATTTTGTAGAGTGGATTGTGTGGATGAGAGTGGTGTAGCGAAGAGAAGTGCGGAAGGCAGAGCAGAGGTTTTTGGGCTTAAATGGAACTGATCCGGACATGGTAAAGATGTCATTCTCCAGTTCAAGACCGTGATTCTTATCACTTTGTAGATAGTGTGTCTCCTTGTAGGCAGTGGGCCTCTTTGTGAGCAGTGTGCTTGGGCAGTGAGCCCTAATTGGCAAGTGCCATTCTTTTTCTTATTCTTTTAACAGAGAATAATCCTTGGGTTAATCACCCCATGGTTTTTCCCTTAGCTGGGTTTTCCACGTCAAAATCTTGGTGTTCATTGTGTTGATGTTTATCTGCTCTTGTGTTTGTGCGTTTTACTTTCATGGATGATTAATTGATATGCTGTTAACTAACAAGACGAATTAAGTGTTTGAAATAGAAAGCAAGTTTGTATACAACTGATTCACCCCCCCTCTCAGTTGTATGCCCTAGATCCAACAATTGGTATTAGAGCCAAGTTCCTCTGAAAGGAGCTTAACCGCTTGAGGAGATCCAGGATGTCGTCATACAAAAAGGATAGTCCGAAGTTTGATGGAACCAATTTCACTCTCTGGAAGGGTCACATGAAATGTCACTTGGAATGTATGGGAAAAGCATACTTGGCCATGGTTTCAAAACCATATGTACCTCCACAAGGTGGTCCGACAACTCTGAAGGAAATCACAGATGCTGAAAACAATCTGCAGACCAAGGAAGCTCTTCTAAGTGCATTGAATGACTTAGATCTCTCAAATGTTATTGACCTACCAACTGCATATGAGATCCTGACTAAACTGGAACTTTTATATGAAGGAGATGAGTTTGTCAAGAGTGCAAGGTTGCAAAGTCTGAAAGGGAAATTTGAAAGATTGAAGATGAAAGATGATGAAAACATCACTACTTTTATGCCAAGAGTGAATGAACTAGTGTGTGGAATTAGAAATGTTGGTGGAACTCTGGATGAAAATGAGATTGTTTGCAAAATCCTCAGATCCCTTCCTGCTGCCTACAAAATCAAGGTTGCTGCAATTGATGAATTCAGAGCCCACACAATTGTCACAAGAGAACAATTGGCTGGCAAGCTAGCTGCATTTGAAATGACCGAGTTTGGAGATGATCCTCCCAAGACTAAATCTGCTTTCAAAGCCAGTGCCTATGTGAAAGGCAAACAGAGATTTGATCCAGGAGAAAACTCTTCAAGGAAGATGTCATGGTATGATCAAGCAAGAAGAGACATGGAAGAAGAAGAAGAAGCAGAAACAGCTCAACTTGAAGCCCTCATTGCAAAAAGACTACCAAGAGGATCCGGTAAGTATGAAGGAAAACTACCCTTTAAGTGCTTCAACTGCAATAAGATTGGTCAATTTGCTTCAAGATGTCCCGAAAGATCTGCAAGGTCTAATACTAACAGACAAAGGTTTCAAAAGAACTGCTATTATGTTCATGAAGAAGATGACAATGAAGGAGTAACAGATGATGAATCAGAACTAGGAAGCAAATCTAGAAATGAATGGGTGTTTATTGCCATCAAGGAAGAAGATTCAATACTCTCTAAATCTGTCAATCACAAGGTTGTGGAAAAAGCTTTGGCTGCTCAAGTGGAAGAAAAGGATGATTGGGTTATTGACAGTGGATGTTCTCACCATATGACTGGTGACAAGGATAAGTTCTTGAATTCGGAAAGGTATGAAGGAGGAATGGTAAAGTTTGGTGACAATTCTGCTGGTAGAATCAGAGGTAGGGGAACTATTTCCTTTGATGGAAAGAGCAAAACAGGTAATGTACTATATGTTAAAGGATTGAAGCACAATCTTCTCAGTGTTGGTCAGTTAGTAGACAAAGGCTATGATCTCTGGTTTAAGAATGGAAAATGCAGAATCTTTACAAGCTCCGAAACTGAAATTGCATCTGGTACTCAGACAAAAGGTAATATCTTTCATCTGGTTGGTTCAAATAAAAGTTGTCTGTTTGTTCAAGTTGATCAGAGTTGGTTATGGCATAGAAGAATGTGTCATGTAAATTTTGATAACATCATCAAGATAAGCAATACTCAGGCTGTAAGAGATCTTCCAAAATTGATGAAACCTACAAATAGTTTGTGCAAAGAATGTCAGCTAGGTAAATAGAGCAGAGTCTCTTTCAAAAGCAAAGATCAGTCCTCTACTGGATTGTTGGAATTAGTACATACTGATCTCTGTGGTCCGACAAGAATCAAGAGTTTGCAAGGTGATAGATATTTCATGTTGTTAATTGATGACCATTCCCAGATGATGTGGGTTACCTTCCTAAAAGAAAAATCAGAAGCATTTGAGAAGTTCAAAATCTTCAAAGCTATGGTAGAGAATCAAATCGGATTGAAACTGAAGTGTCTAAGGTCTGATAGAGGTGGTGAATTTACATCTGGTGAGTTCATTGACTTTTGTGAGAAGCAGGGTATAAGGAGACAATTGTCTGCTCCTAGGACTCCACAGCAGAATGGAGTAGTTGAAAGAAAGAACCGGACCATCTAGGAAGCTGCCAGGACAATGATGTTGGAAGCAAATGTTCCTCAGATGTTCTAGAAAGAAGCTATCAGCACTGCAATCTACACTCTAAATTGAGTTCAAATCAGAAACAATACCAGTAAGACCCCCTATGAACTCTAGTTTGGCATCACTCCTACTATGAAATATTTCAGAGTATTTGGTAGCAAGTGTTATATTAAAAGAGATGAAGATCTAGGAAAGTTTGATGCTAGAAGTGATGAAGAAATTTTCTTGGGTTACTCCACTCAAAGCAAAGCATACCGGTGTTACAATAAGAGACTGAGGAAGATGATAGAAAGCACTAATGTGAAAGTTGATGAAGGAATTGAGAAGCCCTCAAGATTTTATAAGTTTGATGAGGATGACCAAGACGGTGTTCAGGTTCAAGGAACTCAATCCTCTCTGGTAAGTCAGAGTCAGCCTGAACTGGTAAATCAGGAAGTAGAGATAGGTTTGAATGAGCCTGATCAAGAAGCAGCAGTGCAGGATACTCCCAAAATTCCAAGGTATGTAACACTGAACCACTCTGAAGATCAGATCATAGGTGACAGAAGCAAAGGTGTGCAAACTAGAAGGAATGTTGCTCAAAATCAGGATGAATGTTGTCTGATTTCAAAGATTGAACCTAAAACAGTAAATGAAGCCTGCAATGATGAAAACTGGACCAAAGCAATGAAAGATGAATTAATGCAAATTGAGAAAAATCATACTTGGGATCTTGTTCCCAGACCTAGAGATAGGAATGTGATTGGAACCAAATGGGTCTTCCGAAACAAATTAAATGAAGCTGGTGAAGTAATCAGAAACAAAGCTAGATTGGTTTGCAAAGGCTACTCTCAAATAGAAGGAATTGATTTTGAAGAGACCTTTGCTCCGGTGGCAAGAATTGAAGCAATCAGATTATTTCTTGCATTTGCTGCCTTTAAAGACTTCAAGGTATATCAGATGGATGTCAAGTCTACCTTCCTAAATGGTGATCTGGAAGAAGAAGTTTACATTGAACAACCGGATGGATTTCAATTGTCTGACAATGGTGATATGGTCTGCAAGTTGAAGGAAGCATTGTATGGATTAAAACAAGCCCCAAGAGCATGGTATGAAAGGTTGGATAAGCATCTTGTGCAGATTGGATTCAGCAAAGGTACTGCTGACAGTAACTTATATTTCAAAATTGATCATGAAAACATTTTGATTGTTGAAGTGTTTGTGGATGATATCATTTTTGGAGGAAGAGATAGTATGTGCAAAACTTTTGTAAATCAGATGAAATGTGAGTTTGAAATATCTATGCTTGGCGAAATGAATTTCTTCTTGGGTCTACAAATTACTCAAACAAAGAAAGGGATCTTCATTTCTTAGACCAAATATGTTAAAGAATTGTTAAGGAAATTTGGTATGGAAGATTCAAAGCCAATGAACACTCCCATGGCAACCGGATGTAAGTTGAGCAAAGATGATGACTCCCCAAAGGCAGATCAGACAAAGTATAGATCAATGATTGGTGGATTGTTGTATCTCACGCAGACCAAACCAGATATAATGCAGGCTATTGGTCTTGTAGCAAGATTCCAGGCTGATCCTAAAGAATCTCATGTTATGGCAATCAAAAGAATTTTTAGATACTTGAAAGGAACAACTGAGTATGGTCTATGGTACCCTAGAGATCTGGATTTCTCTCTTCATGCTTACACAGATGCAGATTAGGCAGGAGATGTGGATGACTGGAAGAGCACCAGTGGTGGAGCATTCTTTTTGGGGAAGAGATTGGTTTCTTGGCTAAGCAAGAAACAAGATGCAATATCTCTATCTACAACTGAAGCAGAATACATTGCAGCAGCAGGTAGTTGCACTCAAATCTTATGGATGAAGCAGATGCTAAGAGACATTAAAGTTGAATATGAGGAGCCTATCACAATTTTCTGTGATAATTCAAGTGTAATTAATATTTCCAAGAATCTGGTATTGCACTCTAAGACTAAGCACATATCTATCAAGTTTCACTTTTTGAGAGAACAAGTGAACAAGGAAGAAGTCAGGTTGGAGTATGTTCCCTCCAAGGATCAGATTGTAGATATCTTTACTAAACCTCTTCCCAAGGACTCTTTTGAATATCTCTAGGAGAAGTTAGGGGTCATGGCCCCTCCGGTGATGAACTAGGATGCACTGATGTGCATCAGTCTGGTGGATATCACAGTCATATCTTGTGATCCAGATTGATGATGGGGAGCTGCTACTAAGGGGGAGTAGCTGGTATGATTCTGATGTGTTAAAATTGCAAGTATGAGCCCTTTCCCATTGATGTCAAAGGGGGAGAGAAGACATGTGAAAAACAAGTAGCTGATGATCAAAGGGGGAGCAGTAAATGAGGAGAAGACATGTTGCTGATAGGGGGAGCTGTGACAGAAAGGAGAAGTTCTTGTCTTGATGGTTTTTCACATCATATGTTGCCATCAATGACAAAGGGGGAGATTGTTGCAAGTATGAGGTGAACCAATGTTGTCATTGATGTCAACATACTCATATTGCATTGACAAGAGGGATTCGATGAGTAGTGTGCTGAGGATATTGAGAAAATTAGCCTCAGTCAGGAACAGTGAAGAACAGTGATGAGAAGAAGGCAAATGTATTGTATAGGATGCGAATCAGAGGATGCGGATTAAAGGGTTTGTATATATGAGTCTTGAGATGCTTCAGTTAAGATTTTAGAGGTCCGCATGAAGATCTGAAGGAGTTGTGGCTGTCGGTGTGGAACCAGTTCTAGCAAGTGTTCAGAGGTGACAGAGGATCACAGAAAGGTCTGGTGAGGTCCAAAATTGTATAATCCTAATTTGCAGATTGGAAGGAGTGTCTGGGATGTCCTTGTGATGTGTCATCTCAAGTTGTGTATGATTTGGAGGTCCAGAAGTACCTTTTGCATTGTGATAATGGCGACAGACTGTGTTCTTGAAGTTCCGGATAAGGAAGAGAAGAGATTCCAGTAAGTAGAGGAAGTGCGGATGTACCTGGTCATTTAGGCAGGCTTGGAAATGTCCATGGATCATGTTTAAGTTATGTTGTTGGTCCGCATTGATGGTAGAGCCCGGAATTGAAGATAATCTTCCGGATGAAGTTCTTGCTCTATTTAGCCGACTGGATGAGTTGTTCATCCTGCGAATGTTCTTGTGGTGGCTGACCGGATGTGTTATTCATCTTGCGGATATTCTTATGGTTGATTGCCGACTTAGATGATTGTTCCTAAGTCGATGTCCTGTATAAATAAAGGTTTGTGAGTTCATTTTGTAGAGTGGATTGTGTGGATGAGAGTGGTGTAGCGAAGAGAAGTGCGGAAGGCAGAGCAGAGGTTTTTGGGCTTAAATGGAACTGATCTGGACATGGTAAAGATGTCATTCTCCAGTTCAAGACCGTGATTCTTATCACTTTGTAGACAGTGTGTCTCCTTGTAGGCAGTGGGCCTCTTTGTGAGCAGTGTGCTCAGGCAGTGAGCCCTAATTGGCAAGTGCCATTCTTTTTCTTATTCTTTTAACAGAGAATAATCCTTGGGTTAATCACCCCGTGGTTTTTCCCTTAACCGGGTTTTCCACGTCAAAATCTTGGTGTTCATTGTGTTGATGTTTATCTACTCTTGTGTTTGTGCATTTTACTTTCATGGATGATTAATTGATATGCTGTTAACTAACAAGATGAATTAAGTGTTTGAAATAGAAAGCAAGTTTGTATACAACTGATTCACCCCCCCTCTCAGTTGTATGCCCTAGATCCAAAAAATCATGCAATGAATAACCAAACCTATTAGGTTTCCATCTTGTAGACACCAAAAAATGACCAAGTCATCACATCACTTGCATTTCGTCAAATCTGTCTAATCACCTACATTTCAACATTAATTGAATAATCAAATTATTTAATTAATATCATTAATTTCTTCCAAAACTCCAAAATTCAACATTAATTAAATAAATCCTCTTTATTTAATTAATTTCATTAAATTCCTCTCTATTCTTCCACAATTAAATAATTTTAATTATTTAATTAAATCATTATCCTTTTTTGAAATTCAAACCCACATTAATTAAATAAATCCAATTATTTAATTAATTCATCACAATTCTATCTTATCTACAATTAAATAATTTACATTATTTAATTAAATCAATTCTTCTTCTAAATTTAAATAAATCATACAAATTTATTTAGATTGTCTCAATCCTCTAAAAATAAATAAAATTAAATATTTTATTTATAAATCTTCTATTCCGCTGATGATGGCATGGTTCAGTGGTTAAGTCGCTCGGTTGTAGTGGCGGCCACCAGAGTTCAAACACCTGCTGGGCCAACGAGCTCACAAGGCTTTACGCCTTCGCTGGGCCAATGAGCTCACGGGTTTGAAGTGTTCTTCCTAGGGGATGAGGTCCCCCAGCTGTGGCCTCACCGGTTCATTGCTCTGGGCAAAAGCATTCGCGTGGAGTCGTAGGGCGTGTCGCACCAGCATCACTGGTCACGTTAAAAAGTTTACTAGGTGCATTATCTTTAAAAAAAAAAATAAATCTTCTATTCCTCTATCATGCACAATTAAATAAATAAATTTATTTATTTGATTTCAATTATCTTTCAATTCCTCTTAAAATATCTTGTTAACTCATGTGCACAATTAGTCTTATTTTTAGAACTCTAAAAAAGGCAACATTACAGGTTGAGTTATCTATTCAATCAATCTTGTTTTCATCATATCTTAATAAAAATATCCTTATGGATTGACACATGTCATGTGCACATTCATCATGGTTATTTGTTTTATCTCATCCGTTGATTCTTATGAATTATCTAGACCGTTGATCGATCTCTGTTGAAACCTATATAAATCCCCCTCATCTCCTTCACAAATCCTCTTCAATCACTTATTCTCAGGCAT
This sequence comes from Cunninghamia lanceolata, assembly GCA_027924645.1. NCBI lineage: Eukaryota > Viridiplantae > Streptophyta > Pinopsida > Cupressales > Cupressaceae > Cunninghamia > Cunninghamia lanceolata. The sequence continues at coordinate 503,538 of BSBN01001359.1, forward strand.
CCTTTACAGCGCTTTGAGCATACATCGCATCGATTGAGTAATTTATGATCTTTCGACATTAATCATTGAGCACCTACATTTGCTTGTTGCAAACATGATTTCGCAGCATTATTGAACAATCCACATTCAAACAAAGAGAACAACACAATCTGGGTAAAAGTTTTTTTATTTCATTTGAATTATTGATAATGGCTTTTATTTAGATAGTTCTCTTTATGTTATGGGTTTTTTATTTAGTCATTTAAACATAGTCAATTTTCCTCATACACATTCTGGCACGCCCAGTGGGACTCACTAATCCCTCTTTTTCTTTAAGAAATTGATTTTTTTTAGTACAGTACAGAACAATGCAAAAGACATAGAAAAGCGTTATTGGTAGCATAGTAAAGCACTTTTAGAAGTATAGTATAGCACCCTCAGGCGATACTGTAGTGCCTCTGGTAGCACAGTAACGCGCTATTTGTAAAATAGTCCAGTGTGTTTTGTAGAATAGTAAGGTACTTCTGGCATATTAGGGTTTTTAAGATCTTTCTTTGTGATTGACAGGATTTTAACTCACATAACTATCATTGATTGACTGACAAGATGATTTATTTGTCTTTCAATTATCTTTTATACTTCCTAAGTTGACGTATTTAGGAGTATTGTCAATGTTTGAGTTAACCTATCTATTTACAGCATTCTGAGTTGTTCTTGATCCCAGGTTACAGATCTATCAACTATTCAGATCTACAAGTCAACCATAAAATTATCTTTTGACCTAACTTTTTTGACAAAAAACAACTTTTTTTAGATCTGGGGCAGTAAAGCACTTTTGATAGTTTAGTACCACGCTATTGGTAGAACAATACAATGCTTCTAGTAGCACAGTGCATTGCCAGTCTGCAGCAACTCGTCTTCGGTAATATAGTGCAGCATTTTCAGAAATACAGTAAGTCACCTTTGGTAACACACTGCAGTGCTTTTAGTCAAATTGATTTATTTTTGCTAACTTGTGACTTTTGGGGGAACTAATCGATTTGTTGCAGCTTCTTATCACTCAAATAGAGCAAATGGGTTTCCCTAACATGTTCATGCAGGACAAGCATTGAAGAAATCTCAATCTATTGCACTAAGTCTTAGAAACATATTGCCCTCTTAAGGGATAATTGAACAAATCACTTTGGCAATCTAAGTCTTAGGAACACTTTGCTTTCTTAAGGGACAATGGACATGAATGAAAAAACACTTCAATTTTCTAAGAGACAATGGACATGGATGCCAAACACTTCAATTTCATAAGGGACAACTGACAACTACAATCATGTGTGTGCCTAATCTAGTTGCACCTTATTTTTGTTATAACGGGACAATTGAACCTTTGTTTGATGTGCTTGCTCTTACATTTTAGTTATTCCTTTAGAAGGGCCTATTTTTGGACTGCGCTTCATCCAAAAGGGATGATCCTAAGTAGAGTTTTCCTTTGAACTGCTATATAAGAGGGATAAGGTGAAAGCCAAGTCCTAATCGACGTTAGCCTTACCTTGTGGTGCCAAACTAAAAAGAGGTGTACTAGATCTTTGTGGAAATAATTTTTTACATCGAGCGAAGTGTTTGATACTCTTAGTAGGATTTGTTAAAGATTTTAGTAGCTTGTCACATTTCTCATAATGCGTTGGTCCCTCAAAGTTACTAAGAACCATTATGGATAGTGACTACGTGATCTACCTCCAAACGTTGCGGTAATCATCAGTGCAAGGGGAATTGATTTAAGCCCTCAAGATACTCACCATTGGCTCCCTTGAGAAGAGATAGTATCCCCTCGGCCATAAAGCTCTTGTGACCTACTTGAGATTTTTGAGGGGAGGGTGAGATATCCCTACCTATCATCTCTTGCAAAGATACAAATGTCTGACACCTTTATGCAATGACATTTGGTCGATGGAGTATTAAGTTGTGACCTGATCTACTGCAATGAAACCTTGTCTCTAGGGATAAAAAGTGCTTGATATTGTTTGCAATTGTCTTATACCTGTGGAAACATTGGGCTTTTTGTGAGCCTCAAACATACACTATCTGTCGTTTCAGTCCTTTTTTTGCCACTCTATTTGCTGTGTTTTCTCTTGCCAAAGCAAATCCAATCAGAACCAAAACCAAATCTATCAAAATTTTCCTTATAAAACATCAAACACTACTTCAGTGACTCAGGTATAATAGTATCTCACCTTTGGTATTACAATAGGTCGCCTTTGGTATAACAGTACCTCGCCTCTGGCAAACCTACTTCAGCGCCCTTAGTATAATAGTAGCTCACTTTTGGTCTAACAGTAGCTCACCTTTGGTATAGCAGTACCTCACCTTTCGTAGCTCAGTCCATTGCCTTTGGTATTACAGTAGCTCGCTTTTGGTGGCACAGTCCTACGCCTTTGGTCTAGTAAACCTGTGCATCAAAATTTGTCTTTTCCAAAACACAAGTAGAAACCTATCGTATTATCCTAGTGTATTCCATGGTAACCACTAGACTCCAGCAAACTATGAAGACCAAGCAAGTTGTCCCGAGGAAGCGCAAATCACCTCCTTACACACCTCAATTGGACCGATCCAACATTACTCCCAAGGTTACTCCCAAGTTACCAGTAGAAAGATCAACCAACTCTCCAAACATACTGCAGCTTGACCAACCAAATAATCCTTAAGGAGGTATGGGCCCTTTGGTAAGTACATCTCACTATACCACCAGCATGCCTCCAGATTTTGTTCCACAAGGTTATACTATTGATCAAATCCCATCTCAAGAAGGTAGGGTCCCTTTGGTAAGTACACCTCACTGTACAACCAGCATGCCTCCAGATTTTGTCCCACAAGGTTATACCATGGTTAAAGTCCCATCTCAAGAAGAGCGACACTTTGAAAAAGGTCAATCCTCTCAAGAAGATGGACAAGACCTTGACAAATTCATACAAGATCCTAGAGCCATAGCTACCTTTGACAAAATTCTTAGTGAGAACCAAGATCATTTTTTCTGTTTGCTAGCAGAGCAAGGAGCTAAATGACCCACAGGTTTTGATCTATCTAATCTTAGCAAGCCTAACAACACCCAAGACACTATAACAACAGTCCAAACCATGTCAACTTTGACCATACTGTTACCCGAACAAAGCTCACAAGGGAAAACAATTGCAAAATATGAGAATCCCCTTTATAAAAAACTAATGGCAGAGAGACCCTTATCACCACTAATAACACCTATGGAGATCTACAAACACCAACAAGAGACTCTACATTGTCAAGCAGAATTAACAAGACAAGCTGCTCTAGCAAAATCAAAAATGCAAAACACTCCTAAAATGTCCACACCAATCGCAAGTGGAATATTGGTTACCCCATCACGAGAAGGTTTCCCACCAAAATACAATCCATGGAACAAGTACGTAGCCATGCAACAAGAGTCTCAACAAACACCACCCTGAACGTCATCAAACCTTCGTATCCCTCAACCAATCAGAGTCATGCAATTCCAACCACAACATTCTTCTATGCTCATCCTCAATCAGCCTCAACCATCGCAAAACACATCTACCTATGCCCCCCCACCACAACGAGCATCAACACTAAACTTTTTCAACACCTTTCCTAACCACCCTCAACATTCCCAAAACCAAACTTCCCAAAGCTATGTTCCGCAACCACAACCTAACCCAACAAACTTTAGCTTTCCACCACCAAACTTGTTTCTTCAACCATCACAAAGCCTACATTCTTATCTAGCACCACCCCCACCTCCTCCAAATCAAAGCACCTAATTCCAACCCAATCTAAACCCAACATACAACACATACAACCCCAACCAATCATACAACCCTTATAACACCAACACCCATGGCTTCCACTACAATCTTCCATATGGGCATCAACAACCTCTTCTTGGACAACAGGAGATGTTTCCAAACCCTCCCATGACTATGGAACTAAAACTTGCAGAGGTTCAACACCAACTATCTGATCTTACATTTGGCCACACCAAGAAGACCTTCTCTTTAGAAGAAGTGTGTCCTTATCGTTTTGATCGGTCATTATCCATGATCCATTTTCCTCACAATTTCACCATTCCCAAGTTTGATAAATGTAAAGGAAAAGGGGACCCAAAAGACCATCTCAGGGAATTCTATCTTGCTTGCTTTGAGGTCTCACATAACGACACATATCTTATGCCTCTTTTTCCTCATAGTCTTGGAGGTCAAGCTATAGAATGGTTCTCACACCTCCCCATGGGTATCAAGTCTTTTAACGAGCTAGCAGAGAAATTTGCCACCCATTTCTCCTATAACACATAGCATGAAATCTCCATGACCGATCTATGCAACAACAAATAGAAGAATGGAGAAACTTTCATTTCTTTCCTTCAAAGATGGAGACAAATGGTTAGCAAATACCCATTCAAGATATTTGAAAAGTAGCTTGTTAGCATATTTGTGCAGAACCTCAACCAGGAATTGGGTTTTCATTTGCAAATTCTTAGTGCTACTGCCTTCAACAAAATTACATACAAGGGAATCAACATTGAAAAGGCCCTCATTGCTAAAGGAGTGGTCAAAATATTCAAAGAAACTAAAGACAATGCTCCTCAACAACAAACAAATGATAAACCAAAGTTTTGGAACAAAAATTAAAACGTGGTCAATGATGGGGTGGTCGATTCTAAACATGTCCAAACATTGCAAACATTGCTTCATCTTTCTAAACCAAGTCAAACTTCGCCTCAACAGCAACAACAATAAGACAACCATATCAAAACCAACAACAATGACAACAAGAGCGGCCTCAACAAGATTACCCTCTGCAGCATCAATTGACTCCCTTGGGAGAGCCCATAGAGTCTGTCCTACAAAAGCTTTTACACAAAGGGCTCCTCACCTTACCAGATGTTCCCCCATATGGCGAACCTATTTACAAAATAACACGATAAAGAGAAAATGAATATTGTGAATTCCATAGGAGCAAAGGGCACAGAACCACATCATGCATGAAACTCAAGCACCTAATCCAAAATATCATCGAGGGCAACCAAATCTCTTTTGAAGATGAACCACCAGCTCAACACACGAACAAAGACCTCAACATGTACAAGGAACCATTCCCTAACCATGGCCAAGGTCCTCCTTTGGATAAAGGTAAAGGTGTCAATCATGCTTCCACTTCCTATGACTCCATTGTGGGTCATTTTGAAGAGAGTCAGGTGTCGACCTTCACAATCAAAGGTGAATCTATGAATTGCGCTATTACAACTCATCATGGTCGTGTCACCATTCGTGGTCCTACACCTAGTCTCCCAACTCAATCTGATTATAATCTTGTCAAGCATCTCAGGAAAATGCTAGCATAGATCTCTATCTTGGACCTTCTACGATCATCACCTGCACATAAAGTGGTGCTAGAAAAAGCCCTCCAAGAGTCTTCAATTCCTAACAACATAGCGGTCGCGGATTTCTGAGCTATAGTAGGTAACATTGCTTTGCCCTACAATGTGGTCTTCTCTGAGAAAGACCTCCCATCCCATGATCCTTGTCACAATGATGCCCTTCATATTGAGGTTCTCATTCATAAACGCAAAATCAAACACATACTCATAGATGGTGGTGCTGGTCTCAACATCTGTTCTCTACAGTTACTTAAGCAATTGGGATACTCTGAGGATCTTGTCAACATTGATTAAAGTATTACAATCAAGGGGTATGATGATGTTGAATGCCATTCAGAGGGTGTTATCCATTTGCCTATACAAGTAGGCCCTGTCACGCTAGAAACTCGGTGCCAAGTCCTTGACATTGAGCTACCTTATAACATCATCCTAGGACACCAATGGATCCATGCCATGAAAGTTGTTCCCTCAATATACCATCAGTCTCTCAAGTTCCCATTCAATGGTACAGAGATCACTATCCTAGGAGACCCCAATCCTTTTGAATTATGTCGTGTCTTACAAGGCAGTTATAAGAATTGCAACCAAGTGCCTCAAAATGACAAAGCCCTTGAATCCCCACTATATGTTGATCCTAAAAATCTGACATAAGCCTCTGTAAATGAACCTAATCCTCTTCCTAAAATCAAAGCTCACATCCATGATATAGGCTTTGGAACATATGATATCTCAAAATCTTGTTGTGTAGGGTGGATGCCTTTATCCTCTAAATCTTATGGCCAACCACCCATTACCAAAGTAACTAAAAAAGTAGCTATTCCTCCCCCAACATTTTTAATCCAATTCCAACAGGGAAAATTATTGGAAGAGGAAACTATTGAAGACATTTCTTCTTGGCTCTACAAAGAGAAAGAACCGGTCACAACACCAGTCAAGCAATATGTCAATGGCTTAAGGATAGTCAAAAACATGGGCTATAAAGGTAAAGGTGGCCTTGGAAAATAGAATCAAGGAACAATGGAACCCATTAGTGTGATGAAGAAACTAGACAAGAAGGGGTTAGGATTTGATAGAAAGGTACCGCATGCCTTGGACATCGAGGGTATCCTCGACAAGGTGGCTGAAACTTCTATCGCAGATTTGACGTCTAATGAGGATACCATCGATGACTCTTCCCTCCATATGACTGACCTATTTATAGAATCATCTGTATTTATACTATCATCCGTATCCCTAACATCCACCACAAACACCCAGACTATAACACTTGTCTACCTTGAACTTATCGATTGGGACCAACAAGGGTCCCCCATTATAGATGTATTTTAGAATGACGAAGCTATAGTTGAGTTCATGGGACTCTGGGATGGTATCCCCCTTGGCAATTATAAAGCAGGTTTTGTAATGGAACTAGAGCCAACAACTTATTTTGGTGAGAATGCCAAATCCTCCAGTCACAAAAGTAAAAATAAAGAAAGATCTCTAGGTGAAAACCACACTGTGGCACCTCACAATCACAAAATAGTAAAAACAAAGGATGTATCCAATGGTGAAAACCCAATTGTGGCACCTGAGGATGGAGGATTTGACCTTCCCCTACCATCTAAGTACCAAGAGAAGTCATTTCTCCTAGTGGAGGATTCTATAGAGATAAACCTTGGCACATAGCAAAATTGAAAGACCACATTCCTTGCAGCATCATTATCAGAAACAGAGCACAAGAATCTTAACAAATTATTCCTACAAAGAACCATCAACTTTGCATGGACCTATGCTAATATGCTAGGGTTAGACCCTAAGCTAGTGTTTCATTATCTCACAGTTGATCCAATAGTTAAACCAGCCAAGCAAAAGTTGAGGAAGATGCACCCACAGATAGCTCTCTTGGTAGAAGTGGAAATACAGAAGTTGTTACATGCAAAGTTCATCCGACCCATTGATTATTTAAACTGGGTATCAAACATTATACTTGTGTCTAAACTGAATAGGCACATCCGCATGTGTAATGATTTTAGAGATCTTAACAAAACATGTCCCAAAGATGACTTTCCATTACCAAACATTGACCTCATAGTAGACTTGACTGCAGGTCATGAAATGCTTTCTCTCATGGATGGATTCTCTGGCTGCAATTAGATAAAGATAGTAGAGGAGGATCAACATAAAACAACTTGTACTTGTCTGTGGGGTAATTATTATTAGTGCGTCATGCCATTTGGTCTAAAGAATGCAAGGGCAACTTATCAAAGAGCAATGACAGTGATATTCCACGATCTCTTTCATCATATCATGGAGGACTATGTGGATGACATACTCACTAAATCGTCTACTAAATCTTCTAGGGCAGATCACATACAAGTTCTAGGACAAATCTTTGATAGGCTCGAGAAATACCAAGTGTGCCTCAATCCAAAGAAGTGTGTCTTTGGTGTAACATCAGGGAAGCTGTTGGGATACATTGTATCTCGCAGAGGTATCAAAGTAGACCCCGCAAAAGTCAAGGCTATAGTGGAGATGTCTCTACCAAAAAACCTCAAAGCATTAAGGAGCCTTCAGGGAAGGTTGTGATCCATTAGGCATTTCATCTCATAGCTAGCAGATAAATGTCAACCATTTCAACACTTGCTCTGAAAGGATGTCTCATTTTGATGGGTTGATAAGTGTCAAGCAACATTTGATCAACTCAAAGAGTATCTAGCTACACCTCCTGTATTGGTTCCACCAGTTGTTGATAAACCTTTAATATTATACATCTCAATTACAACTTCAGCCCTAGGGGCCCTTCTAGCGCAACATGATGAGTAAGAAAAAGAGCATGCAATTTATTATGTTAGTCGAACCTTGGTGGGATATGAACTCAATTATTCACCGATGGAAAGAGCTTGTTTAGCAATAGTGTTTGCTTCCCAAAAGTTGCAGCATTACATGCTAAACCAACACACAAATCTTATAGCCAAAATTGATCCATTGAAGTATCTACTAGCAAAAGCAACTCTTACATGCAGACTAGCTAAATAGGTCATGATACTTAGTGAGTTCGACATTGAGTATATGGATCGTAAAGCAATCAAGGGACAAGCCCTAACGGATCAACTAGCAGAAGCACCCATGACAGATACACACCCTATGGTAATAGACTTTCCAAACAAGAATCTCTTCACTCTTTCCAACTCAATAATGTGGAAGTTGTACTTTGATGGTTCCTACACACAGCATGGATCAGGGTCTGGCATCTTATTTATCACATCTCAAAATGACTATATTCCAAAGTCATATCAGCTTGCATTCCCATGCACCAACAACATTGCTGAGTATGAAGCACTCCTCATATGTCTTAATATAGTAGTTCAATTTGACATCACAGAATTACAGGTATATGGAGACTCACAACTAGTCATTCGACAAGTCACAGATGAGTACCAAACAAAAGATGAAAAGTTGGTCGCCTACAAGCAACTAGTGGATGCCTACAAACCACACTTTTCTAGCATCACTTTTGAGCAAATTCCAAGAGAACATAACATGGCTATAGATTATATGGCTTCTTTAGGGTCACTTAACGACATACCTACAAAAACATAGAAATGTGAATTCTTGATTGAAAAGTTGTTGATACCAGCCATCGATGTTCCCATTACTGAAATCATCTACGAACTTGTTGGTCCCAATTCCCCATGGTATGAAGATATCTATGAATACCTTAAAAATAGTACCTTTCTCGATGACCTCTCATCCACCCAACACAAAACCTTTATCCATCGATCCTCCCGTTACACCATTCTGGGTGATAGAGTATATCATCGGAGTCTCAATGGTATCCTCTTACGATGTCTTAACACGGAAGAAGCCAAAGCTACCTTATGAGACATACATGAAGGTGTCTATGGTACACATTCTACCGGTCCTAATCTCGCTAAGAAGATACTTAGAATAGGGTATTACTGACCTACAATAGAACAAGATGCTACACAGTTCACTAAGAAATGTCTACAATGCCAGCAGCATGGAGATTTAATTCATGCACCAGCTCATGAACTACAACCTGTGATGACTCCATGGCCTTTTTCTCAATGGGGTCTTGACCTCGTAGGACAAATCCACCCATCCTCATCCAATGGACACAAATTTATCATTACCGCCACTGAGTATTTCACTAAGTGGGTTGAAGCTATTCCCATGACCTATATCACTGGTAAGAAAATAGTGAAGTTTATCCTTAACTACCTCATTTACCGGTATGGTATCCCCCAAGCCATTATCACTGATAATGGGAGACCATTCAAGAACCAAGATGTCTATGCCTTATGCACACAATACAATATCCAGCATCGCTTTTCAACTCCCTACTATCCATAGAGTAATGACCAAGCTGAGGCTTCCAATAAAACCATTCTCAAAATCCTCAAGAAAATAGTCAATGAAGCTGGTCGTGATTGGCACCTACAACTCAATCCTGCCCTATGGGCCTACTACACTAGTATCAGAACACCAACTGGTGCCACACCATATGCCTTGGTCTATGGCTCTGAAGCCATCCTACCTATAGAGGTCGAGATTCCATCCCTCAGAGTATCCATGCAAAACTTGATCGGCGGAGAGAAGTATCGCACTTCCAGATTAGCTGAGCTAGAACTACTAGAGATGAAAGGTGCCCTGCCACACTTAATCATCTTCATGTCTATCAAAACTGCCTCAGCGTAATTACAACAAAAAGATCAAAGAAAGACAGTTTCAAGTTGGTGATCTTGTACTCAAAGAGAATCAGAGAAATCAAGCAGACTGAGAAAAGAAGGACAAGTTTGAGCCTAATTGGTTAGGTCCCTTTATTGTCACAGCAGCATATGGATCAGGAGCTTATAATTTAGCTACACCTGATGGCATTCCTCTAGATGAGCCACTTAACAGTGTTCATCTCAAGAAGTTCTATGCCTGATCCTCAGAGTATACAAAAAAAAAATTAATACACTTTTATGCATTTATGTATTGAAGTTTATTTTATGTTCAAGACTATGGCTCATTCACATGTACAACAAGGTTATATCATGTCTAAGGGATCTAAGTTCAAACTGCTTGCTTGTAGAGTCAACATCCACGCACTCAGATATCACTACACATTGGTGATGAACTATCCACGTGCTATATCAAAAATAAGGATCGCTCTTTATAAACAATTGTGAAACCAATGCAACAAGCTCATCATTTTCCTATCCATTTACCCATGGCCTGATATCGCTTTCCAAGCAATGATCAATCAAAAGTCTCTTTCTTCCATCTCTGCCTTTCTTCTCTCTGGTGCATATCTAGATAACCCACATGTTATCGCAAGTCATAGCATCATGTCATCATATGCCATACATCTATAAGCATCATATAAGCAATATACATCATCACATAAATCCATAATCATACATACATATCATCACATCCATGTCATCAAGAAGTACATACACAAAAGCATGAACATCAGTGAGCGTAATATGTCATCATATATATCATGTGAAGGTCATCAAAATACAAACTGTATGTGTCTACATCAATAGTCCATATATATATACATCAATAAAGTACATCAAGGCTATCAAGAGCCCCCAAATGTGCATCAGGATGCTCGCAGGCATCAGTCAAAATATACAAGTGTCCATAATGATACAAAAATGATACAAAAGTGATACAATGTACAATGTGCATGCTCTGGTGGGTGGAGTTGCCCTCCTGCTGTGGTCCCTGTCCTCCACCTATACTCGGCAAAGGTCCCCCCGCTGGTCCTCCTCCCCCTAGTGGTACAAAGGGTCTTCTGACTGAGGATGCTGATTGCCCTATCTTGCGTGACTCGGATGCTCCGGACATGCTCCTCTCTCTATAACTAGGTGCCTGCTGAGCTGCTGGCACTGTACCAACATAGAGTCCCCTGTAGTACTTGGCCTCTCTGCCTTCTGACACTAGCTCTCCCTGCACATGGATGAGCTCACTATATAATGTCCTCTGATCAGCACCCAATGCATGGCGTGCCTCATCTCTGTCCCGCCTCACTCTATGTAGTGTGGTCTCTGCTATCAACCGTAGCTGTACTGTGGCATCCCTCTCCAATGTCATCTGGGCTAACTGCCCATCATCCCCTACTAGTACAGGTGCGGCTTGTGCCTGTACCAATGTCAATGCCACCTGGGTCACTATCAACGCTGCTTGTACCACTGCTGCCGTCTATGTCTGCACTTGTACTAGGGCCTCAACCTGTCTCACCTCTACCCTAGCTGCATCCCTATCTCTCCTCACCCATACCATCTAGAGCTTTAGACGTGTCCTCCATGTTGTCTCCTCCTGTAACAGATCTCTGCCCGCTGTAACTCAGTCTCTACGGCTGGATCCTCCTCCTCGGCCATCTCTACATCTGTCTGCTAGCCTCCGGCCTCTCCACCTGCATGTTGTCTTGCCTCTCTGGCCTGCCATCTCATCCTAGCCTCCACACCTAGGACTAGTACCTCCCCCACTGCTCTTGCCATACCTGGTGTAGTCAGCCTCACTGGCCAGTGTGTCTGCCAATACTTGTCATACTCTAGTAGTGTACCTAGGTCTGGTAACCCTGAATCCCAGTCCCATCTCGCGGGGACAAGTCCTCGTACCCTTGTCAATGCTGTAGCCACTGGAATCTTGGCATCCTAGTCCCCAACCTACCTCTGTGTCCTGGCATGGGTCGCCTCCCCAATTGGCAACCCCTGTGGCAATCCAAACTATCTGAGTACCTACTCTGGCAGGTATCTCTCAATTGTATCTGTGCATCTCCCAAATAAGTATCAAGCCTATCGGTAGTACATTAGCTACTCATGCTCATCCTCCCACTCCTCACATAGTAACCATGGTCTCCAAATAAATAGATCCATCTCGTCGATCTGTCGCTTCCAGTGGCTAATAGATCCAAGCCTCCTATGGGTAATACCTCCCTCATATAGAAATCCATAAGGTTCCCCCCTCTCACGACGGTGTTGTGTAATAGGTCTTATCACTGGGATGTGCTCCCATGCCCACACCTATAGTAGAGTCACCCCTGCTGAGAGACTCTGGCCTCTCCTGTATACACAGTCGTGCATATCTCGATACAACTACCCAAGCACACATGGTCCCCATACATACTGGATGCCATGTGTAAACATCCCAAATAGTACAGTGCCCCATCCTACAGATAATTCTCTAGATCACCTGTCTGGGCACAGGAAGCTGCCAATTAGTGAAGATACTATCCATCTGATCCTATTGTAGAGTCTTGGGACATCTGCCCATTGAATCTCGCCATTGTCAATCCATAGGTCATCTGTGCAGAACACCTCTCTCAGGCCCGCCTCATCCCACACTGGGTCAAAATCAACTCACTTTCCATCAATCTAAATCTTGAGGATGCGATACACATCCTCGAGTGTCATTGTAGCCTCCCTTGTCAGAAAGTGAAATGAACATGTCTCACTGTGGTATCTCTTTACGTTCTCTGTCACTAGGGCACTATTCACCCTAATGTGTGTAAGGTGTGCCACATGCCATAATCCCATGTACTCTAGGAATGCATCCTCCTCCCACATCATCTGTACCACCTCGTCTGCTATAATGTGGTGTTGCTCTCTCGACATCAGTGTCGGCATGATCCTCTGCATCCACAAAACCACTTGTCAGACCTTTTACACATTTCTCCAAATCCCTACTGACATCTACCCTCTGATGCAAACCCTAGGACCAACTCTACCCTTCTCTAGCCTAGGTGGTCAACTCCTCAGTCAACCCTAACTATTTCACTCTCTAACTTAACCAAAAGTGCCTTGTTTTAGCTTGGCGCATTGCACTGTCTTACCTCAAGCACCTTATTGTTGCTACAACAACACTTTCCTCCCATCCACCAAAAGTGACTTGTTTTCAACAAGTGCGCTGCATTGCACATCCAGCTGCACCTTACTGCACTCACAAAGGTGACTTGTTTTCTTTTCTCCCCTACCAACTGCGCCTAACTACCCGACTAGCTACGCTATACTACTCTATCAAAAGCGCTGTGGGTCTCTACCAACCACGCTGTAGAGTGGTGCCTAAAAGCCAATAGCACTTTGTTGTGACCAACAACACTGTACTAACCTACCAAATGCACTTTCCCATGCCAAAAATGCCTAGACTGACTACTAGACGCGCCCTAGAATCCTGCAGTGATTTTGGTTGACCTAAAGACCTACCTTGACTAAGCCCTAAAACTAACCTAAAACTTCAAGTACAAGGAGGTTTTCAGACACTTACTACTACCGGTGCTCCCGCTAGTCACCCGTACATCTGCACCAGCTCCGCCTGATGTTTGTGTGCTAGGATTGGCATCTCTCCTCGCTACTTGCAAGCTCCTTCTCCACACTACTCTCACCCACTAAGCTAGGAGGCTCTAAACTCTAAATTTAGCAAACTCTTAGTGTGCAAAGTGAGGATTGTGGTCCCCTTGGGACCTATTTATAGTATTCCTCCCACTTGTTTTTTCTTCCCACCCCATTCATTTTTTTCTGCTAACTTGTCGCACAATCTTCTAGTTGAGCATCAACCCAATTCTTCTGTCACTTCCCTATCTTTCCACTTGAGGGGGCATACGCTGGGGCAACTAGCTACGCTGCGGCATCGAAATTGTATCATGTCTTCAATAATCATTTTCTTTGATGCAACGTTGTAAACTGTATTGCATCAAAGAGGGGCAAAATATAGACACCAAAAAATGACCAAGTCATCACATCACTTGCATTTCATCAAATCTGTCTAATCACCTACATTTCAACATTAATTGAATAATCTAATTATTTAATTATTATCATTAATTTCTTCCAAAACTCCAAACTTCAACATTAATTAAATAAATCCTCTTTATTTAATTAATTTCATTAAATTCCTCTCTATTCTTCCACAATTAAATAATTTTAATTATTTAATTAAATCATTATCCTTTTTTAAAATTTAAACCCACATTAATTAAATAAATTCAATTATTTAATTAATTCATCACAATTCTATCTTATCTACAATTAAATAATTTACATTATATAATTAAATCAATTCTTCTTCTAAATTTAAATAAATCACGCAAATTTATTTAGATTGTCTCAATCCTCTAAAAATAAATAAAATCAAATATTTTATTTATAAATCTTCTATTCCTCTATAATGCACAATTAAATAAATAAATTTATTTATTTGATTTCAATTATCTTCCAATTCCTCTTAAAATATCTTGTTAACTCATGTGCACAATCAATCTTATTTTTAGAACTCTAAAAAAGACAAAATTTACAAGTTGAGTTATCTATTCAATCAATCTTGTTTTCATCATATCTTAATAAAAATATCCTTATGGATTGGCACATGTCATGTGCACATTCATCATGGTTATTTGTTTTATCTCATCCGTTGATTCTTCTGAATTATCTGGATCGTTGATCGATCTTTGTTGAAACCTATATAAACCCACCTCATCTCCTTCACAAATCCTCTTCGATCACTTATTCTTAGGCATCCTTTATAGTGCTTTGAGCATACATCGCATCGATTGAGCAATTTGCGATCTTTTGACATTGATCTTTGAGCACCTACACTTGCTTGTTGCAAACATGGTTTTGCAACATTATTGAGCAATCCACATTCGAACAAAGAGAATAACACAATCTGGGTAAAATCTTTCTTATTTCATTTGAATTATTGATCATGGCTTTTATTTAGATAATTCTCTTTATGTTATGGGTTTTTTATTTAGTCATTTAAACATAGTCAATTTTCCTCATACACACATCTTATCCACATGGACCTCCTCAAAGATTGAGGTTGAGGTTCTTCATCTTCTTCTGAACTTTTAGAGCTACTAGAGCTCTCCTCATTATCAAGTCCAACAGATGTTTTTGGTTCAACTTTTTCAAGGGTTGAAGGAAGCTAAACCACATCCTCTTTCTCTTTTTATTTCTTTGGCTATAGAACAATAAAAGAAGGATTGAGCTCTCTAAAGATCACACTTCTACTATATAGAACTCTCTCGGCCAATTGATCCCAAAGCTTGTACCCTTTCACACTGATGCCATAACTGATGAAGATACACTTCATAGCCTTGTTCTCCAACTTAGACCTCTTCTCCTTAGGCACATGTGCATATGCCTCACAACCAAATACTTGAATGTGTCTCAATGAAGGTTTTTAACCAGACCACACCTCCATAGGTTTATTATCAACAAGCGTCGATGTAAGAGACATGTTAACTAGGTAACATGTGATAGCAATAGCTTTAGCCTATAATTTTTGTTCAAGGCTAGCTCCACTCAACATACTCCTTTCCCTCTCCATCAATGTTCTAGTCATCCTCTTTGTAACTCTATTCTACTGAGGGGTATACAGAGTTGTCTTGTGCCTCTCAATCTCCTATTTTTTATAGAACTTGCCAAAATCTTTTGAACAAAACTCACCACTGTTGTCAGTCCTCAAACACTTAATCTTTATATCCTTCTGATTCTCTACAATAGTTTCAAACTTCTTGAATCTATTAAAGACTTCAGATTTACTTCTAAGGAAATACACCCATGTCCTTCTACTATAGTCATCAATGAATGAAACAAAGAAAACATATTTTGAAATTGAAGGAACATTAATAGGACCAAATACATCTGAATGAATCAAGTACAACATCTCAGAAGATTTGTGAGAATTGGAATACAAATGAACACAGTTTTGTTTTCCATAAATTATACAATGTTCGCAAAAATCAAACTCAGGGTTACAATCATTCATATCCTCAACAAGATTTTTATTTTTCAAGGTCCTCAAACCATTTTCACCAATCTGACCAAGCCTTTGGTGCCATAACATTGTCTTCTCAACTAGAAGTTTCATCTCCATAGAATGAGCACCCTTAGGTACCTAGAAAGCATGACCATTAGAAGTAGATGCAACAGTCCTCTTCACTGCTGGTTCCAATGGTGAGGATGAAGACTCTGAAGCTCTCTTCTTTGAAATAGAGGCACTATTACATTGAATCATGCATGCATCATGTTGAAACAGAGTGCAAATCTGAACACCCTTATCCAACACCATAGATCCTCTAGTCATCTTGCATCCTCCATTCGAGAAAACAATGTGCACACCCACATCATTCAACTTACTTATAGAAAGAAGGTTTCATGCCAAACCAGGGATATATAGAGCACCATTGATCCCCTTCACCTGTCTATCAGGGAATTGAATCAAGACTCTTCCATGGCCAACAATCTTCAGGTGAGAGTCATCACCCAAGTAAAACTTTCCACCATTGTATTCTTCATACTTCAAAAATCAACCTTGATGCGAGGTCATGTAAAAATATGCACCAGAGTCAATAAGACACACATCCTCAGATGCATGGGTTACCAAGGAAGCTACAAACACTTCTTCATTCTGAGAGGACTTGTTAGAATTTGAATCATAGTTCTTATTCTTTTTCTTTTTCTCCTCCTTACACTCCTTGCGGAAGTGACCAGGTTTTCCATAGTTCCAAATCAGAGCCTTGGAATTTCATGGAGACTTGGGTCTCCCATGAGATTTGGATCTTCCTTTTTCTTCCTTCTTATCCTTTTTCTTTCCCTTCTCTTTATATCTACTAATGGGAGAAAATGAGGCCCTATTATTCCATTCTTTATTTGCCTTTTTACACTCATCTGAATTATCCTACCTATACTTCCTATCACTATTTATTTTAGGAAAATAAATATATTTAATAAATTGTAAGAGGAATTAAAACTATCAAAAATGCTAATTATTCAAAGAAATTTTAATCATTTCATGATTAAATGACAAGGGGTAATTAAAGGTGTAGTTATAGGTACTGAGTACGTGGATGGTAGAGAGGTAGGGAGATATAAGTTCAAATGACTTATAAACCATTTTTAAAAAGATACTTGTTAGTTTGTTACATGGTTATGGCCAACAACCAATATCTATTTTTATATCAAACATATTTGGTTTTTTGGCCATAGGCCAAAACAAATGCTATCAATGTTTGCTTAGTATAAATATGTGTGTATTCATACGACTTGATCATCATGTTAATATATGAATAAATTGTTGTTTTGAATCGTGATAAATTTTGGAGAATTTATGTTTGTGCATGTTTAGTTTGGCGTAGAATAGAATTTAGATTTCATCACTAGATGACCAAGGAGGCAGGCCCACTGCTCAAGTTATCTGATGACTTTTTTAGATTAGCTCAGTGTGGTAAATGTGTGTGAATTAATTTGTTGTAGTATTTTCTTTTCATAAATATAACTATTCATAATTAATTGCAATTTAGTTCATAGTTGATTTCTATTAGTTATATGTTGGTGTGTTTATTAAAAGCATAGCAAAAAAATTAAAACTCTAATATGTATAAAAAGGAATTCATTACTATTAGTACATAACTCATAAGGTTTCTTTATTTCTATCACTGCACTTCCTGTCACAAAATAGAAATAGGGAGATTAAACCAAATGTCTGATTAGATAATTATTGTGTGTCTTAGCTACATTCATCCCACTTAATTTATTGTTTTCAACCCTTCGGTACATAGCCACAACATCTCTCATGAGCTTACAATCTTTGGATTGACATTTAGGTATAAACTGAGGAAAAACACAAAATTCTTGAGAATTGATTCATACTAAACCAATTCAAGTTATAAGCCAATTTGATATAATTACAAGGATAATTTTACCCCAATTCTAATCCACAGTTCTATCCCAACATTTTTGGTGTCATTGCCAAGGAGAGATGTTAAAGGCCTATTAGTCCAGTGAATTAAGTTAGGACCAGTGCGTAAAGGTGAAAGTCCGCACGAGTGTCGACCTTGCCCAGATAGTTAACCTTGATTTGCATTGTTTAGATCATATAGATGCATGAGTCGAGCTAGAGATGATAAAGGTATATTTGTAAAATAACCTTTTGTGAGTAGTTCATCAAAACAAAAGAATCCTACACGTGTGATTAAGCCACAACCTATGAAAAAACAAGTGAAAAAGAAGCAAGTTGAGCCCGATTTAGAAAGGTGTGTTATTGAGTCAACCACTATATCTTTAGAAACTTCAAGTGAACAAACTAAAGTAGATGTTGGCTCATCCTCGACCACCCTCTCTCCTACATCTAAAAATTTAGATAAGCCTGAGTCCCTAGTAGCATCATTAAGAAGAACTCTTAGTCCTATTGCTCCTGATTTTGCTAAACAATTCAAAGCTTCATATGCATTAAGAAGTGGTAGAAAGGTCTTACATCAGAAAATGTCCCCTTGGGGGCTTTTCCCTCTTAAGGTTTAGCTCCTAGGTCTTTAGGATACATTTAGGACATCTTGCATGTTGATTTGACATCCCGATGAGAAAACCCTGAAGTTTCATGGCAAATGGGACCTAGGGGGTACAATTAACATAAATCCTTCCTGAAATAAGGGGGAGGACTTGGGTGTCCACACCCTATTCCTACCCTATTTTAGGTTAGGACCAATTTCAAAGTGTCTGTTTATGACTGTTATTTAGGACCTATGCTGACACGGTAAGTTTGAATTATGAAATTCTTTGTGGGAATGTTTGTAGTTGCATATATAAGCATGCTTAGGCATTCATTTGTAAACTAGATGGATATTGTGAACTTGTGGCTTATGTGAAAGTGATTAAAGGCATTCATTGTGTGTTGTAGAGTAGAATTTGTGTTGTTCTTGTATTTGTATTTGCAAATTTGGCATCTTTATCCTCATGGCATGAAGAGCATCTTCCATCCATGAGATCTTCACTACAAGGTGATATCATTTGGATTTTTGCCTCTATCCCATAGGGATACATACTCTTTATCTGACAATGGTGTTTGAAAGACTTGAATGTCTCTCTGGGGCTTGACTGAGGCAAGCCTCTATACACCACAATCCCCAACCTATTTTTTCGTGATTACACGTTACATGTTGTGAAAGTAGAAAAAGTGGAGTTACAGGAGAGTAGTACAGACTGTCAGAATTGTAGATCAGAGAAGAAAATAGGGACATGGACTCGAGCACTCACTCATTACTCCTCCAGATCCTGGAACAGGAAAATCTTTAGAACAATAGGAACAATTTGTAGACAAGATTCCTAGATCTCGACAAAAACTATGGCACTAGACTAGGGTGCTCGCTCATTAGTCCCTAACTTTTCTGCTTTCTGGACTTTGAAATCTTGTACACATTTGATTGTTATTTGATATCTCTTTGTGCAATCATTTTCTATAATTTGTTTGTTTGTTCATGAATTTGCATAATTAGGGTTTTGAGCATAATTGGGCTTAATGAAACAACTAGATCACACAATTCCAATCTTACCGTATGTTCCAAGTGACAAAAAGCCTATAGTAGGTTTCTCTACTTGGCTAATGTCCTTGAATGTTTAGTGGTGAAAGGAGGATCAAGGCAAACCATTGAAATCAAACATTCTTCAAATTTTACCCTAAATGAAAGGAAATACCAAGACAATATCTACCACATTCTTCATCGTTCCTTGTTCATTGGATTCTGTGGTCATCAGACAACATGGGTGATGAACATATTCATGAAGGTGACTGGATTAATAATGAATGAGATTTAGTCAATAATGAACCAATAACTTTTGAGTTTCCCATTGTGAGTCTTGATGAAGAGACACCTATGAAAAATATACCTCACTCGTCCTTACCAATTTTTAGAGGTCTCTATTAAATATCCTGACATTTTTTTATTTGAATTTGATGTGTTGTGTCATAGTTATGATTATTAGAGTGATGCACAAAAACTCAAGTTATTTCTAGCTACACTGAATGATGCTGCATTATGATGGTTCATGTGACTTGGACGACAAACAATTCACACGTGGGATAACATGAAGGAATGATTTTTGACAAAGTATTAGGATTATTGTAAGACAAAAGAAGTTTAGGATGAGATCTTTAGAATGTCTCAATGAGAAGATGAAACACTCGAGGATTTTCTCGAACGATTCTTGTTTAGTCTTCAAAGAGCACGACAAATAGGCTTATTACTTGAAACTATTAAAATGCTTTTCTTAAGAGGAATTTGTGATGATTGCATTGATACTTTGAATCTTATAGGTGAAAGATATATTTCTAAATTGTCCTTTGATGAGATTTGTGAAATTTGTAGTAATTACTTGAGATCTCATCGATCAGTACGAGGCTATTCTAGAAGACAAGTTTTTCAAGTTGCACATCAGGCATTACCAAATGTGAGTTAGGTACGCTACTTGATGACATAAAAAATGATCTTTTAAATAATATGGGTAAACAAGTAGATACTTTGTATACACATAAAAAGAAAGAAAAAGATGAAAGAGCCCTAGCCATCTTTTGTCCCACATGTCTCAAGAAACATACTAGTGAAGAATGCCATTATAATAGGACAAATATCTCATCTTTAGAAGATGTGAGTAAAAACACTTCCTTGTGACCATTACCTATGGATATGGTAGAAGTAGAGTATCCTAAAGAACCTATCTATTACATGGCTCAAAGGAGACCCTAGCAGCGAAGGGCTATGCCACCAAACATGATTAATGATTATAATGCACCCTATAATTCTATGGGACAACCAAGTGGTTAGCCTGCTCCTTTTCAATACCATACTTTACCTGGGTGGTATGGAGGTTGGAAAAAACGTCCATCCTATCCTTCATGGCCAAATCAATACCCACAACAAGCACCCTCTCCACAACCATGGCAACAACCATGGAGGATAGCACCACTACTTTATCCATAATATCCATCATATCCCATACCACCTATTATTGCTCCATATAAATAACCACAACAACAAATTCTACCACCTATACCATCTACATCCTCTAATCCACCATCTAATCCATCCCAGACACCAAGGGCTACACCTATACCTACACAACCAACACCCAATCCAAATAATAAGGTGGCTCAACTAGTTTATAATAATGAGGTGGCTGGATTTCCAACTTATCATGTCAACACACTAGATATCAATGACCCTCAACTTAGGTTAGGAAAAAATCTTCAAGGACCTAAGCCACCTGACATTATTGAACTTGATGAATCACAAGAGGAATTGGAAGAAACTTAAACTAGTAATGATAAAACTCTAGCACAACCAACACCATTTCCATATCTAGATCAGTTTCATTCACAACCTGTTAAAAAGGAAGTTTCTAATTTAGAATTTGATCTTATCAATGAATTATGAAATGTATGTGTCAAAATTCCTTTGTTGCAGGAAATCAAGGATATTCCTATCTATACCAAAATAGTTCAGGAATTGTGTACATGGAAATAGAAAAAGAAACAAGATCCAAAGACTGTCCAAGTCATTGGACAACTTGCAGATCTTATGCTAGGTAATATTTCAATTCCTAAGTATTCCAATCTAGGGAGTCCAATGATACAAATATTTATTGGCCAAGTTTCTATTCCAATAACACTTATCTATTATTATAAATGTTATGACTAGTGAAACTAAAGAAAAGTTATGCCTTCAAGGACTGAGGCCAACACCCATAGTTCTTCAAATGGTTGACTGTTCTTTAGTCAAACCTGAAGGTATAATAGATGTCATTATTTCTATTGATTCATGGGAGTGTTTGCCCATGATTGCTATTGCACCAAAAGGTCAACCTTTTAATGCCTGATACAACCACCAAAGTTAATGAATCCACAAGAGGTGGCCAAGCAATGTCAAGAATCTCGTGAGAGATGCTGGCTTACTACCAATAATCCCCCCAATGTCACTCGTGGGAGCCTGCATCACTCATAGGGGAGATTCTAACCTAAAACCTTTAGCTCTGATACCAATTGTTGGCCCATGATTTCTATTGCACCAAAAGGTCCCTTTTAATGCTTGATACAACTTCTAGAGTTAATGAATCCATGGGAGGCAGTTAAGCCATGTCACGGATCCCTTGAGAGATGATGGTTCACTGCCAACAGGGAGTACCCAATTGACTTTATGGTTTTCCAGCCTAAAATAAAGCTAGTGGGATACCCTCTGATCAATTGTCATTCAGGTAATATGGTTATCTCCAATGATGAGAAAAAGAAATAGTTGACATTGTATCCACCCACACAACCTTTATTGGAAACAGATGATCTAGTTTAGGTTGACAGTGACATTGAAGAACCATTTTGGTTTTAACCATTGACCAGAGTCTTAGTTTACAAGAACCTATAGAAGATGCCATAATTGCTAATTTCTTCCAAAATAGGTATTCTTCAAGTGATGTATTAGAAAGGTTACTTTTTCATTCTTGTACAAATGATAACTGCCCTTTTAGAAATTTTCCTTTAATTAGTGATTCACAATCCATACAACATTGTATGACACTACATCATTTGTTACCACATGATTGTCTATATAGTTCATTTCTATTCAATGAAACATCCAGTCTAAATAATCCATTAATTATGCCATGCACATCACAATCAACAGCTATAGATTTACCTACACTTGCTAAGTCACATGCTATGGAAGTTTTGCTAGGAAAAACACTTAATATTAATCTGTTAACCACAACATAGATAGATGATCTAATTTATATGTTAAGAACTTATTAAGCTACATTTGCATGGGAGTATCAAGATATGCATGGTATATACATCCTTCCACTTGCACTC
This sequence comes from Cunninghamia lanceolata, assembly GCA_027924645.1. NCBI lineage: Eukaryota > Viridiplantae > Streptophyta > Pinopsida > Cupressales > Cupressaceae > Cunninghamia > Cunninghamia lanceolata. The sequence continues at coordinate 526,567 of BSBN01001359.1, forward strand.
ACTATATTTATATGGAAGAAGGCAGTTGTCCAGTGAGACAACCATAGCATAGATTAAATCCTATCTTATGAGAGATTGTTAAAGAAGAGATATAGAAGTTACTTAATGTAGGTTTCATTTACCAATTTAAAAAAATTAATGTGATGCAAGAGCATCCTTGGTTCAAGAGAGATCTTGCATCAACCAAAAACATTTGCATTTCAGTTATTTGCATTTCAGTTTGTTTCTTTTCTAGTTCAGTTCAAGCAATTTAGTCAGTAGAATTTTTTGTATTTTGGTCTGCATTCTATCGCAGTTGCATTTCAGATCTTGCAGAGCTACAATTAGCATATAGATTCATTCATCTACATCATATCTAATTTTAGAGAAATTGGATCAAGTGCTAGAAAGTTATCACTATTCGAAGATCGATTATTGTCTCAGAGTAGAGCATCCTAACAATCCCTAATAATTAGTGGAAGGAGAAGAGTTGCAGAGCATTTCATGAGTTGCAAAGATAAAAGACACATCAATCCTTGTTTATTGGTTTGTGGCTGACCTTCCTTGAGATTAGGACATCATTCCATTCATTTGTAGAGGAATTCTGTTCATTTAGGTCTGACCTATCTGTGTACACATGTTACAACTCTTCACTGGAATTTGTGATCTTCCTTGGCCGACACGAAGGAATCTTATGATCTAGAGATGATATATATTGATGTAGTAGATGCCTAGGAAGGTAGTGATGATCATTAGCATAAGTTCATAGCTTGAATTCTTTGCAAAGGTGCTTCAAAGCTATATCTGGTGTATTTTAATATTTTGTACCCTAATTGTAAGTCCACATGTTGCCGGACGATTTGTATTTGAATTCTATGATAGATTGAAAGACTGAATCTACATTTATTTCACATCTTTAAGTTGTTTCCATTGTGTTTACTCTAGCTGCATGGTCTCGACAATTCTCTTTGAGGACCCTCCTAACCATGACTGCACCAAGTGGTATCAGAGCAAAATTTTGAATATTTGGGAGTGAATTGAGTGAAGTTGGTAAAGGAATTCCATAAGATCTTGTTGTGAATAGATTGTTGAATCTGAGGCAGGTTACTTGTGTCGTAACCGATCACATATTGTGAAGCAATTGTCACCTTGTATCCCATTCACCGAACATGAGGCAATTTACACTCGATCCTAGGAAGAATGCCGCCAAGGAGAATCCCTACTGTTGGAAAAATGGCTGGTAGGATGGATGAGATGATGAAAATGATGAGAATTTGATTGGATGTTGTTGAGGAAGATATGTGAAGAGGATTGATACCTAGACCTAATGTTGAAAGTGATGACGAAGAGGAATTTCAATCTATTGATCACATTGGTGAAACCCTAGGAGGTGATGAAGAAGAAAAATTAGATCAAGTCAAGATGTTACGATCTATTTCAAAGATTGGAAGGAGACCTAGAGTTGATGTACCTAATTACACTGGCAATTGGAACCCAAAGAGTTGATTAACTGGATAAATGACATGGAAGAATACTTTGAGTATGAAGAAGTTGAAGATCTGAAGAAGGTGAAATTTGCAAAGACAAAGTTGAAAGGACATGTTGCTATATGGTGGAAAGAAGTTAAGATGGATAGAAATAGAAGAGGAAAACAAAATATTACAAAGTGGGATAGAATGGTGACAAAATTGAAGAATTAGTTTATACCTGCTGACTATGAGTTAGAACTGTTGAAGAGATTGCAAAACCTGAGACAAAAGGAGAAATCTTTGAAGGAGTACACTAAATAATTTCATAAGATGATCATAAGGACAAGAATAGTGAAGCAAGCAAAGAGAAATTGGCTAGATACATCAATGAACTGAGATTGAACATTCAAGAAGAACTGAGTTTGTTAATGATGACAACACTAGAAGAAGCATACCAGTTTGCCCTGAAAGTTGAAGAGAAGTTGAACAAGAGATACGATTAGAGATAGAGAGATAGAGGAGGTAAATTTTAGAGAGGTAGAACATTTTCTAGAGGAGAGAGATCATATGCGGAGCAGAACAGACAAGAGAATACATTCAAGAAAGAAGATAAAGATAACAATGCATACCGAAGAGATGATAGAACTTACTACCGCAGAGGAAACCCTAGTCCATACTAGAGTGAAGGATATAGAAGAGAAGGAAGAAGACCTGATAGGAGAACATTCAAAGGAACCTATTTCAAGTGTGGGGGTGAAGGACATAGAGCATTTGAATGTAATCAGGGGAGTACAAGCAAGAGAGCAAAGAACAATGGAAGAACAACCTATGTGGAAAAAGAACTTGTCAGATCACCCAGTTTAGTTGGCAAACCTGAGAAAGGAGAATCACTTGTCATGAGGAGAGCACTATTTAAAGTAGAGATAGATGAAGAACCACCACAGAGGAAAATCTTATTCAGAACTAGATGCAAATCAGGAGGTAAATGTTGTTATTCATAGTGGTAGTTTTGATAACCTAGTTTTAGAGGAGATGGTGACTAAGTTGAAGTTGGAAAGATTGAAACACCCTAAGCCTTATCAGATAGCATGGATTTAAGATGATCATAAGGTACTAGTGAGTGAACAATGTTTGGTGAAATTTCATGTTGGATCTTATCATGATGAAGTATTGTGTGATATTATGCCTATGGATGTTTGTCATATTTTGTTGGGTAGACCTTGGTAGTATGATAGGAAAGCTATACATGATGGGAGAAAGAACACTTACACTATAGCATCTAATGGAAAGAGAATTACTTTGATTCCTTTGAAGATGATCCTAAGAGTGAAATATGTGGGATTGCTAGAATCTATTTGGTAGATGGAAGAAAACTTTTGGATCGTTTGAGACATGAGAATGTGTTATGCTTTAATCCCTAAGAAGCTTGAAACTTTGAAGAATGAGAATGGAGAATCACAACCAGAGGAGATAAAAGAGTTTCTGATAGAGTATGAGGACATCATTTCAGATAATGTACCTGAAGGATTGCCATCAATCAAGAGTATTAGTCATCACATGGATCTTATACCTGGAGCTAGTTTGTCTAACAAAGTAGCACACAAAATGACACCAACAGAGAATGAGGAATTGAATAGACAGATACAAGAGTTGTTGGGGAAAGGTTTGATCAGAGAAAGTTTGATCCCTTGTTCAGTACTTGTAGTGTTAGCACTGAAGAAGGATGGAGAATGGAGAATGTGTACAAACTCTAGAGCAATCAACAAGATCACAGTTAAGTATAGATTTCCTTTACCTAGGATGGATGATATTATGGATTGTTTGAGTGGAGCATAATATTTCACAAAGATAGACTTGAAGAGTGGATACGATAAGATTAGAATCAAATAAGGAGATGAATGAAAGACTACTTTCAAGATAAATAAAGGATTGTATGAGTGGTTAGTGATGCCTATTGGATTGAAAAAAGCACCTAGTACTTTCATGAGGTTGATGAATCAAGTCTTGAAGAAATTCTTGGGTAAGTTTGTTATTCTATATTTGGATGACATTCTAATTTTCAGTAAGACAAAAGAAAAACATTTGTAGCACCTTAGACAAGTATTGTAGAGAATGAGAGAAGAGAAATTGTTGATAAACATCAAGAAGTGTAGTTTCATGAAGGAAGAATTGGTATATTTGGGATTTGGGATTTTTGTGGAAGGATTGAAGATGGACCCAAAGAAAGTGAGAGCAATTGTTGAATGGCCTACACTAGAGGGCATTGGAGAAGTTAGATCATTTCATGGATTGGCTAGCTTCTACCGGAAGTTCATCAGAAATTTTAGTTGAGTTTGTAACCCTATGAAAAAGACAATGAGAGGAGACAAAAAAGATTTCAAGTGGACACCAGGAGTAGATAAAAGTTTTGAATTATTGAAGCAGAAAGTAACAAAGTAACCTGTGTTGGCATTATTGAATTTCAATAAGGTATTTCAAGTAGATTGTGATGCAAGTGGGAATGTAATAGGAGTAGTGTTAAGTCAAGAAGGTAGACATGTAGCATATTTTAGTGAAAAGTTTAATGATGCATGGAGAAGATATTCAGTTTATGATCAAGAGTTCTATGCCATAATCCAAGCCTTGGAGAAGTGGAGACATTACTTGTTGCCTAAGGCGTTTGTGCTGTATACAGATCATCAAGCTTTCCAATTTTTGAACAGTCAAGGTAAGTTGAATCAGAGACATATGATATGGGTAGAGTTCATGCAGAGTTATACTTTTGTATTGAAGCATAGGAGTAGAAAATCAAACAAAGTTGTAGATGCATTGAGTAGGAGAAGAAATTTGTTGATAGAGATGAGAGCTAAAGTGTTTAGATTTGATGAATTGAAGAACATGTATGAGGAAGATCTTGATTTTGTAGAACCTTGGAAAGCATGTAAGGAACCTGTTGTGATAGATTGGAGTAAGTGGTTAGATTATTTCATTCAAGAAGATATGTTGTTTAGAGGAAATCAGTTATGCATACCTAGAAGTTCAATAACAGATAATTTGATCAAAGAAAAACACATTGGTGGATTGGTAGGACATTTTGGTATGGATAAAACAATAGCTTTGGTAAGTGAAAATTAATTTTGTCCTTAGATACATAAGGATGTTAGGAAATTTGTGCAGAGTTGTAGAGTTTGTCAAGTTGCAAAAGGGAGTAGTGAGAACACTGGATTGTATAAACCTTTGACAGTACAAGAGAGACCTTGGGAAGACATAAGTATGGATTTTGTAATGGGATTTCCAAAGAGACAAAGAGGACATGATTCAATATTTGTAGTGTCAGATAGATTTTCAAAGATGGCACATTTCATACCTTGTAAGAAGACAATTGATGCAGTGCATGTAGCTGACCTATTTTTCGAGATTGTGAGATTGCATGGATTACCTAAGAACATAATTTTAGACAGAGATACAAGATTTCTTGGATATTTTTGGAAGACACTCTGGAAGAAGATGAAGACAGATTTGAAGTTCAATTTAGCATGATGTAGGAGTATCCTTGGTTCAAGAGCAATCTTGCATCAACCAAAAACATTTATATTTTAGTTATTTGCATTTTAATTTGTTTCTTTTCCAATTCAGTTCAAGTAGTCCAGTCAGTAGCAGTTTCTATATTTTGGTTTGCATTTTACCGTAGTTACATTTTAGATCTTGTCGAGATGGACTTAGTATCTAGATTCATTCATCTATATCATATCCAATTTTCATAGCAATTGGATCAAGTACCAAAAAGTTATCGCTATCAAAAGATTGATTGTTTTCTCAAATTAGAGCATCTTGATAATCCCTAATAATAAGCTAAATGAGAAGACTTGCGGAGCATTTCATGACTAGCTAAGCTAAAAGACACATCAATCCATGTTTATTGGTTTGTGGCTGACCTTCCTTGAGATCCGTACATTATTCCATTCATTTGTGGAGGAATTCCGTTCATTTAGGTCTAACCTATCCATGTACACACGTTACAGCTCTTCATTGGAGTTTGTGATCTTCTTTAGCTGATGCAGAGGAATCTTATGATCCAAAGATGATATATATTGATGTAATAGATGCCTAGGAAGGTAGTTATGATCATTCGCATAATTTCATAGTTTGAATCCTTTAAGAAGGAGCTGCAAAGCTATATCTGGTGTATTCTGATATTCTGTAATTAGGCTTGTGAGCCCTAATTGTAAGCCTGCATGTTGCCGGCTGATTTGTATTTTAATTCTATGATATACTAAAAGATTGAATATGCATTTGTTTCACATATTTAAGTTGTTTCCATTATGTTTACTATAGCTGCATGGTCTGGACTGTTCTCTTTGAGGACCCTCCTAACTGTAACTGCACCACAGTGTGTTTCACCATTGGTTGTAGTTCCTAGGAATAATGGTAAATGACATATCTATGTTGAATATAGGGATCTAAATAAAGATACTAAGAAAGATCATTTTCCATTGCCATTTATTGATCAAGTGCTTGATACTCTTGTTGAAATACACTGGACAACTGAGGGGGGGTGAATCAGTTGTCCCAAAAACTTAGCTTCATATGAACATCAAACCAACAACTTAATTACTTATAATCAGATTTAACCATGAAAGCATGAAACCATAAACTTAATCACAAACACACATCCAACATAGTAGACACCATATTTTTATGTGGAAAACCCTAAAAGGGAAAAACCACAGTGGGTGTTTGCCCACACAAATATATGAGTTATAACAATATCAAAAAATAGAGGCTCACTGCCTACATGGCTCACTACCTACATGGCTTACTGCCCCAAATTGTTCACTACAATGAATGACTCACCTTTAAAGGGTGGCTCACTGCCAAGGGGTGAACTAATTAAGTAGCATCTACTCCATGCCAGAATTCAGTTCCATTGAAGAATAATATAATTTCCCTACTCTGCTCTTTCACACCTTTGTACTTATCTCTTCATATTCACACACACTTTTTCACAACTCTATTACATGCTTTTATACAATTCATCAACCTTGGAATGTACATCAAGGTTGACATTACATTCATTAACCATTAGAACAATCTCCAAGGTTGGCTTTACAAAACATACATAGAAATAGGTCTAGACCTATTACAAAATTTACTTAAGGAAAGATGTAGAAAAGTATGATGAACATGCCACACCTTAGCTGGGACTTAGACTCTATCCTCCATGCCACAACACTCTTCTACAATCTTCAATACATCTCTGCAAATAGTGAAAACAACCAAGTCAGCCAAGACTAGAGTTAACACTAGGTTTTCTAAGAACATTCTTCTTTCATGATCCACACATCTCTTTGCAGATCAATCCAAAGGTAGGAACATGATCAAGATACATCCACAAGCACATTGTAAACACTAGGAACAACCGCATGATCTCTAACCACTCTGTCAAGAAGATTCTTCAAACCAGAACACAAGAACAACAATATTAGCTACTGTCATAAAGAAAGGATACCTTGTGGACCGCCAAATCATGAACCATTGGAGTTGAAGGCACTTAACATTATATTAGACATATCTCTAGAACCACAAATCAAAATACTTCAATGCAGAGGAATGTGGAGCATAACACTTTCTCCCTGTCTTTGCCAAACATACAGAAAAACCTGTTTTCACTCTAGTGAACATAACTCACTCAATTCTTCATACCGGAGGCTTAAACTTGGAACATAGCATCTTCAAATGGACTTCTAAATAACTTCCAATTCAAAGCCAAAGATATTCATTCTACAGAAAATGTGGAGTATTCTTTTGGACTGTTCTTCTATATTCAATACATTGTTTCCACTGCAACTCACTATTTCTACTGGAGAAGCTAATTTTCTCAGTATCCTCAACATCAAGATTACTTACATAAGTAAATACAAAGCATCGTACTCATTACAAGAAAAGAACAAGATAGGAGCATAGTTGAGACCAATGACAACACCGATTAGGCACATACTTGCAACAATCTCCCCCTTTGTCATTGATGGCAACATATGATGTGAAAAATTGTAAAGACCATCAAGACATGATTCTCTCCCTTTCTCCTTACACATCTACACTTCTTTTCTACTTCTGAGTTTTTCACATGATTTCTCTCCCCCTTTGACATCAATGGCAAAGGGCACATACTTGCACTCTGCTACTTCAAACAAATTTGAACTTCTACAACCAACTCTTTTGTCATCATTTAGCTACTCCCACTGAGAGGTAGCTCTCAGAATATCAATCTAGATCAAAGAATGAATCTTTGGGCACCACTGGACTTATGCATTCCTTTGCATCTTAGTTCAGAGTTGGAGGGGTAATGACCCCTAATTTTTCCCTTAGATACTCAAAAGTATCTTTAGGCAGAGGCTTAGTGAAAATATTTGTAATCTGATCCTTTGTGGACACATATTGCAACTTAACTTCATTCTATCACCTTTTCCCTCAAAAAGTGATACGTTATAGATATATGCTTTGTTCTTGAGTGCATCACTGGATTCTTGGAAATATTTATGGCACTTGTATTGTCACACAAGATTGTAATTAGATCTTCATAAACATTTCTTATATCCTTCAAAGTCTTCTTCATCCATAACAATTGAGTATAACAACATGCTGCTATAGTATAGTCTGCTTCTGCAATTGATAATGAGATTGAATCTTGTTTCTTGCTTAGCCATGTGAAACCAATCTATTTCCCAAGAAGAAAGCACCTCCACTTGTACTTTTTATGTCATTAACATCTCCTACCCAATCAGCATCTGTATAAGCACTGAGAGTAAAATCATTATCCTTTGGATACCATAAGCCATGATCCTGAGTGCCTTTTAAATACATCAAGATTCTCTTTACTGCCATCACATGTGATTCTCTTAGATCATCTTGAAATCTTGCAACAAGACAAACTGCATGCATAATATCAGGTATGGTTTGAGTTAGATAAAGTAATCCTCCAATCATGGATTTGTACTTTTTTTGATCAATCTTGGGTGATTCATCAGTTTTGCTTAATTTGTAGCTAGTCACCATGGGAGTACATACCAGTTTAGAGTCTTCCATCCCAAATTTCTTTAACAACTCTTTTACATACTTAGACTGAGATATGAAGATTCCTTTATCTGATTGATTGATTTGTAGACCTAGAAAGAAATTCATCTCACTAAACATAGACATCTCAAACTCTTTCTACATTTTACCAGCAAATTTCATGCACATACCTTCATTTCCACCAAAGATGATATCATCAACAAAGATTTCAACAATCAAAATTTGATCACCATTAATCTTGAAATAAAGATTACTGTTAGCAGTACCTTTACTGAATCCTAACTGCAATAAGTACTTATCCAACCTTGCATACCATACTCTGGGAGCTTGCTTGAGTCCATATAATGTTTTCTTCAACCTACATACTATATCACCTTGATTTGATAGTTGGAATCCTTCTGGTTGCTCAATGTAGACTTCCTCTTCTAACTTCCCATTCAGGAATGTAGACTTCACATCCATTTGATACACTTTGAAATATTTGTGAGCTACAAATGCTAGAAACATTTTGATTGCTTCAATTCAAGCTACTGGAGCAAAAGTCTCTTCAAAATCTATCCCTTCAATTTGAGAATATCCTTTGCACACAAGCCTTGCTTTATTCCTTACAACTTCTCCATTTTCATTCAACTTATTCCTGAAGGCCCATTTGGTTCCAATGATATTTTGTCAGTAGGTCTAGGAACTAATTCCCAAGTTTCATTCTTCTCTATCTGCATTAGTTCTTTTTCCATTGCCTTAACCCAATTTTCATCATTGCAGGCTTCATTCATAGTTTTTGGTTCAACTGTAGAGAGAAGGCAGTAATTCACTTGTTCTTCTACAGCTCTTTTCCTTGTTAGCACTCTTTTCTCTTTGTCTCCAATAATTTGATCTTCAGAGTGATTGATTCTTACATACCTGGGAGTTTTACCAATTTCTGGAGTCTTTTCTTCTTCACTTTGATTACCTTCTTGTTCAACTTTTTCTTCATGAGTTATATCAACAAGTTCATCTGACTCATAGCCTCTCTAAACTGATGTTTTTCCTTTGCCTTCATCCACTTTCACATTTGTACTCTCCATAATCTTCTTTAACCTTTTGTTGTAGCACTGGTAGGCCTTACTCTGGGTAGAGTATCCAAGGAAGATTCCTTCATCACATCTTGCATCAAATTTCCCTAGGTCTTCACCTCTTCTGATATAGCATTTGTTTCCAAAGACTTTGAAGTATATTACTATTGGAAATCTTCCATACCATAATTCATAGGGGGTTTTAGTGCCATTACCTTTCACTTGAACTTTGTTTTGAATGTAGACAATAGTATGTATAAATTCTTTCCAAAAGGCTCCTAGTAGGCCTCCTTCCTTCATCATTATTCTAGCAGCTTCTAAACTATCTTGTTCTTCCTTTCCATAACTCCATTTTGCTGAGGAGTTCTACGTGTAGACAACTATCTTTTTATTCCTTGCTCTTCACAGAAAATATTGAATTCATTTGATGTGAACTCACCTCCTCTATTAGACCTCAAGCATTTGATTTTCAATTCTATTTCATTTTCAACCATTGCTTTGAAGGATTTGAACTTCTCCAGGGCTTTTGATTTGTCTCTTAGAAAAGTAACCCAAGTCATTCTAGAATAATCAACAATAAATAACATGAAGTACCTGTCACCTTGCAGACTTGTTATCCTTGTAGGACCACATAGATCTGTATGAACTAGATCTAGCAAATCGGTAGAGAATTGCTCTTTACTCTTGAAACTTGTTCTTGTCTACTTCCCCGATTGACATTCTTGCAAATAGTATTGGAGGGTTTCAGAAGTTTTGGTAGATCTCTTACAATCTGTCCTAAACTTATCTTTATCAGATTATCAAAATTTATATGACACAACCTTCTATGCCACAACTAACTTTCATTTGCTTGGGCCAATAAATAGTAATCATTAGTTCCTCTTAATTGATAGTTGTTACCTCTGGTCTTCTTACTAGTAGCAATCATAGTTCCAAAGCTTTCCATTATCTTTAAATCTTAGATCATAACCTTTGTCACACATTTGACCAACACTCAAAAGATTATGCTTTAAACCCTTCACATAGAGAACATTGTCAGTGTTATGCTTTCCATCAAATGAAATAGATCCTTTTCCACAAATCTTACTAGCTACATTGTCTCCAAACCTAACTAGACCTCCATCATATTTTTCCAAACTTACTTTTGTCACTGGTCATGTGATGTGAGCATCCACTATCAATAATCCATTCTTCCTTATCTTTCTCAACCTGAACTTCCAAAGCACTTTCTTCCACTAGTTTTCCTTCCTTCACATAGCTAGTAGGATTAGTAGACACAAGTTCTTCTTTAATAGCAATAAACAAGCATTCATTTGCACTAGTACTAGTATTATTAGATTCATCATCTGTCACACCTTCATCAAAATCTCTAACATAGTAGCATTTCTTTGGAGCTCTAGGCCTGTTCTCAAATCTTTTTCTATTCCTTTCAATTCTTTTAGGATATCTGGAAGCATAATGACCTACTTTACCACATGAGAAACATTTGAAAGGTAATCTGCCTTTGAACTTACCAGAACCACTTTGCAGTTTGTTAACAAAGTTGGCTTCAATTTCATCAAGCTCATCATCAGCTTCTACCTTGTATTTTTCTGCTATGAAGATCTTTTCTGAAGTACTGGCTTTGAAAGCAGTTTCTACTTTTGGCAGAGCATCACCAAACTCTCTCATTTCAAAAGTAGTAATCTTACCAAGAAAATGATCCTTATTAATCTTTTTCATAGTCATTATTTCTTCAATTGTAGCTACCTTGTGTGCAGAGGATTTAGTTAATGACCTAAGAATTTTCATCACAACTTTAGTTTCATCAATAGTTCCTCCCATGCCTTTGATTCCAGTAACAAGTCCATCAACCTTTTGCATGAAGGATGTTATGTTTTCATCTTCTCCCATTTTAAGACCTTCATATTTGGCTTTCAGTCTCTACAATTTGGCACTCTTTATAGAATCATCTCCTTCATACAGATTACTTAACTTATCCTAGACTTCTTTAGCATACTCATAATCCATGACCTTAATTAAGTCAGAGTCAGTCAATGCACTCAATAGAGCATCTCAAGCTTTTATATTTACCTCATATTCTTTGGCTTCATCTTCAGTTGTTAGACCATTCTTCAGCATGGTATATTCAGTCTGTGTCACTTCCCTTACTTTATAACCAATGCAAAGCAAATGTCTTTTCATGCGAATCTTCCAAATTGCATAATTTGTCCCATCAAACTGTGGAGCCTCCTTCCTGTAAGACATCCTGGATCTACCTCAAGCTATTAAACTTACCATCGAGGAACCTTGCTTTAATACCAATTGTTGAAATACACCAGACAACTAAGAGGGGGGGTGAATCAGTTGTCCCAAAAACTTAGCTTCATATGAACATCAAACCAACAACAACTTAATTGCTTATTGTTGCAAATATGTGCCTAATTGGTGTTGTCATTCATCTCAACATATTCTTATTTCCATTGGTGTCAACTGTATCCTATCATGTTGCCTGACTAGAAGATTGGAATGTTGAGGATATTGAGAAAATTAATAAATATCAATGGATGCGGATCATATGACAGTATAGAGGATTGTGTGAAGTAGCTCCAGTTAGGATTTGAGAGGTCCACATGAAGATTTGAAGAAACTATGGCCATCTGAGGAGAACTGATTTTGTAGTATTCAGAAGAGACAGAGCAATAGAGAAGTGGTCCGGATCATTCTGGATATGTCAAATAATGATTTGTGGATCTAGAGGCATGTTTGGGAAGTCAGTGTATATCATCCATTCAATTGGTTTGTAGTTTGGAGGTCCGCAAGCAATCTTTCTAAGATGACAGTCATGGCAGATAGTATTCTTAAGGTTCCAGATGAAGATGCAAGTGATTCTGATGATTTGGAGGAGTGCAGATGTTTTTTTTGAATTCATTGTGCCTGTGGAGCTCTCTGGATCATGTGACTACTGTGTTGGAGGTTTACATTGAAGTTTGAGCTTGTTGGGGAAGATTTCCTTCTTGGTGTTGTTGTTCTTCCCAGTCCTAGCCAACCGAATGATTCAAGCATATTGTGGATGTTCCAGAAGCAATTCTCTAGAGTGTGGCATGTTGTTGAAAGAAGATTCAAATCTTAGTTGACAACTTAATGATTCACATTAAGTAAGATGTTTGGTGTGCCGACCTTGATGTTTATTCCAAGGTTGATGAAGCATATAAAGGAGTGTAGTTGAGTCATGGAAAATTATCTTTGAGAAAAAATAATAAATCTAAAGAAAGGATCAGGAGCAAAACAAAGAAGAGGAGGAGCAGAAGAATAAAAGCATAATAGAGTGAAGAGTTAGTGAAGAAGAGTTTGGAAGCAGAACAGAAGTTTTATGAGCATTCAATGAAACTAAACTAGGCATGAAGTAGATGGTATTTCTCAGTTAATTCTTTCTGTGTTAAACTTAAATTTCTTGTAGGCAATGAGCCTCTCTTTTGAGTAGTGAGCTCTGGGCAGTGAGCCTAAAGACAAGTGCCTTCCCATTCTTTTGAAGTACATTTAACATGGTACAAATCTTGTGGGCTAACACCCACCATGGTTTTTCCCTTAACCAGGTTTCCACGTCAAAAATCGTGGTGTCAAATGTGTTGATTATGTTTCTGCTTATGTGATGTTGTCTCGTGCTTTAATATTTACATCATTAATCAATTTGCAAATTATGAAGGAAGATTAAAAGGAAGAAAAGGATAAATTTTGGGACAATTGATTCACCCCCCTCTTAGTTGTCCAATCTAATTCCAACAATTGGTATTAGAGCCAGTTCCTCTAAAAGAAGCTTGACCTCTTGAGGAGATCCAAGATGTTGACCTACGAGAAGGAAAGTCTAAGATTTGATGTAAAAAATTACTCTATTTGGAATGATTGTAAGGAGTTTCATTTGCAATGCATGGGTAGTGCTTATTGGGTGATAACTAAGGATGAGTATATTCCTCCGAAGAATCCTTCAACTCCAGATGAAGTCAAAAATATCAAGAAAACAACCTTCGAGCTAAAGAATCCTTGTTGAGTGCCCTGACTAATTCAGCTATGACAAATGTCTTTGGACTAAAAATTGCTCATCAAATCTGGAAGAAGTTGGAGAATCTTTATGAAGGTGATGAATATGTCAAATGTGCCAAGCTACAAAGTCTGAGAGGAAAATTTGAAAATCTGAGGATGAGTGAAGATGAAAACATCACAATCTACATGAAAAAGATAAATGAACTTGTGTGTGGTATTAGGTGTGCTGGTGGAACTTTGGATGAATCAGAGATTGTGGCAAAAGTGCTCAGATATTTACCTAATTCATACAAACATAAAGTTGTTGCTATAGAGGAGATCAAGACTATCTCAAAAGTTACAAGAGATCAGCTGGTTGGCAAAATTTTAGCTTTTGAATTAAGTGAGTTTGGTGATTCTCTTCCTAAGTCTGAATCTGCATTCAAAGCTAGTGTTCATAGGAAGCAAAGATATGATTAAGGTGAAAGCTCTTTAGGAAGATCAAACAGATTTGCTAAGGCAAGGAAGGATCTTGAAGATGATGAAATTGAGTCTATAGAACTTGAATCTCTTATTGCCAGAAGAATGCAAAGAGGATCCGATAAGTATGAAGGAATGTTGCCATTCAAATATTTTGCTTGTAATAAGATTGGTCATTTTGTCTCAAGATGTTTGGAAAATTTTTCAAAGCCAAACCCTAACAGATATAAAAGTCAGAAGAATTGTTACTATGTTCAAGAAGCTGGAGAAGGAGTCATAGATGATGAATCTGATCATGGAGAAAATGAGTGGGTGTTCATTGCTATCAAAGAAGAAAATCTAGTGTCTACTGAATTTGTTAGTTGTACAAATGTGGAAAGTGCCTTGGCTGTGTTGGTGTTTACTTCCAAATCAGTAGAGGGTTTGCCAGTTCCAATGCATAGGCAGATTCAGCCAACTAATACAGGAGGTTGCGTGAGCTGCCTCCCCTTCACTTCTGGTTCTGCTACACCAAGGGGGGTATCCCTATAGCTAAAGATTTCACCTTGACTCACCCAATGACAGAAAGATTTAGCTTTACAATGACAGGCAGAATACTCTCAGGTGTGGACCAAGATTTGTGTGACAAATCACAAGGTTGATAACATTCTTGGACATATTTGTTTGGCTATGGATGAGAGTACGTAGGGGGTTGCTAATCCTACTCCTACAACTAACAGGTTAGAAATATGGAATGATTGGTTTGATGGTTTGGATGCAAGATAGGGGTTTTGGATCATAACTACTAATCTAGAAGCAGACCAGTGCCTATCTTAGGGCAAGGAGTCAACTAGACTTATACACAAGAATGGATTGCATTTTGGATTCAAGTTTTAAGGGGTCAGGTTGATGCTTGCCTTACAAACATCACCCAAGAATGGGTATTTAACTGTCTCTACTTACAGATATCCTAGTTGACATACAATCTTCTCCATACTTAACCTAAAACTATTTAATCCACTCCTTGAATGGAAGTTAGAGATTAGGCATGTGATACAGAAATCTATACCCAAGAATCTGAGAAACCCTTAGCAACCAGATTCAAAAGAAGAAATTGCATGCAATAAATGGAGACAAATAGATAAATACATGCAATAATGTATTTTTCATATACAATGACAAGAAACTGAACATATGTACAAGATACACTTAGGTGAAACTCATAAACTCCACAGAGATACAACAAACAGGAAATGCTCTGTATTTCATTATTTTTCCCCTAAAATTGCCTAACTCTTCAACAACAACAATGAGTAACATAGTTTGCACTTTATAACAAAACTGTGTACTCAACAAATTAGTTACATGGCACTTCAAAAATCACTAGATGCACTGCACCCTCAAATTGGCGCTCAAAAATTGAATGCAGCTGGGGAAAACAGAGGAGAGAGTAGTTGGGCTCGGGGAACGTGCCACCGCTCAAAGATTTTCCTCTTAAAATTGGTGGTTGTCCTGTCATTCCATCCAACATCCCCCTACAAGTTCTACCATTATGATCAACCTACCCGCACCCCTCAGAAGTGCAGCAATGGATGCATTAGAAGTTTTCCCGCTCGAAAAACACAGCTGCATACAAAGAAAACCTTCGCTGCCAAGGAGTTTAAAACTGGCTATCGATTCCACTTCTTTGCTGAGATTAACGGCCTCAAAACATGTTGATTAAGTCACCAGCCAATTAGATCATGCCACATAGGCACCTTTTGCTATCGCTAGCTTTTTCTCCTTTTATTTTGCCATTTCCACCTATTTTCCTTTTTGCCCTTGTATATGCAAGAACATATGCATATACAACTGCCTATCATACAAGGCGGACCCCAAATTTCTATAGAACAAATTGCAATCACCATCGGGTCCACTTTGCATCCTCTTTCCTTGTATATCCCAATGTATATCTGCATATACATTCATCTTATACAATACAAGGCACATATTTCAAATTTTTATGAAGCATTTTGAAGTTGCTTTGAAATCTGCTTGTACCTTAACCTTTGTATCTTTGCAATGTATATCGGCACATATACAAGCACTCAAACATATAAGCCGTAGATGCCAACCCTAAATTTGCTGAATTTGATCTTCACATTGGATTCGGCTTGCATATTGCTCCTTTGTATATTTTCTTGTATGTCACATACAAATGCAACATACCACCCCCAAATTTCACCACAATTATAAAGCACATTTTGAAATATTTTGGACTTCAGCTTGCACATTTGCGAATGTATATCTCCTTTGTATGTCGAACATACAATCTCACTTATATATCCACGAGCCCCACCAAATGTATCTCCCATTTTGCTTGCTGCTTGCATGTCGCATATACATTACGACTTGTATGTTGGAGATACAAAAACCTTTGCATGTCTGCAGGCCCCATCATCTGTATATCGGCCCTTGTATCTTTTGCTTGCATATGCATCGGCTGATACATCCTTTGCATTGTAGCAAATGCATGTCAGGTTTCTTTGTATATTTTTCATTGTATAAACCCAATGTATGTCGGGCATACATTCACTTTTGTACATTGCAATGTACATTCTGCCTTGTATATTGCCATTGTATCTAACCGTTGCATGTTTAGACATATAACACAAATATACACGCAGGTCTGATATGCAAGTAGTGAATATTTCTGGGAATCTGCAAAAGATTCCCCCATGTATATGCATCATTTCAAAGCCCGATATGCATATAAAATGCATATAACTAATTTTTTCACCATTTTTGAAGGTCGATTGAGATTTCTGACCCGCCAATTGCATGTTTGACCTGCACGTATATACAAACACCCTTGTATATACAAAGTGACATGCATTTTAACTATTTTTTGCATTTTTCTACTGCAGAGGCCAAATGTGTTAGAATTTTTTGGACTTTTTGGAAGGTGCCTGCATATTTAAGTGCTTGAAATCTAAATACTCATGCACGCACCAACATAGGCTCTGTCTAGGGATGCATGCCTCTTGTAGGCATGGCAAGAACTTCAGAATCTCTGGTTTCACAGATTGGGCCTTATGCATTGGGCAACAGTGTCAAACACTGCACCAACCTGCATCACAAATTATATTTTCAAACATCATTTTGGCGGCCCTGGGTAGCCAAAAATGAAGAACCACAACCTGTTCCTGTCAAATGCCTAATTCCACACTGAATAACCCCAACCACAACTGAAAACATTAAAACAATCTACCCACATGTTAATCTTATCAATTACATGTTTCACCATTTTTGAAAATTTGCCACTATTAGTGTAGCCTCTGTCACTTTGCATCTTACAATCAGACATATAACCATACATACTAGAATATTTTTCAGCACTAGGCAACATATGTATGTTATATTCTTCAAACAATATATCCTCATATTGCATTTGGCAATACTCATTACTTACCTGGTTATTACACATTACCAAACATTCATCCAGCTAATCCATAGACTCAAAACACTCAAAATATATGAGACCAACAATGTCATCACTTATATCACTTATCATCATTGAAAACAAATCCTGATCCACATACACATTGCAGCACATGTCTGCCACATTCAAAGCTGAACATTCATTATCCATAGCTTGCAAACCAGTATCATCATTTTCAAACAAAGGGTTAATTTTGCACCACTGAAAGTCATGACTCACAATGTCAAATGCATCCACAAGCTCATCATAAAGGGGATTCATACTCATTGCAAAGGTTTCTATTTCTTCTTCATGACAATTCATTTCTTTTTCATCATTGACAAATCCATAGTCATAAGAAGAACAAACCTGATCCATGAACTGATCATGGATATCATCTTTATCATCTTCAACCTCTGATTGCCACACATACAAAATTTTTGCTACTTCAATGTACTATGAAGTTGAACTATCTACATCATTTTCCAACCCTCTAATGCTTCCTGATGAAATTGATACTGACTCTTGATCCATATGATCACAACTTTGCATAACTGGATCATTTAAACATGAATGCTCTTTGTTTAGGACTGGCATGTAAATATTACTTGAAAAATCATTACAATCAACTTCATTTGTTGGGCAAATCAGGACATCCTCCTCTATAACAGAAACATCATCAACTTGAAATGATGCAAAAATTGGGACAGTAGGGGTGTGAGTAATTTGACATTCATCTCCAACATTTAAACTATATCCCTCATTAGCATTGGGGGCTGTAGGACAAAATTTTTTTTTAGAGAAATAACCCTTTTGAATCCCATACCTCCAATTATTTTCAATGTCTATTGCAAACTGTTGTGCCTGATGCAATGTGGTGGGCTCCTTATCTCTCAATCTATAGCTCATTTTCTTATCAAATGCTCCCAAATAGACAACTAGGCACAATGCATCATTAGGTCTCATGCATTCTAGAATTCTTTTCAATGCCCTCACAAATCTGAGGTTAAAAGCTGGGATCAACTCATCTTCTTCAATATGGATATACATAAAATCACTAATAATTGCATAATCGGGGTTTCTTTCACCATATTGTTTTAGAAATGCAGATTTAAAATCTTGCCAAGAGCTGACAGAATAAGCTGGAAGGTAGGAGAACCAGTCCCTTGCATCTTTATCTAGAAATTGAACAAATAATCTCATAACTACATCTTCATAGTCAATCTCAGTCATCTATAACATTCATAAATTGCTGCAAGTGTCTCTCAGCTAATTCATCCTTAGCACCATTGAATTTGGACAACAATTTCTGATTTTAGATGGAAAAGCATTTGGATAGCCACAAATGCCATCAAAATTTATGGGGTTGTATCTGTCAATACTGAAACTTCTTTTATTACATGGTTGGGACTGATTGTTATACATGGTTGCATTTGAACCTCACAAGGGTGCATGGGCTGACAATACATTTTGTGTGTTTTTTACAACCCTCCTCTCAACTCAGATTTTCTTTTACAACAATGACCTTAGGCCCTTAAAATACAAACTACTATTTCAACCTGCCTAAAGTCCTCTAAATGAGTCTTTTCAACAATATTGGATACTCCTTTTGAAATGCAAACTAGGTCCTCACAAAAGTATGCAATCTAGTCGCCAATATTTCCCCTTTTAACCAGTGCTATTTCACCAAATAGGGAACCTCTTAAAATTTATGGAAATACTTGGACATGTTGCAGCAATTACAAATTCAACACATCTGGTGTCCTCCTATCAGGTTCTTTATATGCAGAGTTGCCACCTCCTTGGCAGAGGAATAAGCTTCAAATAGGCTGAAGCTGAAAATTGATTTCTTTCTAGGTTCTCCCACAGCAGAGCCACACGTATAACTTTTCAGATTTTTCTACAACAAACACCTCCAGGTTTTCTTTTTCAATCTTTTAGACTCAAACTTTCATGGATATGACATTATCCCTAGCAGAGTCACCATTTGTTGGTGTTTACTTCTGAATCAGTAGAGGGTTTGCCAGTTCCAATGCATAGGCAGATTCGGCCAACTAATATAGGAGGTTGCGTGAGCTGTCTCCCCTTCACTTCTGGTTCTACCGCACCAAGGGGGGTATCCCTATAGCTAAAGATTTCACCTTGACTTGCCCAATGATAGAAAGATTTAGCTTTACAATGACGGGCATAATACTCTCATGTGTGGACAAAGATTTGTGTGACAAATCACAAGGTTGGTAACATTCTTGGACATATTTGTCTGGTTATGGATGAGAGTACGCAGGGGGTTCCTAATCCTACTCCTACAACTAACAGGTTGGAAATATGGAATGATTGGTTTGATGGTTTGGATGTAAGACATGGGGTTTTGGATCGTAACTACTAATCTAGAAGCAGACCGGTGCCTATCTCAGGGCAAGGAGTTAACTAGATGTATACACAAGAATGGATTGCATTTTGGATTCAAGTTTTAAGGGGTCAGGTTGATGCTTGCCTTAGAAACATCACCCAAGAATGGGTATTTAACTGTCTCTACTTATAGATATCGTAGTTGACATACAATCTTCTCCATACTTAACCTAAAATGATTTAATCCACTCCTTGAATGGAAGCTAGAGATTAGGCATGTGATACAGAAATCTATATCCAAGAATCTGAGAAACCCTTAGCAACTAGATTCAAAAGAAGAAATTGCATGCAACAAATGGAGACAAACAGATAAATACATGCAACAATGCATTTTTCATATACAATGACAAGAAACTGAACATATGTGCAAGATACACTCAAGTGCAATTCATAAACTCCACAGAGATACAACAAACAAGAAATGCTCTATATTTCGTTATTTTTCCCCCAAAATTGCCTAAGTCTTCAACAACAACAATGAGTAACACAGTTTGCACTTTATAAAAAAACTGTGTACTCAACAAATTAGTTACATGGCACTTCAAAAATCACTAGATGCACTGCACCCTCAAATTGGCGCTCAAAAATTGAATGCAGCTAGGGAAAATAGAGGAGAGAGTAGTTGGGCTCGGGGAACGTGCCGCCACTTAAAGATTTTCCTCTTAAAATTGGTGGTTGGCCTATCATTCCATCCAACGTCCCCCTGCAAGTGTTGCCATTATGATCAACCTACCCGCACCCCTTAGAAGTGTAGCAAAGGATGCATCAGAAGTTTTCCAGCTTGAAAAATGTGGCTACATACAAAGAAAACCTTCACTGCCAAGGAGCTTAAAACTGGCCGTCGATTCCAATTCTTCGCTGAGATTAACATCCTCAAAACATGTTGACTAAGTCGCCAGCCAATTAGATCGTGCCACGTAGGCACCTTTTGCTATTGTTGGCTTTTTCTCCTTTTATTTTGTCATTTCCACCTATTTGCCTTTTCGCCCTTGTATATGCAAGAACATATGCATATACAACTGCCTATCATACAAGGCAGACCCCAAATTTCTATAGAACAAATCGCAGTCACCATTGGGTCCGCTTTGCATCCTCTTTCCTTGCATATCCCAATGTATATCTGCATATACATTTACCTTATACAATACAAGGCGTGGATTTCAAATTTTTATGAAATAGTTTGAAGTTGCTTTGAAATCCGGCTTGTACCTTAACCTTTGTATCTTTGCAATGTATATCGGCACATATACAAGCACTCAAACATACAAGCTGCGGATGCCAACCCTAAATTTTCTGAATTTGATCTTCGCATCAGATTCGGCTTGCATATTGCTTCTTTGTATATTTGCTTGTATGTCGCATACAAATGCAACATACCACCCTAGGATTTCACCACAATTATAAAGCACATTTTGAAATATTTTGGAATCCGGCCTACACATTTGTGAATGCATATCTCCTTTGTATGTCAAACATACAATCTCACTTGTATATCTGCGGGCCCCACCAAATGTATCTCCCATTTCGCTTGCTGCTTGCATGTCGCATACACATTGCGACTTGTATGTTGGAGATACAAAAACATTTGCATGTCTGCAGGCCCCATCATTTGTATATCGGCCCTTGTATCTTTTGCTTGCATATGCATCGGCCGATGCATCCTTTACACTGTAGCAAATGCATGTCGGGTTTCTTTGTATATTTTTCATTGTATAAACCCAATGTATGTTGGACATACATTTACTCTTGTACATTGCCATGTACATTCTGCCTTTTATATCGCCATTGTATCTAACCATTCCATGTTTAGACATACAACACAAATATACACGCAAGCCTGATATACAAGCAGCAAATATTTCTAGGAATCTGCAAAAGATTCCTCCATGTATATGCATCATTTCAAAGCCCGATATGCATATAAAATGCATATAACTGATTTTTTCACCATTTTTGAAGGTCAATTGAGATTTCTGACCTACCAATTGCATGTTTGACCTGCATGTATATACAAACACCCTTGTATATACAAAGTGACATGCATTTTAACTATTTTTTGCATTTTTCTACTGCAGAGGTCGAAAGTGTTAGAATTTTTTGGACTTTTTGGAAGGTGCCTGCATATTTAAGTGCTTGAAATCTGAATACTCATGCAGGCACCAACAGGCCACTCAAGTTGTTGATGAATGGGTGATTGATAGTGGATGTTCTCATCATATGACTGGGGATAAAATTAAGTTTGTAAGCTTTGAAAAATATGAAGGTGGATTTGTGAATTTTGGAGACAACTTAGCTGGTAGAATCTGTGGTAGAGGATCCATCTCTTTTGATGGTATGACTAACACTAATGATGTTCTGTATGTGGAAGGATTGAAGCATAATCTTCTCAGTGTTGGACAGTTGGTTGAAAAGGGTTATGATCTCAGATTCAAGGATGGGAAATGTAGAAACTTGGAAAGCTCTAGAACTAAAATTGCATCTAGTACTTAGACTAGAGGTAACATCTTTCATTTAAGTAGTTCTAGTAAAAGTTGCTTGATTGCTCATGTGGATCAAAGTTAGCTCTGGCATAGGAGAATGTGTCATGTGAATTTTGATAACATTGTTAAGATAAGTTCCACTCAGGCTGTAAGATATCTTCCAAGACTTGTGAAACCTACTGATAGCATGTGTAGAGAATGTCAGCTGGGTAAATAGTGTTGCAAGTATGAAGGTGAACCAGTGTTGTCATTGATGTCAACATACTCATATTGCATTGACAAGAAGGATTGGATGAGCAGTGTGCTGAGGATATTGAGAAAATTAGCCTCAGTCAGAAATAGTGAAGAACAGTGATGATAAGAAGGCAAATGTATTGTATAGGTTGAGAACCGGAGGATGCGGATCAAAGGGTTTGTAGATATGTGTCCTGAGATGTTCAGTTAAGATTTCAGAGGTCTGCATGAAGATCTGAAGAAGTTATGGCTGTCTGTGTGTAACCGGTTCCGGCAAGTGTTCAGAGGTGACAGAGGATCACAGAAAGGTCCGGTGAAGTCCAAAATTGTATAATCCTAATCTGCGGATTGGAAGGTGTGTTTGGGATGTCCTTGTGATGTGTCATCTCGAGTTGTGTATGATTTTGAGGTCTGGAAGTACCCTTTGCATTATGACAGTGACGACAGACTGTATTCTTGGAGTTCCAGATGAGGAAGAGAAGAGATTCCAGTATGTAGAGAAAGTGTGGATGTACCTGGTCATTCAGGCAGGCTTGTGAAGGTTCTTGGATCATGTTGAGGTTGTGTTGTTGGTCCGCATTGATGGTAGAGCCCAGAATTGAAGATATTCTTCCGGATGAAGTTCTTGTTCCGACTAGCCGACCGGATGAGTTGTTCATCCTGCGAATGTTCTTATGGTGGCTGACCGGATGTGTGATTCATCTTGCGGATACTCTTATGGTTGATTACCGACTTAGATGATTGTTCCTAAGTTGATGTCTTGTATAAATAAAGGTTTGTGAGTTCATTTTAGAGTGTGGTATGTGGATGAGTGGAGTATAGCAAAGAGAAGTGCGAAGGGTAGAGCAGAGACTTTTGGGCTTAAATGGAACTGATCCAGAAATGGTAGAGATGTCATTCTCCAGTTCAAGATTGTTATTCTTATCACCTTGTAGATAGTGTGTCTCCTTGTAGGTAGTGGGCCTCTTTGTGAGTAGTGTGCTCGGGCAGTGAGCCCTAATTGGCAAGTGCCATTCTTTTTCTTATTCTTCTAACAAAGAATAATCCTTGGGTTAATCACCTCGTGGTTTTTCCCTTAACCGGGTTTTCCACGTCAAAATCTTGGTGTTCAATGTGTTGATGTTTATCTGCTCTTGTGTTTATGCATTATGCTTTCATGGATGATTAATTGATATACTATTAACTAACAAAGAAGAATCAAGTGTTTAAAGTAGAGTAGGTTTTTATACAATTGATTCACCCCCCCCTCTCAGTTGTATGCCCTAGATCCAACAATTGGTATCAGAGCCAAGTTCCTCTGAAAGGAGCTTAACCGCTTGAGGAGATCCAGGATGTCGTCATACAAGAAGGATAGTCCGAAGTTCGATGGAACCAACTTCACTCTTTGGAAAGGTCGCATGAAATGTCACTTGGAATGTATGGGAAAAGCATACTTGGCCATGGTCTCAAAACCATATGTACCTCCACAAGGTGGTACGACAACTCTAAATGAAATCACAGATGTTGAAAATAATCTGCGGACCAAGGAAGCTCTACTAAGCGCATTGAATGACTCAGATCTCTCAAATGTTATTGACCTACCAACTGCATATGAGATCCTGACTAAATTGAAACTTCTGTATGAAGGAGATGAGTTTGTCAAGAGTGCAAGGTTGCAAAGTCTGAAAGGGAAATTTGAAAGATTGAAGATGAGAGATGATGAAAACATCACTACCTTTATGCCAAGAGTGAATGAGCTGGTATGTGGAATTAGAAAAGCTGGTAGAACTCTGGATGAAAATGAGATTGTTTGCAAAATCCTCAGATCCCTTCCTGCTGCCTACAAAATCAAGGTTGCTGCCATTGATGAATTCAGAGCCCACACAACTGTCACAAGAGAACAATTGGCTGGAAAATTAGCTGCATTTGAAATGACCGAGTTTGGAGATGATCCTCCCAAGACTGAATATGCTTTCAAAGCCAGTGCCTATGTAAAAGGCAAACAGAGATTTGATCCGGGTGAAAACTCTTCAAGGAAGATGTCATGGTATGATCAAGCAAGAAGAGACATGGAAGAAGAAGAAGTAGAAACAGCTCAACTTGAAGCCCTCATTGCAAAGAGACTGCCAAGAGGATCCAGTAAGTATGAAGGAAAACTACCCTTTAAGTGCTTCAACTGCAATAAGATTGGTCATTTTGCTTCAAGATATCTAGAAAGATCTGCAAGGTCTAATACTAACAGACAAAGGTTTCAAAAGAACTGCTATTATGTTCATGAAGAAGATGACAATGAAGGAGTAATAGATGATGAATCAGAACTAGGAAGCAAATCCAGAAATGAATGGGTGTTTATTGCCATCAAGGAAGAAGATTCAATATCCTCTGAATCTGTCAATCACAAGGTTGTGGAAAGAGCTTTGGCTGCTCAAGTGGAAGAAAAGGATGATTGGGTCATTGACAGTGGATGTTCTCACCATATGATTGGTGACAAGAATAAATTCTTGGATTTGGAAAGGTATGAAGGAGGAATGGTAAAGTTTGGTGACAATTCTGCTGGCAGAATCAGAGGTAGGGGAACTATTTCCTTTGATGGAAAGAGCAAAATAGGTAATGTACTATATGTTGAAGGATTGAAGCACAATCTTCTCAGTGTTGGTCAGTTAGTGGACAAAGGCTATGATCTCCAGTTCAAGAATGGAAAATGTAGAATCTTTACAAGCTCCGGAACTAAAATTGCATCCGGTACTCAAACAAAAGGTAATATCTTTCATCTGGTTGGTTCAAATAAAAGTTGTCTATTTGTTCAAGTTGATCAGAGTTGGTTATGGCATAGAAGAATGTGTCATGTAAATTTTGATAAGATCATCAAGATATGCAATATTCAGGCTATAAGAGATCTTCCAAAATTGATGAAACCTACAAATAGTTTGTGCAAAGAATGTCAGCTAGGTAAACAGAGCAGAGTCTCCTTCAAAAGCAAAGATTAGTCCTCTACCAGATTGTTGGAATTAGTACATACTAATCTCTATGGTCCGACAAGAATCAAGAGTTTGCAAGGTGATAGATATTTCATGTTGCTAATTGATGATCATTCCCAGATGATGTGGGTTACCTTCCTAAAGGAGAAATCAGAAGCCCTTGAGAAGTTCAAAATCTTCAAAGCTATGGTAGAGAATCAAACTGGATTGAAACTAAAGTGTCTAAGGTCTGATAGAGGTGGTGAATTTACATCTGGCGAGTTCATTGACTTTTGTGAGAAGCAGGGTATACGAAGACAATTGTCTGCTCCTAGGACTCCACAGCAGAATGAAGTAGTTGAGAGAAAGAACTGGACCATCCAGGAAGCTACCAGGACAACGATGTTGGAAGCAAATGTCCCTCAAATGTTTTGGAAAGAAGCTATCAGCACTACAGTCTACACTCTCAATCAAGTTCAAATCAGAAACAACACCGGTAAGACCCCCTATGAACTCTGGTTTGGCATCACTCCTACTGTGAAGTATTTCAGAGTATTTGGTAGCAAGTGTTATATTAAAAGAGATGAAGATCTAGGAAAGTTTGATGCTAGAAGTGATGAAGGAATTTTCTTGGGTTACTCCACTCAAAGCAAAGCATACCAGTGTTACAATAAGAGATTGAGGAAGATGATAGAAAGCACTAATGTAAAAGTTGATGAAGGAATTGAGAAGCCCTCAAGATTTTATGAGTTTGATGAAGATGATCAAGATGGTGTTCAGGTTCAAGGAACTCAATCCTCTCCGGTAAGTCAGAGTCAGCCTGATCCGGTAAATCAGGAAAAAGAGATAGGTCTGAGTGAGCCTGATCAAGAAGCAGCAGTAAAGGATACTCCCAAAATTCCAAGGTATGTAAGATAGAACCACTCTGAAGATCAGATCATAGGTGATAGAAACAAAGGTGTGCAAACTAGAAGGAATGTTGCTCAAAATCAGGATGAATGTTGTCTAATTTCAAAGATTGAACCTAAAACAATAAAAGAAGCTTGCAATGATGAAAACTGGACCAAAGCAATGGAAGATGAATTGATGCAAATTGAGAAAAATCATACTTGGGATCTTGTTCCCAGACCAAGAGACAGGAATGTGATTGGAACCAAATGGGTCTTCCGGAACAAACTGAATGAAGCTGGTGAAGTAATTAGAAACAAAGCTAGATTGGTCTGCAAAGGCTACTCTCAAATAGAAGGAATTGATTTTGAAGAAACCTTTGCTCCGGTGGCAAGAATTGAAGTAGTCAGATTACTCCTTGCATTTGCTGCCTTCAAAGACTTCAAGGTATATCAGATGGATGTCAAGTCTGCCTTCCTAAATGGTGATCTAGAAGAAGAAGTTTACATTGAACAACCGAATGGATTTCAATTGTCTGATAATGATGATAAGGTCTGCAAGTTGAAGAAAGCTTTGTATGGATTGAAGCAAGCCCCAAGAGCATGGTATGATAGGTTGGATAAGCATCTTGTGTAGATTGGATTCAACAAAGGTACTGCTAATAGTAACTTATATTTCAAAATTGATCATGAAAACATTTTGATTGTTGAAGTATTTGTGGATGATATCATTTTTGGAGGAAGAGATAGTATGTGCAAAACTTTTGCAAATCAGATGAAAAGTGAGTTTGAAATGTCTATGCTTGGCGAAATGAATTTCTTCTTGGGTCTGCAAATTACTCAAACAAAGAAAAGGATCTTCATTTCTCAGACCAAATATGTAAAAGAATTATTGAGGAAATTTGGTATGTAAGATTCAAAGCCAATGAACACTCCTATGGCAACTGGATGTAAGTTGAGCAAAGATGATGATTCTCCAAAGGCAGATCAGACAAAGTATAGATCAATGATTGGTGGATTGTTGTATCTCACTCAGACTAGACCAGATATAATGCAGGCTGTTGGTCTTGTGGCAAGATTCCAAGCTGATCTTAGAGAATCTCATGTTATGGCAATCAAAAGAATTTTTAGGTACTTGAAAGGAATAGTTGAGTATGGTCTATGGTACCCTAGAGATCCGGATTTCTCTCTTCATGCTTACACAAATGCAGATTGGGCAGGAGATGTGGATGACTGGAAGAGCACCAGTGGTGGAGCATTCTTTTTGGGAAAGAGATTGGTTTCTTGGCTAAGCAAGAAACAAGATGCAATATCTCTGTCTACAACTGAAGCAGAATACATTGGAGCAGCAGGTAGTTGCACTCAAATCTTATGGATGAAGCAGATGCTAAGAGACATTAAAGTTGAATATGAGGAGCCTATCACAATTTTTTGTGATAATTCAAGTGCAATTAATATTTCTAAGAATCCAGTATTGCATTCTAAGACTAAGCACATATCTATCAAGTTTCACTTTTTGAGAGAACAAGTGAACAAGGAAGAAGTTAGATTGGAGTATGTTCCCTCCAATGATCAGATTGCGGATATCTTTACTAAACCTCTTCCCAAGGACTCTTTTGAATATCTCCGGGAGAAGTTAGGGGTCATGGCCCCTCCGGTAATGAACTAGGATGCACTGATGTGCATCAGTCTGGTGGATATCACAGTCATATCTTGTGATCCGGATTGATGATGGGGAGCTGCTACTAAGAGGGAACAGTTGGTATGATTCTGATGTGTAGAATTGCAAGTATGAGCCCTTTGCCATTGATGTCAAAGGGGGAGAGAAGACATGTGAAAAACAAGTGGCTGTTGATCAAAGGGGGAGCAGTAAATGAGGAGAAGACATATTGCTGATAGGGGGAGCTGTGACAGAAAGGAGAAGTTCTTGTCTTGATGATTTTTCACATCATATGTTGCCATCAATGACAAAGGGGGAGATTGTTGCAAGTATGAAGGTGAACCAATGTTGTCATTGATGTCAACATACTCATATTGCATTGATAAGAAGGATTGGATGAGCAGTGTGCTGAGGATATTGAGAAAATTAGCCTCAGTCAGAAACAGTGAAGAACAATGATGAGAAGAAGGCAAATGTATTGTATAGGTTGAGAACCGGAGGATGCAGATCAAAGGGTTTGTAGATATGTGTCCTGAGATGTTTTAGTTAAGATTTCAGAGGTCCGCATGAAGATCTAAAGAAGTTATGGCTGTCTATGTGTAACCGGTTCCGGCAAGTGTTCAAAGGTGATAGAGGATCACAGAAAGGTCCGGTGAGGTCCAGAATTGTATAATCCTAATCTGCGGATTGGAAGGTGTGTTTGGGATGTCCTTGTGATGTGTCATCTCAAGTTGTGTATGATTTTGAGGTCCGGAAGTACCCTTTGCATTATGACAGTGACGACAGACTGTGTTCTTGAAGTTCTAGATGAGGAAGAGAAGAGATTCTAGTATGTAGAGAAAGTATGGATGTACCTGGTCATTCAGGCAGGCTTGTGAAGGTTCTTGGATCATGTTGAGGTTGTGTTGTTGGTCTGCATTGATGGTAGAGCCCGGAATTGAAGATATTCTTCTGGATGAAGTTCTTGTTCCGACTAGCCGACCGGATGAGTTGTTCATCCTGCGAATGTTCTTATGGTGGCCGACCGGATGTGTGATTCATTATGCGGATACTCTTATGGTTGATTACCGACTTAGATGATTGTTCCTAAGTCAATGTCTTGTATAAATAAAGGTTTGTGAGTTCATTTCAGAGTGTGGATTATGTGGATGAGTAGAGTATAGCAAAGAGAAGTGCAAAGGGCAGAGCAAAGACTTTTGGGCTTAAATGGAATTGATCCAGACATGGTAGAGATGTCATTCTCTAGTTCAAGATTGTGATTCTTATCACCTTGTAGATAGTGTGTCTCCTTGTAGGCAGTGGGCCTCTTTGTGAGCAGTGTGCTCGGGCAGTGAGCCCTAATTGGCAAGTGTCATTCTTTTTCTTATTCTTCTAATAGAGAATAATCCTTGGGTTAATCACCCCGTGGTTTTTCCCTTAACCGGGTTTTCCACGTCAAAATCTTGGTGTTCAATGTGTTGATGTTTATCTGCTCTTGTGTTTATGCATTATGCTTTCATGGATGATTAATTGATATACTGTTAACTAACAAAGAAGGATCAAGTGTTTAAAGTAGAGCAGGTTTTTATACAACGAATTCACCCCCCCTCTCAATTGTATGCCCTAGATCCAACAAATAGAACAGAATTTCATTCAAGAGTAAAGAACAGTCATCAAGTGGATTGTTGGAATTTGTGCATACTGATCTTTGTGGTCCTGCTAGAATTAGAAGTATACAAGGAGATAGATATTTCATGTTGCTGATTGATGATTACTCCCGGATGATGTGGGTAACCTTCTTGAAAGAAAAATTAGAAGCTCTTGACAAATTCAAAGTCTTCAGGGTCATGGTGGAGAATGAGATTGGTGTGAAGATAAAGTGTCTGAGATCCGACAGAGGTGGAGAATTTATCTCCGGTGAGTTTGATTCTTTTTGTGAGAAGCAAGGAATAAAAAGACAATTATCTGATCCTAGAACTCCTTAGCAGAATGGAGTTGTGGAAAGAAAGAACTAGGCCATTCAAGAAGCTGCTAGGACCATGATTATTGAAGCAAATGTTCCACAAGTCTATTGGAGAGAAGTTGTGAGTACTGTTGTCTACACTCTTAACTGGGTGTAGATCAAAGGTAATTCTGGTAAGACCCCTTATGAACTATGATTTGGTCATGCTCCTACTGTAAAGTATTTTAGACTTTTTGGTAGTAAGTGCTATATCAAAATATATGAGGATCTAGGCAAGTTTGAAGCAAGAAGTGATGAAGGGATATTTCTGGGTTACTCTACTCAAAGCAAGGCATACCGGTGCTTTAACAAAAGATTGAAAAAGGTTGTTGAAAGTGCAAATGTTAGAGTTGATGAGAGCAAAGAACGACATTCCACGTCTTGTGGATATGAATTAGATGATCAAGATGAAAGTTAAAATCAAGGAAGACAAGTTCAAACTTAGACATAGATTCAATTTGATCCAAAAAATCTAGAGGATAATGCAGAAGTTAAGGAACAAGTTCAAGAAATAGAAATTCAAGCAATTACCAAAACTCCCAGGTATGTAAGACTGAACCATCCTAAAGATCAGATTATAGGAGATAGAAATTCAAGCAATTACCAAAACTCCCAGGTATGTAAGACTGAACCATCCTAAAGAATCACACTTGGGATCTTGTTCCTAGACCTGAAGACAAAAATGTGATTGGAACCAAGTGGGTCTTCTGGAATAAACTAAATGAAGATGGTGAAGTTGTAAGAAACAAAGCAAGGTTGGTATGCAAGGGATATTCTCAAGTGGAAGGAATTGATTTTGAAGAAACTTTTTCTCTGGTGGCAAGAATAGAAGAAGTCAGACTATTTCTTGCATTTGCTACTTATAAAGATTTCAAGGTATATCAGATGGATGTCAAGTCAGCTTTTCTAAATGGAGAGTTGGAAGAAGAAGTCTACATTGAGCAACCAGAAGGATTTCAATTGTCTGATCAGAAAGATATGGTCTACAGATTGAGGAAAGCACTGTATGGATTGAAACATGCTCCAAGAGCCTAGTATGCAAGATTGGATAAGTATTTGCTAAAGCTAGGATTCAACAAAGGCACTGCGAACAGTAATCTATACTTCAAGATTGATCATGAACACATTCTGGTTGTTGAGGTATTTGTTGATGATATCATTTTTGGTGGGAATGAAAGTATGTGTAAAACATTTGCTAATTAGATGCAAAGTGAATTTGAGATGTCCATGTTTGGTGAAATGAATTTCTTCTTAGGTCTGCAAATCACTCAGTTAGATAAAGGTATCTTTATATCTCAATCAAAGTATGTGAGAGAATTACTGAAAAAGTTTGGGATGGAAGATTCAAAGCAAATGGGTACACCCATGGTAACTAGATGTAAGTTAAGTAAAGATGATGACTCCCCTAAGGCAAATTAGAAAAGGTATAGATCAATGATTAGAGAACTTCTCGATCTGACTCAGACCAGACCTCATAGCATGAATACAGTTGGGCTTGTTGCTAGGTTTCAAGCTGATCCTAGAGAATCCCATGTTATGGCAGTCAGGAGAATTTTTATATATCTCAAGGGGACAATTGTGTTGCAAGTATGGGCCTAACCAGTGTTGTCATTGATGTCAACATAGTCCTGTTGCATTAATGATAAGGATTGGATGAGCTGTGTGCTAAGGATATTGAGAAAATTAGCCTCAATCAGGTTCAGTGAAGAATAGTGATGACAGTAAGGTGAAAGTCCAAGATAGGATGAGGATCAGAGGATGCAGATTAAAGGGTTTGTATATATGTGTCTTAAGGTGGTCCAGTAGAGATTTCATAGATCTGCATGAAGTTCTAAAGAATTTGTGGTCGCTCAAGTAAAACCGGTTCTGGCAGATATTCAGTGGTGATAGAGTGATACATATAGGTTCGGTGAGATCCAGAAATGTAGTATCCTATTCTGTGGATTTGAGGGAGTATTGAGGAAGTCCTTTTAAAGTATCAACTTGATTGGTTTGTGGTTTGAAGGTCTACAAGTGTCTATTCCTTTATGATAGTGATGACAGACTGTGTTCTTGAGGTTCCAAATGAAGGAGAGAAGGAAAGGAGAGAAGGATTTCAGTAAGCAAATGAAGTGTGGATGTTCTTGGTGATTCAGGCAAGCTTGTGGAGGTCTTTAGATCATGTCCAATTCATTTTGGTGGTCCTCATTGGAGTTGGAGTTTGTAATTAAAGAATGACTTCCGGATGATGGTGTTCTTCATGAGACTGGTCGACCAGATGAGTTACACATCCTATAGATGTTCTTGTAATTGTTTTTCGACTTAGATGATTATTCCTAAGTCGATGCCTTGTATAAATAAGGGATTGTAAAGTCATTTCAAAGGTGTCCTTTTTGAGATGAGGGAGTGGTAGCAAGGAGGAGAGTGAAAGGTAGAGTAGAAGTATTGGGCTTAAATGGAACTGATTCAAGCATGGTGAAGATGCTATTTTCCAGTTCAAGAAGGTGATACTTATTTCTTTGTAGATAGTGTGTCTCATGTAGGTAGTGGGCCTCTTGTGAGTAGTGTGCTCAAGCAGTGAGCCCTAATTGGCATGTGTCATTTGTTCATTCTATTCTTCTAATAGAGAATACAATCTTGGGTTAATCACCCTATGGTTTTTTCCCTTAACCAGGTTTTCCATGTCAAAATCTTGGTGTCTCATGTGTTAATGTGTTTCTGCTCTTGATTCATTGCATTATGTTTCCATGATTGATTTATTATTATGCTACTGAATTACA
This sequence comes from Cunninghamia lanceolata, assembly GCA_027924645.1. Taxonomy (NCBI): domain Eukaryota; kingdom Viridiplantae; phylum Streptophyta; class Pinopsida; order Cupressales; family Cupressaceae; genus Cunninghamia; species Cunninghamia lanceolata. Next base: position 559,384 of record BSBN01001359.1, read on the forward strand.
AAGTGATGTTAAGTATGTGATTGGAAGAAAGTTTTTGTACAACTAATTCACCCCCCCTCTCAGTTATCTGCTCTAAATCTAACAATTGGTATTAGAGCCAAGTTCCTCTAAAAGGAGTTTAATCACTTGAGGAAGTCCAGAATGACATCTTACAAGAAGGATAGTCTGAAGTTTGATGGAACCAATTTTAATCTTTGGAAAGGTCGCATGAAATGTCACTTGCAATGTATGGGAATGGCGTACTAGACCATGGTTACAACAAAGTATACACCTCCACAGGGTGGTCCGAAAACCCCAAATGAAATCATAGATGCTAAAAATAATCTATGGACTATAGAAGCTCTTCTAAGAGCATTATTTGATTCAGAGCTTTCAAATATTATTGACCTACCAACTACTTTTGAGATTTGGGAAAAACTGGAACTTCTACATGAAGGAGACAAGTATGTTAAATGTGCAAGGTTACAAAGTCTTAAAGGAAAATTTGAAAATTTGAAGATGAGAGAAGATGAAAATATCACTACTTTTATGCTAAGAGTAAATGAGCTTGTTTGTGGAATTAGAAATACTAGTGGAGTCTTGGATGAAAATGAGATTGTTGGAAAAATTCTCAGATCCCTTCCCGCTTCTTACAAAATCAAGGTTGCTGCCATTGAAGAATTCAAAGCCCATACAACTATCACAAGAGATCAATTGGCTGGTAAATTGGCTGCATTTGAAATGACCAAGTTTGGAGATGCCCCTCCTAAGATTGAATCTGCATTCAAAGCCAGTGCCTCTATGAAAGGTAAACAAAGGTTTGATCCAGGAGAGAACTCTTCAAGGAAACTCTCATGGTATGAAAAAGCAAGAAAAGACCTAGAAGAAGAGGAAGCAGAAACTGCTCAACTTGAAGCCCTTATTACAAAGAGACTGCCAAGAGGATCTGGTAAGTATGAAGGAAAATTGCCTTTTAAGTGTTTTAACTACAATAAGATTGGTCATTTTGCCTCAAAGTGTCCAGAAAGATTTTCAAGGCCAAATCCTAACAGATCAAGGTTCCAAAAGAACTGTTACTATGTTCCTAAGGAAGATGATAATGAAGGAGTAACATATGATGAATCAGAGACATGAGACAAATCTAGAAGTGACTGGGTGTTCATTGCCATCAAGGAAGAAGATCCAATGCCCTATGAATCTGTCAATCATAAAGTTGTAGAAAGAGCTCTGGCTGCCCAAGTTGAAGAAAAGGATGATTGGGTCATTGACAGTGGATGCTCTCACCATATGACAGGTGAGAAAAGTAAATTCATAGATTTGGAAAGGTATGAAGGAGGAGTGCTAAAATTTGGTGATAATTCTGTTGGTAGAATCAGAGGTAGAGGAACTATTTCTTTTGATGGAAGGAACAAAACCTGTAATGTACTGTATGTTGAAGGATTGAAGCACAATATTCTTAGTGTTGGACAGTTGGTGGACAAAGGCTATGATCTCAAATTCAAGAATGGGAAATGCAAAATCTTTGAGAGTTTTGGAACAGAGATTGTATTCGGTACCCAAACAAAAGGTAACATCTTCCATTTAGTTGGCAATGGTAAAAGTTGTTTATTTGTTTAAGATGATCAGAGTTGGTTATAGCATAGGAGAATGTGTCATGTGAATTTTGATAATATCATCAAGATAAGCAATACTCAAGTTGTAAGAGATCTTCCAAAATTGGTGAAACCTACAAATAGTTTGTGCAAGGAATGCCAATTGGGAAAACAAAGCACAGTATCATTCAAAAGCAAGGAACAATCTTCCTCTAGATTATTGGACCTAGTTCATATTGATCTTTGTGGTTTGGCAAGAATCAGGAGTATGCAAGGTGATAGATACTTCATGTTACTAATTGATGACTATTCCCGGATGATTTGGGTAACCTTTCTGAAAGAGAACTCAGAAGCTCTTGAGAAATTCAAAATATTCAAGGCTATAGTAGAGAATGATACTAGATTAAAATTGAAATGTCTAAGGTCTAATAGAGGTGGAGAATTCACATTCGGTGAGTTCATAGAATTCTGTGAAAAGCATGGAATAAAGAGACAGTTGTCTGCTCCTAGGACCCCACAGTCGAATGGAGTAGTGGAAAGAAAGAACTAGACCATCTAGGAAGCATCTAGGACCATGATGATGGAAGCAAATGTCCCTCAAATCTATTGGAGAGAAGCTGTCAGCACTGCAGTCTATACTCTCAATTGAGTTCAAATCAGAAGCAATATCGGTAAGACTCCCTATGAACTTTGGTTTGACATCACTCCTACTGTGAGGTATTTTAGAGTTTTTGGTAGCAAATGTTACATTAAAAGAGATGAAGATCTAGGAATGTTTGATGCTAGAAGTGATGAAGGAATATTCTTGGGTTACTCTACTCAAAGCAAAGCATACCAGTGCTATAACAAGAGACTGAGAAAAATGATAGAAAGTACAAATATGAAGGTTGATGAAGGAACTAAAAAAATCTCAAGGTTTTATGAATATAATGAAGATGATCAGAATGGTGTTCTGATTCAAGGAGCCCAAGTCTCCCCTGAAGTTCAGATTCAAACTGATCCGGTAAATCAGGAAGAAGAGATGAATCCTAATGAGCTTGATCATGAATCAAAAGTGCAAGAAACTCCCAAAGTTCCTAGGTATGTAAGACTAAACCATTCTGAAGATCATATCATAGGTGATAAAAGCAAAGGTGTACAAACAAGAAGGATAATTGCTCAAGATTTAAATGAGTATTGTCTGATTTCAAAGATTGAACCTAAGACAATGAATGAAGCTTGCAATGATGAAAACTGGACTAAAGCAATGGAGGAAGAGCTGATGCAAATTGAGAAAAATCACACTTGGGATCTTGTTCCCAGACCTAGAAATAAGAATGTGATTGGAACAAAATGGGTCTTCTGGAATAAACTGAATGAAGTTGGTGAAGTAATCAGAAATAAAGCCAGATTGGTCTGCAAGGGATACTCTCAAATAGAAGGAGTTGATTTTGAAGAAACTTTTACTCCGGTGGCAAGAATTGAACCAGTCAGATTATTTCTTGCCTTTGCTGCCTTCAATGATTTCAAGGTATATTAGATGGATGTCAAGTCTGCCTTCCTGAATGGTGACTTGAAAGAAGTGTACATAGAGCAACTGGATGGATTTCAATTGTCTAATCATGGTGATATGGTCTGTAAGTTGAAGAAAGCACTATATGGACTGAAGCAAGCCCCAAGAGCCTAGTATGAAAGATTGGATAAGTGTCTTTTGAAAATTGGTTTCAACAAAGGTACTGCTGACAGTAATTTATATTTCAAAATTGATCATGAAAATATCTTAATTGTTGAAGTGTTTGTTGATGATATCATTTTTGGAGGAAGAGATAGTATGTGTAAAACTTTTGCAAATCAAATGAAAAGTGAGTTTGAGATGTCCATGCTTGGTGAAATAAATTTTTTCTTAGGTCTACAAATCACTCAAACAAAGAAAGGAATCTTCATTTCTCAGACCAAATATGTGAAAGAATTGTTGAAGAAATTTGGGATGGAAGGCTCAAAACCAATGAATACTCCCATGGAAACTGGATGTAAATTGAGCAAAGATGATGACAATCCTAAGGCTAATCAGACAAGTATAGGTCAATGATTGGAGGACTGTTGTATCTCACTCAAACTAGACCAGACATTATGCAGGCTGTTGGTCTTGTTGCTAGATTTTAGGTTGATCCTAGAGAATCTCATGTCATGGAAATCAAGAGGATTTTTAGATATCTAAAAGGGACAGTTGAGTATGGTCTGTGGTATCCTAGAGATCATGATTTCTCTCTTCATGCATATATAGATGCGGATTAGGTAAGAGATGTGGATGACCGGAAGAGTACCAGTGGTGGAGCATTCTTTTTGGGGAAGAGATTGATTTCTTAGCTAAGCAAGAAACAAGAGGCAATATCTCTGTCTACAACTAAAGTAGAATATATTGCAGTAGCAGGTAGTTGCACTCAAGTTTTGTGGATGAAGCAGATGCTAAGAGATATCAAAGTGGAGTATGAGGAACCTATCACAATCTTCTATGATAATTCGAGTACAATAAATATACCTAAGAATCTAGTGTTGCATTTAAAGACTAAACACATATCCATCAAGTTTCACTTTTTGAGAGAGCAAGTGAACAAGAATGAAGTCAGATTGGAGTTTGTATCTTCCAAGGATCAGATTGTAGACATATTTACTAAACCTCTACTTAAGGACTCTTTTGAGTTTCTCAGGGAGAAGTTAGGGGTTATTGCCCCTCCAGTGATGAACTAAGGTGTACTGATGTGCATCAATCTGGTGGATATCACAGTCACATCTTGTGGTCCGGATTGATGATGGGGAGCTACTACTCAGGGGGAGCAGCAGGTATGATTTTGAAGTAGTGGAATTGCAAGTATGTGCCCTTTGCCATTGATGTCAAAGAGGGAGAGAAGACATGTGAAAAACAAGTGGTTACTGATCAAAGGGGGAGTAGTAAAGGGAGAGAAGACATGTGAATGGTTGTTGCTGATAGGGGGAGTTGTGACAGTGAGGAGAAGTTCTTGTCTTGATGGTTAAAAATAGTTTTTCACATCATATGTTTCCATCAATGACAAAGGGGGAGATTGTTGCAAGTATGGGCCTAACCAGTGTTGTCATTGATGTCAACATACTCCTATTGCATTAATGATAAGGATTGGATGGGCTGTGTGCTGAGGATATTGAGAAAATTAGCCTTAATTAGGAACAGTGAAGAACAATGATGACAGTAAGGTAAAAGTCCAAGATAGGATGAGGATCAGAGGATGTGGATTAAAGGGTTTGTATATATGTGTCTTAAGGTGCTCTAGTAGAGATTTTAGAGATCTGCATGAAGTTCTGAAGAAGTTGTGGCCACTCAAGTAAAACCGGTTCCGACAGATATTCGGTGGTGACAGAGTGATACAGATAGGTCCGGTGAGATCTGGAAATGCAGTATCATGTTCTGCAGATTTGAGGGAGTATTGAGGAAGTCCTTTTGAAGTATCAACTCAATTGTTTCATGGTTTGAAGGTCTGCAAGCATCTACTCCTTTATGACAATGATGACAGACTATGTTCTTGAGGTTCCGGATGAAGGAGAGAAGGATTTCAGTAAGCATATGAAGTGTGGATGTTCTTGGTGATTGAGGCAAGCTTGTGGAGGTCTTTGGATTATGTCCAATTCATTTTGGTGGTCCGCATTGGAGTTGGAGTTTACAATTAAAGAATGACTTCTAGATGATGGTGTTCTTCATGAGACTGGCTGACCGGATGAGTTACACATCCTATGGATGTTCTTGTAGTTGTTTTCTGACTTAGATGATTATTCCTAAGTTGATTCCTTGTATAAATAAGAGATTGTAAAGTCATTTCAAAGGTGTCCTTCTTGAGATGAGGGAGTGGTAGCAAGGAGGAGAGCGAAAGGCAGAGCAAAAGTATTGGGCTTAAATGGAACTGATTCAAGCATGGTGAAGATGCTATTTTCTAGTTCAAGTAGGTGATACTTATTTCTTTGTAGATAGTGTGTCTCCTGTAGGCAGTGGGACTCTTGTGAGTAGTGTGCTTGGGCAGTGAGCCCTAATTGGCATGTGCCATTTGTTCATTCTATTCTTCTAACAGAGAATACAATCTTGGGTTAATCACCCCATGGTTTTTTCCCTTAACCAGGTTTTCCACATCAAAATCTTGGTGTCTCATGTGTTAATGTGTTTCTGCTCTTTATTCATTGCATTATGTTTCCATGATTGATTTATTATTATGTTGCTGAATTACAAAGTGATGTTAAGTATGTGATTGGAAGAGAATTTTTGTACAACTGATTCACCCCCCCTCTTAGTTGTCTGCTCTAAATCTAACAAATTGATTATGGATTATGGTATCCAAAGGATAATGACTTCACTCTTCATGCATATATAGATGTTGATTGGGTAGAAGATGTGGCTGACAGCAAAAGTACTAGTGGTGGTGCATTCTTCTTGGGAAATAGATTGGTTTCTTGGTTGAGAAAAAAACAAGAGGCAATATCTCTATCTACTGCAAAGGTAGAGTACATAGTTGTAGCAAGTAATTGCACTTAGGTTTTGTGGATGAAGCAAATGTTGAAGGATATCAGAGTGGTATTTGAGGAGCCTATTACAATCTTCTATGATAATTCAAGTGCAATTAACATCTTAAAGAATCTAGTGTTGGATTCAAAGACAAAGCACATATCCATCAAGTTTCATTTCTTGAGAGAGAAGGTAAATGAGAATGAAGTCAAGTTGGAGTTTGTGTCTTTAAAGGATCAGATTGCAGATATTTTTAGTAAGCCTCTTCCCAAGGATACTTTTGAGTATCTCAGAGAGAAGTTAGGGGTTATTACCCCTCCTGATCAGAATTAAGATGCACTAGATTGCATCAGTCTGGTGGAATTCACAGTCATATCTTGTTTTCCAGATTGATGTTAAGGAAGCACTACTCAAGGGGAGTAGTCTGCATGCAATTTTTGAGTTTGGTCTGAAACAAAACTAAGGAGAAAAGACTACAAATATGTGCCCTTTGCCATTGATGTCAAAGGGGGAGAGAAGTCATGTGAAAAACTAGTTGCTGGTGAAAGGGGGAGCAGTGAAGATAGTGGTTGCAGAAGTGATAAGAGAAAGGGGGAGAAGCTCTTGTCTTAATGGTTGAATTAGTTTTTCACATTATATGTTGCCATCAATGACAAAGGGGGAGATTGTTGCAAATATGTGCCTAATTGGTGTTGTCATTGATGTCAACATATTCTTGTTGCCATTGGTGTCAATTGTATCCTATCTTGTTACCTCACTAGAAGATTGGAATATTGAGGATATTGAGAAAATTAATAAAGATCAATGGATGTGGATCATACAGCAGTATAGAGGATTGTGTGAAGTAGCTCCAATCAGGATTTGAGAGGTTTGCATGAAGATTTGAAGAAACTATAGCCATCTAAGGAGAACTGGTTTTACAATATTCAGAAGAGACAGAGCGACAAAGAAGTGGTCTAGATCATTCTGGATATGTCAAATAATGATCTTTAGATCTAGAGGCATGTTTGGGAATTTGGTGTGTATCATCCATTCAAGTGGTTTATGGTTTGGAGGTTCGCAAGCAATCTTTCTAAGATGACAGTCATGGAAGATAGTATTATTAAGGTTCCAGATAAAGATGCAAGTGATTCTAATGATTTGGAGGAGTGCAAGTGTTTTTGTTGAATTCATTGTGCCTATCGAGGTCTTTGGATCATGTGACTACTATGTTGGAGGTTCACATTGAAGTTTGAGCTTTTTGGTGAAGATTTCCTTCTTGGTGTTGTTGTTCTTCCCAGTCCTAGCCAACTGGATGATTCAAGCATATTACGAATATTCTAGAAGCAATTCTCTAGAGCGTGACATGTTGTTGAAAGAAGATTCAAGTCTTAGCTATGTCTGGCTAACAACTTAGTGATTCGCATTAAGTAAGATGTTTGGTGTGCCGACCTTGATGTTTATTCCAAGGTTGATGAAGCTTATAAAGGAGTGTAGTTGAGTCATGGAAAATTATCCTTGAGTGAAAATAATAAATCCAAAGAAAGGATCAGGAGCTGAACAAAGAAGAGGAGGAGTAGAAGAACAAAAGAAAAATAGAGTGAAGAGTTAGTGAAGAAGAGTTTGGAAGCAGAACAAATGTTTTATGAGCATTTAATGAAACTAAACCAGGAATGAAGTAGATGCTATTTCTCAGTTAATTCTTTATGTGTTAAACTTAAATTTCTTGTAGGTAGTGAGCCTCTCTTTTGAGTAGTGAGCTCTGGGCAGTGAGCCCAAAGGCAAGTTCCTTCCCATTCTTTTTAAGCACTTTTAACATGGTACGAATCTTGTGGGCTAACACCCACCGTGGTTTTTCCCTTAACCAGGTTTCCACATCAAAAATCTTGGTGTCAAATGTGTTGATTATGTTTCTACTTATGTGATGTTGTCTCATGCTTTAATATTTACATCATTAATCAATTTGCAAATTATGAAAGAAGATTAAAAGGAAGAAAATGTTAAATTTTGGGACAACTGATTCACCCCCCTCTCAGTTGTCTGGTCTAATTCCAACACTTATAATCAAATTTAACCATGGAAGCATGAAACCATAAACTTAATCACAAACACACATGCAACATACTAGACACTAGATTTTTACGTGGAAAACCCTAAAAGGGAAAAACCACAATGGGTGTTAGCCCACAGAAATATATGATTTATAACAATACCGAAAAATAGAGGTTCACTGCCTACAAGCCTCACTGCAAAGAATGACTCACTACCAAAGGGTAGCTCACTGCTAAGGGGTGGCTCACTGCCAAGGGGTGAACTAATTAAGTAGCATCTACTCCATGCTAGAATTTAGTTCCATTGAAGCACAATATAATTTCCCTGCTTTGATCTTTCACACCTTCGCACTTATCTCTTCATATTCGCACACGCACTTTTCACAACTCTATTACATGCTTTTATACAATTTATCAACCTTGGAATGTACATAAAGGTCAGCATTACATTCATTAACCATTGGAACAATCTCCAAGGTCAACATTACAAAACATACACAAAAATAAGTCTAGACCTATTACAAAATTTAGCTAAGGAAAGATGTAGAGAAGTATGATGAACATGCCACACCTTAGCTAGGACTTAGACATAATCCTCCATGCCACAACATGCTTCTACAATCTTCAATGCATCTCCGCAAATAGTGAAAACAACCAAGTCGGCCAAGACTGGAGTTAACACTAGGTTTTCTAAGAACATTCTTCTTTCATGATCCACACGTCTCTTTGTAGACCAATCCAAAGGTAGGAACACAATTATGATACATCCACAAGCACATTGTAATAACTAGGAACAACCACAGGATCATTAACCACTCTATCAAGAAGATTCTTCAAATTGGAGCACAAGAACAACACTGTCAGCTGCTGTCATAAAGAAAGGATAGCTTACGGAGTGTCAAATCATGAACCATTGGAGTTGAAGGCACTTAAAATTATCTCAGACTTATCTCTAGAACTGCAAATTAAAATACTTCAATACAGAGCATAACACTTTTTCCCTGTCTTTGCCTAACATACAGAAAAAGATATTTTCACTCTGGTGAACATAACTCACTCAATTCTTCATATCGGAGGCTCAAACTCGGAACATAGCATCTTCAGATGGACTTCTAAATAACTTCCAATCCGCAGATAAAGATATTCATTCTATAGAAAATGTGGAATATTCTTCTGGATTATTCTTCTGTATACAACACACTATTTCCACTGCAACTCACTGTTGCTATCAGAGAAGCTAATTTTGTCAATATCCTCAACATCAAGATTACTTGCATACGTAAATACAAAGCATCTTACTCATTAAAAGAAAACAAGATAGGAGCACAGTTGGCACTAGTGACAACACATATATGTTGACATCAATGACAATACCAATTAGGCGCATACTTGCGTTAGAGGTATATATGGATGACTTCACTGTGTATGGTAATATGTATGAGGGAGCTAAAAAAAATCTTGAAAAAGTTTTTCAGAGATGTGAAGATACTAATCTTTCCCTTTGCCATTAAAAATGCCACATTCTAATGACTGAAGGTATAGTATTAGGTCATTACATTTCTTCCAAAGGTATTGAGGTTGATCTAAAGAAAATACAAATTATACAAGATTTACCTATACCAACTTGTCAAGAATATGTGCGTAGCTTCCTAGGACATGGAGGGTATTATAGAATATTTATCCAAGATTTTAGTAAGATTGCCTCACCATTCTTTGTTTTGTTAGGAAAGGACAATTATTTCTCTTGGAATGCAGATTGTCAATATGCCTTCGACACCATTAAACAAATCTACTCTAGTTTTACGTGGATCCAACTGGGAGCTATCATTCCACATTCACACAGATGCCTCTAATACTTCTATGAAAGCTATGCTAGGATAGAAAGATGGAACACTCTTCTATTCCATTTATTATATAAGAAAAAACTTCACTAGTGTAGAGGTAAATTATATGGTAATTGAAAAAGAAATTTTGGCTATGGTCTATGTGGTTAATAAATTTTGTCATTACATCACTGGTATTGTGATGTTCACAACACACCCCATTATGCTCCTTAGCAAAATGGGGACCCCTGCTGGTGTTTTGCTTCTGCTTTTGCTTGTGTTTGTCTGCTTTCTGGTGGTTTGGTAAAAATGAAGGTCAGGTGCATCATCATCATGATATTCGATGAGGTAGGTCATCATCATGAGGTCAGTTTGTCAAAGTTCATATTTTGTTTCTATAACCTCATATTTAGAAAGAGCTTGAAATTCCATGCAGGTTTGTCTTTTACTTCACTTGAAAATTCGTCCATATGTGGAAGTTATGCACAGTCAAAGTTTTGGTCAAACCTGATAATCGCAAGTGATCATCAATTTTTTATTTTTTTTTTGTCATGTTATCAAGGTCATCATGATCTTGGTCTATCACCCGATAAAAATCATGCAGTCGCAATATCCGGACGTCAATCTTAGGTGGTAGTGCCTTTTACCCGTCAAATGGCCTTATGCGCATCATGAGCATCATGATTTTAGGAGGGTCATATTTTATAAACTCGGTTTTGCTGTATGAAGAACATCATCATCATATTTGAAACGCCCCCCCGATAATATCCTGAGGTTCAAATATCCGGATATCATGATGACATCAACCTTAAGTCACGGTAAGCTTCCCCCGTCGAGCGGTCTTTCGCATCGCGAGCATCATGATATTTTTGCATCGCCTAATATTATAATATCATGCTGATAATATAAGATCACCCTGACTTAGAAAATCCACCATCGGCATATTTGCATGCGCATGTTAAAATCCTATCGGAGGGTCATCATCCTGATATTTGCTAAAGTTCGCTAAGATGATGATGACATCTTCATATCCTCCTTATCTCCTTTTTTGCAATATCATGATGATCACCCTATCTATTAAGAAGAAGGTGATATTCCATTCCTCAACAGCATGATCATATTTTGAATATCACCCTAGCGCTAACCTGATGATGACCTCAATTCATCCTAATGCTTCGAAGATGAAATATGATGATGACATCATCATGATAATTCGATGAGGAGGATCATCATATTTTTATCCTGTTCTGTTGTCAAGATCATCATGATCTTGTTTGTCTACCCGATATTTCGTGAAGTCCTCCTGCCGAGAAATATGACCTTTTGCAAGTATCCTGATGATCATCATCATCATATTTCCCCTCGGCAGGATATTTTCTAAAACATGATCCGGTTGGCGAAACATCCTGATGACGTCATGTTCTAAGTTTAACAAAGGCTCCGGATATCATGATGACGTCATCCTGATCTGATAAACGAAGAAGCTAATATCCTGATCATCATCATCATCACATTTTCCTTCGGCAGGATATTTTCCAAAACACGATCCGGTTCCCGAATATGATGATGACGTCTTATTTTAAAGTTTAACAAAAGCCCCAAATATCCTGATGATCATCATCATCCTGATTTTTCGAGAGGGTTACCTTGGCCGCAAAGGGGTCATATTACATTCATCCATCCTGATCATGCTCCTTAGGTGACCCGATATCACAATTATCCCCTGATCTTAAATGAACATGATGATGACGTCATCTTTTGCATTTTAATGGAGCCCAAATATGATGATGACGTCACCATCATTTTCCTTTCCTCAGCAGCAGGATCATATTCCATATCCTCCTGTTCTCCTTCAGCATGATGATGATGATGATGTTGTTCTTTTTTCCAATATACTGAAGCGAAATATCCTGATGACGTCATCTGGACCTTCAGAAGGGAGAGCATCATATTTCCAGAATATCATGCAGATGAAGTGAATGTCGGCCAACATGTTTTTTTGACACGCTGATAGCGATAGTCATGCCAATGGGCGGGAAATGAAGCGGTGGAGTTTTAAACCATTTTTTGGCGCCCGTGGCATTTTTTCGGTCAGCGGTGGTTGACCCGATGGGTTTTGAGCGGTCTGAATGCGTTTTGAACGCGTTTTGAGAGTATTCTGGATCCGATTTCCACAATTTTGCGCAGTCACCTGGATTTAAACGATTATTCTAATTTCCTGCTGTTTATGTGATAAATGAAATACTTATTGCTTGTCTTGTCTTGCAGGCTTGCAGTTGAGGAAGCAACTGGAAAGTCAACACAGTGACCTCATGGAGGAAGGAAATCTGATCTCAGGAGCAGGAAGATAAGGATGAAGTGCGAAAAGTCAAGGCCATTCAAGTGAAGGACAGAGTTGCAGCTGAAGGTATTACTGCAACAGACAAACAAAAGTTATTACCCAGCTGCCGGAACTTCTTAGAAGGGGCAATATTTCGCCCAGATTTGACACTGCTCAGAGATATTTTGAAGAGCTGGTTCACCTGTATTTATTGCTGTAACCAGGGGTTTGAACCAGGAGTTCAGTTAGGTTTTTACTGTAGTGAGGACAATCAGAATGTCTTTATATTGTGCCTCCCTACACTGTAATACTTCACAACAGGGATTTTAGGAAAACAATAGGGCTACAACATTTTTAGAAGCACACAGCAAGTTAGCATAGTTTAGAAGTAGAAGAAGGAGGTCGCCTGTTTGTCTGCAGTAAGGTGCGCGTGGAATGTCTGGCTGCCTTACTGTATCTGTAAAGCTTGTAAGTTCTCTGTAGTATGATCAATGAAACTAAGAGTCATTCCTACATTGTAAATCGTGTATGACTATTCGTTTCTAATACAATAGAATCTGGAGTTCTGCATCTATCTTCTGAGTGTTCTCCTGCTCTTCTTTGTGTTTTGAAATATTTTCTTTGAGAGCTTGCAATTTTAAATGTATGTTTGTGAAAATGCTCAGAACTTACATTTAAGGTTTTTACTGTGGATTTGATCAAATTACTGTGGTATTTACATAGTGCATAACAGAAACAATTAGATCCTTCGGTAGATTAAATGAGGTATACATTAGATCTTTCTAACTTTTCCCAACCCATCTGAATATTTAGCTGAAAAACGTAGAAATCTAAAGGAAATTGTCTCAAATTTGAAGAAGCATGCATAACAGAGCTATAAGTAGACAGTTTTCATAAATAGATAAAGAAGAAAGCTGCAATAATTCAAGAAAACCATCTAAAACTTGCAGCACAAGTAACACTCTTATGCAAATGAACAGAATACTTGTTGAAATCTATGACCTTTTTGCATATTCTTAGTCCAGTAAACCACCAAACAAACCTAAACTACGTAAGGCCCCTTGAACATTACAGCTTCACATTGACCAACTGAACTTGACCAACCGAACCATTGTAGACTTGGGATTAGTTGAATCTCAAATGATTCCTTCTTATCTTTCAAGTATAGTTTCAGTTCATTATATGTGAATTTTAACTTATTGTTATGATTGCATCAAAACGATCATCAACAGTTTTCTGGCGCTAGAAGGAGGGCCTGATTTGGTTTAGGGTTAAAATTTTGAGTTTTAAATGTTATATTCTGAGATATGTTAGATCTCATAAAATTTCAAAGGCCTAAAAAGTGGAAAGAAGGTCCCCTTTTTTAAAGGACTCATATAGGGATAGTTTTCAAGTTGACATTCCTTCATTTCAGAAAGCTTTGAATAACCAGCTTTATCCTAAAAATTTATATAGCTATGGTTTATTTGGAAGGTGTAGGATACATAAGTCCGCAGAGCATGGTGAGCTTAATTGTATAGCTTTCCTTACAAGATTAGATTTATATTTGAAAGGATTAATCTCTCTCTCAGATGTGTATAAGGCTGAAAGTTGGCAGGGAAATGAGGAGATTATTGAGCGACAGGAGGATGCAGCATCAACGGTCATTAAATGTGCAGAGGATACAAAGATGGAACCAATGCTAGGAATAAAGGATAATAAGATCTCTTGGCAGGAATCATGTGATGGTAAGAAAAAAAATCTGTCTTTTCGTCAGGACCCGGCTGTGATTAAAGTTAGTGAAAAGTATAAATATCCTAAAAAATGCAGAGAAGAAATCACAGCTCATGTCCCTTTTCTAGATAATAAGCAAAAAGGATTTAATGAAATAGAAAAGGAAAGTGAGGTTCATCTTGATACATTTGATAAATATATGGAATTACTAAGGAATATTTGTCAAGAGGAAACCTCTAGGTGTGACCTGAAAACTTTTAACGAACATGATTTGGCAAAGAAATGTAAACAAGCATTGGCAGAATTAAAATGCACTAAAATTGATGAGATCCCTACTATAGAAGCTAATGAAGTCATAGAAAAGAAAGTAAATCCTAGTGTTACGACTGACTTCTTTGAATTAAATGATCAAAATCAAGATTGTTGCAGGTCAATAAGATTAGACTCTTCACTAAATGACAAATGTGAGTCATCTGATGAACAATTCTTGAAAGAAGAGGATACAGAGGATCATGTAGCTGCTGTACACAATCAGACATCACCCCCATGCCATGTTAAAAATAAGACAGGGGAGTATTCTTGTCAATCAAAAGATGTTGTCCCACCTTTACTCTCAAGTGATTTAGAAATAATTAATTTCTGTATATCAGATTATGATGATGAAGATACTTACTTAAGTGTTGATGTGCAGGAAACTAATGAGAACATTGAGAGGTTTGCTAAATTTGAGGATAAACTGAATATCCAGAATGAAGGAACAAAGCTGGATGAAGATGAAGAAATGATACATCTGGAGTCATTTCTCTTTCAACTTGAAAAAGGACTAGACATAGAGCTGGGCAATGAAAATGCAGAGCTAAATGAAAAGCCAGCTATTAATAAACAAGTGTGTTCCACAGAGCTAAAGGCACATCAGGTTGTCTCTTTCCTTTCCTTAGTAAATAATGATAAAGGCTATTTTGATTATGGAAATTCAAGAGATAGGACATGCATATGGATTAATCATAACCCTGATGAGCTGCCTCAGTTACTAGTCATTAAGAGCTATTCTGATAAACACAATGAATCTAGAATATCAGAATTTTTTTCAGAATTCAAAGATAAATCTGCTAGGATGAGGACCATAACTAGTACCCTGTTACTCCTGCACAACCTAAAGAAAAATGCAAGTAGGGGTGTTTTTGGGTCTTTTTCCTGGGTTTCTAATTGCCTTGTAGAGGCTTGTATATAGTCTGGTAGGGTAGTTGTTTTTGTTTTTGTGTTCTTCTTTTGCTGTTTTCTTTTTAGGTTAGCTATTTGTATAGCTTGTCCTCTGTTTGTTTTTGCTTTTTGTTTCTTTCTGTTTGTACAGTTTTTTCTTTTGTTGTGTTGTTTGTACAGCCTGTTTGTTTGGTTTGTTTGTTGTCTCCTCAGCAGGGATCTTTATTTTACTTTAGAGTATTAAGGAGCAAAACTAGCAACCATTCAAAACAGTATAAAATTTAGGATATTCAGGTTAACCATTTGCAATTTACACATAATTTGTCACTGTCATGAATGTAGAGAGTTGTTCATCTTCTGAAGTTTTGTATTCAATAAATGTGATTGAGAATTCGAAGCAGGTTTCTCACGATGACACACCTAAAATCCTTGGGTTTGTTGAGCTTACCAGTGTAGATATTAGGTGAAAAATCAGAGGTCACCCTTGCTACCATTACAATTCTCAGTTTAATTTCAGCAAGTGTCCACTCCTTGCATCATGAAGTTACAAATTGCTATATCTTATGAAATCTTTCAAAATTAGAAAACAAAAAAAATAAAAATAAATAAATAAAGCGGATTATACTGAAAATCCAGATTAAGCCATCTAAGTAACTCTACCGGGGCTATGGACGCTCGCTGGCAGTGGGGCTCTACTTAGGAGAATTGTAACGATAACCTTGCCGGGGCTATAGACGCTCGCTGGCAGCAAGGCTCTATCCGGTCGGCTATGAGGGAATATCCTCACCTACGTAGGCTAATGTCAGTCACTGGTTTGTTCAACCGATCTTCAAGATGAGGATAATTAATCACGTGCACACAACTAAACTGAAAATGGAAATTCATGCATCTTTATTGAATACTTTGAGTCTCAAGCTAGATAGTAATTTGCAGGAAAGATAGTTGGAAGTTATGAGTTCATTTCATCTAGTTTCCTTGAACACTCTGAATTTAATTGTTTTGTTTTGGTTGCTAGTTGTTGTGATGTTCACAACACGCCCCATTATGCTCCTTAGCAAAATGGGGACCCCTGCTGGTGTTTTGCTTCTGCTTCTGCTTGTGTTTGTCTGCTTTCTGGCGGTTTGGTAAAAATGAAGGTCAGGTGCATCATCATCATGATATTCGATGAGGTAGGTCATCATCATGAGGTCAGTTTGTCAAAGTTCATATTTTGTTTCTATGACCTCATAGTTAGAAAGAGCTTGAAATTCCATGCAGGTTTGTCTTTTACTTCACTTGAAAATTCGTCCATATGTGGAAGTTATGCACAGTCAAAGTT
Source organism: Cunninghamia lanceolata (assembly GCA_027924645.1). NCBI lineage: Eukaryota > Viridiplantae > Streptophyta > Pinopsida > Cupressales > Cupressaceae > Cunninghamia > Cunninghamia lanceolata. The sequence goes on from BSBN01001359.1 coordinate 575,860, forward strand.
TTGGTCAAACCTGATAATCGCAAGTGATCATCATTTTTTTTTTTTTGTCATGTTATCAAGGTCATCATGATCTTGGTCTATCACCCGATAAAAATCATGCAGTCGCAATATCCGGACGTCAATCTTAGGTGGTAGTGCCTTTTACCCGTCAAATGGCCTTATGCGCATCATGAGCATCATGATTTTAGGAGGGTCATATTTTATAAACTCGGTTTTGCTGTATGAAGAACATCATCATCATATTTGAAATGCCCCCCCGATAATATCCTGAGGTTCAAATATCCGGATATCATGATGACGTCAACCTTAAGTCACGGTAAGTTTCCCCCGTCGAGCGGTCTTTCGCATCGCGAGCATCATGATATTTTTGCATCGCCTAATATTATAATATCATGCTGATAATATAAGATCACCCTGACTTAGAAAATCCACCATCGGCATATTTGCATGTGCATGTTAAAATCCTATCGGAGGGTCATCATCCTGATATTTGCTGAAGTTCGCTAAGATGATGATGACATCTTCATATCCTCCTGATCTCCTTTTTTGCAATATCATGATGATCACCCTATCTATTAAGAAGAAGGTGATATTCCATTCCTCAACAGCATGATCATATTTTGAATATCACCCTAGCGCTAACCTGATGATGACCTCAATTCATCCTCATGCTTCGAAGATGAAATATGATGATGACATCATCATGATAATTCGATGAGGAGGATCATCATATTTTTATCCTGTTCTGTTGTCAAGATCATCATGATCTTGTTTGTCTACCCGATATTTCGTGAAGTCCTCCTGCCGAGAAATATGACCTTTTGCAAGTATCCTGATGATCATCATCATCATATTTCCCCTCGGCAGGATATTTTCCAAAACATGATCCGGTTGGCGAAACATCCTGATGACGTCATGTTCTAAGTTTAACAAAGGCTCCGGATATCATGATGACGTCATCCTGATCTGATAAACGAAGAAGCTAATATCCTGATCATCATCATCATCACATTTTCCTTCGGCAGGATATTTTCCAAAACACGATCCGGTTCCCGAATATGATGATGACGTCTTATTTTAAATTTTAACAAAAGCCCCAAATATCCTGATGATCATCATCATCCTGATTTTTTGAGAGGGTTACCTTGGCCGCAAAGGGGTCATATTACATTCATGCATCCTGATCATGCTCCTTAGGTGACCCGATATCACAATTATCCCCTAATCTTAAATGAACATGATGATGACGTCATCTTTTGCATTTTAATGGAGCCCGAATATGATGATGACGTCACCATCATTTTCCTTTCCTCAGCAGCAGGATCATATTCCATATCCTCCTGTTCTCCTTCAGCATGATGATGATGATGATGTTGTTCTTTTTTCCAATATACTGAAGCGAAATATCCTGATGACGTCATCTGGACCTTCAGAAGGGAGAGCATCATATTTCCAGAATATCATGCAGATGAAGTGAATGTCGGCCAACATGTTTTTTTGACACGCCGATAGCGATAGTCATGCCGATGGGCGGGAAATGAAGCGGTGGAGTTTTAAACCATTTTTTGGTGCCCGTGGCATTTTTTCGGTCAGCGGTGGTTGACCCGATGGGTTTTGAGCAGTCTGAATGCGTTTTGAACGCGTTTTGAGAGTATTCTGGATCTGATTTCCACAATTTTGCGCAGTCACCTGGATTTAAACGATTATTCTAATTTCCTGCTGTTTATGTGATAAATGAAATACTTATTGCTTGTCTTGTCTTGCAAGCTTGCAGTTGAGGAAGCAGCTGGAAAGTCAACACAGTAACCTCATGGAGGAAGGAAATCTGATCTCAGGAGCAAGAAGATAAGGATGAAGTGCGAAAAGTCAAGGCCATTCAAGTGAAGGATAGAGTTGCAGCTGAAGGTATTACTGCAACAGACAAACAAAAGTTATTACCCAGCTGCCGGAACTTCTCAGAAGGGGCAATATTTCGCCCAGATTTGACACTACTCAGAGATATTTTGAAGAGCTGGTTCACCTGTATTTATTGCTGTAACCAGGGGTTTGAACTAGGAGTTCAGTTAGGTTTTTGCTGTAGTGAGGACAATCAGAATGTCTTTATATTGTGCCTCCCTACACTGTAATACTTTACAACAGGGATTTTAGGAAAACAACAGGGCTACAACATTTTAGAAGCACACAGCAAGTTAGCATAGTTTAGAAGTAGAAGAAGGAGGTCGCCTGTTTGTCTGCAGTAAGGTGCGCGTGGAATGTCTGGCTACCTTACTGTATCTGTAAAACTTGTAAGTTCTCTGTAGTATGATCAATGAAACTAAGAGTCATTCTTACATTGTAAATCGTGTATGACTATTCGTTTCTAATACAATAGAATCTGGAGTTCTGCATCTATCTTCTGAGTGTTCTCCTGCTCTTCTTTGTGTTTTGAAATATTTTCTTTGAGAGCTTGCAATTTTAAATGTATGTTTGTGAAAATGCTCAGAACTTACATTTAAGGTTTTTACTGTGGATTTGATCAAATTACTGTGGTATTTACATAGTGCATAACAGAAACAATTAGATCCTTCGGTAGATTAAATGAGGTATACATTAGATCTTTCTAACTTTTCCCAACCCATCTGAATATTTAGCTGAAAAACGTAGAAATCTAAAGGAAATTGTCTCAAATTTGAAGAAGCATGCATAACAGAGCTATAAGTAGACAGTTTTCATAAATAGATAAAGAAGAAAGCTGCAATAATTCAAGAAAACCATCTAAAACTTGCAGCACAAGTAACACTCTTATGCAAATGAATAGAATACTTGTTGAAATCTATGACCTTTTTGCATATTCTTAGTCCAGTAAACCACCAAACAAACCTAAACTACGTAAGGCCCCTTGAACATTACAGCTTCACATTGACCAACTGAACTTGACCAACCGAACCATTGTAGACTTGGGATTAGTTGAATCTCAAATGATTCCTTCTTATCTTTCAAGTATAGTTTCAGTTCATTATATGTGAATTTTAACTTATTGTTATGATTGCATCAAAACGATCATCAACAGTTTTCTGGCGCTAGAAGGAGGGCCTGATTTGATTTAGGGTTAAAATTTTGAGTTTTAAATGTTATATTCTGAGATATGTTAGATCTCATAAAATTTCAAAGGCCTAAAAAGTGGAAAGAAGGTCCCATTTTTTAATGGACTCATATAGGGATAGTTTTCAAGTTGATATTCCTTCATTTCAGAAAGCTTTGAATAACCAGCTTTATCCTAAAAATTTATATAGCTATGGTTTATTTGGAAGGTGTAGGATACATAAGTCCGCAGAGTATGGTGAGCTTAATTGTATAGCTTTCCTTACAAGATTAGATTTATATTTGAAAGGATTAATCTCTCTCTCAGATGTGTATAAGGCTGAAAGTTGGCAGGGAAATGAGGAGATTATTGAGCGACAGGAGGATGCAGCATCAACGGTCATTAAATGTGCAGAGGATACAAAGATGGAACCAATGCTAGGAATAAAGGATAATAAGATCTCTTGGCAGGAATCATGTGATGGTAAGAAAAAAAATCTGTCTTTTCGTCAGGACCCGGCTGTGATTAAAGTTAGTGAAAAGTATAAATATCCTAAAAAATGCAGAGAAGAAATCACAGCTCATGTCCCTTTTCTAGATAATAAGCAAAAAGGATTTAATGAAATAGAAAAGGAAAGTGAGGTTCATCTTGATACATTTGATAAATATATGGAATTACTAAGGAATATTTGTCAAGAGGAAACCTCTGGGTGTGACCTGAAAAGTTTTAACGAACATGATTTGGCAAAGAAATGTAAACAAGCATTGGCAGAATTAAAATGCACTAAAATTGATGAGATCCCTACTATAGAAGCTAATGAAGTCATAGAAAAGAAAGTAAATCCTAGTGTTACGACTAACTTCTTTGAATTAAATGATCAAAATCAAGATTGTTGCAGGTCAATAAGATTAGACTCTTCACTAAATGACAAATGTGAGTCATCTGATGAACAATTCTTGAAAGAAGAGGATACAGAGGATCATGTAGCTGCTGTACACAATCAGACATCACCCCCATGCCATGTTAAAAATAAGACAGGGGAGTATTCTTGTCAATCAAAAGATGTTGTCCCACCTTTACTCTCAAGTGATTTAGAAATAATTAATTTTTGTATATCAGATTATGATGATGAAGATACTTACTTAAGTGCTGATGTGCAGGAAACTAATGAGAACATTGAGAGGTTTGCTAAATTTGAGGATAAACTGAACATCCAGAATGAAGGAACAAAGCTGGATGAAGATGAAGAAATGATACATCTAGAGTCATTTCTCTTTCAACTTGAAAAAGGACTAGACATAGAGCTGGGCAATGAAAATGCAGAGCTAAATGAAAAGCCAGCTATTAATAAACAAGTGTGTTCCACAGAGCTAAAGGCACATCAGGTTGTCTCTTTCCTTTCCTTAGTAAATAATGATAAAGGCTATTTTGATTATGGAAATTCAAGAGATAGGACATGCATATGGATTAATCATAACCCTGATGAGCTGCCTCAGTTACTAGTCATTAAGAGCTATTCTGATAAACACAATGAATCTAGAATATCAGAATTTTTTTCAGAATTCAAAGATAAATCTGCTAGGATAAGGACCATAACTAGTACCCTGTTACTCCTGCACAACCTAAAGAAAAATGCAAGTAGGGGTGTTTTTGGGTCTTTTTCCTGGGTTTCTAATTGCCTTGTAGAGGCTTGTATATAGTCTGGTAGGGTAGTTGTTTTTGTTTTTGTGTTCTTCTTTTGCTGTTTTCTTTTTAGGTTAGCTATTTGTATAGCTTGTCCTCTGTTTGTTTTTGCTTTTTGTTTCTTTCTGTTTGTACAGTTTTTTCTTTTGTTGTGTTGTTTGTACAGCCTGTTTGTTTGGTTTGTTTGTTGTCTCCTCAGCAGGGATCTTTATTTTACTTTAGAGTATTAAGGAGCAAAACTAGCAACCATTCAAAACAGTATAAAATTTAGGATATTCAGGTTAACCATTTGCAATTTACACATAATTTGTCACTGTCATGAATGTAGAGAGTTGTTCATCTTCTGAAGTTTTGTATTCAATAAATGTGATTGAGAATTCGAAGCAGGTTTCTCACGATGACACACCTAAAATCCTTGGGTTTGTTGAGCTTACCAGTGTAGATATTAGGTGAAAAATCAGAGGTCACCCTTGCTACCATTACAATTCTCAGTTTAATTTCAGCAAGTGTCCACTCCTTGCATCATGAAGTTACAAATTGCTATATCTTATGAAATCTTTCAAAATTAGAAAACAAAAAAAAATAAAAATAAATAAATAAAGCGGATTATACTGAAAATCTAGATTAAGCCATCTAAGTAACTCTACCGGGGCTATAGACGCTCGCTGGCAGTGGGGCTCTACTTAGGAGAATTGTAACGATAACCTTGCCGGGGCTATAGACGCTCGCTGGCAGCAAGGCTCTATCCAGTCGGCTATGAGGGAATATCCTCACCTACGTAGGCTAATGTCAGTCACTGGTTTGTTCAACCGATCTTCAAGATGAGGATAATTAATCACGTGCACACAACTAAACTGAAAATGGAAATTCATGCATCTTTATTGAATACTTTGAGTCTCAAGCTAGATAGTAATTTGCAGGAAAGATAGTTGGAAGTTATGAGTTCATTTCATCTAGTTTCCTTGAACACTCTGAATTTAATTGTTTTGTTTTGGTTGCTAGTTGTTGTGATGTTCACAACACGCCCCATTATGCTCCTTAGCAAAATGGGGACCCCTGCTGGTGTTTTGCTTCTGCTTCTGCTTGTGTTTGTCTGCTTTCTGGCGGTTTGGTAAAAATGAAGGTCAGGTGCATCATCATCATGATATTCGATGAGGTAGGTCATCATCATGAGGTCAGTTTGTCAAAGTTCATATTTTGTTTCTATGACCTCATATTTAGAAAGAGCTTGAAATTCCATGCAGGTTTGTCTTTTACTTCACTTGAAAATTCGTCCATATGTGGAAGTTATGCACAGTCAAAGTTTTGGTCAAACCTGATAATCGCAAGTGATCATCATTTTTTTTTTTTGGTCATGTTATCAAGGTCATCATGATCTTGGTCTATCACCTGATAAAAATCATGTAGTCGCAATATCCGGACGTCAATCTTAGGTGGTAGTGCCTTTTACCCGTCAAATGGCCTTATGCGCATCATGAGCATCATGATTTTAGGAGGGTCATATTTTATAAACTCGGTTTTGCTGTATGAAGAACATCATCATCATATTTGAAACGCCCCCCCGATAATATCCTGAGGTTCAAATATCCGGATATCATGATGACGTCAACCTTAAGTCACGGTAAGTTTCCCCCGTCGAGCGGTCTTTCGCATCGCGAGCATCATGATATTTTTGCATCGCCTAATATTATAATATCATGCTGATAATATAAGATCACCCTGACTTAGAAAATCCACCATCGGCATATTTGCATGCGCATGTTAAAATCCTATCGGAGGGTCATCATCCTGATATTTGCTGAAGTTCGCTAAGATGATGATGACATCTTCATATCCTCCTGATCTCCTTTTTTGCAATATCATGATGATCACCCTATCTATTAAGAAGAAGGTGATATTCCATTCCTCAACAGCATGATCATATTTTGAATATCACCCTAGCGCTAACCTGATGATGACCTCAATTCATCCTCATGCTTCGAAGACGAAATATGATGATGACATCATCATGATAATTCGATGAGGAGGATCATCATATTTTTATCCTGTTCTGTTGTCAAGATCATCATGATCTTGTTTGTCTACCCGATATTTCGTGAAGTCCTCCTGCCGAGAAATATGACCTTTTGCAAGTATCCTGATGATCATCATCATCATATTTCCCCTCGGCAGGATATTTTCCAAAACATGATCCGGTTGGCGAAACATCCTGATGACGTCATGTTCTAAGTTTAACAAAGGCTCAGGATATCATGATGACGTCATCCCGATCTGATAAACGAAGAAGCTAATATCCTGATGATCATCATCATCACATTTTCCTTCGGCAGGATATTTTCCAAAACACGATCCGGTTCCCGAATATGATGATGACGTCTTATTTTAAAGTTTAACAAAAGCCCCAAATATCCTGATGATCATCATCATCCTGATTTTTCGAGAGGGTTACCTTGGCCGCAAAGGGGTCATATTCATTCATCCATCCTGATCATGCTCCTTAGGTGACCTGATATCACAATTATCCCCTGATCTTAAATGAACATGATGATGATGTCATCTTTTGCATTTTAATGGAGCCCGAATATGATGATGACGTCACCATCATTTTCCTTTCCTCAGCAGCAGGATCATTTTCCATATCCTCCTGTTCTCCTTCAGCATGATGATGATGATGATGTTGTTCTTTTTTCCAATATACTGAAGCGAAATATCCTGATGACGTCATCTGGACCTTCAGAAGGGAGAGCATCATATTTCCAGAATATCATGCAGATGAAGTGAATGTCGGCCAACATGTTTTTTTGACACGCCGATAGCGATAGTCATGCCGATGGGCGGGAAATGAAGCGGTGGAGTTTTAAACCATTTTTTGGCGCCCGTGGCATTTTTTCGGTCAGCGGTGGTTGACCCGATGGGTTTTGAGCGGTCTGAATGCGTTTTGAATGCGTTTTGAGAGTATTCTGGATCCGATTTCCACAATTTTGCGCAGTCACCTGGATTTAAATGATTATTCTAATTTCCTGCTGTTTATGTGATAAATGAAATACTTATTGCTTGTCTTGTCTTGCAAGCTTGCAGTTGAGGAAGCAGCTGGAAAGTCAACACAGTGATCTCATGGAGGAAAGAAATCTGATCTCAGGAGCAGGAAGATAAGGATGAAGTGCGAAAAATCAAGGCCATTCAAGTGAAGGACAGAGTTGCAGCTGAAGGTATTACTGCAACAGACAAACAAAAGTTATTACCCAGCTGCCGAAACTTCTCAGAAGGGGCAATATTTCGCCCAGATTTGACACTGCTCAGAGATATTTTGAAGAGCTGGTTCACCTGTATTTATTGCTGTAACCAGGGGTTTGAACCAGGAGTTCAGTTAGGTTTTTGCTGTAGTGAGGACAATCAGAATGTCTTTATATTGTGCCTCCCTACACTGTAATACTTTACAACAGGGATTTTAGGAAAACAACAGGGCTACAACATTTTTAGAAGCACACAGCAAGTTAGCATAGTTTAGAAGTAGAAGAAGGAGGTCGCCTGTTTGTCTGCAGTAAGGTGCGTGTGGAATGTCTGGCTGCCTTACTGTATCTGTAAAGCTTGTAAGTTCTCTGTAGTATGATCAATGAAACTAAGAGTCATTCCTACATTGTAAATCGTGTATGACTATTCGTTTCTAATACAATAGAATCTGGAGTTCTGCATCTATCTTCTGAGTGTTCTCCTGCTCTTCTTTGTGTTTTGAAATATTTTCTTTGAGAGCTTGCAATTTTAAATGTATGTTTGTGAAAATGCTCAGAACTTACATTTAAGGTTTTTACTGTGGATTTGATCAAATTACTGTGGTATTTACATAGTGCATAACAGAAACAATTAGATCCTTCGGTAGATTAAATGAGGTATAAGATTAGATCTTTCTAACTTTTCCCAACCCATCTGAATATTTAGCTGAAAAGCGTAGAAATCTAAAGGAAATTGTCTCAAATTTGAAGAAGCATGCATAACAGTGCTATAAGTAGACAGTTTTCATAAATAGATAAAGAAGAAAGCTGCAATAATTCAAGAAAACCATCTAAAACTTGCAGCACAAGTAACACTCTTATGCAAATGAACAGAATACTTGTTGAAATCTATGACCTTTTTACATATTCTTAGTCCAGTAAACCACCAAACAAACCTAAACTACGTAAGGCCCCTTGAACATTACAGCTTCACATTGACCAACTGAACTTGACCAACCGAACCATTGTAGACTTGGGATTAGTTGAATCTCAAATGATTCCTTCTTATCTTTCAAGTATAGTTTCAGTTCATTATATGTGAATTTTAACTTATTGTTATGATTGCATCAAAACGATCATCAACAACTGGTTATTGTTGCAAGTAACTACTAATCGGTGTTGTCATTGATGTCAACATGCTTGTGTTATCATTGGTGTCAGCTGTATCTTCTTTTTTTGTTGTTGGTTGATTGAGTTGTTGTGATTTGAATGGCTTGTATTAGCATTGATGATGTTAGTATATTGTTCTTGTTGCTAGTTTCCAAGTGCTTTTGTGAAAATTTGATAAATATTGAAGACAGTGTTGTGAAGAAGTATTCTAGCTTACAGGATATTGTCTGAGTTTTTGCTCCGCATTTCCTCTATGTTGAAGAATAGAGTGTGAGATTTTGATATGTTTTAGAGAAGTGGTTGAAGATGTTAAATCCTAAATTTGGTTGTCCAAAACGCTGTGGTTTGAGAATTATGTTCACCAATTTAAAGACTGTGCCTGGAAGCCTTTGCAGTATGACTGGTAGAAAGTATTTTACTCCACATTCCTCCACCATTTTGTTTTTGGTCTTGTGGTTTCGGATGAGTGTTCTTAAGATCCATATCTATATTCCATCCAAAGGAATTGTGATTTGGTGCTTTCAAATGTAGTTTTCTTGAGTAGCATATCTTAGCAGTGTTGGTTGTGAGCAGTTTGTGAACTGTCTTCAAGTGAGATTTGTTGTAGCTAGATTTTTTGGCTCCCAAGTTATTTCATGTTGTTCATGGATGTTTCTATATTGTGTTAAAGTCTTTTTCTTGGTCCACAAGCTATGGTTGGGTTCTTGGAAGCGTGTACCTAAGTGTTCTTGGTGTTTGCACAAGTTTAACCAAATTGGGTGCTAACACTAATTGCAGATGTGCTTCATGGATTGAGGAAGTGTGTTGAAGCGTGTGAAGATATATTTAGGTCTGAGTTAAGCTATGAAATGTTCTACCTTCATTCCTTTTCCTTGCAAGAATGATTAGGTCCAGACCTAATTTGAATTATGTATGTTTGCCTACCTTGAAGATTGTTTCAAAGGTTGTAGAGTGTATTGCCGACCATGCTGAATGTTTAAAGGTTGATGATTGATATAAATAAGTGTAAATGATTCATGTGTATAAGTGCATGTGTGAAGATGAGGATGTTTGTGTTGTGAATTTGAATTAGAGGCAACAGGGACTTTCATGTGGTAGAAGACCTAATGCAGTGAGCAGAAGTCATCTATAAATTTTAAAGAGTTTGTGAAGATGATGATTGTTTTGCTTCATTGGAATTAAACTTAGGCATACGGTAGATGCTATCATATCAGTTCATGGTAGTGAGTCCTTGGGTAGTAAGCCCTTTGGCAATGAGCTTCTTTGTAATTCGGTATTGATACTACTTTATATTGTGAGCTAATCCTCACCATGGTTTTTACCATTTAGGGTTTTCCATGTAAAAATCTGGTGTTCTCTTATGCATGATGTTGATGTGATTAAGTTTTTGTTATCTATTTTTCATGTTTAATCTTCATAACAGAATAAGGGTTTAAGTGAATTGATGTGGATGTGATTAAGTTTGTGAGGGTTTAAAGTTTTTGATACAACTGATTCACCCCCCCTCTCAGTTGTCATGTGCATTCAACAATTGGTATCAGAGCCAAGTTCCTTGAAAGAGAGTTTAATAGCTTGAGGTAGATCTGGGATGGCGCATAAGAAGAATGTTCTCTTGTTTGATGGATCTCTAGAAGATGAATGCATGTCTGTCAATAGTGAAGAGCTCAAGGTTTCTCTTGAAGATCTTGAAAGGATTGAAGAGGAAAACTGGGATCTGAAGGAAAATGTCAAGGAAGTAGATGAGTGCATTAGGAAGTTGGGGGAGCAAGTCAAGAAGTTCAAAGAAAAGGATAAGGAGATTAATGAACAATTGAGATTAGCAAATTAAATCTTGAATGATGTAAAAGTGTAAGTTGAAGAAAAGGTAAAATCTGAAGAATATTTAAACCTAATGGTGAAAGATAGATTTGAAGAATGTGCAAAGCTTGAAGAAGAAGTTGTGAACCTGAAGTCAGACTTGGAGAAGGAAAAAATCTATGAAGAAAAGTTTAAGATAAGTTTTGCAAGGCTTGATGAGATGATTGTAAGTTAGAAAATCTCTAATGATAAAGAGGGCTTAGGGTTTGAAAAAGGTGAAAGTTCAAAATCAGATCAGACTTCAATTCATAGGAACAATGGCAAGTAGATCTGAAATTAAAAGAATAAAGCTAAAAGACCTTCAGTCAGACAACCAAATGCTCAAAGGTATCCATCTTTCAGTGATTTTTGTCATTTATGAGATAAGTATGGACACAAAGCAATAGAATCTAGAAGTAGAATGAATCAAAATGTTCCATCCTTCTCTGGTCAATGCTTTACATGCAATAAAGTTGGTCATAAATATGTCGTATGTAGAAGTAAAGTGAGTCAAAACTCTATTAGATGTTTCGCATGTAATAAGATGAGACATAGGGCTAATGAGTGTAGAAGTCAAATGAGAAATGGCTATGGCAAGGATAGAATAGTTAATCTTTCAATGGCTATTGTTTTACATGTAATAGATTTGGACATAAAGCTAACCAATGAAGATCTAGAATGAATGAAAGAAATAATGGTCAAAAGAATGTTGTGTGCTATAATTGCAATAGATCTAGACATACCTCTAAGTTTTGCAGAAGCAGATGCATGAAGGAGTATAATCTGGTAGAGAAGAACAAATTAGTACAAAAGGTTGATTCAGCAGAGACGGAGAAGGAGATGAATAAGATTTGGATAAAGAAGGAAGTAACAGAGGTTAATGATGAACTTGTACTAGCATCTAGTGCAGATGCTTCCTCTAGGAACTAAGATGAGATATTTGGCTTAGAGGAAGATTTAATGGAAATCTTTTCTCCCCTACTAAAGAAATAGCATTGATGCCTCAGCACGAAGAGATAAGGTTAAGGATTAGGAACAAAGGCTTAAGATAGAGGATAAAGGTAGAGTTGTGCAGATTAGCTTGGTTGTACAAGAAAACTTGATCAGGTAAGAAGACATGTTATGAATTTTGGATAAGGATTTGTCTAGTAAAATCAAGCTACAATGTTCTAGTAATTTAGTTTGCTATTGAAGATATTACTTTGCAGTTCTAGCATAAGGTCATTGATCATTGGATACATCTACATCTAGAATTTTGTCTGATTTTGATGATTGTCTTGAAAGTAATGAGTAATAGAAGTTTGGCTTGACAGAACACAGTTGTTTCCAGTACAAAGCATTTTTCATGTTGTTTGGAAGTTTTTGTGATCTACGAACAATCTTAGAGGTCAATGGATACAAATCAGATGAGTCTTTAGGAAGAGAAGAAGAATAAACCAAAGAAAAAGAAGTACAGGTTGAAGAACAAGAAGCTCCGACCGGAAAGAATCCCTAAAACTCCTAAGTATGTGTAGAAGCATCACTTTGAAGATGAGATCATTGGTGGTAAGAGAAAAAATGTATTTACAAGAAGGAAAACTATCGAAGAACAGGTAAATCTATGTTTAATTTATAAAGTTGAACCCAAAACAATGATTGAGGCATGTAAGGATGAGTTTTGGATCAAGGCAATGGAAGAAGAACTAATGCAGATTGAGAATAATCAGACTTGAGAACTTGTCCCAAGACTAGAGGACAAATTAAATGAGAATGGAGAAGTGATGGGGAATAAGGAAAGGCTTGTGTGAAAAGGGTACTCACACTTGTGGAAAGAATAGAATATGAGGAAACTCTTGCTCCGGTGGCAAGAATGGAGGCTATTAGCTTTTTACAACACATAAGGATTTCAAAGTGTATCAAATGGATGTGAAGTCTGCTATCTTGAATGGCAGGTTGAAGAAGACATTGTTTTATCTAGACTAATGATAGCTATGTCTCAAGGGGAGCTGGTAGGAATGACTGATGGTAGGAGGATCCTATAGGAGAAAAGTTATAGACAAATGAGTGTTGATCTAAGGAAATTATTAGATATGTGTTGTCATTGTTATATTGTCATAATATGCACTATTTTCATAAGTTGTCATGAAGGTTAATAAAAGATGTGATGTTATGTTCCCAAAGAAGAAGGAAAGTTCAATGGTTGGATGTCATACCTGTTGTGTGGTTACACAACATGCCCCATTTTGACTTGGCAAAACAGGGACCCAACTTTTTGGCGTGGCTTGTGTTGTCTGCTTTCTGGCAGTTTGGTAAAAGTAAGTCATGTCTGTCATCATGTAGAATCAGGATGAGGTAAGTCATCATTATGCGGTTAGTTTATCAAAGTTTGTATTTCATTTCTATGGCCTCATATTTAGAAAGAGCATTAAAATCCATGCAGGTTTGTCTTTTACATCACCCTGATATTCATCAGGATGTGAGAGTTATGAACAGTCAAAGTTTTGGTCAAACCTGATATTCGCAGGAGGAGGATCATATTTTTATAACCTCAGTCATGTTGTTGAAGATCATCCTAATCTTGGTACATCACCCGATAAGTCATGCGGTCTAAATATCCAGACATCAACATTAAGTGGTAGTAAATCTTCCCCGTCAAACAGGCTTATATATCGCGAGCGTCATATTTTCGAATGTAACCCAATATTTCTTAATATCCTCCTGCCGCAGAATATCACCCTAAGCCAATATCCTGATGATGTCATCTGAGTCTAATAAACGAAGAAGTAAACATGACGATGACATCATCATCATATTTAACTCTCGGCAGGATATTTTCTAAACATGATCATGTTCGCATAACATGATGATGACGTCATGATGCCTTTCCGATACAAAGAACGAATATCAGGATGACATCATCCTGATATTCCAAAAGAGAGACATGTAGATTTGTCTCGTCATCGTCATATTTAAAACATCACCTGATACATCAAAATATCCTCCTGAGGTACTAAACATAACCAAAAGGTGCTTTTGTCACCTGAATCTTGTCGCGATAACTATTCCAATTTGATGGAGGAGGATGACTTTAAAACTCGACCCGATATTTGCGAATATCATCCTACCTTCATGATATCTTGTCATATGGATATCCCCCCGCTCCCATTGCCACTATTATCATTTAATGCGTGCAGACATGGTAGGTGGTTCCCGTCGATCCCGAAACCCAATGAAACACCTGGCAAGATCCTGCGTTTTTGCGCGGATAATCAATGAATACAATCTAATTTGTCAGAGTTGCCCTAAATTTACCATGAGTGCAAGGCTAAAAGGTAATTCAACTGTCATTTTTACATTTACCTTGTGATAAAATTGTTTTTACAGAGCACCAGCTTCCATATCCTCATACAGGCGATAGTTGCACGATTTGAGCTCACAGATAGAGGGAAGTGCCGGATCATCAGCTGAATTAAGAGCATTGTTAGCAGTTCACTGGTATAAAAGAGGTCTGGATAACCAGGTATGTAAATGAAACCCTCATCCTGTTGTGTCTGTAATAATCAGGTATGGGTGGCCAAGCTGAAGTTTTGGTTTATGCATCCATATGATTAAGTAATGTTGAACAGATACAGTAGGCATGGTGATTTATAAAGTTAATTGCAATATGCATGCATGTGTATACCCATTGTGAGATAGGATTTTGTTGATTGTAGGTACTCATGGCCGACAAAAGGCTAATTAAGTGTCAGGAAGAATTTAGTAAGCATATGTTCTCATCTCAGAGGGGCATCCTGTTCAAATATGGTGCCATTGCAGATACCCATTAGGGGGATACCAACCTGGAGGCCTAGTCAGCTAAACTGAATGACGGGAGAAACAGAAGTCCTGTGCTGGATGCAATTTTCGTATCCAGGATGTGGAATGCCGCCAGTTTCCCGTACTCCATGGAGTCTCCGGAGCTGGTCATAGAGTGTGCTAAGAATTATAATCTAGAGACCAGGCAGGTAATGAAGCACGGGAGGGTATATGCAGACCTGTCCATCAAAGGTCTTTCCAGAACATTTGGGCTACCATTGGGCAAAAAGGTCAAGAGTGTAGACTTGAAGAAATCAGAGAAAGAGTATGAGAGTAACAAAAAATAAGCCAGGAAGAACATGTATCACTAGAGGGCTGAGAACAACATGTATTCGGCAGCTGCCAAACTTCCTGTCCACTTGTTTAAGTATGATTTTATTGATGAATATCAGTATATGATTGCACTGCTGAACAGATTAACAGGCCAGCCTGATGCTGGTAGTTTCAGGGATTAGATGTATGGTATAATAATGATGTGCATATACTCAGACATCAAGCCATTGTGGGGCCAATTAATAGGTGATGCTCTGCATGAGCAGCTGATGAACCTAGGAGGTTCAAATTGTGCTTTCTACATGACATCTTATATTGTCTATTCCTGTGCATACCAAGGCACATTTGATGCACTGGTTACCGATGGAAAGCTTACAGGTACAAATGCTGTGCATATCTGGGATCATCATCCCTAGCTGCAAAGAGCCAACTACCTCCAAGACTACAAACTGGTCAATGATGCATTTTCCATGCATCTGGTGAGGACCATGGAGGAAGACAGAACAAAGAGATTGAGCATGGAGGCTCAAGAAATTATCTACAGGCATGGAGCCTAGTACATACAGTTTGCCACCTTCTCGTATATAAGGATTGAGGGTTTTGAAGGACCTCCCCTCATGCTGCCTATGTATCCCACTGATGCAGTGGTACTTATGGAATTCATCAGGCAAGGCTCCACTATGATAAAAGCATATAAAGATGTTAAGAAGCTACCACTAATTTTGTTTCCAGTCAGCATTGGCTATTATATGTGCCCAGATTCTAAACACATAAAGAAGGTGATGGTCACCTTAAATAAAATGAGCCTGCAGCTGTTTCCATTAATCAGACCATATGATCCTTACGGTAGAATGCAGAAAATACTAGGAAAGCCTATTCATCAGAGGCACCTAGAGGACTTCTGGGCCGACTGTGAGGATGAAGCGGAGGCAAGAAGAAGAAGGTATCAAAGGTTAACTTTGAACCAAATTAGAACCTTTGATTGCATCCCCATCCCCCAACAATTGAAGAAGGATGATGGCAGGATAATTGCGATGAGTATGAGCAAAAGAAGATATATAATTACACCATCTCTGCACCTGACCTCACCATGCAGGAGGACATATCCTTGGACCCCTTCATTGCCAGGACCATACAACTAACCCAAGCTTAGGTTGATGAGTAGGTAGACGCACTGAAGAAGAAAGGTGTTGCCATTACGGTGGACAACAAGAAGAAGGGGCAGGATATTCCTGGGGATGAGTATAATGACTTCCTAAATGAAAAGACAAAGACTAAGGGAGATAGACTCCCTCCACCACAACAACAAAGCAAAAGACCCCCAAGGGGCAAGAAGGTGGATAAAGAACCCAAAGGGGTTATCATTGAAAGGGCAGTATTTGTAGCTAAGGAGGCAGCAGCATCAGGATCTGGATCAGAATCAGCATCCCCTCCAAGAAAAGGAAAATTCAAGAAGTGTCAGATAGCAGAGGCTAGAATCACTAAGACCCTAGAAGAGGGTCAATCCTCAAGAAAACCCAGAGAAGAGGATATCCTCATGGAGGAGGAGCCTGAAGAAGAAGAGGCTCCATTAATAATAAAGAGGAAGAGAAAAACTCCACAGGTGCTAGTATCCACCCCACCTAAGAAACAAAGAACCTCTATGAGAGGTGAAATAAGACACCCCCCTGCATTGTTACAGGGGGCAGGTAGTGAAGTACCTAAGGAACTTCAGCATAATGTTCCACTTCCTACCATTGTCAAGTTCAAAGCTGAACTTGCCGAGGAGTAGGTGAAAGAAACTTCACAGACACAAGAAGGGCATGTCTCGCTTGACAAGACAATAAATCTATCTAATGATGAAGTTGTGCAAGAAGTGGCTGCACAAAAGATGGAAACACTTGCTACTAGTACAAGCATGACCCCTCACAAGCCTCCACCAGTTCAAACTGTACTAGAGGAGATGAAACAAGGGGAGGCAGAACTAGAAAAGAGCCCTGAGCAGGTAGCTCAGGAAATAGGGCTAGATACATTAATTACAGAGGTGACAAGTCCTACAGTAGTGGACTTAATAGGGAAACACGGTGCAAGTCCTGAACATCCAGCAGGATCACCTGATAGGGGACACCTAACAAAAGAAATAAAGATGACAGAATCGGAAGATCCTGCTACCAAAGCCCAGGAGGTTGATAGTGCAACTGCAGAACAAATAATGGCTTCAGAACAAACACCAGCACCTCAGGTAGAATCCACAGTATCTAGTGCAGTGGATGTACCACAAGGGGAAGAGTTGAAAACAGATGAAATAATGACAGAGAAAGATCATGATCATCATGATCAACATATAGATGCACCACAAGATTCCCTGCACCAAGAAGATGCTCCTCCGGAGAAGGAAATTCCTCAATAGGAGGATGTGCCGCAGGATCAACAACAAGGTGAGCATCAGGAAGAAGAAATGAGAAAATCACCATCTCCACCACATCTGCTGATAGAAACGAGAGATACGGGTGAACATCATGATGATACTGAGAAACATGATCAGGTGCCTCCGTGGCTGGAGAAAGAGGTAAATGAAGAAGAAGAATTAGAAATCCAAGAATTTGATGTGTCCACCTTGTTCTCCTGGGACATAATGAAACCTAAAAGGAAGGCCAGAATGACTTTACCCATCAAGAGAGATCCAGCAACTGGGAGGAGGACTACACAAATTGCAGTACCTATTGTGGAGAAAGAAAAAGGTAAAATCACCCTGAATGAATTTCAAATTAGTACAGTGGATCTCAGTTTTGCCAATGAAGACCAAGAAGGTCAAGAGGGCAAAGATATAATTGATTCTTTAATTCTAAAGGTGAAAAGAGAAAAGGAGAAAAATAAGCAACATAAAGAGCACATTGCTCAGTTGCATGCCTACATAAGGAGGCTGATTAATCCCGGTGATACTTCAACTGAACATGCAGTCCCATTGACTGCTATTTCTCAAGAGGAGGTAAATAAGTTAGACCTCATGAAACATGAGGCATCTATGATAAGAAAATGGATGTCATCCACATTGGATGATGCTGAGGAAATAGTGAAGGCCTCTTTAAAGAGGTGGAGTATTCTGAGTGGCT
This sequence comes from Cunninghamia lanceolata, assembly GCA_027924645.1. NCBI lineage: Eukaryota > Viridiplantae > Streptophyta > Pinopsida > Cupressales > Cupressaceae > Cunninghamia > Cunninghamia lanceolata. The sequence goes on from BSBN01001359.1 coordinate 594,018, forward strand.
CTAGGACCAAGGTGGATAAATTACAAATGCAGACCGGGAAAAGGTCTTACAAACTAGAAAGGGTCCTAAGCATCTTGTGAGAAATATAGAGGATAAATCCTCAACTGCTTATCAGTAAGCAGGTACTGAACAGCCATACCGCATTATTGGTGGACATCTGGTATAAAGACATTCAGTTTGAATGTGGAGTCCTCCAAAGATGCAATAATAAGCTGAGCGATATCAGCATGAAGCTACATGATTTGATGGCTGAAGAGGCGGAAATACTAGAAATATTGGAAGGAAAAGTGGAAGGAAAAATAGAAAATCAAGATGAAGAGTTTGCCATCAAGGCTTTACATAGCAACTTCCAATCAGAGGCAGATGGTCCACTTGTCCACTTGACAGAAGAACTTATAGATAAAATAATGAGGATTAAGGTCAAGATGGAGAAATGCAATGAGACACTGCAGGACAGGAAAGACAAGCTGGATAGCAGCAGAGATAAATATGAGGCACACAAACATGCCATCATCAAAGCAAAAACTCAAGATGGAAGAGCAATAGACCCAATTGTGCAGTCATATGAACAAGTCCGGAGCACCATGCAGCCGCATATGCGACATCATCATCATCAGGATAGTGAAATTTTAGGAAGTGACGCACATGATGATGATTCGCATGAGTCGGGTGAGGAGCATGATGAAGACACATCATAAAGGAAGATATAAGTGTAAGTAATCCAGATAGTTGCTAGCTGGCAACTTGTGCCATTTTGTAAAAGTTTGACAAAGTCAAAAAGAATGATGACCGTAGATGTGCATTGGTAAATCAAGATCGTGGATCTTTTGTAACAGATTCCTCACCTTATTCTATAAAAGGTGATGGAATGCCTTATTGTAAACATTTGAAACTTAATTGAAATTTATCTGCTGAAACATTCAGAGCTCATTTCAAAGTTTTTTGTAAACATCTATATTTTTGCATGCTTAATGAATGAGAAGAGTGTGTTGATTACAATTCATAGTAAATCTTGAGTAATCAGTGTATGAATTCTAGACATATGTGGTGATCTGCTACGTCCCTTGGAGTGCATGCCTGCTTACATATGTTGTCTTTGTACAAATTTCCCTTTGAAGTTAGCATCAACTATATCTAGCTGTGGAATGCCCTGGTGAAAATATGGTTTGGTTTTCTTCTCTTCATGATAGTAACTAATATACATGTGGTTCAAAAGCTAAAGGTTCAACTTTAATTAGAAGCATTTCTTTAATTTTTTTAAAATTTTAGAGCATTTCATCCTCATAATTGCAAACAATTGATGATCTTAAGCAAATAACACAAATATGTGGACATCTCGTAGATAACTTGCAAATATTTAGCATATTTGAATACAAAGCATGCACAATTGAAAATATCATGCAAAGATTGAAGTATTTTTGCATTATTTCATCTAATAATGGTACAGTATGACCTCTCTGTAAAGAATTTCTGTAGGAAAATCATGATGATGATAAACTTTCACGTAAGGCCCCAAAATGGAAACAACAACTCACATTAACCTCTGAGTAATGTCAGAAGATTAAGATCTAATCACCGAAGACTTGGGATCGTGAATTCCTTGAATTCATCGTATCTTGCAAGATGAATAAAGGTTAATGTGTACTTTTATTCTATGCTTGTTTATGACTAACATCATGACCAACATAAATTGGCGCTAGAAGGAGGGCTCGATCTGGAAGACTACGCTCATCATCATTATTTTCAGGTTTGATGATACAGAGAGTAAGGTAACCTCGAACCGTCTATGAATTTCAAATATTACGCAAATATTTACCGTAGCAAGCTCGTAGATGCTCATTCTGTGTAAAGATTTTCAGATTTAACATAAATATTGCAAGCTTTACAGTAAATATATTTTGAATTCATAAATATTCGTCAAAGATACATAAATTTGTTCAAGATTTGAAGAATTTTGGCTTTAGAAACTTGAGATCTCGTGCTAAGGGTCATTATACCTCAAATATCCTATCGTATTTGCAGTACCTTTGCAAAGATTTCATAAATATCCAGTCTGATTAGTTATCTGACTGTAAATATCACCTCATCCGGTGAAATCCAGCCAATATTTGCAAAGTTTCAACCAATTTGCCTCAAAATTGAGAAATCCTGGCTCACAGGATAAATACCAGGTAGACCTAGTGGAATTTTTGAAGAATTGCCTGTTAGAGGTTTCAGGCCTAGAACTGTGGACATTCATCATACTCCAGGGTCTAGTGCACCAAGAGCTTCACCAGAACCTCCTCCTGTAACTCCTGTTGGTTTGCAAATACCTTCTGAGATATCTATGACACCTCCTATTCAGCCTCAGGGTGTGCCTTTAGTTCAACATCAGCCAGTTGCACCACCAGTTCAACCTCCCCTGGTTGCAATGTCTTTCTTTGTAGCAGAGTCACCTTTGACCTTTACTGCATATCATGAGTTACCAAAGAATCTGGATAAACTTTGTCCAAAATATCATCCTTACCAAGATGCTGAAGATCATATCAGGACCTTTAAGGAAGCTTGCTGCAGAGCCAGAATAGAGCATCAAGATGTGGTGTGCAGATTATTTCCTTTCTCTGTGGAAGAGGCCTATAATTGGTTCATTAGTCTTGGTCAGGGTTCTATTGATTCCTGGGCCTTACTAGAGAAAGCTTTTCTAGATAGATTCAAGGTTCTTGTTGACCCCTCGATAAACTATCATCTATTTCCCACTATCAAGAGATTTGAAAATGAGCCTATCGCAAATTTCAATGCTAGGTTTCAAAAAATGTTGTCTAGAGTGGTCACTCCTTATACTATGTCTAATGAAGTTGCAAGGAGCATTTATTATTCGGCCTTGGATCCCTTGACCTCCATGTTCATAAGGAGAATGCACCCCCGAATCACAACTTTAGCCTTAGCTTTCAAGAAGCCATACAGGTAAATCAGCAGTTGATACCTGCTCCTACTCCAAATATGGTATTCCCTACCTTGCCTGGCATGCATCCACAATATCCTGCATCATATTCTGCATAGTATCCTGCATAATATCCTAATGGAGCAGTGATACCCCCAACAGTCATGCCTGCACCTTTGCAAGTACCTCCACTGAGCATTATGCCCCCTCCTAATGGAAATGGCCAATTGCCACAATATCCTGCACAAGCTCAGACACCTCAGGGTGCTGACCTATCCAATAATAACCATGGATCCTCTTTCTTCAAGCCTCATAATGAAAATGTGGTGGCCAAAGCTCAAGAAGAAAAGGAGGAGATTAAAGAAATTTCTGCTCAATTGAGGAAAATCACCACAGAAGTGACACATTTGAGAAATCAAGGTTTTTATTCCCAGTCAAACCAGAATAGAAATTATTCCAATGATAGACCAAATTATCCTGACAGAGGATATAACACCAATAATTTCAATAATGGTGGTGGAAATAACAATAATCCCCAAAGACAGCCCAGAGTATGGAACTCTAGGCCAAATAATGGCTCATTACCATCACCCCTGGACAATCAGCCTCTAGGTGAGGCCAAACAGACTACTAGAGTCAATCTTGCTGAAGCAGCCCTTACTAATTGGTGTAGGATCCACAATACAAATGCACATGCAGAATTAGACTGTCCACAATTTAGAATTGCTGCTAGCATCTTTCAGACTGAAGTGTCTAACACTTCTGGAAATCCACCTCAGGCAGAAGGAAATGAGATTGTTCCTTGTGGATATGACTCAGCCTTTGTGCTAGAAGTCTATACTAATCAACCTCATCAGAGTTATAACCAGGCATGTGAAGAGTCTGCTTTAAACTTTGAAACAAATTATGTTTTCCCCTTTGAGGATGAAAATGAGTGGTGCAGAGGCACCTACCTAACAGCTGGCCTCCTTGAGGCAGTTAGTTTGTTATAGGTCCGCATGATGACATACATGATCAGGATATAGGATAATTATCAGCATGATGACAGGATAGTCTATTTTTAGTATGTTTGACTTTATCATGGAATAAGGTCCATTGGACCGATGCTATGTATTAGTTCAGCATAGGAGTATGTGTAGGCAGTTAGAGATCGGGATAAGGTTATCTGAGCTGTCCTCTCTCCCAGCCGCTTGGAAGCTCCCAGCCGCTGGGAAGTGAGTTGGTAGTACTCGAAGGATTTGTTATATATACCTTCGATCTGTTAGGGTTTAGACAGAATTCACATTGATTTTGATAGATGTTATGTTCAGGAGAGTAGTATTGGTGGTATGCTGTACTGGTGATCAGTCCAGATATTGTGAAGCAGAATTGTAAAAGCAGGACATTTGGATTTCAATTGAATAAGATCTCATCTTTTGCATTATCTGATTGTATCAGTTGTATCTGTGTTGATTTTCTTTCCGTTTTGCAAGTTGATGGGTACTTTCAACCCTTCCACCGGTTGAACCTGCGAATCGGTGGAATGGTCCTGTATTATAGCTTAGTTTGCATTTGTGTTTTCTGTTTATGCATTGCATTGTTCAAGAGATCAGTTAGGAGCATGCAGTGAATCAGCCTAGCATCCTCATGTGCTAGGTATAGAAAGATAAGTTGTTAGACTTTGGTTTGAAGGTGATCCAGCCCGGTCGTCACATTGTCTTTGTGAAATAGAGCGGATCTGAGTGTTTACATGCAGCGGACGGATACACAGGAGTCTGCATGTGCGTTTCCAGCCGGAACAAGCCGCATCGTCATCTGCGAATGCATCGCCATCAGGATCGGGTCGTGAAATTGTTGAAGTTTGCAAGCTGCAAGTGCATCAGGATGTTTTGAGTTGGATATATACTCAGTGTATATATCGCAGTCAGGATCATCTCTCGGAGAAGCTCATCATCCGCGTATCGCTAGCAGATGCGGGTGTGAAAGTTCAGTTTTTTTGACTAAGTGTTGAAGAGTTCATCAGGATATTGTGTGACGTCATCGTCATCAGGATATGACGTCATCGTCATCAGGATATTAAGAAATCCCTCTATGCGAGTTTATCCTGTCGTCGCTAAGGGTTTAGGTATCGGCGTAGGCTCTCGGCAGAAAGTTGTGTTAAACATCATCAGGAGGTTTCGGGGGAGCCGGATAAATTAGATCATGATGCTGTTGCTTGTATCGTCGAGTAGCGGGGCATCGGAGGGAAGGTGTTAAGTTGTCGTCATCAGGATATTTGGAGCAACCGGATATTTGGATATCCTGCTGACGAAGGTGGTGTCGAATATCATGATGATGCCGCTTGTGTTTGGCGCCCGATGAACAGTGCAACTGGAGGATGTTTGCGCCCGTTGATTATCATGATGATGATGATAGGCGACTGGCGGAGGAGATGAACAGTTGCTGGTAGGAGGATAAGTGTGAGCGTCCGAAATATGATGATGCTAAGCTGATAGGGATTTTTATCAAGTTGTTTGTATACTTGGCTCCTCCTTCCTGTTAGCTAGCTTCCGTTGCGGTTCGCTCTGCATCATAGTGGTATCAGAGCAAAGGTTAGGATCTTCTGGAAAAGATAAGCAGGATGTCAGACGAAGAAGGAACATCTGAGGTTCCAGCAAGGATGACCAACGCTGAGTTGGCAGTTCTGGTGAAGAAACAGATTGCAGAAAGCAAGGCCGTGAAGGCTCAGAATCAGGAGTTGAAAGATGAGTTAGCAAAGTTGAGGAGCAGAGTAGGTTCTGGTAGAGAAGATGATAGGGAAGAAGAAGAGATCCCTAATTGGAGCGAGGAGGTCGTTCCTGCAGACCAGAGGCCACTGTTGAACGCCCTCAAGGCCATGGAGAGGAGAACCATGGATGTGAAGCTGGATTTGCCAGTGTTTACAGGTAAGATGGACCCTGATTCAGTGATGGAATGGATAGACTGTTTGAACAATTTCTTTGTAACAGAGGAGATACCAGAACAACAGAGAGTGAAGATAGCACAGTCAAAGATGAAAGAAGCTGCCTTGACATGGTGGAACTTTGTTCAAGATGATAGAGTACA